>CM033427.1:18216198-18816198 GCA_019425775.1 Rafetus swinhoei | reverse complement strand
TTGTGTATGGTTTGGGAAAAGCACTTAAACAATGGAGACAATCTATTTGGGCAGGTAAGACACACACACACACACACACACACACACACACACACACACACCTGTGTGCCTGCATAAAACCTACTTGGTTTACAGCCTCAGCCATAAGAGGAAGACCAGGGAATGTGTACCCCATGAGTTAAATGGGCAGAGAGTGTCAAGCAATCGACAAAGCTATGGCTACATTACTCCTATACCTGCACAGAAAAGTGTCTGGAGGCAAATGGGACACAGCATGCTTCCCACATTAATATTGGGAGCTCAGTTTTATCATTCTGGGCATTCCCTTTGTATCACATGAATCCCTCTATACTAACATTCTGCGCATACCCATAAAAGTGTCGTCCCTCTTTTCTCTTATTTATCTGCATTCTCTGGAAACTTAAGAGACCCCAATTTTCTATAGGCTGTGTAAGTTCCTTTTATTCTCATTAGCACTGAATTTTTGCACAAAAACGTGTGGAGTGTCCACACTATAAGCCCGTTCTTGCGCAAGAAAAAGTACAGTAAAGCGTAAGAACACAGGGCTTTTTACGCAAGAGTTATTCCTCTCCCCATGAGGAATAAGCCTTTTTGCGCAAGAGTTCTTGCGCAAAAAGGCATGTGTGGACAGGCAACAGGGGTTTGCTAAAATGGCCATCAGAGCTTTCTTACACAAGAGAGTGTCCACACTGCCATGGATGCTCTTGCGCAAAAGCACATCTCTTGCACAAAAGCACAAGGCAGTGTGGACGTGCTCTTGCGCAAGAACTTTTTGCTCAAGAACTCTTGTGCAAAAAGTTCTTGCGCAAAAAGCCTGCAGTGTAGACATAGCCCAAGTGTGTGGGTTACATTATGTCATCATTTCTTGTCTCCAAGGTCTAAAATAGCTTAGCTAAAATCTCGCAGGCCTCCAGCTATTCTTATTCTTGTGTTATACTTGGTTCCTCTAAATGCTGATCAATCTTGTACTTTTATGATCCTACAACATAACTCTAACATACAATGAATATTTGTAATATAGTATTGATTAACCATAATACCACACAATAAATGGATAATGAACTTAAAATCATTAGCTACCCTGTGGTTCACTTGCTGATCCTTGCTAAATTTTTGAGATGCCACTTAAGTTTAATCAAAGAGACCAGATGGTAGTCAGTAAAGGGAGGTGTTTCTTGGAGCCATTTATTCATAAATATGCAGATTTCCAGCCTTTGAGTAATACTGCTTGCAATTTCATTTCTTAATGTATGGTAAAAATGGAATTTATTACATAATATCTGTGTTGAGGCCTCCATCAACTCAGAGCCTCACTGGGTCTAAGTGCTTACAGAGATTTATAAAATGTATCAAAGAGTATATAGTCTAAAAAATGTAAAGGCATAAAAGCTGAATGAGGTAAATCAGTAGGTGTGTGCATAATTCTTACATAAAGCAGTAGCATTCATACTTTAGGACCAGGATAGTCACTGTCCCTGAAAACAGTGCAAAGCTGTAAGATGGGCTATATTAATATCACAAGAACACAGGCTATTTTAGTGTTGGGGCAGTAGTAATATTGGCCATATGACTAATAGCCCACAATTAAACAAACACACAACTACCAAAGAGCAAACTGTAATGCTTGATGGCATAAGCATGCTGGGAGGAACAACAGTGTTATTTCAGAGTAACTAATGTTATTTCAAAATAACCTGGTGCGTGTCTACACCACAAGCCTTTATTTCAAAATAATGTCAAGCTGGAGGACTTCTTACTCCAACTCCTGTAACCCTCATTTTACGAGGAGTAAGGGAAGTCAAAGGAAAAGTGTTCTTCCTTCAACTTACTGCTGTGTAGACAGCATCTAAAGCCAAGTTAAGCTATTTCAACTTAAGCTATGCAATTTTTGTAGCTGAAGTTGCGTAGCTTAATTTCAGTTTTGCCCTGCTGTGTAGACGTACATTAACAGAAGATTTTTAAATAGTTTTATCAATGTAAATGTTATGGGTAACATTAACAATGACAAAAAATAACTCATATAAGGGCACTTGAATGCATGAAGTCTTGTAAAAAAAAAAAAGACTGATGGCCTATTGCTGATTTCTAATGGATACGTCAGATTTCACTTTGAGATTCTTTTCTCCTCTCAGAGGCCCATAATTAATGAGTGTACCAAATTTCAAGATTCTTGCTCAACAGAAAGGTGGAAATAAATTGTGTTTAAACACAGAAGTAGCTGTAGATAATTACAAAGGTCTCCTCAGAATCTGCAATATTCCTTATGGCAAGTGAAATGAAGTATAGGAAATAATACAAATAGGCTACATCTACACTAGGAGTTTTGCCACAAGAGTCTATGCAAATGAAGCGCGGCATGCCTCAAAAAAGGAGGTATACCAATCTTGCGCAAAAAGGGGGGTTTGCGCAAAAAGGAAACGTCCACACTGCTTGTTTTTGCGCAAAAACCCCTAGCACAAAAACGGATCAGAAGAGAGTATGCAAATGAAGCACGAGAAAATTCTAATCCACACTTCATTTGCATAGGCTTTTACTGCAAAACTCATAGTGTAGACATAGCCTATATATTGAGATAAACCTGTGTTTTTGCCAAATATTTGAAGTTAGCTATTGTAACTGATTATAATAATTATGTATCCAGACCACAGTATAATAAAACACAGTCACTGCCCATATGTAAAAAATATGTCAGATACACTGAATTCCAGTGGTTACTAGTTTTGCCTTATGTCTGTGTATAAAAAAAATTTGTTCTACACTCTTAAGAATGAATTCTGCTACCATTTCATCATATTGAGAAGTAGGGAAGGAGGCAATTCTAAATGTGAGTAGGACAAAGGAATATGACCCTTATAATCTTAGGGCATTTTTAATAAGCACTCTCTCTCTCCTACACACACACAAAAAGACCTACTTTCAAAGTCCTGGTATTTCAATGGCAACCGATACCTGCATTTACTGGCACAGTTACGGTAACAACTATATGTCTGTATTTTCCACTCACCCTGGGCTTCAATATCATTTTTGAAAACAGGAAGCAGGTATCATATTTAAGACAAAAATTCTTAGCTCCAGTTAAAAAGTTAAAAAAATATTGCAGGTTAAAAAATCATTCCTGTGGTTATGACTGACAAGCCTGAAGAACAAGTCTGAAAGGAATATTGCTAATCTGAATAGCAAACACCAAGTTAAAGCTTTCAGAAAGAACAATCATGTGAAAAGGCTTTCTTGCCTCTACATTTTCTGGCTTACTGTGCCACAGTATTGGAGAATGTGTCATACAAACCCATAGCAAGATTGAGAAGCATTCAAGGTTTGAACTGTTCATTGTTCGTAAGGGGAGCTGAGCATTCACAAATTCCACATGATTAATAGCTAATTTGTGTTGACTGTAGTTCATTACACCCTCAGATTTATATAGCTGTTACTTTCCTCAGGTTCCCTAAGATGAGACAGTACAGTCTAGAGAATGTAGATATTTAAGTTGAAAGAGGCCCCACAAAAGTGAAGAAAAATACAATTAAAATAATCCTTGCATTGTTTAAGGATTTCACACTGTAACAGTACATTGTCCTTACATGTAAATGGTTGTTGTTAGATGTTCGATTGCCAGCAACACTATACATCTTCAAGCATGTTCCCTGTTGACATCAGTGTTGGCAGTGAAAATATTGCAACTCTCCTCCTTCCCAAAGTTAGGTCTGACTTTTTAAGATTATGTAAAATTTATGATATACATATGATGATAACTGAAATGACTTTGTGACTATGACATCCAGCACTTTCAAAGCACTCAGGGCCTGATCCAAAACTTTTCATTTACTTCAGTGAGTTTTATTTTGAAAAGGATTCTGAATCAGGAATTTATAATCCAACCCCTTTGAGCACGGTAACTACCCTCCCCTTCCCCACGTTGATCTTATCTTCAAAGAGAAGCCGGTAAAGTGATTAATCCAGTACGGCAAGAAATACAAGGTTTAGCAATTTAAGAGAGGTTAACAGTTTATAGTACACATTACATAGCATGGTTGCTTAAGGATCCAAAATAAAATTAACCAATAGAATACAGGTGGGACCTCCCTGGTCTGGCAACTTGGGGACCTGAGCAGTTCCGAACGACAGAGTTTTCAGGACCAGGAAAGATGCACCCAGCTCCCCGCTGCAGGGCTGCTGCCTCCAACCCTGCTGGGGCTGCACTTCCCGCCTGGGGCTAGGGCTAAACTCCCAGCATGCTGACTCCAACTGAGGGGGTGCTTTCACTGCCAGCCCAGGCTGTGCTCCCAGGCTCCAGTTCAGGCTGCGCTCACGGGCACCATCCCCGCTACCTCTGGACTGGGTGGGGCTATGCTCCCTGTTATGCTGGCCAGGTAAGGACTACTCTGGCAGCTCCCGCTTTGCTGGCTCCACTGCCACCAGGGCTGTGCTTCCTGCCACCAGCCCCAGAGCTCATTTCCCCACCATGCAAGCCCGGCTACTGCCGGGGCTGTGCTCCTCACCACCGGCCCAGGCCCTGAACCTGTTCAGCCATGGCTCCCTGGTCCAGCAATATCCATGGTCCTTCCTGTTCACAGATGTTGCTGAACCAGAGAGTCCCAGATTTTAGAGGTGCAACCTGTACAAATAACAAACAAGAAAGGAATCGGTATATGGGGAAAGATCATTTGTTCTGAATATGGTGAATTTGTGTTAGATGCTGTTAGTTCTTCACAAGTTTTAGTACTGGGGAAGGTTCCAGATTTTGTAAATAATTAGCGACTTTTAAATATGTATTGTCCAAAATTATTGAAAGACATGCAAGAGGGAGACCTAAATGTTTAACACAGTTTTAAAAATATAAAATGGTGTAGTTAAAAATTTGGGATCTGCGATAGTGCATCCTAACCATGACTCATGTTATTTTTAAAAATAGCAACCTATGACGTTCCTTGTATCTCTCTGTGACAGGGTGTTTGCCCTGCACTGGCCCTTTAAGGGGCTGAGAGAGAAGAGTAAGGGAAGAACAGAGTGAAGACCAGCTGAGGCAGCTTGGCTAATGAGGGCCCAGCTGGGGACTATATAAAGAGGGACTCCTGGAGAAAGAGAGACCTGACTGCTGCTCTGGCTGAAGAGCAGTAGGGACCTGACTGCCAGGGAAGCGAGAGGCTTCCTGGAGATAGAGCAGGGCTGGGGAGGCTTTGGCCAAGTAAGCCCCAGGCTGTAAGGCCTGAAGCTACTAGGGGCTGCGAGAGGCAGCCGTGGTAGGCAGGGCTGCGAGAGGCAGACATGGTAGTCTGGGGAGGGTCTGGACAAGTAAGCTCCAGGCTGTAAGGCCTGAAGCCTCAGGGGCTGTGAGAGGCAACCTGGTAGGCAGACGCCAGTACAGATTGCTGTCTGCCCCGGAGGCAGGGGCTAGAGGAAGACTGGCAGTGGGTCTCAGAGGCAAGGGAGGTGCTGCGGAACTGGGTGTTCCCTGGGAGAAAGAACTGTGGATCACAGGGAGTAGGGAGGACCCTGGAGTGGAGTGGAGTAAACAACACCCCCCTCCGCCCCCTGAAGAGGATGCTGTCATGAAAGAACAGCACGGGGAGATACCAGCTGGAGGAAGGAGCCCAACAACAATGAGCTAATTCCCCAAGTCAACCAGCTGAAGGCACCGGGCTGGTGAGTCAACTCCATTGCACTTTCATTTACAGCATGCTCATTCATGTTCAATCCAAATAAGGATTATCTGGAAGTGATCCATTCAGTCGGTCACCTGCAAGATACCTTCAGGCTCTTTCAATAGATGTTATCTCTACCAGTGGTCTAGTATGAAGAAATGTAAAGCCCTACAGACTGCCAATCAGGATATCTGTAGGTATAATGTGTTTGAGATTACAATACCACAATATCAAGTAGAAGAAAATGAACAGCAAGACCATGTGAAAGCCAGCATGACATCATTGGCTTGCCCAGTGCAATTAACCAAGTGAAAATCTCCTATGGAGAAGATGACTTATAAGGGAAACAAACAGTACCATATGTAACTAGCCACAAAGAATTTCTATATGATCAGTTTAGCTGTAGTGTTAAAACAAAACTTTTATTTTAGGACAAAAATATATATGGTCTAATCTCTCCTGAATCAATCTTCAAAAATGAAACATGTGAGGGTGGAGGGTTATGATGGAAGGATAATCAGGTCAAATTTTAGTGGCATTGCAATCCCATGCACCAGGTCACAATGCCACTGATACAAGTGAGTGAAGTTTTTTTTCACACACATAAATCTTCATAGTTAAAATGGCCATTTTGGGGGGCCCCCAGGAATCTGGGACCTAGGCACTTGCGTAGTTTGCCTGTGTGATTAGCTGAGTCTGCCAGCTGCTATGCAAAACAAAAACTTCACAGTACTCTATCCTGATACTCTGTGTGGGAAACTCAGTCCTTGACATACAACTCAATATCATACTACCTCAGTGATCAGTTTTGGAAGTCCATATGTATATAAAATCACAGATTTGGAGGACTGGAAGAGACCTCAAGATGTCATCTAGTTCAGTCCCCTAAATTCATGGCAGGACCAAGCACCATCTAGACCCTCCCTGACAAATGTTTCTCTAAACCAGTGTTTCCCAATTGGGGTTCCGCGGAGCAAAACTAGGGGTTCCGCGAGGAGCCAGCGCTCCCCCGCCTCCCTCTGAAAAAGAGAGAGAGAGCTGGCTAGCCAGGAGAGGCATGGGCGGCGAGTTGTGTGGGCTCGTGGTGCCCATGCTCCAGCAATCTTTGGAGCTGGAGCTGGAGCGGGTCCCAATCCGCCCCCACGCGTCCTCCCACCCTGGCCCCAGAGCGTCTCTCCCCAGTCCCCGTCCCGGTCCCGTCCCTGCCGTGCGCAACCTTCTCTGAGCTCCCCCTTGCTGGCTGCTGCTGCCCTGCGCAGCGTGCTCAAACCAGTGGGTGGGGAGACTCCCGGACGTGACGTAACGTCATGGCCCGGGATTTTAAACATGCTGGGCGCTGTATTGCGCCGCGCGGCTGAGTTGCGGGTTCGGAGTTCGGGGACAGAGCACAGATTTCAGCCCCACAAAGTGGAAGGCAGAAGGTGAGGGAAAGGGCTTGTGCAGAGGGAAAGGGAAAGGGAAAGGGGAAGGGCTGGGAGAGGAAGGTGCTTGTGCGGAGGCAGAGGGGAAGGGGAAAGTACCAAGGGACAGGGGTGGAGGAGAGACAAATGGCAGGGGGCCAAGTGCAGACAATGAGGAAAAGGCAGGAGGGGAGGTGTCAGTGGGAGGGGACAGGGTGATGCTGGGAGGGGAGAGGAAGGGCATTGGGGCTAGAGGGGTGAGGGGAGGTGCTGGGAGAAGGCTTGAAAGAAGGGGTGGGCATGAGGAAGGCCGGGATGGAGCAAGTCGTGGAGAGGGCACAGGGGCATGAGGGGAATGGGGGCAGAGGGTGGTGAGGGGTGGGCATCAGGGAAAAAGGAGGCAAAGGGGGCAGGGGAAGTGAGGGAAGGGGGAGGCACCAGGAGGGTGCAGGGGTAAGGGAAGGTGCAGGTGCCAAGGGATTCTGGGGGTGAAGCAGAAGGGCAGACACCTGCAAGGGAGGGACCACCATCAGAGGAGAGACGCAGGACAGGTTTGTAGAGGGAGGTGTTAGAAGAGGGGATGAGGAGGGGTGGCTCACATGATCAGAGTGGGGCTACTGGAGGAGTGGGCACAGGGAGGAGAGAAGGGCTGGTGGAGGGGGGCAGGTTGCAGGAGGGCTGAGGACAGTGAGAAGAGCAGGAGTCAGGACAGCAGAGGAGGGTGAGGAGTGGGGGGGCAGCAGGCACCAGGAGCTGATGGAGCAAGGGAGGAGACATGGCAGCAGAGGAAAAGGTAGAGGTTTCAAAATATTTATTAATAACTTGGGTGGCACATCAAACAAGCCACATGAACTCAGTACTGGTGCACAACACAAAATTCATTTTGCTCATGTGAGGAAACTCTTAGGCTATGTCTACACTGGTTGTTTCTTGCACAAGAACATCTTGCAAGAGTTCTTGTGCAAGAACACATCCACACTGCCATGTGCGAGCTGTGCTTTTGCACAAGAGCATCTATGCCAGTGTGGACGCTCTCTGCCCAAGAAAGTGCCGATGGCCATTTTAGCCATAGGGCTTTCTTGCTCAGGGAAATTCATGTTGCCTGTCTACACTGGCCTCTTGCGCAAGAATAGTTGCGCAAAAGGACTTATTCCTGAGTGGGAGCATCGTAGTTCTTGCGCAAGAAACCCTGATTTCATACATGAGAACGTCAGTGTAATTGTGCAAGAACACACGGCCAGTGTAGACAGGCAGCAAATTTTTGCGCAAGAGCGGCCGCTTTGGCGCAAGATCGTGCCAGTGTAGACACAGCCAAGGGGAGGGAGGAAGGGAGGAAGGCAGGGGCAGGGAATCAGCACTGGCTCAGCATGTCTGCATGGTTTGGGAGAAGGTGCAGGGAAATTGAGCTCAGCTGGGTTGCAGAGTGGGGAGGTCCGGGGAGCTGAGCTGGGCTGGGCTGGGCTGTGGTGTGTGTGTGTGTGTGGAGCTCAGAGCTCAGTTTGGCTGCAGGAGGAGGGAGGTGCCCGGAACTGGGGCTAGACTCAAGGGGGGGGAGGGAGGGGCAGGGAATCTGCTCTTGGCCCAGCAGTTTTGTGGGGCTTGGGGGAGGTGCAGGGAAATGGCCAGACATCCAGCCTGCTTCTGCACCCTACCTACCGCCCAGACCTTGACCCCTTCCGCCCCCCACCTCCTTCCCAGATCCTGCACCCCATCCCTATCCCGCCTCCTTGGCAGCCCTGCCATCCACCCTAGCACCGCCTGGCCCCAGCACCTTGCCTCACACCCCAGGACTCAGCACCGCCTGGCCCTGGCCCCAGCACCCTGCCATCCACGCTAGCACCCAGCAGCACCCTGTTCCTTGTCCCAGCACCCTGCCAGTCACCCTAGTGCCCAGCAGGACCATGTCCCTGACCCCAGCACCCTGCCACCTGCCTGCCCCAGCACCCTGCCACCTAAGCCAGCATCCTTCCACCCAGCAGCACCCTCTCCCCAGCCCCAGCAACCATTTTCACTCTGTCCCCTGCCCCCACCAGCACATTTGGGACCACATTAGTGAGGCTTGGGGGTTTTTAGAGGATTTTTTTTTTGTTTTTTGCATCTCACTTGTGTGGCCCCAACTGACTTTTCTGTGGGCCAGTGACCTTTGACTCAAAACAGGTTCCTCACCCCTCTCATATATAAAGACAATGCTAAAACCTTTTGAGTTTGACATAATATTTTATTTAAAAATGAAGCCCGGCCAACAAGCCCCCAATTAGGACCAAACCCCCATTTCACTGCAGCATCATAACACTCCTGCACCACCTGACCCCAAATCTGAGCCTATCATACACTGGAATCCCCTGTCCTGAGCCTCTTACATCCCCAAACTCCTGCATCCTCACATCCTCAGTCTTCTGCCACAACATTCCTCCACCATCCACACATCACAAGTCTGTGTCCTGAGCCCATCATACTCGCAACCTTCTTGCCCTGAGTCCCTCACATATCCAGCCCAAACTCCTGTACCCTCACATCCACAAGCCCTGGCTTGTTCAGCACCCCAACCTTCCACCTGAGCCCAACACTCCCCAGCCTAGAGCCCTCCCGAGCCAACAGCCCCTTCTCCTGCATCCAAATTCCCTCCCAGAGCTTGTACTTCTCACCCCTTCCCACACCCAAATCCCTCATTCCCACCCCACACCTCACTCTCATTAGGTTGAGACAGGTATAAGGGCTGGGGATAGCAAGTGATGGAGAGGAGGGGAACAGAGCGGATGAGGCCTCACAGAAGGGAGGTGGGGGGGGGAGGTCTCGGGGAAGGAATGTGATTTTTGTGAATTGGTGGGTCCCTCTCTCCTCCCCCCCCCCCTTTTTTTTTTTTTTTTTTTGCTTGACAAACCTAGGGGTTCCTTGAAATTCTGAAAAGCTGAAAAGGGTTCCTCGGCCAAATAAAATTGGGAAACACTACTCTAAACTATCCTTAAAATCGTCCAATGATAGAAATTCCACAGTCTTCCTAAGTAATTTTTCGAGTGCTTAACCACCATAACAGTTAGGCAGTTTTTTGTAACAGGCAACCTAAATACAACCTAAAGCTGTGTCCATTATCACAGGCATCCATGTCTTTGAATACTTGTAGAATCTGCCCGGTGCTGTTACTTTGTCGACAATAAACCTGGCTTGATGCCTTTGTGCTTTAATGGACCTTGTGAGCATTGGGTAGTTCACTCAAGGCCTGCTGTGCTGCATGTCTGTGCAGAGTTGGGGCAGCACACAGGGAGAACACACACGTGCAGCCAAACATCTAACAACAAACAGTTCTCCAGCTATTTGGATGTTACTCTTAGCATTGTTCCTGCTCATACTGGGCCCTATCTGGAACTTATTCAAGTCAAACATTTGGCTGATGCTTTGAACAAGGTATATCTTAGCTTCAGTACCAACCAACAAGAATGAATTTCTTTTAAGTAGTAAAATACACACATGCACAAACTATTTCATTATAATACTTCCAAATCTGGAAAACAAGTCATATGAAGACATGACGAGAGCTGCTGCAGTCAATGGTAGTCTTTGCACTGAATTCAGTGGATTCTAGATAGGTCTCTTACACTGAAGGGTAAAAGAGTACAAAAGCAGACAACCAAGAAATAAAAAAACAACAATTTCACCCATGTTAAAGTGTAAAATACTACTAGCACTGTTATATTTATCATCGATAAAGAAAACAATCATTAATTTGAAGTTGCAATTGCCTTTGCCAATACAATATAATGCAATAAATGTAATGTTATACTTTATAGTTTGATTTTGCTCAGGCCTGCAATTCCAAAGCTTGACCACTACAAGACAGTACTGTTATATTGCAGGGTAGGTGCAATCAGTCACCTCACCTCATTGAAGCTGTTGGATGGGATGCTCAACTTCCAAATAGGCTAAATGAGGGAACAATTAAATGTCCCTTTGTTTAGTGAGAGCTGTAACAATGGAAAACCACCATCCATGAACTAGCCTACATGGAAGTCTGGCTGCTGCTAATCAAGGAGTTCCATAGTAAGAAACAAGGGGCCAGAGGATTGATTTGATTGAAGTTGTGTATTTATGAAAGAGAGAAACTGTAGAAATACCATAGAAGTACACAGAGAAGGCATAAAGGAAACCCAAAGACTGCCAGAGAAGTGTTTGTAGCATTACACTGAGAAAAAACAAAGAGGGAGCTTTGGATAAAGTGCTGGCTAAAAAAGAGGCTTGGAACTGTGAGCGGTTTGATTCCTGTTGTGTTCAGGGAAACAGGACTTTGTGTATACTCCTTAAACAAACAGCATTACATGAAAGCAATGCCATCATCATTTTCTCCTTCTAAAGAAACACACACGTCCTGAATCCTGGGTAACTGTTCAGGTCAAAAGGGATAACAATAAATAAAAAGAATATCAATAAATGTATTTAGAACATCGTGATATGTACCTGCAAAAGAGGAGACCTGCTTGAGGCCTTTTAAAAGGTAGTCTGGAGCCCACATGCAAAGGAGTAAAACATTTGTTCAGGCTTGTTGTATTATCCTAACTAGGGGGTCTGACCCAAAGCCTATTAAATCAGTCTTTCCAGTGATTTCAAAGGGCTAGAATTAGGGTACCACATTTATTTATAATAAGTTTACACAATTAGTTAATGAATAGGTCATATTTCTTCATATGTTTTATATAGAAACATAGCAAATTATATTTGCACAGAAAAAATATACCGAGACATAACATCCAAATTAATGCAAAATAGTCATAGATCCTAGGGTATAATAAACCTGCGTATTCAAAACTATCTGTTAATTTTTCATAGCCTCTCATGTCTTATTTTGTTCAGCATGCAGAGCAACGAACCACATGCAAAC
Organism: Rafetus swinhoei; assembly: GCA_019425775.1. NCBI lineage: Eukaryota > Metazoa > Chordata > Testudines > Trionychidae > Rafetus > Rafetus swinhoei. Next base: position 18,804,268 of record CM033427.1, on the reverse strand, counting down.
TGAGCCACTTCCTAGCTCCCCTAGTACTGGCTCTATCCTCTAACATGACACTGCTTCCTCATGCACTGCTTCCTCATTCCTTGTTGAAGCAAAAGTATCAAATCATCCTGGCATAGCAGATGACACTGCCAACATTACCATTTTTGTGGTATGTAATGAACACGGCTAACATGCTGTCATTTGTGCTGGGTCATTTGATATCAGAAGTGTGAAGTAAATAGCAGGTTACTTTTTTCAAAATTCTAAGACTGAAATGAGTTAAATGTTAAAATGCTGTTAGTTTTAATGTAACTTTTTTCTAGTTAATTTATTTTCCTCGAATAGGAGATTTGATATTAATCAAAATAAGTAATCAGATAGTATTAAAACACAGCCATTACAAAACAAACAGACTCTGACCTACCATAAATCTAACCAAAAGTGTAAGTCTATTTTCTTGCGCTACTTCCAACTTCTGAGCAATAATTTATTGTTGCTGCATAAAATATTTAAAGCTGTGCATGTAGCATTGCCCTATTTTCTAAGGAGTCTGTTCAGCTGTGTCCAAAATGCTATAAAGCTCCTATTTAGTAGTCATTTCTAATGATAGAACAACAATAGTAAAAGCAATAGTAATAATAGTTGTTGATTAAGCTACTCCTGTGGTATGCGATATATAACAGCTGGGCTTCCATGCGGTTAAGATGGGAAATAGCAAAATGTACTCATTTACTCTATGGAAAGCTGACATACAGTCATCTGGAGTTTTTGGTGATGCATTCAGATGCATGCATAGTATCTAAAATGGCCATGTCCTGAAGGCTAGTTGGTGATTTCTACTTTCATATTCTTTTCACAGCATTACATACAGTCATTCATCACCCCAGGATAGCAGGTCTTATTTCAACAATTCATGGATTAGAGGATTTTTTTTTTTTAAGGAAGATTGAAAGTTCTGTCCCCCACACTGCCGAGCCCTGTTTCACAAATGTATTGAGTTTATTCATTACTGTTTTGTTTACATGCACGTATGCAACCGCAGACCTTCAGATGCTGGAAATGGCTCCTCTCTTTGTTTTTCATTTATATTAAAAAAGGAGAGCATGCAGCTATGGACAGTGCTCTCCCCAGCAAGGAATTATGCCGCTTTTCAGAGGTCTGTCTAAAGATTCATTAAGTTTCTAAGTGTCAATACATCAGAAGCTCCTGCCGATTTCCTATTTCAAGGATCTAATTTGCTATACCTCCTCCTAAGAGGGAGAAAAGCTAAACAGTCTCAACTCTGGCATCAGCTATTTCCTTCCTTGTGAAGAACTATTAAAACCTGCTGGGAGAATTTTCTAAACATTGCATGAGACATGTAGGGATAAAACCTATTATTTGTTTATCCAGTTGTGTGTATGCACATGCCTCATACCACATTTATAATAGGCCCCTTCCAAAAGACAGAAGAAAAACAAAAGAAAGCGCTTTCTCTTTTAAGACTTCAGAATGTTAAAATAAGATTGTCTGGTGTCTTAGATTAGCATAATTCTCTCTCAAATATTTCCAAATCCCCACTAATCTGTTTTACGGATGCTTACTCTGCGCAATCTCAAAACCTGCTTCTATACAGTAATGTTTAGAAATAAACTTGGTGAGGATGGGCAGTATGTTTTGGACACTGCTTATAAAAGAAACACAGCTGTATATGTATATAGTTAATGTAGAAAATGCCTTCAGTTCCACATAAGAATCTGAGATATTGTTCATAAATGTGTTGGCCAATAAAATTACTGTTGTGCATTGCAAATGACTTCCAGATTACAGAGCTCTTAACAATATGGTCATTTACTAGAATAGCTTTATTATGCCTCCCATATTCAGTTTCTGAAGCAGAGAGATGAATAATCAATTTCTCTACATGTTCCTATGTGGTAATCAAGGCAACTCTTTCTCCCTTAACCTGTATCATTGGCTATTATATCTTTCCAGTTCCCCTTTAGGCTGATGAACTAAAAAGGTAACATTAAAAGGTCTAGAGAGGAGCAACAAAAATGATTAAAGGTCTCGAAAACATGGCCTATGAAGGAAAATTGAAAGAATTGGAGTTGTTTAGTTGGAAAAGACAGAGGGGACATGATAACAGTTTCAAGTGCCTAAACGGTTGTTACGAAGAGAAGTGAGAAAAATTATTCTCCTAGGACAAGAAGAATGGGCATAAATTGCAGAAAGAGAGGTTCCGGTTGGTTATTAGGAAAATTTTCTTAACTTTCAGGGAGGTTAAGTTGTAACAAACTGCCTAGGGAGGTTGTGAAAAAGAGCAGATTACACAAACACCTGTCAGGGGTAGTCTAAATAGTGCCAGGTCCTTCCATAAGTGCATGGGACAGGATTTGATGACATCTTGAGTTTCTTTCCTGCTCTATGATTCTATGATATATTCAAAATGGGGAAGTATTTCTATGTTCTTAATAAAATTTCAGTGTCACTTTCATCACCAAAGGAGCAGGTAGTTTCATTTAACACACAAACAAATAATTATTTGTATCTATTTGGCCATCAAACTCTCCTGTTTTCACAATAAACTGACTGAGTCAGTAATAAGCATTCCTCTTCTGCAGGGTAGCCACTAAATCAGGGCTGGGCAAAATGCAGCCCAGGGGCCAGATCCGGCCCACCCAACACTTTGATCTGGCCCATGGACTGCATCTGGCCACTTTCTATTTATATCCTGCTGCCTGTGCCATTGAATTTCTAGGCAGTGGCTCAGGTAGTAGGATCCTATTTAAATGACTCATGTTTCCCAGTGTGGTGCTACCCCAGCAGGGACTGGAGCTGTGAGCCTATTAAATAGCTGCAGTTACCCCAGACAGCTGCCAAGCAACGCGGTAGTGGCAGGTCTGGGAGCCATGAGCCCTTTGCTGTGTTTTTAATTCAAAGCCTCTGGCCCCAGACAACTCTGGGGGAGGCTAGTCCCTACCCCGCCCCTTCTTCCCTAACCCCACCCCTTCTGGAGTGGAGCTGGCCCATGACCATGTACCAAAATTCATTAATTGGCCCCCCTGTGAAAATTATTGCCCACCGCTGCACTGAATGGTGAGAGAATTCAACATTTCAGCAGAACAGAGGCCACTGAGTACAATAGTGGCAGTGCATGACCTTCACTGAAGAGATGTATAGTAGGCCCCCTTGTTTTGGGTACATCTACACAGATGCTAGGAGCAAATATGGCAGCCCAGATGGACATACTTGTGTTAGCAGGGCTTGTGCGCGTGGGCTAAAAATAGCAATGTGGCTGTTCTAGCTCAGGCTGCAGCTTTGGTTCTTAAGCCTAGGGTGGAGAATGGGCTTCAGAGCCTGAGCTCCATCCCAAGCATGACTCTCAAATATATTTTTAGAGCACTAGCCCAAATCCTGCTAATGCAAATATGTCCTGTCCGGGCTGTGACACTCACTCCAGAAGTTGTGCAGTCATACCTAGTCTGGCAATATACTAAGATTACTATGGCTACTACATGGCTTTGGGGGGAAGGTTTCTGTGATAGACCCCCCCCCCCCCATGCTTTATGAAATGGACTCATGGACATGAATATACATAACTCAAAGTGGGGGTTGAGTGAATTATTTCATGTAACCCATCGATCTTCATGTCATGATCTGCTGGTTCTGTTTATCTTACTCTGTTGTATGTATCGTTTGTGTGTGTAAAATTAGGCACATGGAGTGGGGAATACTTTGTGAGATTCAAATGTGTGACTGGGAGACATGGAGGGTGTTACCTGCAACTTCTAGATGAGCCACTGTTAAACAATCTTTTGTCCTTAAGTCTGAGCAGTGGTTGGTAGGGAGTGGCCTCAACTCCTTAACAAAAGAAATAGGAAAGGAGAGGCCTGGGTCTTTTGGCTGGGCTGCACCTGAAGGAAGGGGCCGGGGACCCCAGGGTGTGGAAGAAAGCCCTGGTTTGGAGGGGCAGCTGGAAAAGAGGTTTTAGGGTGAGTTTGATTAAGTTTGTGCTGAGGTTTCAATGTAGAATTAGCCAAGTGGTTTTGTTTCTTTTGATTTGTAACCTAGTTTGCTCTGCCTCTCTTCACTTATTATTACTTAAATCCTACTGCTTCAACTTAATAAAACCATTTTTATTATTTTCTATCAAGCCCAGTGTAAATGATTGTTACCGGGGGGGGGGGGGGAGAATACCAGCGTGCACATTCCCCCTTTCATTGTTAAAGGGGGCTTACCTAATTCTTTGGGGTCTGATCCCATCTGGGGAGTGCTCTCTCAGGAGGCTGGGCCCTAAACTGTACTCTCCTGGGACCTGAAGTGGTTCAGTGTCTGTACTGCTTCTCGGTGGGGGCAGGGACCTCAGCTCGGGGCCTAGGCTGGGAAAGACCAGAGGAGCTGGCCCAGCAGGACCGGGCAGTGAGGAGCCCCAGAGAGTGGGAAGGCAAGTGGCAGGGGCCGTGTCAGCACCCCGGGTGGCACCCCGAGGGATCGTCTGTGACCACACCCCGTCACAGTTTCATTCTTTAATTGCTCTGAGAAGAATGCCATTGCTGAATAAAAATGCACTAGGAACTACATTTGCCCCACAAACCACAACCAAAGAGCACAATTTGCTGATGAAACTTGACTTCTGTCATGAGAAAAACTGGCAAAACCACACAAAGAAAATAATCCCCTCCCTCTCTTCACCTGGCTTTCCATGAACCCCTTGTAACTGGCCTCTGTGAGTCCTAATTTAATGAGAAGCTTCTCAAACGGCTGCATTAAAGGGAAAAAAAGATGCACACTTCTATTTCTTCTCACCAAAGTGACTACATACGTAGCGGGAAGTGGGGTAGTTTAAAGGTAATTTTAACTACAAGCAAAATGTCAACATGTTGAGCAGATGGAAGGGCTCTCAGTTCCAGTTATAATTAAATATACAGTGACAGCATCCTTCCTTTAAATGATAGGAATTTTCTCAAAAATAACATTTTCATTCTTTCCTTTTGAAAAGGGATGCCACTGACGTAAATACAGCCTAAAATAACCTCTGTGTATTTGTCAGATGAAAGGATTGAAAAGTATTTTCCATATGCAAATTGTATTTTAAAGTAAGTTCTAGGCTGTGAGGAACTCAGTGAGAGCTTTCTTGTATACTTTACAGATTAAAATTACATAATGTAATCTGATTTGACCCAAGTGCTACACTGAATTTTAAATGAAATAAAATTACTCTTGTAACTATATTGGAATAAAAATTAAGCAGTCTCCTTTTGTTTTATTGGCAAATGTGTTTACTTTGGACCAGCTTTTCCATGGCCTTTCACATCATCTAGCCATTTACATCAGTGCAAAATGAACATCAAAGGTTACCTACTCGAACATTTATTCTGACATTATTTGTAATCCATTTACACAGGTCATAGGATATCTAGTTTCCCCAGCACTGAGCCCAGTTTCTTGTGTTACCTGAAGCTAGTAGATAAGATCCTATGAGAAGAAAGTGTTAGGGGGAAACAGTTCAAAAGAGTTGGCAGTTTTTCAAGGAGAGATTATTAAGGGCACAAGAGTAAACTATCTTACTGCGTTGGAAAGATGGGAAATATGGAAGAAACCACTCTGGCTTAGTCAGGTGATCTTCAATGATCAGAAACTCAAGAAAGAGTCCTACAAAAAATGGAAACATGGTCAAATTATAAAGAATGAATATAAACAAAAACCACAAGTGTGTAGGGACAATAATAAAAAGGCCAAGGCACAAAAGGAGACTAAACTAGCTAGAGGCATAAAAGGTAACAAGAAATCTTTCTATAAATACATTAAAAGCAAGAGAAAGTTCAAGCACAGGGCAGGCCCATTACTCAGTGTGTGTGGGGAGGGGGTGGGGGGGGGCAGCAATAACAGAAAATGTAGAAATAGCAAAACGGCTAAATGCTTTTTAAATTTAGTTTTCACCAAAAAAGTTGTTAGTGATTGGACATCTAACATCGTGAGTGCCAGTGAAAATGAGGTAGTACTGGAGGCTAAAATAGGAAAAGAACAAGTTAAAAATTCTTGAAAGATGAGAGAGATTGTATAGGGTTGTATAGGAAAAAGGTAAATACAGTGCCAGTCTAGGAAAAGGGGAATAAGAACAATCCATGGAATTACAGACCAGTCATCTTAACTTCAGATCAAGGTAAGAGATAATGGAGAAAATAATTAAGCAATCCAGTTGCAAACTAAAAGCAAGGTGATAAGTGACAGTCAGCATGGATTTGTCAAGAACAAATCATGTCAAACCAACCTAATAGCTTTCTTTGACAACCCTTGTGCATGGGGAGCAGTAGGTAATGGAATATCTTGACATTAGTAATGCTTTTGATACGGTCTCTCATGATCTCAAACAAACTAGGGAACTACAATGTAGATGGAGATTCTGTCAAGTGAAAATCAAGTGGTTGGAAAATCATTCCCAAAGAATAGTTCTCAGGTTCATGGTTAAGTTGGAAGGGCATATTGAGTGGGTCCTGTAGGGATCAGTCTGGGTTCTGGTTCGGTTCAATATCTTTATCAATGATTTAGATAATAGCATAGAAATTACACTTAAAATGTATGGACAATATCAAACAGGGACTTCAAGTGCTTTGGAGGACAGGATGAAAATGCAAAATGGTCTGAACAAACTGGAGAAGTGGTCAGAAGTAAACAGGATGAAATTTAATTAGGACAAATGCAAAGTACTCCATTTAGGAAGGACCAATAAATTGCTTGCATACAAAATGGGAAATGAGTGCCTAGAAAAAAGTATTGCATAAAGGGATCTGGGGGTCATAGTAGATCACAAGCTAAATGTGTGTCAACAGTTGCAAAAAAACTGCAAGCAAGGGTGGTTTAGGTTGGACATCAGGAAAAACTTCCTTGCTGCCAGGGTGGTTAAACATTGGAATAAATTGCCTAGGGGGATTGTGGAATCTCCATCACTGGAAATATTTAAGAGCAGGTTAGACAGACACGTTTCAGGGATGATTTAGACCAGCGGTGGGCAATAATTTTTTTACCAGGGGCCACTTCAGAAATTTTTGAAGTGGCCCCAGGCTGCACCAGAAGAGGCGGGGCCTCAAGCGGAAGGGGCGGGCCAGGATACTTCCCTGTTTCCCCACCTATAGACCATGATTGGTCTGGGGGTGTGGGAGCACGTGAAGACTTTGCCCCCTCCCAGACGTTCCCCCAGGCACCCATGCCCCAGCATTGGGAGGAGACTTTGCGCACTCCCCCTTCTGCCCTCCAGGCCAATCAAGGCATGGGGGCAGGGGAGCGCGCAAAGTCTCCTCCCGCACTGCCAGGAGCACGCAAGGAGCCGCATGCTCCTTGCAGGGTGGGGGCAGGGTGGAGGAAATTTCATCCGCTTGCCCCCACTCCCAAGCCCTAATTGGCCTGGGGGCAGGGGAATGGCAGGGCCTCCGTGGGCCAGATCAATCCAGATTAAGCATGCTGGATCCGGCCCACAGAGTCCTTTTTGTCCACCCCTTATTTAGACAGTGCTTGGTCCTGCCATGAAGGTAGGGAACTGGACTCAATGACCTCTCGAGGTCCCTTCCAGTTCTAGTGTTCTATGATTCTATGATTCTTTTTGCTACAGCCTTGCACTGAAAGCACCAGTGAAGACATTTCCCCAAGAGTTTCATTGGAATACTAACATGGAATGTACTTACTTTGGGGATATTTGCTGATTCTTCTGGTACTAATTTCTTTAACGTCAGGAACTAAAGTCTTCACAATATTTCTTCAGGGAAATATACATTCTGTTTGTTCCCAACATGTATTCTCAATGCGCTTATTTAAACATCAGGGAAGCTTTGCCATCTAATTTTTTCTTAGTGATGTCTATTTCTTTTCTCACTACATGTATCTCAGAGGGAATCTGTTACTCTTTTCACCAAATTCTTATTTTATATGTAATCCAGAAGATACCTTCTGTGAAATTTTCTAATTTCTCGTTATTTTATTGTTATTTTCATATTTTTATATTTTAATTCATTGTAATAACCAGAATTACAACAATCATAATTCAATACTAGTACCAGCAATATGATTGGCACTGTAAACAAATAAAGGCAGTGTCTGTTCTGGAGAGCTTAGAACTTTGCAGATGGACACTGTTGAAGATGGGACCTCCTGTGAAATCCAGAGATGGGAATAATTTAGCATTTAGTACTGTAGACATACTGAACATAGTGCTTCCTATTGCGAGTATTCCTATTGACTTCCAACAAGCTACTCCTCTGTTCTATCTGCATATATGGTCTTCATCACCGTGGTTTCTGTGCATCTCAGAATACCCTTCTGAGGTGGGAAAGTGTCACCTCATTTTAGAGACAGGCAACTGAGCCACAGAGATTAATGCTTTATAAATAATAGACAAAATAGATTTGTGAAGATCAAAATAATGCCAAACCAACCTAATTTTCTTCTTTGATAGGGTTATTAGTGGATGGGAGAAAGCTGTAGACATGATATATCTTGATTTTAGTGAGGCTTTTGACACAGTGCCACATGACATTCTCATAATCATGCTAACAACATATGATCTAGATTAAATCAATATAACATGGGTGCAAAACTGGTTGAAAAACAGTATTCAAACAGTAGTTGTCAATGGTTCACTGTCAGACTGGGGGCCATACCTAATGGGATTCTGCAGGTATCTGTCCTACATCAGATACTAGTAAATATTTTCAGTTATGATTTGGATAATGGAGTGAAGAGTTTTATGAAGTTTTCAGATCACACCCAATTGGGATGGGTTTCTAGCACTTTGAAATAAATGATTTGAATGAAAAACTCTTGACAAATTGGAGAACTGGGCTGAATTAGACAAATAAAGTCAATAAAGACAAGTGCAAGGTACTATACTAAAGAAGGAAAAATCAAATGCCCAAACACAAAATAGGGAATAGCTGGCTAGGCAGTAACACAGGTGAAAAGGCATATGGGGTTACAGTGACTCATAAATTGAATATAAGTCAACAACATGATACAGTTCCAAAAAAGTCAAATATCATTTAAGGGTTTATTAACAGGATAGAATTTTGTATATAAGACACAGGACATACTTGTCCTTCTCCACTCCACGCTTGTGAAAACTCAGATGGAGTACTGTTTCCAGTTCTGGGCGCCACTCTTGAAGAAAGACAAACTGGACTGTCCAAAGTAGGACAACAAAAATGATCAAAGGTTTAGAAAACCTGATCTGTGAGGAAAGGTTAAAAAAACTGGGCATGTTTAGTCTTAAGAAAAGAAGAATAAATAATGGTGAGCCTTGTAGGTCTTCCACAATGTTAAGGGCTCTTATAAAGACAATGATGATGAATTGTTCTATATGTCCACTGAAGGCTAGGAGAAGAGGTGTGAAGCAAGGGAGCTTTGGGGTAAATAATACTAAAAACCTTTTTAACTATAAGCATACTAAGCACTAGAAGAGCCTCTCAAAGGTGATTATAGAATCCCCATCACTGGAGGTTTTTAGGAACAGGTTAGACAATCACCTGTCAGGGATGATCTAGGTATACTTGGACCTACTTCCACACAGGAGACTGGACTAATGACATCCTTCGAACAAAGTCTGTAGTAGAGTTGAGAGTTAAATCAAAGTCTTCTCTAGAGTCACAGTCCAATGACTTAACCACAAGCCCATCTTTCCTTTCTACTGCCTGCTAAAGGTGAAATTTGATTGCCCACAATGGAACACATACAGGAAGTTGTCTGAAGTGTTTGGAATGTTCTTCTTTCCATTATTAGTAGAACAGACTTTTATTCCAATCTATACACACTACAAATACTTTTAACTACTTTTGGCCACTCTAACCACTTTCATAAGAGAAATTAAAGCACCACATTCCAATCCCATTGTTTTTTCTTCTAATCAGACCTCTTTTCCCCTTCCCTTCACTGCCCCACACCCTCAAGAATGATGCTATAGATGGCATTACAAAGTCATTTAGTTCCAATGAAAAGAATCTCTTTGATTACCTGGTCCGCAAGAAAGCAGATATAAGGTGACATTACTTGGGGACTTTCTGACATTTCTTTAGGATTAGCAGCAACTTAATTATTTAAAACTTGCTGTTCAGTTTATGCCTTACATCTTCCGAGTCAATTAATAAGCACACAAATGTTGATGAGGCATTTAAACTGTGATGGCAAGCTACATAGTTTAAGCTAATCAAAGAAAGGCTTTCTAAGCAAAACAAAAATGAAAAATTATATAGTTATCACAAGGCTGTGAGTGGTGTCCAATAAAGCATACAACATAAAACCCCAAACCATATAGAAGGTACATTACAATATTATCAGTGTTTCTATGTAATATTTTAAATTAGTAATGTATAGCAAGAGGAGAGAGCTGTTTGAATTACCTTGCAGCACCTAAAATTAAATGCTTGCTGAAAAACCTTGGGAAGGGGTTTAAAATCATTGAACAAACAGTTCAAAGTTAATCAAGTAGCTGCTTGATTGGATAAGAACACAGAAAAGTACAAGCTACAAATTTCAAATTGCTGTTATAGAAATATCTCCTGCCTTTTGAGTTGTCTGCAGACAGATTCTTGACATTATAAAAATAAACAATACCCTTTTTTTCTATTTGAAAACTGCACAATATCTTTCTGGGATGTTTTACAATATCAGTTTAATAAACCTTTCTATGCATTACAACAGGAATGAATGTCCAAAATGAAGTTACATTCAGTTCTACCCATTCAAGACACAAAAGACTGTAATAGCTACCACATGACTAAACTCATGAGCCACACGAAGAAGAGCTGGGAGAAAGTTATTGAAAAAGAGACTACAAAGAGAATAAAGGTTCATGTCAATAAGTTTGGATTTATGCCAAACAAGTCAACAATGGATGTTATCTTTGCATAAAGGTTGCTTATCAAAAATATAGAACAACAAGGACAACTCTGCATATAGTCATCACTTTGGAGAAGGCTTATGACCACATTCCAATAGAAGTGTCATATGGTGGTCTATGAGAAGGAAACAGACAGCTGAAAATTATTGTAGACTCACCTAGGACATGCCCGATGGTGCTGTTACCACAATTGCAGCCATATGCAGAAACTGAGCAATTTCTGGTCAGCATTGGACTACATCAAGGCCTAGCAATAAATCTCCTTTTGTTCAGGCGGATGACATAATGCTCATGGAAAAGAACATAGAAGAAGTGGAAGAAGACTGCATTGGGAAGAAATGGCATGAAAATCAGCAGTGTTTCAGGGTAAGTATACCCAGTCACCACTTTTGGGTGCTATGGTCCCACAGCCAAGCTCTGATAACACACTTTTTCTCTGGGCAGAGAAGCCAAAAAGTCAAAGACAGTAGGGCTGTCTTTAGACGCAGGATAGCATGGGTTAATGGCCGGAGTCAATAGAGTTGCCCGTTAGTATAGAGCAGTATGACCTAATGACTGATGCTGAAATAAGGCTGCTTAATTACCAGGATCAATACGGCTGCCTTTCTGTCCAGAGTAGTGTGGTCCAATTGCTCAAGAGAACAGGGCTGCCCTTCTATGCAAAGCAGTGTTGTCCAGTGACCAGAGTCCATAGGGCATGGCCTACTAGCCACAGTCAATGGGACCACCATTTAGTGCACAGTGGTATAGCCTAATGGCCAGGATCCTAAGGATTGCCCCTCTTCTCTGGGCAGTTCAACCTAGTGGCCAGAGAAAATAGGACTACCTTTTAGCACAGGGCAGTATGGTCTAATGGCCAGAGTCGATGGGATTGCTTCTGTGCAGGTCAATGTGACCTAGTGGCTAAAGGAGGGAGTGGGATGGCAGCTAGGGTAGAGGAGTCTGGGCCCTTTCTATTCCATTGGGTTCCTGCCCAAGTCCTTACCAGCAGTGAGTGTTCACAACTGGGTCAGCATGGATCCCTCCAAAACAAGCTCTGTTCCTGGTTCCACAACTGGATCAATGTCTCATGCCCCTAAGCTACTTCCTACCTTGTCTTCCTGCTCAGTGGTCCACATGCCCTTGGGTTCTCCAGGATAGTCAGTGGTGAAGCTCCCAATGATTCCTTCCCCTTACAGCTTCTGTGGGCAGCTGTGTATTCACCTGTGTCTGGCTGGGCCTGGACTCTGCTCTGTGGGGCTCCAACAGCTCCTAGGCATAAGTTTACAACACATGACCTCTCTTCTCCCCAGTCAGGGCAGACTGAGCTGAGCTGCTTCTTTTTATACTCAGCCCACAGTCTGGCATTAACCCCTTGCTGCACATTGCATGGCAGTTGTATTCCATCACAAGCAGAAAGAAAAACTGTATATGCTCTGTAGACTTTGCAGGAAGGCGAGACTGTAAGTAAAAAGGGCCAGCCAAGGCGTTCAAGTTTGAAACCTTAGGACAGTGTTTCTCAAAGTGGGCCCGCGGCCCTCCTTTGAGAAAGGTGCTAACAGGAAGCTCTGGCTTCTTTATCCAATGGCTCTGCAGCCACGGATCCTCATGGCTCCAGTTGGTTCCAGTTTGACATTTCCAGCCAAGGGAAGTCACAGGAAGTGACATAGCCCTCAGCCCACTTTCAGAAACACTGCTGTAGGACACTGGTGAACTAAAACAAAAATTAATAAGAACAGGAAAGGCATGGACTAAACAGGGAGAAATGTGTGGAGTAATCTGCAATAGGAGAATGTCTATCAAATTGAAAAGCAATTATCTACAAGACGGTAATTAGGCCTGCATTTTTGTATGGTTCAGGAAAAATTCAGAAAAGGGCAACAAATATGATTAGGGGGTATGGAACAGCTGCCATATGAGGAGAAATTAATAAGAGCTGGATTTTTAGTTTAGAAAAGAGAAGACTAAGGGGGTAGAGATATGATAGAGGTCTATAAAATCATGACTAGTGTGGAGAAAGTAAATAATGAAAGTAATAATGAAAAAAAGTTATTTACTTGCTGTGACGGGGTGAAGTAACCCCGCCACTGTCCCGGGCCGAGGGAGGGCCGGGAGGTCAAATACACCGGCACCTGCACTGAGCGAGAAGCGGCAGGGCTGGCTTCAGAAGCCCCGAGTGTGGAAGAGGGAGGGGCTGTGCGGGGAGCGCGGGCCTCGCAAGAAGCCGCAGACGCGGCGCAGGGGGATGACGTCACACACCCGGCGGGCATGATGTCAGACGGGTGCCAGGAAACTCTCAGAGGGGAGGGGGCAAGGACGGAGGGGAGCATGATGTCACCCGCCGGGCCCGGGGACGTGGGTAAAAGGGAGGCGACCCGGGCAGAAAGGGGGAAAGAGGTGGAGAGAGGAACAGGCACGAGGGAACTTGGAGGTGGGGGCGCGATGGAAGCATTTTGTCCTTGGGAGTAAAGACCTGGACGGCGGAGCTAGGAAGTGGCCCAGGGTGGTCGTGAAGCCCGTGAGCAGACGTGTTTAGGGGCACCACCCCCGTTTGCTACAGTAGGGAGCTTAGCTCCCTACGCTAGGGCCCTGGGCCCGAGAGAGTGGGTGGGCCTGAGCCCCCCTCTCCACCATCGGAAGGCGATCTTAGAGACCCAACCAGAGTGGCTATTCAGCCCCTGTGGCAATCTACCTGCGTTTGCTTACAAAATAGACGGCAATTGGGGAATGGGGGATGCACAATTAAATAAAGACGTGGAATTTGCATAAGCTACGAGCGCGGACTCGTGACACTTGCCCCCATAACACAAAAACCAGGAGTTATCAAGCAACTTTAATAAGTAGCAGGTTTTAAACAAACAAAAGAAGTATTTCTTCACACAACGGACAGTCAACCTGTGGAACTCCTTGCCAGAGGATGTTGTGAAGACCAGGAATTTAACTGGGTTCAAAAAATAGATAAATCCATGAAGGCTAGGTCCATCAATGACTATTAGCCAGGATGGGCAGGAATGGTGCCCCTAGCCTCTGTTTGTTAAAAGCTAGGAATGGAGGTGGATCTCTTGATAAGTACCTGTTCTGTTTATTCCCTCTTTGGCACCTGATATTGGCTACTGTCAAAAGACAGTATAGTGGGATAGATGGACCTTTGGTCTGACCCAGTATGGCTATTCTTAAGACTATGAATGCTGGGCACCAAGGAAGAGATAGGAGCAGATCTTAAATATGGTAGAAATGAAAATGTTAAGCTCGATAGTTGGCATAACAAGGATGTACCATTTTCAGAATGAAATTTGGAGAGGTGTGAAGTTGCTACCAATTACAGAAAAGTAGAGTGAATCCAGGCTTAAAAGGCATGGACATGTGAAAAGGAGATCAGAAAAATAAATAGGAAACAGGGTATTCAATTTAGAGGTAAGGGTAAGAGAAGGATTGCAAGACTCAAAATTAGATGGATATATGTCATACAAAAGGACTTGGTTAGCTATGGAGTTTTCAAGGATCTATTTCAAAACAGACTGGAATGGAGAAGGACTTGAATAGCCAACTACCCTACAGATGGGACTAAGATTAGAAGAAGAATACATTATTCCCTCCAGGTTCTTATACTACTCTGTTCCCCACAGTATCTGAATGCATTCCATAAATCCATTAAACAATGTGGCCATGAGTGATTCTCTCTCCATTTACTAAGGGAAAATTATATGACGCATTTTTGTTGTTTTTGTTTCTACACTTGTCCTTGTTGAACGGGACCCTTGTGGTAAGTGGCTGTCTGGAGTGTGTGTTTGTGTGTGGGGGAGTTATTTGCTGTGTGCTGAGCTTGTGTTTGTCTGGTTGGTTGGTTTGTTTGTTTGCTTGAAGGAGCTTCTAAAAGGTTTGAAATCTAGAAGCCTCTGTTAATTGGCTGAGCCTCAGTCAGGGGGAGGGGCTACCAGAGCTATATAAGCCTGTGACTCAGCGACCAGGGAGCTTGAGAACAGGAACTGCTAACAGGGAGTTTGGAGAGGGAGGTTAGAGGGGGAGGTTAGAGGGCACTAGTGACTTCTGGCCTCTTTAAAACATAACTCTTATAATAATCTATATTCCAGAGGTTTAAAAGAATCCCAGTTTACACTTAAACTTATTCATTAGAAAATGGAGACAGAAGCCCAGCAGCAGAGTGGGGCTATCCTGTTTATTGCGCCGGGTGTAACATGTATGATTACCTGCCCTGTGGGCGGGTCGCGATGTGTGCACCGTTGTAAGGAGCTCCTGACCCTCAGAGACCGAGTTCGGGCTTTGGAGGCCAGGGTGGATGAACTGGAGGAGCTAAGGGAGGTAGAGAGATATGTGGATGAGACTTTCTGGGACACTGTAGTACTGTCCCACCTCCAGTCTAACAGCCCCAGTGCTCTTAAGAAGGATGAAAGTCTCAAGGGAACAGAGCATTCAATGGGATACATGTAGGTACCAATGACGTAGGGAAGGGTAGGAGAGATGTCCTGGAGGCCAAATTTAGGCTGCTAGGAAAGAGACTGAAATCCAGGACCTCTATGGTGGCATTCTCGGAAATGCTTCCAGTTCCACGCGCAGGGCCAGGTAGGCAGGCAGAGATTCAGAATCTCAATGCGTGGATGAGACGATGGTGTAGGGAAGAGGGGTTTGGATTTATTAGGAACTGGGGACACTTTTGGGAGAGGGGAGCCTATACAGGAAGGATGGGCTCCACCTAAACCAGGGTGGAACCAGACTGCTGGCACTAAACATTAAAAAGGCCAGAGCAGTTTTTAAACTGAGAGATGGGGAAAGCCGATTGGTGTGAGATGCACGAATCGGAGGGAGACTTCTTAGAGGAGAATCCATTGATAGAGATTCTCTAAGCTGTAGTCAGAAAGAGAGGAGGGGAGAGGGCAAACCATGGGCCAGAGCAGACAAACAACCACGCACAAAGGAATCCAATGCATCAGGGAAAGGCAGACAAACAAGCAGTGGCAAATTTTTAAAGTGCTTCTACACAAATGCTAGGAGTCTGACTAATAAGATGGGTGAACTAGAGTACCTAGTATTAAATGAGGAGATTGACATAATAGGCATCACTGAAACCTGGTGGAATGAGGAAAATCTGTGGGACACAATCATACCGGGATATAAAATATACCGAAAGGATAGAGCAGGCCGGGTGGGTGGCGGAGTGGCACTGTATGTGAAAGATAATGTAGAATCAAATGAAATAAAAATATTAAATGAATCAATATGTTCAATAGAATCACTATGGATAGTAATTCCATGCTCCAAAAATAAGAAATTAGCAGTAGGGATATATTACCACCACCTGACCAGGACAGGGATACTGACATTGAAATGCTGAGGGAGATTAGAGAGGCTACCAAAACAAAGAACTCTATAATAATGGGGGATTTTAATTACCCCATATTGACTGGATACATGTCACCTCAGGAAGAGAAGGAGATAAAATTTCTCAATGGCTTAAATGACTGCTTCTTGGAGCAGCTGGTGCAGGAACCCACAAGGGAGAGTCAATTCTCGATTTAGTCCTGAGTGGAGCGCAGGATCAGGTCCAGGAAATAACCGTTACAGGACCGCTTGGGAATAGTGACCATAATATAATAACATTCAACATTCCTGTGGTGGGAAGAACACCAGCAGACCAGCACCCTGGCATTTAATTTCAAAAAGGGAATTACACAAAATGAGGAGGTTAGTTAAACAGAAATTAAAAGGCACAGTGACTAGAGCCAAATCCCTGCAAGCTGCATGGAAACTTTTAAAGACACCATAATAGAGGCCCAACTTAAATGTATACCCCAAATTAAAAACATAGCAAGAGACCTAAAAGAGTCACTGTGGCTTAACCACCATGTAAAAGAAGCAGTGAGGGACAAAAGGCATATTTTAAGAAGTGGAAGTCCAATCCTAGTGAGATAAATAGAAAGGAACATAAACACTGTCAAATCAAGTGTAAAATGTAATAAGAAAAGCAAAGAAGATTTTGAGGAACAGCTAGCCAAAACTCAAAAAGAAATAACAAAATGTTTTTAAGTACATTAGAAGCAGGAAGCCTGCTAAAAACCTGTGGGTCCCTAGACGATCGAACTATAAAAGGCGCAATCAAGGACGATAAAGCCATTGGGAGAAACTAAATGATTTCTTTGCTTCAGTCTTCATGGCTGAGGACGTTGGGGAAATTCCCAAATCTGCACCGTCCTTTGTGGGTAATGAATCTGAGGAACTGTCCCGGATTGAAGTGTCATTAGAGGAGGTTTTGGAACAAATAGAAAAATTAATGTTAACAAATCTCCGGACCGGATGGCATTCATCCAAGGGTTCTAAAAGAACTCAAATGGGAAATTGCTGAACTATTATCTGTGGTTTGTAACCTATCCCTTAAATCGGCTTCCGCACCTAATGACTGGAAGGTAGCCAACGTGACACCAATATTTAAAAAGGGCTCTAGAGGCGATCCGGCAATTACAGACCGGTAAGTCTAACTTCAGTACCTGGCAAATTAGTCAAACAATAGTAAAGAATAAAATTGTGAAGCATGAAGAACATAATTTGTTGGACAAAAGTCAACATGGTTTCTGTAAAGGGAAATCCTGTCTTACTAATCTATTAGAGTTCTTTGAAGGGGTTTACAAACATGCGGACAAGGGGGATCCAGTAGATATAGTATACTTAGATTTTCAGAAAGCCTTTGACAAGGTCCCTCACCAAAGGCTCTTGTGTAAATTACATGGCCATGGGATAAGAGGGAAGGTCCTTTCTTGGATTGAGAACTGGTTAAAAGACAGGAAACAAAGGGTAGGAATAAATGGTAAATTTTCAGAATGGAGAGGGGTAACTAGTGGTGTCCCCAAGGGTCAGTCCTAGGACCAATCCTGTTCAACTTATTCATAAATGATCTGGAGAAAGGGGTAAGCAGTGAGGTGGTAAAGTTTATGGATGATACCAAACTGTTTAGGATAGTCAAGACAGAAGCAGACTGTGAGGGACTCCAAGAAGATCTCACCAAACTGAGTGATTGGGCAACAAAATGGCAAATGAAATTTAATGTGGATAAGTGTAAAGTAATGCACATCAGGAAAAATAACCCCAACTATACGTACAGTATGATGGGGGCTAATTTGGCTACGACAAATCAGGAAAGAGATCTTGGAGTTATCGTGACAGTTCTCTGAAAACTTCCACACATGTGCAGCGCGGTCAAAAAGGCAAATAGGATGCTAGGTATTATTAAGAAAGGGATAGAAAATAAGCCCCAGAATATCTTACTGCCCCTGTATAAAACTATGGTACGCCCACATCTTGAATACTGTGTACAGATGTGGTCTCTTCACCTCAAAAAAGATATTTTGGCCTTGGAAAGGGTTCAGAAAAGGGCAACTAAAATGATTAGGGGTTTGGAACGGGTCCCATATGAGGAGAGGTTAAAGCGACTGGGACTTTTCAGTTTAGAAAAGAGGAGACTGAGGGGGATATGATAGAGGTGTATAAAATCATGAGTGGTGTAGAGAGGGATAAAGAAAAGTTATTTATTAGTTCCCTAAATAGAAGAACTAGAGGACACCAAATGAAATTAATGGGTAGCAGGTTTAAAACTAATAAAAGAAAGTTCTTCTTCACACAGCGTAGTCAGCCTGTGGAACTCCTTGCCAGAGGAGGCTGTGAAGGCTAGGACTATAACAGAGTTTAAAGAGAAGCTAGATAATTTCATGGAGGTTAGGTCCATAAAAGGCTATTAGCCAGGGGATAAAATGGTGTCCTTGGCCTCTGTTTGTCAGAGGCTGGAGGGATGGCAGGAGACAAATCGCTTGATCATTGTCTTCGGTCCACCCCCTCTGGGGCACCTGGTGCTGGCCACTGTCGGCAGACAGGATACTGGGCTAGATGGACCTTTGGTCTGACCTGGTACGGCCGTTCTTATGTTCTTATGAACCTCATCAGATTTCTTTTGGCCCAATCCTCTAATCTATCTAGGTTACTCTGGACCCTATCCCTGCCCTCCAGCGTATCTACCTCTCCCCCTAGTTTAGTGTCATCTGCAGACTTGCTGAGAGTGCAATCCATCCCCTCATCCAGGTCATTAATAAAGATTTTGAACTAAACTGGTCCTAGAACCGATCCTTGGGGCACTCTGCTAGAAACTGACCGCCATCCTGACATCGAGCCATTGATCACAATCCGTTGGGCCCGACATTCTAGCCAGCTTTCTATCCATCTTACAGTCCATTTATCCAATCCATACTCCTTTAACTTGCTGGAAAGAATATTGTGAGAGACTATCAAAAGCTTTGCTAAAGTCAAGATATAATATCACATCCACTGACTTTCCCATATCCACACAGCCAGTTACCTCATCATAGAAACTAATCAGATTGGTCAGGCATGACTTGCCCTTTGTGAATCCATGTTGACTATTCCTGATCACTTTCCCCTCGTCCAAGTGTTTCAAAATGGATTCCTTGAGGATCCCCTCCATGACCTTTCCGGGGACTGAGGTAAGGCTGACTGATCTGTAATTCCCTGGATTGTCCTTCTTCCCTTTTTTAAAGATGGGAACTACATTTGCCTTTTTCCAATCATCCGGGATCTCTCCTGATCTCCACGAGTTTTCAAAGATAATGTCCAAAGGCTCTGCAATGACATTTGCCAACTCCCTCAAAACCCTCAGATGCATTAAATCTGGACCCATGGATTTGTGTATGTTTAGCTTTTCTAAATAGTTCCTAACCCGTTCTTTCCCCACCAAGGGCTGTCCACCTCCTACCCATACTGCATTGCCTAGTGCATTAGCCTGGGAGCTGACCTTGTCTGTGAAGACAGAGGCAAAGAAAGCATTGAGTACTTCAGCTTTTCCTAAATCATCTGTCACTAGGTTACCTCCCTCATCTAGTAAGGGTCCCACACCCTCTCTGATCACCCTCTTATTGCTAACATGCCTGTAAAAATCTCTCTTGCTACCCTTGCTAGCTGCAGTTCCAATTGTGCTTTTGCCTTCCTGATAACTCCCCTTCATTCTCGAGCAATATATTTATACTCCTCCCTAGTCATCTGTCCAAGTTTCCACTTCTTGTAAGCTTCCTTTTTGTGTTTAAGCTCACTAAGGATTTCCCCGGTAAACCAATCTGGTTGCCTACCATATTTGCTTTTTTTACTGCGCATCGGGATGTTTTCTTCCTGTGCCTTCAATAAAGCTTCTTTAAAATACTGCCAGCTCTCCTGGACTCCTTTCCCCTTCATGTAAACATCCCAGGGAATCCTGCCCATCAGTTCTCTGAGGGAATCAAAGTCTGCTCTTCTGAAGTCCAGGGTGTGTATTTTGCTAATCTCATTTCTTCCTTTGGTCAGGATCCTGAAATCGACCATCTCATGATCACTGCTTCCCAGGTAGTCACCCACCTTTACTACCCCTACTAGTGCCTCCCTGTTTGTGAGCAGCCAGTCAAGCTGCACATGGCCCCTGGTCACAGGGCTAGACTAAGGGGTGGGCAAGCCGGGCAGCTGCCCCTTATAGCTGCCATCAGGCGCCACGTGTCCGGCTCTCGGCGGGCTGCAGTGGCCGTCCAGGGCAGGAGCCACGTTAACCCCCGCAGTGCCCTTCCGCCCGCGGCCGCGGGGCCCTGCACGGCCAGGCGCGGCCCGTCCGGGCAGCCCCAGGCTGCGCACCAGTGGTGGTGGCTGGGCAGCGCATGCGCCGTGCGCCAACCCGCATGTCCCGGGGGCGAGCTCGCACATGCGCCGTGTGCCCGGAGGCAGGCCCGCACGCCCCTGGGGCAGGCTCGTGCATGCGCCGTGCGTCCGGAGGCAGGCTTGCGCATGCGCCATGTGCCTGGAGGCGGGCCCGCGCGCCTTGGGGGCGAGTCCATGCATGCGCTGTGCGCCCGGGGTGCCAAAATGGCTCAGGCTGGCCCTGCCTGTTCGGTTCCTTCAGCACTTGTGCCAAGAAGTTATCCACAACAGTCTCCAAAAACTTCCTGGATTATCTGTGTACTGCTGTATTGGTCTCTCAACAGATGTCAGAGTGATTAAAGTCCCCCCTGAGAACCAGGGCCTGTGATCTGGAAGCTTCTCTCAGTTGTCTGAAGAAAGCCTCATCTACCTCATCCACCTCATCCAGTGGTCTATAGCACACACCAACCACAACATCACCCCTGTTGCTTCCACCTCTAAATTTAACCCATAGACTCTCAACAGGCTTTTCTCCCTCTATATACTGGAGCTCTGAGCAATCATACTGCTCTCTTACAATGCAACTCCTCCTCCTTTTCTCCCCCGCCTGTTCTTCCTGAACAGTTTATACCCTTCCGTGACAGTGCTCCAGTCATGCAAGTCATCCCACCAAGTCTCTGTTATTCCAATCAAATCATAATTCTTTGATTGGGCCAGGGCTTCTAATTGTTCCTGATTGTTTCTCAGGCTTCTTGCATTTGTGTACAAACACCTTAGATAACCAAATGATTGCCCTACCTTCTTAATTCGAATCAGGGGTCCTCCTTTGTTGCTCATTCCTCTTTGTATTTTTTCCCAATATCCAACTTCCCCACTTACCTCAGGGCTTTGGTCACTGTCCCCCAACGAACCTAGTTTAAAGCCCTCCTCACTAGGTTTGCAAGCCTGCTCTTGAAGATGCCCTTTCCTCTCTTGGTTAGGTGGATCCCATCTCTTCCTAACAATCCTTGTGCCCGGAACAAAAGCCCTCTCTCCGACACCACCTGTGCAACCACGCATTTACTTCCTCAATTCAACTATCCCTATCTGGACCTTTTCCCTCAACAGGGAGGATGGACAAGAACACTACTTGCGCTTCAAATTCATTGATCCTTTTTCCCAGCGCTACATAATCTGCAGTGACCTGCTCAAGGTCATTCTTAGCTGTATCGTTAGTTCCCGCATGAAGAAGCAGGAAGGGGTAGCGATCCGAAGGTTTGATCTGTTTTGGAAGAGTCTCGGTCACATCCTGAATTTGAGCTCCTGGTAAGCAGCACACTTCTCAAGATTCCAGGTCTGGATGGCAGATGGATGAGTCAGTCCCTCTTAGGAGGGAATCCCCAACCACCACCACCCGTCTTCTTCTTTTGGGGGTGATGGTCATGGAACCCCCATTCCTAGGATTACGCATCCCATGCCTTCTGGTAAATGGTGTTCCCTTCTGATTTCTTCTCTGGAGGTCTCTGCAGAAGCATTCTCCACCGCAGTGCCTGTGGAGAGAGCCTGAAAGCGGTTACTTACTTCTACAGGAATGGGGGATACCTGAGTTGGCCTTCTTCTTCTAGAGGTTACATGCTGCCAGTTCTCATCCTTGTCCTGTACTGCCCTCGTTGGCTCTTCAGCCTGCTGTGCCTGCAGGATTAAATGCTGCCTTCTATCGAGGAATTCTTCATCCTCTCTGACGGAACGTAGGGTTGATAGTTGGGCCTCAAGTCCTCTAATTTTTTCTTCCAAATGGCGATCAGCTTGCACTTAGTGCAGATGAAATCCCTTCTATCTTCCGGGAGGAAGACAAACATGGCCAGGACTCAACAAATCTGCTTATCTACTCGCCCATGGCGAGTAGATTTCAGCCAGTCGCCTCGTTCACCGGCGGTTCGCGCTTGCGCAGTGCGGGTCTCGCGCATGCACAGTGCGGAGCTGGCGAGTGGTTTTCGCCGTGATCGTCGAGCCCTGAACATGGCACATGCTGTGCAGGTAACAACAGCAGACCTATCACTATCCATACCTGCCTTCCCTCTGAGAGATTCCTCAGATGTTTTTAAATGCCTCCTGAGCTTCTGTGGGACGTTTCCCTGACAAACTCAGCTGTTGGCTGCTGCCCTGTTTGCTGCTCTCTGCGTTCACTATGGTTGCCTTTGGTATAAGGCTGAGGCTAGTTCCAGCTCAAAGCCTTGCCTATGATGCAATCAACCCCTGAAGGCCCACCTGAGCTCAGGACGTTTTGATTATAGTTTAGTGTAAATGTTTTAAAGAATGGCAAGTGTACCTTGCCCCCTTCCCACTCCCCTTCCAAACTCCCTCTGAAAACTCCCTGTTTTCAAGCTCCCTGGTCACTGACTCGTTGCTTTATGAAGCCCTGATAGCACCACCCCCTGATTAAGGCTCAACCAATGAGAAGAGGCTTCTAGATTTCAAACCTCGATTACAAGTTCACAGCTTCCAGCTGCCAGCCACAGCACACACTCCTTGGAGAGGAAGCGGGGGTTGGGGGGACACAAGCTCAGCACACAGCAAGAAACCCCCAAACACAAACACACACTACAGACAGCCACTTCCCTCAAGGGTCCTGTATTAGTTCCTCCTTCACCTGGAGAACTCCCTCTCAAAACTCCCGTATTTCTGGGAACTGGACATGTGATTCAGTGTAGGTGTCAGAAATAAATTCAGTACGTGAACAGTGGGAAATCAGGTCGCAAATGATCACAGTATAGCAAAAAAAATTGAACAATTGGCTCAGCACTTGACAGTTTTACTTGAATTTAAAATCTCAAATATTTTTAACAAGCTTCTTGTGAACAAGCCCCAGAATTATTTGGAGAAATTATTCACCAAGCTATTCTCAGTTAGGAAAAGACTCAAGAACCTATTTTATTCTGTTTTAATTTTTTGGGAGGAGGGCAAGTGGGAACGGGGAGATTCCCTAAGTAATGAGGTGTCCTCAAATATGTAAGCCAAAAATGGCAGATGTTTATGGTCAGCCATACATGGATCTAGCATGCATTGATAGATTGATTCAGGGTATGTCTACACTACAAAGTTAATTCGAAATAACAGCAGTTATTTTGAATTAACTTTAATAGCATCTACACAGCCAAACCGCTATTTCGAAATAAATTCAAAATAGTGGAGTGCTTATTTCGAATTTGGTAAACCTCATTCTACGAGGAATAACACCAAATTCGAAATAGCTAATTCGAAATAAGTGCTGTGTAGACACTTCTTTCGAATTAGGGGGCCTCCAGCCCTTCCCAGTTTCCCCTGGTGGCCACTCTGGGAACAACCAGGAAAACTCTTCTCCTCTCCCCCAGCCACGGGGCCCTTAAAGGGGTAGAGTCTGGCTACTGGGCACGTGCGAGAGCCAGGCCTGCCAGCAACCGCAGACCCTCTGCCAGTGACCGCACAATGGCAGCCAGCCATCCCCTGCCCAGTCCCCCAGCACCAAGGGGCCAGCCAGGGGCCGTAGACAGCATGCACCCTCATGGACTAGTGCAGAGATCATGGACCTCATTGAGGTTTGGGGGGAGGCCCCCAACGTTCATGGTCTCCGCACTAGGCAGGGGAACGCGGCCGCTTACGGCCGCATAGCGGCCACCATGGCCAGGAAAGGCCACAGGCGCACCCAGGAGCAGGTGCGCCTGAAAGTGAAGGAGCTGCGGCAGGCGTACGCCAGGGCCACCAGGGGCGGCGCCGCAGCAGGGGCTGCCACCTGCCCCTACTTCCCGGCCCTCGACTGAATCCTGGCGCCACAGAGGGGCCACCACCAGCTGTCCCGGCACCGAAGTCAGCAGGGTCGTCCGGGGAGGCCATACCAGGTAAGTGCTAGCACTGTCCTCTGCCCGGGGGGAGGCAGGAAGGGAGACCAGGGACCGCGCGCGTGGGCCATGCCTCCCACGGATCACGCAGCCACCTGGGCACGTGCGAGCACGTGCCATGCCACCCTCGGGCAGGTGGCTCCAGCTGCGTGACACCCAGGGGCCGTGGCCCAATAGGCACACGCGTGTGTGAAGAGACCTGACAAGCTCCCGACCCTGGGGCGGGACCCAGCAGGACACCCTCCCTTCACACGCCCTCTCTACACAGAGGCAGGGGACATCTCCCCCCCGCCTCGGCCACACTATACACGGCACAGGGGCATGGGTGTGGTCTTGGGACAGCTCTCACTCCCTGGGAGAGCCAGACATCCCGACCATGGCCTCTGTGCAAGCATGTCGGTTCTGATGGTGCAGGAACGGTCATCTGCACCTCGCAGGGGGCGCTGGGCATCATCCACTGCGTCCCCAGGGAGAAATGACCACTCCCCTTCTTTCTCCACAGCCGCACCATCTGCACGTGCAGGGCGCACCAGCCCGCCTGGGACATGATCCCACACCCGAGGGCTCCTCCGGACCACCAGCACGTGGCAGGGGTACCGGGACCAGCACCTGGGGGCCCTGCGAGCCCTGCACCGCACCATCCAGGCCTGGGTTCAGGAGGACCTGCAGCTCCTCCGGGAGCAGCTTGCCCAGGACCGTGCCATGTGCTCACACCTGCAGGCCCTGCTGCAGAGCGTGCTGCCCTGTGCCGCCCCAGCGCTTGCTGCTCCCCCAGCTACTGTTCCTCTTCCCACTTCTGCCCCCCCCACCTCTCCCTCCTCAACCTCCTCACCCTCCTCCTCAGTCTCCACACCCCCACCTCAACCTCCACACCTCCTCCCCATCCCCGGAGACGCCAAGGCCCCCTCTCCTGCCGTGCTGGGAGACATGTGGCCCGCCGAGCCCCCACCCCTGAGCGCTGAGCTTCCTCCCCCTTCTTCTCCTTGCTTCCCCTTCCAGCTCCCTCCTCCCAATTTTCCTCCTCCCCACCCTCTCTCCTCGCCTCCTGCCTTCTTTCCCCAGTGTCCCCAGAGTTTCATTCCTCCCAGTTTTGTTAAATAAAGACAGTTCGTGTTTATGAAAAACGTGTCTTTATTTGACATCAGGAAGGGGGCTAGGAGGAGTAAGTGGAAGGACGTGAAGGAGGAATGGGGCACGAGCCCCCGGTGGGGAGGACCGGGGTGGCTCTGAGGGCTCCTCGGGGTTGACGCTCTCCCGCAGGGCCTCCTGGATCCTGACAGCCCCCCGATGGACCTCCCGGATGGCAGCCTGCAGCAAGTGCAGCTGGGCTGATGGCAACGACCCCACGAGATGCACCGGCGTGCCCAGGGACAGGTCTGGTTCCATGTTGCAGAGTGCCATGGTGTCCCGAATGAGGGCAAGCAGAGCACTCTGAGACACAAATGCTTTGCTGTCCCTCAGCGAGGTAGACCAGCAAGCAGAGAAACCTGAGAACTGTCTGTC
The DNA here is from genome assembly GCA_019425775.1 of Rafetus swinhoei. NCBI lineage: Eukaryota > Metazoa > Chordata > Testudines > Trionychidae > Rafetus > Rafetus swinhoei. Next base: position 18,778,417 of record CM033427.1, on the reverse strand, counting down.
TGGAATGGGAGGTCGGGTCCCTTTAAGCACAGACCTCGGATAGCCTGAGGCAGCAGCCCCACACACTAAGTCCGACCCTGATGCCCTGCCAGCACTGGTTCCGGCCAGCCTTACCTTCGATTCAGGGTCCACTCAATGTGGACGCGCTATTTCGAATTAGAAAAACGCTATTTCGAATTAGTTTTTGTGTCTAGATGTGTTATTTTGAATTAGCTTAATTCGAATTAACTAATTCGAAATAAGTTAATTCGAAATAGCGCTGTAGTGTAGACATACCCTGAGTGATCAAAAATACACTAGAAATCCTGGTACGTGGTTCTAATAGCTAATTACTCTCACTGGACATAACATGAAAAATTTTAACAGTCTGAATTTGTCTAGTTTTAGCTTCCAGACACTGGATCTTTATCTTGATAGCTCTCATTGTCGCCTCCTCAGAGAACTAATTAGATGGTTAAGTCTGCTATTGTGTGGTCCTGGTCTCTCCTGTTAAATATCCTTTCTGAATGTTAATTACCTTTCTAATATACCTAATTATTCCTAGTTGTTCCTAGTCCATGACTTGAGTCACTCCCCGTATGGATATGTGTGATATTATCTATTTTAATATCTTTAGATATCTGTCTGATTTTCAGCAACTGTTTTTTGTGGGGTTTTTTAATAATCTGAGCCCGACCCTGCACTCCTCATCTACTGACTTGAATGAGAACCCAACCTGAGTAAGGAGTGTGGGTACTTTCGGTGCAGTCACTTTAAAGATTCTGAAATTCAGCTTTCTGAATTCTTCTCATCTTTCCTTTGTTCCAATTATAAGTATCTCCATTTCTAATATCTTTCCCTTGGTCTCACTGGTGAAGTCTGAGGAAAAGCAGCAGTTCTGGTTCACAGCAGTCTTACATGTGATATTACCAAATATATGTCATATTCCCTTAAGAGTTAAGGTCTTTATAGCTTCTCTCATTTAACTTTTCATACATATACATATTTATAACAGGTTTGATTTGTCTTCTCAGCCAGTGTAGTCTGTATTATTAATATTATCTTACTTGATCTTTGTTCACATACTTTCACTGTGTGCTTGTATGCCTCCCTGTGCGCAAATGGCAGGTAATTTATATTTCTTGTAGAATCCTCTCTTATTGCTTTCCACAGTGATGATTATTTCCCATTTCTAGCTTGTTTACTCGTTAATAGTTTACATAATTGCTAACTCCTTTCCCAGTGTTGTTTCAACTCACCTCAGATGCCTAATAAATGGGATTAACTGTATTTGTCTTTAGGGAGTGGGGCTAAGTCCAATTATTAGATATGATGAAAAAGCACATAATCACACACGCCAACACCTAGGGAAGATCAATCTAATCAAATCTGTCCAGGTTTTTATACTAAGCTGATCACCATGAATTTTTGTGCCCTAAGCCACCTTTTAATCTTCCCAGCCAAGATATTATTGATTCCCAGACGTAGATCAGGGAGAAGCAATATAAACTCGCTACAGGGGTTTAATGTCACTGCTATTGCTGGGAGTAACATTCAATTTAAAAAAAAAACTGATTTCTAAAGTCAGGCTCATAAGCCTGTATTTAGACCCAGAAATAAATAACCTGATATTCAAAACTACTCAGCATCCAGACACTTCCATTTACTTCCTGTAGTTTCTTCCCTCATTAATGATACACCTCCTAACCTCTTCAGCAAATGAGGCGAGGTTCTACAGACCACAGCCACACTCACTACACAACCCTGAGCACCCTTCATGCAATAAACTGAATGAGGCATAGACCCAGAGGAAAAGATAGTATATGATCATAGTTCAAGATGGTACCATAAATTAAATAGACAAGGGGTTGAATTAATAAAGATGGGCAGGAACATGGTGAGACAGTGGAACACGAGAGGGATCAAAAGGAAAGAAGTCCACATGCAGAGACCAAACAAAGAAGGAGACTATAAGAATGAATAAGAAGAAAGAAAATGAAGCAGAGAAAGTAGTGAGTGAACAGTATAAGATGGTCTAAATGTGAAAGATAAAGAATCAGAGAAAAAGAGGTTTCAAAGAGAAGAGAAAGGAGAAAGTAAAAGGAAATACAATGTGGTGAATGGTAAGTAGATGGATAGAATGGGCTGGAGAGAAAAAAAGAGGAAGAAAATAAAGAATGGAACAATCAAGACAAAATAGTCTTGTACTCATTTGACCTTCCCCCTCCCCACCCCACACTCTAGGCTGCATATCGCACTCTGGCAGCATATCGTGGACATTAGTGAACTACAAGGGGCAGCACATGTGGAGCAGCCAACCATCCACCCTGAGTGATGCTGAGAACCCTCTAGTATCATGACTCAGCCACTTCCATGACCAAGACCAGACTGAGAGGCAGGCAACCCAGCTGTATTTCTGGGATGCTGGGTTTGTGTGGGTGCCATGCTCAGTGCTAGTTTTTTGTCTTTGTTGTTGTTGTTGGAGACAAAAGGAAAAAAAATCTAATGTTTTGTGTATTCTGTGTATAGATACATTTTTCACTAAACATGTTCTGGCCCTCAGTAGAGTCTTACGGAACCTTCCAGACTTTGAGAACTACATTTTCTTCAAGCCTACATTTTCTTCAAGTGTTGTCAACCATGCCTTTATGAGTGTATAAGGTCAGAAGCATCTCCAGTCAGGGCATGTCTACACAGCAGGGCTAAAGCCAAAATAATCTACGCAACTTGAACTACGTCAATGGTGTAGCTTAAGTCAAAATAGTTTATCTTGGCTTTTGGCACTGTGTATGCAGCAGAAAGTCTGAGAAAGATCACTCTTCCTCCAACTTCCCTTACTCTTTGTAAAATGAGGGTTACAGGAGTCAGAATAAGAAGTCCTCCAGCTTGACATTATGTTGAAATAATGGCTTGCTGTGTAGATGCAGACTATGGGTACGTCTACACTTGCTCCCTAGTTCGAGCTAGGGATGCAAATGTAGGCTCAAAATTGCTAATGAAGGGATTTAAATATCCGGCGCTTCATTAGCATGATCTTGCTGGCACGTTACTCCGCTCAACAGCTGATTTGAACCTGGAAGTGCGCACCAGGACGCGTTAGTTCGAACCAAATCCCTTGGTTTGAACTAACGTTACTCCGCAAAAAATGGAGGAGTAACATTAGTTCGAACCAAGGGGTTTGGTTCGAACTAACGCGTCCCGGTACGCACTTCCTGGTTCAAATCAGCAGTTGAGCAGAGTAACGCGCCAGCGAGATCATGCTAATGAAGCGCGGGATATTTAAATCCCCATTTTATTAGCAATTTTGGTCGCCTACATTTGCATCCCTAGCTCAAACTAGGGAGTAAGTGTACACGTTCCCTATGTTATTTCGGAATAACATCAGTTATTCCAAAATAACACTGCTGTGTAAATGTACCCTCAGTGAGATATAAGAACAACCACAAGTTAAGTGAGAGCCCAGTGGCAATACTGTGAACCCTGTTTTATTGTGTAATTGTGAAAGTGTACTTGTTTTTTAAGCCCTGAAGAGTGTACATAGCAACTAATAAAGGATGTATTTAATGCCAGGGATATCTACTGAAACCCTATCTGTGCAACAATATAAAAGAAATACTGTTACTTCTTTTGTCATGCTTAACTTGTAATGTTTGATGACTTTCTAAGACTGTGGAACATAAGATTTTTGCTCTCCCTAATGCTGTCTTTTTTCCTCACACAGAAAATAAAAGATGCCCTTAAGAACCATTCAGGACCTCAGTATAGGAAGCAAAAAGCCTAACTGCAATCTAGTTTGCAGCAAGGGGAAAATATCATTGGAAAATATCTGAAACAGAACAACATAGACTGGGCTTTAGGCAATAGCAATCATCCTAGGGCAGAAGAAGTTAGGGGCAAAGTTAAATGATGGAAGTCCCATTACTAAGGAATTAGCAGATTTACCTGAAGATAAGGAGTGGAAATGTGAGGAAAGTGATAGAGTATCATTGAGTTTTCCTGGTGGCATAAAGGAGAGTGATGATAAGGAAGGATGTGTTTTGCATAGAAAGGACAGTAATGATAAAGAAAAATCTGGCTTACATGAAAAAGAGAGAAACAGTAAAGAAGAATCAGCCTTTCATGATGACAGAAACAGCGAGAAACAGTAAAGAAGAATCAGCCTTTCATGATGACAGAAACAGCGAGAAACAGTAAAGAAGAATCAGCCTTTCATGATGACAGAAACAGCAGTGGGAAAATTGCACACCACAAATCAATATATCTGATCCTCCTTTATGACTGGTGATCTTAAACTCTGCCAATATTGATCATACAGTTTTGAATGGGCCAGGCAAAACTGAGTATATGATCAGTAAATGAGCAGAGGTGACACTTTTCAAAGTCACACTGTGAAAAATATGACAAAAATGCCATGTCATTCCTGTGCTTACTGGGTACAATTACAGGCATAATTTAACTGATGCTCTGAAGCAACATGAAAAGTCAGCTGGCCATTTTATGGCTTACTCCAAATGGGTGGAGGCTCAGTCGAGGCTCAAGCTGAATAAATGCATAGATGCAGAAAAACAATGTGTTATTCATGAAGAAACCCAAAATTGGAGCAACGTGTTTGAGCATCTGATCTCAATTACCCTCTTCCTTGAAAAGAATGATTTGGCTTTCCAGGGCTTGTTGGACAAATTGTTCGCTGAGCATAACGGTAATTTCCTTGGTTTTGTAGAAAGCCTTAGGAAATGTGATGTCATGCATGAGCACCCATGTCAAGTAGTTAGTTATGGACCATTACTGAAGCAAAACAACTCAAAACAAACTGACAGACTGTATGGCAAGGAAGGTCTTGAGAACGTACTGATGTGGTTCGGCAAAGCAAAGTACTATGAAATGGGCCACAAATACAATAAAAAATATGGTATTCAGAAGTTTAACCAGTGCAAGGGGTGCCATTTGGTTTAGGGCAAGCCTTCAACACATTGAATGCCAGACAAATGAAATAAATAGCCAGCAATTCTGTCTATTCTGCAGAAATTTTTGTTGTTCATGCATAACTACCATAGGGTTTCCTATGAACACATAGAATCATATGGTTGGAAGAGACCTCAGGAGGCCATGGAGTCCAACCCCCTGCCCAAAACAGGACCATTCTAAACTAAATCATCCCACCCAAGGCTTGGTCAAGCTGGGACTTAAAATCTATAGGAATGGAGATTCCACCAACGCCCTAGGTAACCCATTCCAGTGCTTCACCACCCTCCTAGTGAAATAATTTTTCCTAATATCCAATCTAGACCTCTCCCAGTACAAGTTGAGACCATTGGTCCTCGTTTTATCATCTGTCATCACTGAGAACAGCCTCTCTCCATCCTCTTTGGATCCCTCTTTCAGTTGTTGAAGGCTGCTATCAAATCCTCCCTCACTCTTCTCTTCTGTAGACTAAATAAGCCTAATTCCCATAGCCTCTCCTCATAAGTTATGTGCTCCAGCCCCCTAGTCATTTTTGCTGCCCTCCACTGGACTTTCTCCAATGCATCTGCATTCTTTCTGTAATGGTTAGCCCAGAATTGGATGCAATACTGCAGATGTGGCCTCACCACTGTCAAATAAAAGGGAATAATCACTTCCCTAGATCTGCTGGCAATACTCCTTCTAATGCACCTCAGTATGCCATTAGTCTTCTTAGCTTCAAGGGCACAGTGCTGACTCATATCTAGCTTCTCAGCCACTGTAATCCCCAGGTCCTTTTCTGCCAAACTGCTGCTTAGCCAGTCAGTCCCCAGCCCGTAACAGTATTTGGGATTCTTCCACCCCAAGTGCAAAACTCTGCACTTGTCCTTGTCAAACCTCAGATTTCTTTTGATCCAATCCTCCAATTTGTCTAGGTCACTCTAGACCCTATATTTACCCTCAAGGGTATCTACCTATCCTCCTAGCTTAGAGTCATCTGTGAACTTGCTGAGGGTGCAATCCATCCCCTCATCCAGGTCATTAATAAAGATGTTGAACAAAACTGGCCTCAGAACCAACCCTTGGGGCACGTCACTTAATACTGATAGCCAACCCGACAGAGCCATTGATCACTACCCGTTGAGCCTGATGATCTAGCCAGATTTCTATCTACCTTGCAGTCCATTTATCCAGTCCATACTTCTTTAACTTGCTGGCAAGAATACTGTGGGTGACCGTATCAAAAGCTGACCCATTTCAGTGGGAGGATGGCCTCCAAAAGTATATTTAGGCACAAGAACTTGTCGAATGGTGCCATTTCTCTAACTGAAGAGGAAGTTTGTTTATCAAGGGTGCATCTACACAGCACCCCTAAACTCGAAATAAGATACGCAATTTGTGCGATGCAAATTGCGTATTTTATTTCGAATCTATTTCAAAACAGCTTATTTTGAAATTTGGCACATCTACACAGTGCCAAATTTTGAAATAACATGCTATTTTGAGACATCCCTTAACCCTTGTGGAACGAGAGTTACCAGGATGCCGAAATACTGCACCCGTTATTTCAAAAAAGTATTTTGAAATAACTAGCTGCTTGTGTAGACACAAAGTAGCTATTCCTATCTCATATAGCTGGAAGGGACCTTGCAAGGTCATCAAGTTCAGTCCTCTGCCTTCACAGCAGGACCAAGTACCATCCCTGACAGATTTTGCCCCAGATCTCTAAATGGCCCCCTCAAAGACTGAGCTCATAACCCTGGGTTTAGCAGGCCAATGCTTAAACCACTGAGCTATCCCTCCCCTGGCATCCTGAAATAGTGGTGCAGTGTACATGTACTCTAAGAGAGTTGCAAAATAACTACCTGTAATGCTTTACAGTTTTAAGAACACAGGAAATATTAAGAAAGAGTCTAAATACCTTTATGACATCAGTTGGTGTGTTGAAGTGGTATGAGCATAGCACTGAAAATCTGGAACCTAATAAACCCAATTCTTACAGCTCATCCTTTTGTGGCTTGAGGTGAATAACTTCACTTCTCTGCCTCAGGTTCCCAATATGTAAAATGAAGATAGCTACACTTATTTCCCTAATTCACAAAGTATCATGAGGATTAGTTAGGTATAAGTGCAGTACAGAGAATGTATTTAGCTTTCCTTTGCCATTCCTTGAATGTGTAAGGGCATGAAATAATAATTAGGAGACCATTATCTATCAGATTCCTCACTGTGCTGTGCCTTTTGCTCATTTCTTAAATAGTTTGCTGTGCCAACTATCTGCGCAAAGCTGGGCTAGCACACAGACAGAATACACATATAGTCAAACACCTAACAAAATCCATCAACAATAGCCTAGAAAGTGATAGTTCTCATGGAGCTAAGAGGACTGTAGCATAAATTCATCATGCAGGGTATGTCTAGACTACATGGCTCCGTCGACGGAGCCATGTAAACTAGTTTACCTGGCATAGTCAAAGAAGCGGGGATTTAAATAATCCCCGCTTCATTACAATAAAAATGGCCACCGCGCTGTGCCGACGATCAGCTGATCCAGCACAGCACAGCAGTCTAGACGCGGCACGGTCAACAAAGGAAGCCTTTGTCGACCGCTCCGGTATGCCTCGTGAAACGACTGCCTTTGTCGACCAATCATTTTCAAATGGCTGGAGGTATGCTTTCACCTGCTGTGTGATCAGATCCAAGTTGCATTTATTTACACAAATCAGGCATGTCCAATTACTATATTTCATAGACTGTGCTTGTTTGCACAGACAAAATTTGCAGGCATAGTGGATATATCTGCAAGTTTTTCAATGCGAGTGAGCTGTCTTAATTTGAAAGCTTGCGTGAAAATATTTCTGCTACAGTCCTTCCATCTAAGAACTAACAGTCTCTAGGCTATTGCTGGATATTGTTAGATGTTTGACTACATGTGTATTCTGTTTGTGTGCAGATAGTTGGCACAGAAAACCTGAACACCTTGAGACCAATGAGGGTTTCCAGGCATCCGGCTTCTGAGCGGAGCATGTGGCCAAAAAGGGACCGTGGTGGCTCAGGTCAGCACCACTGACCAGGCCATTAAATGTCCATTTGGCGGTATAGAAGGGGGCCAGGGCTAATGTAGACCCCCTAGTTGTGTGGCTCTGCATCATTCCTGGAAGCAGCTCCAGAGTCCTGAGGCCCATAGGTGCAAGAAAACTCTTTGTGCTGCCCTTGTGCCACATGGTTCCTGACCAATGGGGGCTATGGAGCCTGATCCCACAGAAAGAAATGGAAATCCTATCAAGAACTTTAATGGGAGCCTGAACAAGCCCAAAGTTTAATTAAATAAAATAGCCACCCAGGCCCTGACAGAGGGTACCATTGCAGTGCCTGAGGCCTAGAGTGTATGAAGTTATATGTTTCAGTTGGAAGGGTAACAGGGAAGTTATCCTGCTATATGATATGAATGCAGATTGGAATCCTTATTAAATATTCAGATAGCTCCTTTTTTTTCCTAAACCACTTTATAGTGCGCTGTGATACTTGATGGAAAGTATAGCACTGTAGGTCTTTGCTTCTGTTCAGTTAAAATGTAAAACTATGTCCATATACTATGCCAGTGGTTTTCAAACTACAAGTCACAACCCAGTACTGGGTCATGGAATGTCGGGCACTGGGTCTCATTGCTGAAGGGTGACCAGCCAGTCAGGTACCTGCCTGGCTGGTACCACAGACTGACCTATGCCCCAGAAGTAGTCAGCAACAGGCCTTGCTCCTAGGTGGGAGAGGGTGGGCATGCATGCCCCTGCCCTGAGCACTAGCTAAACACTCCATTGGCTGGGAACCTGCTTCTGGTTGCTTCTGGGGCACAGCATGGTCCACGATGCAGGAGACGCAGGAAGCCCACCTTAGTACCCCCGCTGTACCGCTGACCGGGAACCGCTCAAGGTAATCACCTCCTGCCACACCTCTGACACCCCAAAGCCAGAGCCCCCTTCTACATCCCAAAGCTCTCATCCTCAGTTCCACTCTGGAGCCCACACTCTAGGCAAATTATGTTGAGTCACAGGCATCAAAAATTCTTCAGCTGGGTCATGAGAAAAAAGTTTGAAAACCACTGTACTAAGTCTAACCTGCTGTCTCTATTGAGTACTCACAAAGGGGAAACAACCATCACCATTGGCAGTTTTTTTCCTGAGCAAGGATGGCAGAATTTGGCCCACAGTATTTTAACGTAATCACTGACTGACATATAAGCCAGGTCTACACTAGACCTGGAACGTCGACTTAAGGTACACAACTCCAGCTATGTAGAATATATAACTGGAGTCTGCTTATCTTAACCTGAGCTTGGAAATGTCCCCACAACAGGAGGCTGACAGAAGCAAATGCTCCCATTGGCTTCCCTTACTCCTTGTGACTGTGAGTACAGGTGCCGGCTGGAGCTGTCTGTCCTCAAGGTTTGATTTACAGGTCTATTCTAGACCCACTAAATCAAACACCAGAATGTCGATCTCTGGTGCAGCAAGTGAAGATGTGCCCATAGATTATGGGTCTGATTTTCATCCAGGGATCCTTTCCTTCCACCCTGAGATCAATTTACACCATCAGAGAAGACTAAAAGGGTCTTAATAAATGAGAATCAAGTGCTAGATTTCTGATATGTCATTAAATTGAATGAGCCCTTGTTGCTCAAGATTAATAGATTACAAAGCCAGAAGCTACCATTAGAGCATATCATCTGACTTCCTATATAGCATAGATTATTGAATGTCACCCAATTCCCCTTGCACTGAATTCAATTATTTGAGTTTGTCTAAAGCATATCTTCCAAAAAACACCCAGTCGTCGTTTGACATCAAGGGATGAAGAATCTATCACTTCCCTTGGTAGTTTGTTGCAGTGGTTACACAGTTACTGTTAAAAATCTGTGCTTTCTTTCCAGTTTGAACTTGTCTGGTTTTGATTTCCAACCATTGGTTCTTTTTATGCCTTTCTCAGCTAGATCAGTGGTAGTCAGTATTTTCTTCCCATGCAGGTACTTACACACCCTTTTGATCTTCTTTTTGACAAGCTAAATAGATTGATCTCTTTAATTCTCTCACTAGACAGCATTTTCTCCAACCCTCAAATCATTTTTATGGATCTCTTCTGCATCCTCTCTACTTTTTCAATGTCCTTTAAAAACTACCAACACCAGAACTGGATGCAGTATTGCAGTATTGTTCTTACCAATGCAGTATACAGACGTAAAATTGCCTTTTTTCTCCTATTCACTGCTCCCCAATTTAACCATGAAAGGATGCAATTAACTCATTATTGGGCATAATTAACATGTCCTATGAAGTAGCTGCCTGGTAATAACCAACAGTAACATGCAGTTAAAACATAATACAGTGTCAGTTCAGCACAATATAAATATGGTTAAATTGCACTAGTCCATGCATGTATTTAATTATCTGCAAAATATTTTGGTCTGTCATCTGAACACCTAGAATTTTAAAGGGAACTAACAGTTTTTAGTAGTATGAAATAACTGAATTTAAGATTTTTATTTGATTTGTAATTTAGGAAAAGGTTGATTGTAGCCAGACAAGAACTCATTTTTGTGTAGATTTTTAACCGTTTCAGACCAAAAGGCCTTGCAACTAAACAAAACCTCTCAGTGAGCAATTCTAATTACACAAAGTTGATTAAAAAGGAAGTAATTGGGATCCCAATAGAAGAAGACATCCCTATTAAGGATAGCACATAAGCACATCCCTCAAGTTTAAGCCCATTGTTTCTAAAGGCAATGGGATTTACATATGTTCTTACAGTTAAGCATATGCTTAAGTGATGCCTTCAATAGCAATGGGCATAGGGCATTTGCTTAATTATTTTTCTAGACCAGGACATGAACAAGGAGCTTTACTGTAGGGACTATTGCCCAGTCATGCCGGAAGACAGACAGCAGGAAATGTGTGTGGTTTCTATAGGCAGCAACTTTACCTGGCAATAAATTGTGCAGTGCAGGTCATCATCATTTCCTTAATCATTACCACATAATTCCCCACGTAGTCCCAGGCATCACCTTTCTGGTACCCTGACACTCACCCCTTTCATGAGGATTAAGGAAAGGGGTTAGGAAAGAAAGGGGGGTTGGCTCTCCACTTCACCTGATGTAGAAGACTCAACCCCCACTTCCTCAGACCCCCTAAGAGATGCTTCACTTTAAATCCTTTTCCAATCCATTTAATACAATTACCGCTTCCCTTTTGTAACAAGTACCTCCAGGGAGGCGCCAGCAATTCCCTTGGCTGCTTACCTCCATTCCCCGCTGCGTTTCTAGATATTTACCATTTCATTCCTTCACATCCACTCACAAGTCAGATGGTGGGAACTAACCAGAAGGAACAAGGACAGACAAGAGTCTCAGTACTTGTTGGAGGGGCTGAGGTTACCTAAATGTGTTTCAAAAGAAAAAATGCAGATTTGTTACCTCCCATGCAGGGACAACTGTACAATAGACCTAGAACTCAGGGCAAAAGTGCCCCATGGACGGATATACACTAGGGCTGAAACAGAGCTAAAGGCATTATGAGTGTATATCCAGGAAAATCTCGAAAAGAGCAGGGACACTGGTCCTTTGGTGCATGTGGGGAAAAGGACAGTTCATTATGCCCCTATCACATGATTAATCAAAGGAGTATTTGTAACTGGTACCCCTGCTTCTTATCCCAGAATTGCTGAACCACATGTGGACTGCCAGGATCTTCTCTAAACCAGTTCTGCAGGGGGCATACAATCTAGTGCATGGGGAGTTGTCTGAGCAATGATGCAGACTGCCTGCCTCCAGACCTAATTCCAGCTGCTGACATTTGTTTGTCCCTGATGCCACTATTTGCCTGTTGATTGTAACCTGGTGCCTGGCCCTGACTCCCTGGTACCCCGACGCAGCTTGTCCCCAATCCTGCTACCCGTCTTCTGACTGGAAATGAGTAACTGACCTATACACACAAGCTTCCCAAAGCCCAGCCCTGACATGCCTCTCCATCCATCGGAGCTGTCTCACTGCTGAGGGTCAGAAGCAAACCTGTGGGCCAAATGCCAATATTATTCGCTGATAGTGATCTTCTGTGCCCATACATGTGATCCTGAACAAAGGAATAAACACAGAGAATTTGGCACATAGGCCACTGAATTATCCGCCTTTACAGGGGGCTCTAACTTTGTATGTATTTGGATGCAACACAGACAAGTTTAATGTGCTGGCCTGCCACTCCAAGCTCTGCTGCAGATATAACCCATGCAATCCTGAACAAATTCACCAGAGGCACCTCAACAATAAGCATTCTTTGGCATTGCCACAAACAGAAATTTCCTTCTCCGAGATAACTCCTTGTCCTGTAAACAGAGTGATACCTACACTAAGCAAGTCTGTACTGCTTTGCATGGGCAAATCCTAGCCTGCCCCTACTCTGCTAGTAATATGAATTTCCTTGCCATCACTTAAGTGTTTAGCTGACATACTGAGAGCAAAGGTCAGAGCCCTCCAGTCCAGCCAATGGAGGGGTAGGGGTAGAAGACACTTGCGCAGGAGTCCAGGCAATTAACAGGACCCAGGGGCCCTGACTGGCCCCATAGGAGCTCTGAGTGCTCGGGGGAAAGCGTCTTTGAAAGAACTGAGATGAACAGTATCGAACAGCCTCCTTCCAACCACAGAAGTACCCTCACATAAAACAAACACATTCTGTTCTAAAACAGAAACATGTGCACTATATCTTCCATACTGAATCTTCAATATGATTCTTTATACACTCACTAGAGATACTTGGATATGGAAATAGTTTGGTCAAAAACTGAAGGGAAAAATGCATTCCCCAGTGAATAAAATATCGTTCTCAGGCTGGTAGAAATAGTATTGGCTTTTATTTCATTTTGGATCCCCATCTATTGCAACAGCCTAGTCAGCAACCAAATCACATCATTGCTCCAAAGACTCATGAAGATAAAGACTCAGCCTGAGGGGAAATAGAGATTTCTGTCTCCAGTCATCTCCTGGGGAGTGTAGCACAAAATGAACAATGTAGGAGTGAAAAGTTCCTAAGAAGTTGCAGCCAGCAGCTGCACTGGGAAGAGAAAGAGAGCTCCTAAGTTAAATGAACAGAAAGTTTTAGGTTTTAATTCTTGTCTATTTCCAATTGTATCAAGCAGGTGTATCAATGTAGCATGCACCTGCTGTGCTTGAGTTCCATGCAGGCATGTTGAGAAATAAAGTGTGCTTGCTGTGCATGCAAATGCACCTGCTGGGCTGCTGAAAATACCAGGCATGTTCCCATGTATGTTTATCAGGGTGTAGCTGCTATGCTATAGAATGGTCCACACAAAAAACTCCCATAATGCTTGGACTACCCTTTTCTTTCCCACCTTTTTATTCATATAAAATAGTGTATAATTGAGAAAACAGAACACGAAGTCATATTTTAGAATAATCTGAGTGTATTCTGTAATGGCTCTGTGTCACAACTGAAACAAAAATGCAGCCATCCACTTAATTTGTTTCTCTATATTACAAACTAAACTGTTAAAAGAAGGCCAATAGCATTTAGGGGCATTTACCAGATTTAAAAAACACACACTGATTCAATGATTTTTGGAAAACCTACTGTACTCTTATCAACTTAAATAAAACAAGGAATTGGCAGTTTCCCAGAGGAAATGCAACAGCTAGCCTATATACAGTCTAATGGTGCAGAATCGGTTTCTTTCTTTCTTTAAATAAGTGGGTGTGGCTCTGCTAGAAAGTCTGGACTCATTTTAGTTCAATGAAAGCTTGCTATGAATCACAAATATCTATAAATATATATCTATAAACCAACCATATTTTATAGTAGTTGAAAGTAAGCAAAACAGCAATGTAGATCCTAACACTGACTCTCATTATTGGATTTTAGTGTGTTCAGCAGTGGTCTGCTTGCTCCCACCAGTGTGTGTTTGCCCCAAATTCTGTGTAAGGTGGGCCATGTGAGGTGTCAGATGAAAGCTTATGCTATGCTACTTCTGTCTGGGTTACTCATGTACTTGTATGATTTGGGTGTGTAAAGTTATGAATATGGGCTTTATATGTATATTTTAAATGTTTTCTACTGTGAGGGACGGCTGCTCAAAGCTGTATGGACAATGGCTCTTAAGGGTTGCCAATTCATATCTGAGGAGCATGCAATGGCCCCTTGCCTGAGGTCACACCTGGATACCCCATGGCTTCTTGCCATAAAAGGACATCAGCTCCATTTTGGGAGGCACCAGCACCCAGGAGAACAATGTATTTCCCTTCCTATGGGCAAGTTTATAAAAGTATCCTGAGGGTGCCTTCATCTTGCCTTCAGTCCTGCTCTTGACTTCAGAAGCATCCTTGCTATGGACAGAGGACCAGGAACAATTCGTTGACCCATCCCAACATAGGATATACACCAGAGACTTAAGCTGGCCATTTGTTACATCTCTGCTAAGAGCCTGCATCAAGAACTTGGTGACTGATGTACGTAATGTGCTTTCTTTAACAATCCTACTCTCAACCTTTTATTTTTTTTTATAATAAAGCTTTAGATTTTCATTTTTGGAGGATTGGCACAGTGTACTCTTTTGAGTAAGATCCAAGGTATAAATTGACCTGGGATTGTGGCTGATCCTTTGGGACCAGGAGAACCTGTTCAGAGTTGGTAAGATTGGTTTTATAACCTCTCACCTGTGTAAAGTGTGGTGCTGATTGTGGCACAGGTAAAGCTGGAGTGTCTAAGGGTGCGTCTACACAGCACCTTAAACTCAAAATTAGATACGCAATTTGTGCTATGCAAATTGCGTATCTTATTTTGAATCTATTTCAAAATAACTTATTTTGAAATTTGGTGTGTTTTGAAATAAAATCTCTTATCTCTTGTGCAATGAGGTTTACCGGGATGGTGAAATAGCATGCCCGTTATTTCAAAAAATATTTTGAAATAATGGGCCGCTTAAGTAGATGTGGGGTAGATATTTTGGGATACCTCCAGTATCCCAAAAGAGCAGTGCAGTGTAGACATTCCCTAAGGCAGTTGCTTGTGGGATTTCTTGATGGTTAGGGAGGCAGCTGAAGTGCCTTGTGTGACTGGTTTGGTGCCTTGTAGGGAGGACCCCAGTCTTGGCCAGTAAGTAGCCCTGGTTCTAAGCAATTCACCCTGATTTGACCTTCTCAGGAGTGCCCCCAAACAACCTGGTATATTAAATTATGGCAAAGATCTACTATCATGATATAACTAGGAAAAGGCATTTGTCTGAAAAACAAAGGTCACAGTTATCACAGATTTCAGCAAGACACAAAACTCAATGACCAGGAATCTATCTGCAATATACAAACTGCCATAACACTCTATATTTTAATCTGTCAATCTAAGTGTTTAATACCAATAAATTATGAGAATGTGACACCCCCATCCACCTCTATCACCATGAAGAATTTCTTTATAGGATAACTTAATTGAAGTAACACTCTCCCCTGTAATATTCTGGCTATGCAAATGAAACCTAAACTAGGTGACAGCTAAAGCTGAGCAAAAAATGTTAGCTTAATTCTTTTCTTTGAAAATTGCACATTCAGCAACACCAAAACATTTCACAAATTTATCTCAATTTTGCCAAATTGTATTAGTTGAAAAATCCTTAAAAATATTCCAAAAATCAAAATATTTTGATTTTTTAAAACTCACTTCTAAATGTCCTTTAATATTATTTTAAACATTAAAAAAGTGATTCAAATTAAACCTAAATGTTTTAGTTCTGGTCAAAAAGTTGTTTCAGGTTTGACCTAAAATATTTTTTTCATTTTTCAGAATTGCCAATTAAACAAAAAAAAATGTCATTCAACAAGCATTAGTTTTTATGTTTAATTTTTGTAATGAATTTAAAGTAAACACAAATCATACACAAGTGCCGTTCGATAACTATTTACTGGCTAACATGCCTTTTCTTCCAACAAAGGCTTTTACAATTTTTCTGAAATAAAAATGTGTCTGGCTAACTTATCCCATAGCAAATCTGACCATCCCCAAGTATAACATCTCTTAGAACTCAAACATGTGTTTCATCATAGACTGGCTATTAAAGGTCAAAGAAATTACACTGGTCTAATTTTTTCTACCCTCTAAATATTTACTCTGTGAAAGCAGAATGCTATAAACCCAGTTAGGACCTATCACCTATTCTTTTATTTTCCAGCAAATAAGGTGCAGTGAGAGGTAAAAGCCTGAAGAATGAAGCCTTCAGACTTGGGACACTCTGCTGAGTCTGCCAACAAGGGGGCAAATTAGTGCCCATTGCCCACAAGAACGGTAATTTTGTAAGGTGTACACCTTTCCTCTACCAACTTGGCTGAGACCATTTCACACAAGCGCGGCAGCAGGGCTGGATTAAGACATGCTGTACATAGAGGCCCTCAACTGTAGCATACTTAGCTTGTGCCTAAATCTGGCACACTGGGGAGCAAACTGGGGAGCAGGGATGCAATACCCCCTTCTCCAACAGTCTTGGAGCATTTGTGTGGTGCTTTTTCAAGCATATTGTACACAGAGGTCACCCTAAGCAAGTGAAGCAACTGCTTGGGGTGGGGAAACTGGCTAGGGTAGCAGATTCCTAACAAGGCGGGGTGTGATTCACATTAGCCTGCCACCGTGCAGACTGTCTGTGTGTACCCTGACATGCATTAACAGTTCCTTCATGTGTTTTGATCTAGTCCTTTTTGAAATAGCACTAAATTGAAACTAAGAAATTATGAATGTGTGTCAGGAGGATGCATGTGGCATACACTGAGTGTAACACCACAATAACAACATTGGCACAGGCATGGGCGGCTGATATGCTAGGCGGGTGAAGGCACAGGCTTTCCAGAGCGCTAACCTGGCCCTGCTCACACTCTGCACCAGAATGTGGAAGTGTACTAGGGCAGAGTGTTGCTGCTCCTGAGCACCTGCCCTCCCCTTGCTCTGGGGCCAAGGAGGTTGAGGCCATACACCCTCCTCCATTCTCATGCTCCGGGCCCAAGGAGGTGGGGGCCTACACCTCCACCTCCCCATGGTTCTGGGGGGAGGAGTGGCTTAGCTCCTGTGTGCGTAGAAGGGGCAGGGCTAGGGGCAGGGCTGGGTGCCCTACTTTCACCCCACCACCCAGGCACATAGGCCTCAACCTGGACCATGAGACTGGAATGCCTGTCCTGTCCTGGCGGTAGCAACCCAGCGGCCACTCCCTAGGTAAGCCCAAGAGGTTGCCCTATAGGTAGAAAGCAGATAAACTGCACCTTCTGCCCCCCATCTGCCTTCTGCCCTAGCTCTCCTGCCCCTGTGTTCTGTCTCCACCCCATCTGCCTCCATCAGCCTAGGGTCTTACTCCCCATTGTCATAAACTTTTTAATATGTGAAGGAACTTAGGAATGTCCACTCAGTTTCACAGCATGTCTGCACCCTAATATCCTATCATCGTCACTTTTAAGAAAATTATATAGAATTTAGACCACAGCATAAGACATTTTTGCCAACATCATTTCAATAATGAAATAAATGACTGGCAGTTAATGGTATTTTAATATTCTTCTAACAGTCTTTTTGACACTTAGTATCTCTTTAGCAAGAAATCAAAGAAACATGAAGCATACTACATTATACAGACACCAGATTGTTGCACCAGATTGTCTCACATTTGTAGTCCTCCTATAGTTAGAATAGATTTTTGCTAAATTCATGAGGCATCAAAAGGCAATACTTCATCGCAGTGAACAAATCCAGTGGTCTTATTAAAAGATAATAGCAACAACCCATCCCAGGGGTATCTGAGATACCACAGTTTGTACTTAACCTAGAGGAGGATCTCATTGTGGTATATGGGATACTATAATGGGTGTCATAAATGTTTCCTATTCAGTGTCAATCACTGTGAAACATATTTTAAATACTTGCTGAGTCAGAAGCCACTAAATATAGATCATTAGTGCTTTCTAGAACTTTGCAAAGTCTGTGAGAATTTAGTAAACTTTAATTTTTATTTACAGTTGTTAATCTCCTATAGTATCTTCTTCATACTTTATGAAGTTTGTCAGACATTATGCTATCAATAAAGTATGAGCTAGCAATAGCTCTAACAAAGTTAAATCGGAGGTGGTGGTAGGGGAAATCTGTATTTTGTTTTCAAGAACTTTAAAAAGACTGACAAAACTGCACTAAGGATTTTACACACCCTAGACCAAGGGTGGGCAATAATTTTTGACGGGAGGCCACACCAAGATTTTGGAAAGTGGTTGAGGGCCACACTCTTCCATGGTATTAATGGAGGAGGTGCTACGTCTGGGATGGAGATTGGGTGCAGAAGGGAGATTGGGGTGAGGGATTGTCATGCAGGAGGGCCTGTGAGGTATGGGAGTTTGGGAGAAGGAGACAGTTGTGATCTGGGACACAGGATTGGGGTGCAGGGGTCTGGGTTGTGACTTAGGGAAGGAGGTGGTTGTGACCTAGGGCAGGGGACTGGTATACAGGGGTTTGGGTTGTTACCTAGCGGAGGAGGAAATTGTGATCTGGGGCAGGGAACTGGGTGGCAGGGTCTGGGAGGGGGTATGGGCTCAGGAGGCAGAGGGTTTGGTTTATGTGGAGTAAAGGAGGAGGGCTAGGATGCCAGAGGCAGACTCTAGCTGGGAGATTTACCTGTGAGACTTCCAGCCAGCAGCCCAGCATGTTTCCCAGGCAGGAGCCAGCCCTGCCCCTGAACAGGCTGCAGGGGCCATGTGGGTCTGTGAATAAGAGCCTGAGGGCAGGCCCAGCCAAAGAGTTTGTGACTGGTTGCACCACGTGGCCAGATGGCTCCCAGCCAGGGCAGCAAGAGAACAGCTGGCCTTGCTTGCCTTGCCCTAAGGCTGGGCCTGCCTGAGGGAAGGGGAAAGTAGTGCTTTGCGCACTGCCTATTCTTGAAACAGGCAACTCCCATGGCCAGAAACCGACCAATGGGATTGTGCTGGAGGCAGGAGTAGCATGTGAAGCACCACTCTCCCCTTCCCCCTGCTCACAGTTTATGAAACACAAATGGCCCAGCAGATGCTTTTCTGAGTGGCTTGCAGGGGCCGGGGCAGGCAGAGAGTCTGCCTAAGGCTCCCTGTTGTGTCTGCAAGCCAGATCCGATAGCTTGGTAGGACAGATTCAGCCAGCAGAGGCTGTTTTGCCCAAGCCTGCCCTAGACAGTCAAGCCTGAGATGGACTATAGAATTGTACCCCTGCACACACTCCTGCATTAGTTTTGCAAACAGCTCTGAAATCTCTCCATATTCCAGAAAGAATTGTTAAACTATGCACAGGTTGCACAGACTTTATAAGGTTTGTGATGAAGTCAATTCAGGAGGTTATATTAATTTGTAGTTGTTCAACCCATTAAAATATTTGATACATGCTGATGGACTTCGCAACAAACCCTATAATCCTAAATTAGCAGAAATTATATGAATCATCTCCTTCAGGAACTTTGAGTAGTCTATAAAAACTCCACAAGAGATATCAGCAACTCCTTCCTGCTATATATCATTTATACATATGGCATTGTAACCACATGATGTTCTTTATATACATATACACCAGTTAATTGAAATTAAATATTTATAAGATTTCACAGCACTTTATAATGTGTGTGTATACATACACATCTCTATATCATAGAAATGTATGACTCGAAGGGACCTTGAAAGATCTAGTTAAGACCCCTGCATTTAGGTAGAACTAAGTATTATCTGGGCCATCCATGAAAGGTATTTGTTTAATCTGCTCTTTAAAAACCTCAGATATAGCGATTCTACAAGTAGGACCTCTCTGATCCAGGACTCTGTGGTCTGGCAACATCTATAATCCAGCAGGACCATGGATATTGCTGGACCAGAGAGCCCCAATGGCTGGCAGCAGGGGCCGACCAGGAGTCCAGTGGCAGAGTGGCCAGCGGCCAGGGCCAGGAGCACAGTTGGGATCGGGAGTAGGTCCGGGAGTTGGCCAAGACTGGTGGCCAGGGCCAGGAGTGCAGCTGGGACTAAGGCTAGGACCAGCAGCTGGGACCAATGTCAGGAGTGTTGCCGGGACCGGTGAGCAGGGCCAGCAGCTAGGAGGGGAGCCCGGTGGCCTCCTGGGAGAGCCTGGAGGCTGCCAGCAAAGAGCAAGAATTGACTTCCCCTAGTCTGGCAAACTCCCTCGTTCAAGACTGGTAAGGTCCCAAGGGTGCTAGATCTGGGAGGTCCCACCTGTTCATGTTCCCTGGGTAATCTGAGTGCTTCATTGCCTGTACAGTTAACATTTTTCCAAAAGTTTAATCTAAATCTCCCTTGCTGCAATTTAAACTCATTACATCCTCTTGACCTCAAATGATACAGAGAACTAGTTTTCACCCTGCTTCTTGTAATAACCTTTAACGTACTTGAAACCTGACATCATGTTCTCCCTTCCCCTCAATCCAGACAAACAATTTTTCAATCTTCCCTCGTAGGTAATGTTTTTTAGATCTTCAATCATTTTTGTTGCTCTCTTTTGGGCTTTCTTCAACTTGTCAACATCTTTCACGAAGTGTGGTATCCAGAACTGTACACAAAGTGCCAGCTGAGGCCATATTAGTACTGAGCAGAGTGCAGGAATTTTTTCTTGTCTCTTGCTTACAACACTATAGCTAATACATCCCAGAATTAGCTGTTTCGTCTGTTGTTGTTGTTTTGAACAGTATTATACTTTTGCCTTATGTTTAGTTTGTGATCAACTAACCCTCCCAGATCCTTTTCTGTAGTACTCTTTCCTGGGCTGTTATTTCTCATTTTGTACTTGTTCATTTGATTATTTCGTCCTCATTATAGCACTTTGCATTTGTCCTTACTGAATTTCATCCCAGTTATTTCAGAATATGTAGAAGCTTGTCAGCTTGTCAAGATCTTGAGATTTTTGAATTCCAATCCTGTCTTCCAAAGGGTTTGTAACTCCTCCCCATTTGGTGTGTATAGTGTGTGTGTACATATATCTCAGGGCTGTTGATTAATCAATTAACTCACTCAAAAAATTAGTCAGTTAATCACAATGTTATACAATAGAATACCAATTGACATTTAAAGCTATGGATTTTTTTCCTACATTTTCAATATTGATTTCAATTACAACACAAAATACAACATGTACAGTGCTCACTTTGTATTGTTATTTTTATTACAAATATATGCACTGTAACATTATAAACAAAAGCAATAGTATTTTTCAGTTCACGTCATACAAGTGCTGAAGTGCAATCTCTTCATCATAAAAAATTAATTTACAAATATAGATTTTTTTTATTACCTAACTGTGCTCAACATGAAAACAATGTAAAACTTTATAGAGTCTACAAGTCTATTCAGTCCTACTTCTTGTTCTGTCAATGGCTAAGACAAACAAGTTTTCACAAGGCACTTTTGTAACCAGCATTAGGGTTGCCAGGTGTCCAGTTTTGACTGGACAGTCCGGTATTTGAGGTTTCTGTCCGGGAAATACATTGAGAAAACACTGGACATATAAATGTTCGGTATTTTCTAATTAAGTAAGTTTTATTATTATGAGTATCAGTATGTAGTTGCGTACTGCCTGGCTGGTAGACATGTTCACGCAGCGTGAGCATGTCTACCAGCCAGGCAGTACGCAACTACGCAGTAGAGAGGAGGGGGGAGGGGCAGGGGAGGGAGCAGTGGCGGGATGGAATCCCCAGGGCCGGACTCGCTCGTGCTTCGCTGGGGCTGTGCGTGGGACGGGCAGCACCCTGGGATCTGCGTGCGCCCGGGTCAGTCCCACTCCCCACCAGCCGATTCTCTCCCCTCACTCCCCCCCGGCCAGCCCCGCTCCCCGCCAGCCAGTTCTCCCCTGGCCAGCCCCGGTCCCCTCGACCACCTCTTGGCCAGCCCTGCTTCCCACCGGCCGGTTCTCCCCCTTCTCCCCCCTCCAACCTCCCCTGGCCAGCCCCGCTCCCCCCGACCTCCTCCTGTCCAGCCCCGTTCCCCTCCCGGCTGGTCCCCCTGTCCCTCCCCCCATCTGAGGTCAAGTGTGTCCAGTGGGTTTTCTTAAGCCATCTGGTAACCCTAACCAGCATTGCAAGGTATTTATTGCCAGATGGGAAACATTTGTATGCGCCTTCCTGCTTTTGGCCCCCATTCCAGAGGACATACTTCCCTGCGGATGATGCTCTTTAAAAAAAAAAATAGTACATTACTTAACTTTGTGACAGAGAGAATTGTATGTCTCCTGCTCTGTTGCACCCACCGTTTGCCATATATTTCATGTTATAGCATTCTTAGTGATGACTTAAGAACACTTTCACAGAAGATTTGACAAAATGCAAAGAAGGTACCAATGTGAGCTTTCTAAAAATAGCTACAGCATTGGACCAAGGTTTAAGAATCTGAAGTGCCATGCAAAATCTAAGAGAGACAAGGTGTGGAATGTGCTTTCAGAAGTCTTTAAAGAGCAACACTCTGTGGAAACTACAGAACCTGAATCACCCCCCAAAAAATCTACCTTCAACTGGTAGCTTCTGACTCAGGTGATTAAAATGAATAAGCATTTGGATTGTTATTCAAGTACAACCCATTATCAGTATAGACACGTCTTCTGGAATGGTGGTTGAAGCATGAGGGAACATATGAATCTTTAGCTCATCTGGCATATTAATACCTTGCAATGCCAGCTACAACAGTGCCATGTGAATGCCTAATCTCACTTTCAGGCAAGTAGGCAGCATTATCTTCTGCAAATTGTAACCAGACATGTTTGTCCGAGTGACTGGTTGAACAAGAAGTAGGATTGAGTGGACTAGTAAGGTCTAAAATTTTACATTGTTTTATGTTTGAATGCAGGTGGGGTTTTTGTTGCACAATTCTATATTTGTAAGTTCAACTTTCACAATAAAGAGATTGCACTACAGTACTTGTATGAGATTAACTGAAAAATATATTTTTGGTTTTTTACAGTGTGAATATTTATAATAAAATTATAATAAAAATATAAAGTGAGCACTTTGTACTTTGTATTCTGTTATAATTGAAATCCATATATTTGAAAATATAGAAAACATTCCAAAATATTAATAATAAAATACCATTTTAATTTAACAGTGCAATTAATCACAATTTTTTAAATTGCATGATGGTCGTAATATATGTCCACATGCACATTCTTGGTTGACTCTGAGTCCAATACCTGGAAGAACACAGAATGAGTACTGGTATGGCACTGTGAAATGTAGCTTCCTGGAATCAAACGGGATGTGTATTGTTCAAATATTAATCAAAACCCAGAATGTATTAACTACAGTACTAAACCAGCGGACAGTATATACTGATTATTGCAGGAGATAATGATTTTTACTGGGGGGGCATTTTATTAAGTGTTAAAATAGACATTGAAGATATTTTAAACATCCACCCATCACCTTTAATTATATTGTGTGCACAGGAGAGAGAACTAATAGGCACAGAGATGAAATCCCTCCCATCATTAGAAAAGATCCTTTATGAGTTAATACATTATTGCTTTTTCCTAGGTTGCCAAAAGGGAATTTTTTGGCAGTCAAACAACTATATATCACTCACTTGTCTTCACTGATCCATGTGTCTTATATTGAAAATCACACTTTCATGGTCAACAGAAGAAATATTTTGGGTTTATGAACATCCAAAGACCATTATTTCATACAATGTAGAAGAATAACTAAGTTCTACTAACTCTAAAGGAGCTCTTTTCAGAACACATCCTCATGTTGGAGGAACTATGTGGAAAGTTCCCATAGGAAACTTTTGGAGGCAGGCTCCCCGTGATCTAGCAAATTCTCTGATTCGGCACCAGTCAGGTCCAGAGAGTGCCAGATTAGAAAGGTTCAACCTGTAGATTTTAAATGTGATATAGAAAGAAACAAACCACCAACAAAAAAAGAACTATGGCTTATAATGGCCTATACAGTGTTTGGCTTTACTTCACTGACAAACAAGCTAATTTTTTTTCTTACTATGAGTCACTAATGAGAACAATCCTGGAATATAACTGAAGAAACTCCTGCTGATTATGATGAACTTTGTATCAAGTCCTTTCTTCTGGGCACTCAAGTACCAGATACATATCTACGTGTAGACGTCAGTGACAAATCCCACCATTCTGAAGGATAACTATCAGGAAACCAGGCTGAGTGCAGTCAGGCCTAGGAGTCAGCATGAATCAGGCCTAGTGGTCACAGTTCAAATAGCAGAGCTCAAGGTTAAAACAGAATCTGAGCTGGGGGTCTGAGCCAAAGGTCAGGAACTGAAGCGTCCAAATGCCAGAGCCAATTGTTGAGATAGAAGCAGAACCAGGAACCTCAGGAAGAACCAGATTACATGGAATCAGGGAAGGCAGGGACAAGGCTGACATGGGGCAAGCCCAGAGAAACAGAGAATCCACAGATATATACACTGCGCAGTCGCTGATCCTCTGCAGCTGCTGGGCTAACAAGCAAGCCACCTATGATGTTAATCAATCTAGTGGTTCCACTTTGACCTAGCTATGCTTTCAGTTTCCTGACAACTGGGCAGGTGCAGCTGCAGCCTGCATGGGGTGAGTGATAGAATATGGTAATCATGTACAAGTACCCATATTAGAATTATACTACACCCAGGAAAGGAACTGCAGGGGGATAGGACTCCAAGGAGAGAGAGGAATCTGGATAAAGACAAGAGCAAAACAATGAAAGCCTCATTGCGGAGGTCATTTAAAAATTAGACTAAATGAAATATTGGCAAATGTACTGTTAAAGAACAATTGAGCACCAGTGGGGGAAGGAAGAGGAGGATTTACAGTATGACTCAGTAGGTTATCATCCATCTCTCTAATTCTAAAACAGAATGAAATAAAACTGATAGAGAAATAAAAACTGTATTTTAAAGTGTCTGAGGCAATAAACACAAACAACAGAGTTTAAAAAAATAAATAAAGAGAGAATGCAAGGTACTTTAAGTCCAAGATTCAAGCTGTAAACTGAAACTGAAAAAGTCATCATCTTTTTTTTTTTTTTTTGGCTTGATCCCTGCAGGATTTGAAGCCCACACTGTTGAGCAGTGTGTTTGTGCATGACAGCCAGGAAGTGTGACTGCCTAGCATCTAATTAGTAACACAAGGGACAGTCTCCCTTTTGATCTTACTCATATGGCACACATAGGGTACGTCTACACTAGCCCCCTAGATCGATCTAGGGAGGCTAATGAGGGCGACTGGAATTGCAAATCAAGCCTGGGATTTAAATATCCTGCACTTGATTTGCATGAGCCTCGGTCGTCGCCATTTTAGAAATTGATAGCTCGGTAACTGCCGCATCTACGCGCAGTGAAACAGATTCGAATAAAGCCTAAATCGAATTAGGTGGTATTCCTCATGGAATGAGGTTTACTACCTAATTTGATTTAGGGGCTTTATTCCGGAATCCAGTTTCACTGCCGCATGTAGATGCGGGCAGTTACTTCGGACTAGTCAATTTCTAAAATGGCGACCAGACGGGAACATGCAAATCAAGCGCGCGATATTTAATTCCCAGGCTTGATTTGCAATTCTGGTCGCCCTCATTAGCCTCCCTAGATCGATCTAGGGGGCTAGTGTAGACGTACCCATAGTGCTATACAATATATAATGTATAGATTGGTCAGATCCCAATGTATATATATTATAGCTGAAATGGTGGTGAACTGGTAGACACTGTGGTAGCTGCTTAGTGGTGGAATAATAGGCAAAACAAGTGGCTTTTAGGAAGAAATCTGAAAACCCAATTCTAGCAGCTTTGTTCAGGAGAGCACTTAAGTGCGTGTTTGAGTCTCCCTGAAGTCAATGGGGTTCTTCAGCATATACTAAAGTGCTGTTCTGATGAGAGATGGACTTAGCTAACTACAGGTTTAAGTGATAGAAATGTAGCCGTGTTAGTCTGGTGTAGCTGAAACAAAATACAGGACTATGTAGCACTTTAAAGACTAACAAGATGGTTTATTAGATGATGAGCTTTCGTGGGCCAGACCCACTTCCTCAGATCAAATAGTGGAAGAAAATTCACAACCATATATACCAAAGGATACAATTTAAAAAAATGAACATATATGAAAACGACAAATCACATTTCAGTACAGAAGGGGGATGCGGGGGGGGGGGAAGGTAAATGTCTGTGAGCTAATGGTATTAGAGGTGATCATTGGGGAAGCTATCTTTGTAATGGGTAAGATAGTTAGCGTCTTTGTTGAGACCGCGTAGAGTGTCGAATTTTAGCATGAATGACAGTTCAGAGGATTCCCTTTCAAGTGCAGATTTAAAAGGCTTCTGAAGCAGGATGCAGGTAATTAAGTCATTGAGACAGTGTCCTTTCTGGTTGAAATGGCAAGAAACTGTTTTTTCTTTGTGATCCTGTCTAATATCTGTTTTGTGGGCATTGATCCTTTGGCGAAGTGTCTGAGACGTTTGTCCAATGTACAAAGCAGATGGACACTTTCGGCACATGATAGCATAAATTATATTTCTGGAATTATATTTCAGGAATATGTATTCTTGATCTTATAACTCACTTGGTTAGGTCCAATAATGGTATCAGCAGAGTGGATATGTGGACAAAGCTGGCAACGGGGTTTGTTGCAAGGGAAGGTACCAGGGTTGGTATTAGTGTGGTATGTCCTGTGGTTGTTGGTAAGAATCATCTTGAGGTTAGGTGGTTGTCTATAGGAGACTATGGGTCTGTCTCCCAGAGCCTCTTGGAGTTTAGTATCCTGTTCCAGTATAGGCTGTAGTTTATTGATAATGTGTTGGACAGGTTTAAGTTGGGGGCTGTAGGTGATGACAAGTGGTGTTCTATTGTTGGTTTTCTTGGGTCTGTCTTGAAGAAGATGGTTTCTAGGTATTCGTCTGGCTCTTTCAATTTGCTTTTTTATTTCTCCGGGTGGGTAGTTGAGGTTTATAAATGCTTGGTAGAGATCCTGAAGTTTCTGGTCTCTGTCAGTGGGATTAGAGCAGATGCGGTTGTATTGCAGGGCTTGGCTATAGATGATGGATCGTATGGTGTGTGCCGGATGGGAGCTGGAAGCATGTAGGTAACTGTATGAGTCAGTGGGTTTTCTGTAGAGGGTGGTGTCTAATTTTCCATTGTTGATTTGTACTGTGGTGTCCAGGAAATGGATCTCTCGTGTAGAATGGTCCAGGCTGAGGTTGATGGTGGGGTGTAGGTTGTTGAAATCTCTGTGGAATGTCTCCAGTGTTTCTTGGCCATGCGTCCAGATCATAAAGATGTCATCGATGTAGCGTAAGTAGAGAAGGAGTAAAAGGGGACGGGAGTTGAGGAAACGTTGTTCTAGGTCAGCCATAAAGATATTAGCATACTGTGGGGCCATGCGTGTACCCATGGCTATGCCGCTGATCTGGAGGTATAAGTTGTTCTCAAACTGGAAATAATTTTGGGTGAGAACAAAGTTACATAGGTCTGCTATCAGGTTGGCAGTGGTGTCCTCTGGGATAGTGTTTCTAATTGCTTGTAATCCGTCTTCATGTGGGATGTTGGTGTATAGAGCTTCTACATCCATGGTGGCAAGGATGGTGTTATTGGGGAGCTTATCGATGTTTTGTAGTTTTCTTAGGAAGTCAGTAGTGTCTCGGAGATAGCTGGGGTGTTGGTTGTAGGGTTTGAGGAGAGAGTCTACATAGCTGGATAGACCAGTAGTGAGCGTGCCAATACCAGAGATGATGGGACGTCCGGGTGTCCAGGTTTATGGATCTTGGGAAGCAGATAGAACAATCCTGGTCGGGGGTCAGAAGGTGTTTCTGTGTGGATTTGTTCCCGAGTAGCTGTAGGGAGGCTTTTAAGGAGACAGTGTAGTTTCTTTTGGTATTCCGAGGTGGGATCAGAGGAGAGAGGTTTGTAAAATGTGGTGTTGGAGAGTTGTCTGGTTGCCTCCTGGTTATAGTCGGCCTTATTCATAATGACCACAGCACCACCTTTGTCAGCTGGTTTGATTATAATGTCCAGGTTGTTTTTGAGACTCTGGATGGCATGGTGTTCAGCGCGGCTGAGATTGTGTGTCGCTTGTTGTTGTTTGCGAATAATGTCAGTCTGTGTGTTGTTGCGGAAGCTTTGTATATAGAAATTATATTAAGAAATATATATTAATTTGTATATAGAAATTATATTAAGAAATATATATTAAGAGCTTTCCTGAATAATAGCTTGATTCAAATGTGTGCTGTATGATTGAATATGATTATTTATATCACTGATATGACCACTGTTATACAATTACAATGAATCTTGTGAAAAGGCATCAATAGATAAGTTACAAATCTATCAAATATATTTATTTGGGTTAAATGCATCATGTTTGTATCTAAAGTTATGAATATTGGCTATGGACTTTTATCTTATACATATGTTGTATTCTGAGGGAATACTCACCAGATAAGATTTACATTAAGGCTAGACAGTTAGATGTTACTGGCCCATTAAGGACACACCTCTTTAACAATGGGCCATAGAAGAAACTCAACTTTAAGGAGATCTTGCTGAATAGATTGTATTTTAGAGAAGACTTTTTGAGGGTGCAGAAACAAACCATCCAAATGTGCAGAAAGAATAGCAAATATGGAAGAAGACCTGCTTGGCTTAACAGAAAAATCTTTGGTGAGCTTAAACACAAAAAGGAAGCTTACAAGAAGTGGAAATGTGAACAGATGACTTAGATAGGAGTATAAAAACATGACTTGAGCATACACAAGTGTGACCAGGAAGGCCAATGCACAACTGGAGTTGCAGCTAGCAAGGGATGTGAAGGATAACAAGAAGGGTTTCTACAGGTATGTTAGCAAGAAGGTGGTGGTCAGGGACAGTGTGGGGCCCTTCCTGAACCGGGAAAGCAACCTAGTGACAGATGATGTGGAAAAATGCTTTTTTGCTTCCATCTTCACAGACAAGGTCAGTTCCCAGAGTGCTACACTCGGCAGCACAGGATAGGAAGTTGATTAGCAACCTTCAGTAGTGTAAGAACAGGTTAAGAACTATTTAGAAACGCAGGACATGCGCAGGTCCACGGGGCCAGATTTAATGAATCTGAAGGTTCTGAGAGAGTTAACTAATGAGATTGCAGAGTCATTGTCTATTATCCTTGAAAATTCATGGCAACTGGGGGGGAGGGAGAGGGAGAAGTCCTGCATGATTGGAAAAAAAGCAAATGTAGGGCCCATCTTTAAAAAAAGGAAAAGAGGAGGAGAGAAAAGTGATCAAGAAGGTGACTGGGATTCACCAAGGGCAAATCATGCCTGACCAACCTAATTGCCTTCTATTATGAGATCACCGCTTTCCCCATATCCAGGGAGCCAGTTGATGTGCTATACCTTAGAATCATAGAATCATAGAATACTAGGAGTGGAAGGGACCACAAGAGGTCATCGAGTCCAGTCCCCTGCCCTCATCGCAGGACCCAGTAGTGTCTAGATCATTCCTGATAGACATTTATATAACCTACTCTTAAATATCTCCAGAGATGGAGATTCCACAACCCCCTAGGCAATTTATTCCAGTGTTTAACCACCCTGACAGTTAGGAACTTTTTCCTAATGTCCAACCTAAACCTCTCTTGCTGCAGTTTAAGCCCATTGCTTCTTGTTCTATCCTCAGAGGCCAGGAAGAACAATTTTTCTCCCTCCTCCTTGTGACACCCTTTTAGATACCTTGACTTTAGCAAAGATGTTGATATGGTCTCCCACAGTATTCTTGCCAGCAAGTTAAAGAAGTATGGCTTGGATGAATGCATTATAGAATAGATAGAAAGCTGGCTAGATTGTCAGGCTCAGTCAATAGTGATAAGTGGCTCAATGTGTAGTTGGCAGCTGGTATCAAGCAGAGTGCCCCAGAGGTCAGTGCTGGGCCAGTTTTGTTCAAATTCTTCATTGATGATGTGGCTGATGGGATGGATTGCATCTCAGCAAGTTTTCGGGTGCCACTAAGCTGGAGGAAGGGGGGAGAGAGAGATAAAGAACGCTGGAAGGGATAGGGCCCAGAGTAACCTAGACAAATTGGAGGATTGGGCCAAAAGAAATCTGATGAGGTTCAACAAGGACAAGAGCAGAGCCCTGCACTTCGGACAGAAGAATCCAATGCACTGATACAGCTGGGGGCTGGCTGGATAAGTTGCAGTTCTTCAGAAAAGGATCTGGGAAATACAGTAGATGAAAAACTGGATAGGAGACAACAATATACCCTTGTTGCCAAGAAGGCTAACAGCATATTGGGCTGCATTACTTGGAGCCCTGCCAGCAGAAGGGAAGGGATTAGTCCCCTCTGTTTGGCACCTGTGAGGCCTCACCTAGGCTACGTCTACACTACATGCTTCTTGCTGAAGTGTGTAGGGGGGCGGGGGAGAAGAGGAGGTTCAAAGAGGATGAAGCAAGGCTATTTCCAGGGGTGGCAGATGATCTCTGTTTTATCTCTCCTGCCCTGATTTTCTGGACTGTAAGTTTACAACTATAAGGAGGACTTTGAATGATGGACTGAGGACCTTTTATCTTTTGGAAGTTACAAGAGAGAGTTTACAAACTATCGCCTACTCCAACACTACAATTTTTGTATGTATATGACCTGGTTAAGTGGCTGATCGCTTAGGATTAGAAGGATGCTATCTTTGACTAAATTGATTTTCAGTAACTATTCATCATAGAGCCCAGTGTCTGGGTGGTGAGCCAAAGGCTGGATGTCTATAGAGATTGCATTTGTTGGCTCGTGTTATCCAGTGGTGAGACAGAAGTTTACTGGCTTGGTATAAGCTGATGATAGAATAGCCAGGGTGAGTCTGCCCTATTACTCAGCAGTTTGCCCTGAATTCGGTATCCTCAGCTGTGACCTACTGAGCAACATGAACAGGAAGGAAAGAATATTAGTTTTCATGTGAAAAGGAGATTCTTTCAACCATGGAAACAGCATAGAAAAAGGCACTGGAAATTATTGATGCTCAGTTAAACAAATAAGACAAATGATGAAAAGTAAATTGCATGTTTTTTTAATCTAAACCAAAAGAAATGCTCAATATTCAAAATATATTCCTAAAAGGAATGCTAATAATCTAATTCCTAATCAGAAAAGGAAATGTTTTATTTAAATATGGTTCTTACCAACTGCTATCCCTTTAAAAGAAATGGCTTAATCAAGAGACTTTCATGTGGTGTTTTAGATGTATAAACTCAACAAACTGTAAAATATCTAATTATCTAATCTCTTGCACAGGTGAGTTACAAAACGAGTTTGTTTAAATTGGAACTGAGGAGGAACTCAGAACAATAGAAAATGTGCTAACAACTCAAATAGGAACAATAACATATTGTCCTCCACCATAATTCACAATTTCCACCTTCTGTTCCTCAGAAATTATAGTAAACTTGAGTTTAAGTCTAAACACTGAAATTTAAAACACACACCATGATAAAAAAATAATCCCCGCAGGTGTTATTGTGGCATTTAAGCTTTCTTTAAAAAAATATTACCACACTCTTTCAACAAGTAGGGGCAAGTTAACCAACATTTAGAGAAACAAAAAGGCTCAACACATTATATTATTATTTCAGGTCTGCAAGTCTTCAGGCTCAGTCCCAATACAAATTAAAAACTCATTGGGACATCAGTGGGATTTCCTAAATTAAAGAATTCAAAGCATAAAACTGGCCATAAATAGCACAACCTTGATGCTTGTTGGAAAGTACTATAGAATTGGCTCAAAATCTTACATTTTGAAAAAAAAATGCTACTATTACATTTGGAACATTGCTATAGAACATTGGCTGTAGTATCTTTCTTAAAAAGGAAAAGTAAGGGGACAGACAGTCAGGAGTAACCAATGGTTCATATTTTATACAATTTGAATTGATTGCCTGTTCATATCCCTTTCTATTGAAATCCAAATCCAGAAGCATTAAGGATAGATGATGAACCTTATAAAAATAAGCCG
This sequence comes from Rafetus swinhoei, assembly GCA_019425775.1. Taxonomy (NCBI): domain Eukaryota; kingdom Metazoa; phylum Chordata; order Testudines; family Trionychidae; genus Rafetus; species Rafetus swinhoei. Next base: position 18,746,511 of record CM033427.1, on the reverse strand, counting down.
ATAGTCACTTTAGCTACTTTTTTCGGGGTGAGGGAGGAGAAGACTTAAGATGTATGGAAGCTGCAGAGCTATGGACTTTGAGGTACACTATTAGTTTATTATAAAGTGATCATTCTCTATGGATGTCCTTCAGCAGCCTCAGTGGTTATGACCTTAGTAGTGCCACAGTTACACTGTGATTTCAATTCCATTTAATAACCATCATTACTTCAGTAGGTAGAATGTGTGTCATAATCATCTCCTTATAAAAGCCCCGTAAACCTCAGACATCACAGTACTTGCAAAATCCCAGCAAACTTCAGTAAGCTGGGATGCTTTCCTTTTGTTAACCAAAATGAATATGCAGTGCCCATATGCATCAAGGAGCAAGCAGAGCTATATGCTCTAGTACAGGGCTGCTCAACTTTGGAAGTTGAGTAGCCACAATGATACTTGGGGCCACAATGATACTCACAGTGCATGCCGATGGCCACAACTTAAGTATGGTTGCATATACATGCAAATATATATGCAAATATTTATGCAAATATACGCAAATAGCTTCTTTCACACTGACGGGCATGAATACAAAGATTAAGCCTTAAGCTGTGGCGCTGGACCCAAACAGGGCCAGTCAGCACCTCTCAGGCTCTGCCCATAAGGCTAAACAGCCAGCACTTCCCACAATGCCCCAATGCTCTCGGCACCTCCTTCCCGGAGGACTAGAAATGCTGACACCCTGTACCCGTCTATTCCAGCCAGCCCATCCATGTACATCTTTCAGTGCTCACCCTGCCTGGGAGACACCTCACCAGTGTGTTCCCAGTGGAGGCCATGTTCAAAGTATCCCATCCATGGGCTGCATGTTGAGCCCCACGTAAACCCAAACTTTAAAGTTGTGTCCATTTGCACTAGCTGAGAATTGGCCTCAGCATGAGTTACATATTGATAAATAGACCACTCAATGTTTGGGGCTAGACTAAGGGGTGGGCAATAGTTTTTGATGGGGAGCTACTCCAAGATTTTCATAAGTGGTCATGGGCCGCACTTCTATGAAGGGGGCACGGGGTCTAGGATTGTGCATGGGGTGCAGAAGGGAGTTTGGGATAGAGGACTGGGATGCAGAAAGGGGTGTGGGGTCTGAGGAGTTTGAGTGAAGGAGGGGGTTGAGACCTGGGGTAGGGGGAGGGCCCAAGAGGGGGTATGGATGTAGGAGAGGATTCTGGCCTGGGGGAAGGGACTCTAAGAGGGGGTGCAGGATCTGGGAGGGAGTTGTGACCTGGAGGAGGTGGGGAGAGGGGATACGGAGGGTTTGGGTGGTAACATGGGGCAGGTAATTGGGCAGGGAGGGGTGCCAAAGGCAGGCTGTGGCTGGGAGGCATTTACGTAAGTGGCTCCCAGCCAGCAGCCCAGCAGGAACCTGAGACAAAACTGATTTCAGTGGAATTGGCTTGGCTCCAAGATGGGACACAGACTTTACTGTATGCACAATTTCCCAAAAGAATTACATCACAAGTAACAAAAAGCATTTCTCCAAGATCTAACTGCCTCTACAATCAGTCAAGCAGAACTTCCATAACCACGCATAATGTCATTCCTTTCTTGCTTCCACTCATTTTATATTCTTCTTCTGCTGGGCACCACACAAGGACCTGAGAGGATTGCAGTTAGAAGGGTTAGCAAGCAACAAGTCGCCGGGATGGTGACAGTGGGAGGCCAGGAATGGACTTGAGATTTGTGCAGAAAAGATTTGTACAGTGGGGAGTTAGTGGGGAGCTGGAGCAGCATTAAAAAGGAAGCAAGCTTGGAAGGAGACCAAGTTGCTAAAATCTGTACCATTGTCCAGGGAGGGGAGAAAAGGAGCTGTAGCAAGAGTAAGGCTGGCATCGTAACAGAAGGAATCAGAATGGTGGTAGTGATCCTGTGGGTTCTGTTATACAGAAGAAAGGAGTTTTGGTAAAGAACTTCTTACCACTTTAAAAGTAACCAATGTCAAATGCTCTGTATAGGGTTGGTTTCAAGCTCACCAATTGTATTGCTTGGTTTCTTAGCATTACTTTTCTGCTCTTCAGTTAAAAATCTGTACTAGTTACAGGAGTCCACAAAAACATTAAGCTGTTCACAAAAATTCCTTCTGCTTAGTAATAGGAAAATAATAATTTGGCCTTCACTGGCAGAACAATATAGGAAAGAAATATCTGTGCTGCTGAATAAAATGCTGACAATTTGAAGGGATTGTCTTAACCATTAGGGGCTTCCTCCCTGCTCTGAATACAAAACAACATAAATCCTTAAGAAACCTGGAGTGTTAAAATTCCACTGCTCTTGTAGAGGATTTTCTTGCTTGCCAGGTGTATGCCACTGAGTTACTGCAATGGTTACATTCCTTTCCTGCAGGATAGAGGAGATCTTTGGAATGCAGGTCTGCCCCAAGCATCTAGGTCCTAGATTCTAGGCTAATGCAGCTCTTGCATTCCAGCTCACAATCCAGCAAGAACAAAAAATGGTTCTCATGACCACAATAGCTTGGATTATTGCCCACTAACAATTCAATCACACATTGCATTTTTCTAGGGTGCTTCATGGTTGGTCAACTTCTTTTATTACTTTGTAATTCTTATTATTCCTGATTTAATAGGAAGAGTAGGACTTTCATTTTGAGCTGCTGTTGACCCCATTTCTTTTAGAATTGGAGAACTGGATTACTCATCTCCTCTCTTTTTTTCATGCTGGCAGAATCAACCCAATAAAAATGATAATTTTACATAAGTGTTCAGACCTATTTCAGGACATTATTCCTCATGTTGCTGATGGACTTTGGGAATTTCAATGAGGCTGTCACAGAGTTCCTCTGGGATGAGAGAAGAGTGACATAACCAGTTTCATATCATGCAAGTAGGCCTTTTGATTTTGATATGCTGTATATTAGAGATGAACTTGAACTGTTACATGTTCCCACTGAAACAAGGTCTAGATCTGAATTTTGAACACCCCAATGTGAAGTTAGACAGAACAGCACTTTCAGTTCAGTTCATTATAAAAACAAGAGCTATTTGCAAAATCTGAACCTGGATTCATGTTTGAATTTTGACCCCACCAAAACCCTAAACATTTTGATTTGGCCCATCTGTCATATCATTTGGCCTTCTGCTTTTTAGATCACACAGATGCTGACTTCCTGCTGGAGAAATTCACTATGTGAAAAACCAATTAAAGGTATGTTAACATGTTAGAGTTTTGAAAAGAAAATGGAAGCACCGGAGAACTAAGGAGGAATATCTTTAGTAACTACATGGGCGCGGCTGGGCTGAAACAGTTAACTTTTGAAATGGTTAGTTTTTTAAATGGGATTTTACATCCCTAGTACTAACCTATAAATGGACTCCTTAACATTAGTAAGGGAAGGAAATACAAATACGGAAGAGAGGAGAAATCCCTACTGAATATGCATTTTTTGGCTTCTTGTTATCCAGTGGTGAGACAGAAATTTACTGGCTTGGTATAAGCTAATGATAGAATAGGCAGAAGTTTGGGGTGAGTCTGCCCTATTTCTCAGCAGTTTGTACTGAATTCGATATCCTCAGCTGTGACCCACTGAGAAACAGCAACAGGAGGGAAGGAATATTAGTTTTCATGTGAAAAGAAGGAGATTCTTCCCTCCATCATCCTTCACCATCTCATCTCTCTGCCAACCTCCCTTGCCATCTAGCCACCTCTTTTTTACTCTACAAAGCAACTGAACAACTGCACAGCTTAATGGTGGATTTTAACTGCATAAGCCTTCTTTGTGAGTAAGAACAACTTAACAGATTTTGGTAGCATGGATGCCAGCAAGCCCTCAGTGGAGGATTTGACAGATGAAGAGTGCTAGTGGCAGCAAGGAGAGATTCCAGAGGATAGAAGACAAGAGATGGATGAAAATGACATGGAGACTTAATGCTCCAAGCACGCAGCTGAAGCAATTTACTGCTTGTCCACAACAATGAAGCGCCAGTAATGTGGGTGAATGACAAAGACCTGCTTGGTATACTGGCGAGATTACAGTTTTACAAAATAGCCATTTCTGAATTAACACGGAGCAGAATGATTGGGTTTCCTTAATGTAATGACTAGAGTATTTGTGAGGGCTGAGTATGAGGCCATGTTTCATAAATAGCATGAATAGCAGTTTTCCCCTTAAATAGAGAGAAATCTGTTATTGAGCATGTCACATAAAGGACTCCTCAAAATTAGCTAACTGGGGAACACGTAGCCCTTGGTTCCATTTTGAAGAACCCTTTTATGTGAGATGATTGCATATTTTGTACAAAGGTAAGTGTACCCAAGTTTCCCAGTTATGTGGTTTTTAAATTACAGACCTATATGGATGAGATTCGCCAGTACTGTTCTGGCTGATTGTGCTGCTCCAGTCATTCAAAGCAGCCAAAAACCCAAGTTAATTACCCTGTTAAAACCAGATTTATTGTTACTATGCATCACTTGGAACTGGGTAGAACAGTTGGGGCCTTCCAGTGAAAATGGACGATTAGTGACCCAAACAAACCTAAGACTCAAACTGTATTATCAAAAATATTAATGTATTTTAAATACTGTGGCAGGGTAACCCCCCTCCTGGGTCCATTACCCTGCCCAGTCCTTCCTCTGGCAGTTTCAGTCCTGTGTTATTAGCCCTTAGCAGGGTTCAAGCTCTGGTCTCTCAGCCACAGAGGCATTAGGGCCCAGGGTCAGCCTGGGCTGCAAAAACCATCCTTTCCAGCTCCCAGCTGGGCTCTCAGGCTGCCAGGAGAAGGGAAGTCTTGAACACCCTGGCTACGTCTAGACTGGCATGATTTTCCGCAAATGCTTTTAACGGAAAAGTTTTTCTGTTAAAAGCATTTTTTATGAAAAGAGCGTTTAGATTGGCACGACGCTTTTGCGCAAAAGCACTTTTGCGGAAAAGCGTCGTGCAGTTTAGACGCTGTTTATTTAAGAAAGCCCGATCGCCATTTTCGCCATCGGGGCTTTTTTGCGCAAAACAGTCCTGAGCTGTCTACACTGGCCCTTTTGCGCAAATACATTTGCGCAAGAGGGCTTTTGCCCGAACGGGAGCAGCATAGTATTTGCACAAGAACACTGACAATCATACATTAGATCATCAGTGTTCTTGCGCAAATTCAAGCTGCGAGTGTAGACAGCTGGCAAGTTTTTCCGCAAAAGCTGCTGCTTTTGCGGAAAAACTTGCCAGTCTAGACGCAGCCCCTGTTTGGGGCTCCTCACCCCCCACTTTGCTCTCTCAGGCCAGTCTTTCTCCCACCCCCCGCAAGGAGAGCTTTCTTTTAAAAGGCTGCACCAGCAGCCTCAGGTGATATCAGCTGGCTATGATTGATTTACAGCAGCCCTATTTCCTTTGCTCCTGATTGTCCAGGGCTGTTGCTGCCTTAGAGCTACCTTTCTCTCTATCTGCTGTAGTCCTCCAGCTTGACCCTGTCACAATACATAACCCATGTCTGAGGTTTGCCTTCCTTTCAGAAAGGAAAACCCAAAGATGTAGACAGTGCAAGTGTCTTTAATATTAGCTTCCAGAACCAGCCAGATGTTCTGAACTAGTTGTGTTCACTAATAAACAGCCTTCTCCAAGGAAGATATGGCTTTGATGTCTGTGAATTTTTCCCACCTGCCCCCAGCCAGCAAGAAAACATCACTGAACCCAATTTGATGAGTCAGCAGCCACACTGTCAAGAAAGTTGACTTCTGTATCTCAGCTTTAAGTGAGGGAAGGAGTTTCTAATTGTATACATTTAGATGCTACAGTTCTGAGTTCACATGTGGTGACCATGACTGAACATTTTCAGCTGACCCATCATCACCGCTAGCCCCACCTTAAAATAAAATCCAGAGTATTAGCAACACGCAAGATTGTGGCTTCACTGTCCATGTGACCATATAAACTGTGAGCACATCAGTATGTATATGTACAAGCACTGAGCCGGGAACAACCTTGGCTGGCCCCATAATTGCCACACCGGCCATGATAACATTCATTCACCAAACCACTCATATTTAAGTTCCGATCTGAACAGCTTGAACTTCTGTGTTCCCAGAATGGCTTGGAAAAGGAAAATCAGCAGAATAGCAAACACTCTCAGCCAAGAGGGACTGGTAACTCTTGGATGCTACAGTATGTGCACAGATGAGACATGGCACAGAGCAGCATTCTGAAAGCAATTTGTATCACCTTTCATTGTGATAGACAAGACAATTAATGACAAAAAATATTTTTACCAAGCAACTACAGCAACTCTGAGCTCCCCATTCAAGTGACAGCCTTCTCATTAAGTTTAATCTGTCCAGCTAAATTATAAATTCTATTTCCTGTCAAAGGGTAGCCACAGCCTGTCAAAAATGGTTTCAAGAATGTGTGTGCATAAACACACGCACATTAGAGCTTGTAAACAGTTTGAGAATCTAAATCCATATGAAATGGACAGATTAAGCTCAGGACAAATTCCAAAAAATGTTTAAGACTGTGTAGCAGGGTGTGATGGTCAAACTGAAATTACTTTGGATTTATCCAATTTACGTAACATCAGAATCTGGCCCATACCATCTAATACTAAATAAACTTAAAAAAACAACAAATAGTCTGGTAGCACTTTATAGACTAACAGAACATGTAGATGGTATCATGAACTTTCGTGGGCTGAAGAAGTGGGCTGTGCCCACGAAAGCTCATGATACTATCTACATGTCCTGTTAGTCTATAAAGTACTACCAGACTATTTGTTGCTTTTTTAAGTTTATCCTGTACAGACTAACTCGGCTACCCCCTGGAGCATCTAATACTAGTTATACACTAGGGCTATGCCTAGACTGCCCCCTCTTGCGCAAGAAAATATGCAAATGAGGCAAAGCAGTGACTATCGCCGCACCTTGTTTGCATACTTAATGAGCTGCCATTTTTGCGCAAGGGGCTTTTGCGCAAAAAGGAGCTATCTATACAGCTCCTTTTTGCACAAAACCCCCCTCTTGTGCGAGAGCCATTCTGCTGCTTTTTTTTAGGCACAACGGCTCTTGCACAAAAGCCCCTAGCGCAAAAATAGCAGCTCATTAAGTATGCAAATGAGGCATGGAGATATTCACCACTTCACCTCATTTGCATATTTTCTAGCGCAAGAGGGGGAAGTCTAGACATAGCCTAGGTATAATGTTAGCTATCTCTGTCAAGTGTCCCAGGAAAAAAAAAAAGACAAATGTGGATTATTAAAGCAGCTTTGTGTCTCCAGCAAAAATGAACTCAAATTAACATCAACTAAGTTATTGCACTGTGGGTCTCTATGCCTGAATACTAATTTAAGAATGCAGACTTGGGGGAATAGTCCTAACTCAATTCACAAGCCTGTTATATAGTCCCCCTGAAACTAAAGGGATTTATGTAACCAAACACATGCATATTCTTTTGTTAAGGAGCTAGATTGTAAAGTATGATTTCTCATCCTCATGTGCTTTTAGCTTTGAGATATTTTATATGATAATTTTTCTCATTAAATACACTTTGCAGGAAGATAACTTTCTTTATTACATATATATAATTTTTTAAAAGAAAGCTGCCCTCCTGCAAACTGTACTTAATGATAAAAGTTACCATTAAAAACAATCATCATTTCCGTTGAAAATGAGATCTCATCCATAAAACCCACTAAAGAACTGTTACTACTAAAGGGCAGTTTCATGGCTCCCAGTTATAGGTTTGACTTGTTTTTTGTTCCTGAGAGAAAGGCAGTACTATTTTTGTGAATCTTATGGAAAAAAATTTGATATGTTTAAATTGCTTAGAGTGTGTTTCCTTTCAAAACAATAGTAGTGTCTTATTATTAGAGCCTATAAATAAGTGATGGGAACATTCATTGAGGAAGTTCAGGCAGTAGGTAAAATCCTGGCCTCCTCAAAGGCAAAAAATCCCATTGATTTCAATGGGAACATGATTTCCCCTTCTGCCTACCTAGGTCCTTAGACCCCACAATCACAACATCAGAACATCTTGCAAATATAAGGGTGACAAGAGTGTTATCACTCTCTTTCTCCTTGTTGTTGAGGGTTTTTTTAATACTGCTCCCCACTTTTGCTTGAACACTAAAACATCTGGTGCTTATCCTGACTAATTTCCCAAACACATTGTCAGTAATATTTGTAGCAAAGTGCTCTAGTTTCACATAAATTGACATAGTTTGATCTGAAATTTTCACCCACTGTCAGGAGGAAGTCTCTCTATTAAGGACAGCATTTAAGTGCGTGCTTAATTTTAAGCATCTGCATAAATCCTTTGAGATATAAGTACATGACAAAAGTTAAGCCCATGTTTACATGTTTTCCTGAGCTGGCACTCAGATTCTAATCTCATATACAAAGAAAAGTACTCTAGAAATTGTGGTTATCATCATCAGTGAAGGAAAACATGAAGGACTAGAAACAAATGGCAGATGAATGCTACCTTACTGTTCTAGAGGATTTAGTTGTAGCTAGATGTTGTCATCTCTGTTTAGGAGGTCTGATTGTGAAACATTGTACCTCACAGAAATACTTTGGTAACCCCATACATACCATAGTGATATAATTATGATACGTTTTGTAAAAAGGATACTTTGGAAGGTATCATTCTAAAACTCTTGATCTTTTGAACAATAATATTCTGTTGGATTGTATGTGCTATCACTGTATGTAAAGTTATGACATTTCGCAATGTGAGTGTTATTGGAATGGGTAATTTGTAGTGAGGCTCTTTGGGACTATTAATCTGGCATATTTCAGAGTAATAAATTCACATAAAAAACTACAATCTCTCAAACGATTCAAATGAGTGGTTCACAAACATTCCTTTATTTTCACAACACTCCTGAGAGATGGGGTGTGGGAAGGCATTAACCTATTTCATATATGAGGAGCTGAGGCAATGAAAGATCAGGGTCAAAAGTATCCCCTAATTTTGGGCACCTCATTGGACATGTTAGGACCTGAATTTTCAGAACACTTTTATAGCACTTTATATATCCAAAACACAGCTTCCACTGAGTCCAGAGCAGCTCCATCCTGTGTTTTCAATGAGGCAACGTATAATATAAGACATTATGATAATGCACAAGGGGTTGAATTAAAGTTACACAGAAGGTGCTAACTTTTGAATGTTTGATAGTGCACCCTTAATAATGGTCTTTTGAACATAGTTTGTGTGTATGTGATTGTAAGTATAGGATGAGATACACATAGGCTGAAGTGAAAACTCAAGGCCTGGCCTCCTGATGCAGCTGGGGCAAGTGGGTAAGAATCTGAACCCAGATCCAAATTTTACATCAGGGTGTTGGCTACAACAAGATAAAGCCAAACCTTGGGCTTCATGCATTCCTGGATTTTTGGAGTCCAAGGGTTGAAATGGAGATCTAGATCCAGATTAAACTATACAGTTCTAATCAATGCCTAACCTAAATATGCCTTGGTAATATTTTTCAGCCAAAATACTTTCCCCAGTGACAAACAAAGATTCCATGACACCAAAACATTTAGCAAATTTGTGTCATTTTCACCAAATTGTTTTGCTCAATACAATCCTTTGAAAAAAAAAAACCCTTCATTTTTTAAAATGATTTAATAAAATGAAAAGAAATGTTAACATGAATCAAAAGTTTTAAAATGATCAACACTGAAATGAAACACTTTGTTTAAAATAAATCTTGTTTGACCTGAAATAGTTTACTTTAAAAAAAAAAACCCTGTCATCAGCTTTTCCCACAATTATTTTATTTTTTATTTTTCAGCATTGCCAATGAACCAAACAATTCATTATTTGCACAATTCTAATTGAGATACCTACACTTTCTAAGTAAAGTGGGGATGAAATAATAGTGCAGAAGCCAAAACAGTCTTGGTTCTGTGCATTAGTGCCAGGTGTTTTCTGCTGCTTCAATATGCATTTGAATATAGTGTTTGCACATAAAGAAATTCAGAGTGAATATACTATAAAATATAGAAATATATAGATGATGTATAGTCAACAAGTATTCTAGGTCTGTTTTTTCTTCATGTTTGTTAATCTGTGAAATCCATTATCTAGCAACAAGGAGTTCAGATTTTTCAAACATGAAAGGTTGAACAGGTTATTATTTCATTGCATCTCCACTGTATTACACTGGAGCATTCATTCTGACTTTACTACATCCTCTCTGCAGAAAATATTAGCTCATGGACTTTTATTACCAAATGGCACATAATCTGAATTCTATCTAGCCATTAAATCAAATCATGTGGAAACTATTCACTGTATTTAAAATGGCTCTCAGCAACACTATAAAAAACCCAGAAATCTTCAGTTCTCATTGTGACATCTTACTCTTAGATCTATGGGAATTTTGCTTGGGAAAAAATGACATATCTATGTGGGTTACATCTAAATTGTGCTCTAACTCTTAGAGAAATTACCATGGAATGGAACATTACACCACTCCCCTCACCCTGCAGAGAATGCTTTAATTTATCCCTCTCTGCAAAAATATATTTTGAATTGTTTAAATTTTGGCCCAAATTTAGCAATGATGAGCAGTTGTTATAAATTACAGCCTTTTCACTTCCTTAGACTTACATATGAATTTGGCCCATTACAATTAAAAACTTTTTATAAATCAATCAATTTAAAGTTATAAAACTTGATTCTCCTTTGGCGTGCTATTGCTATTTAGAAGTTATATTGGTGGTCTGCATTTCTCTAAAGTCCAATGAAATTATTTTTGCTCTTAGCAAAGTCAATGTTTCTAGCATAGATTGGGATTGGGCCAAATCTTGCTCTCCTTACTTACATGTATAGTGCCTTGACAAAGAGTAGTCACATCCAATCAAACTGCTGCAATCAAAACTTCTTTCATGAAACTTTATTCCAACTAGCATCCAATACTCTGTATGCCCTTGAGTAATCTCAGGTGTGTGATAGTAATATGTATACAGACAGTGTAGTTAAAGGGAAATTGCAATTTCATCTGTAAGATTATCGTAAACCTTTTAATGGCCAACAAAAGTGGACATCTAGACCAAATACAACTTGCTGGCTGTAACAAAAAGGGAATAACTATCTATGATCTGTTTCCAATATTACATTTGAATATTGTTAGCTTTGAGTGTGAAGCTCATAAGCAGGAAGCTTCCATTAGCCCCACAGTTAAGATTCATGAATATTTCTATACCCTTCTAGCAATGAATAAATGACATATCTAATAGGACTATTTAAAACTGGAAAACAAGAAAGATGTTAATAAAATATGCTGTATCACATCAGCAATTGCTAAGAAAACAATAATAGTTCAATCCTGAGGATGGAGCACACAAAACAGTTGTGAGCTTTGCTCACAGCATTCAGCAAAATCTATTTTCCAACCGAGGCAGGAAAGAAAGTCACAATGGGGAAAAAATTGGCTATGCCCCTTAAAATCTACCATCTCACAAGCTAGAAGAAGATGCACAAATCCCCAGTACTTAGGATTTTTCAAGCCTTTGCTGTACATTTTCCACAATGGGTAAACAGAAGATCCAGGTTCTCTCTTCCTAGATCAGCCTATCAACGGCTTCTCTCCCCTCTCTGAAGGGGGAATGCAATGTAAACCAAAGAAACAAGCAATGATAAAACAGCCTAATAAAGATGTAAAACACATACTTACACTTTTGGTGTACAATACTCCCAGGTCTCGCTAGCTGGAAATAACTAGCCCATTTCTCTATGGCACTGTTGCTCCCATTTGATCTACAGAAACATAAAAACATGTAACAAGAATATAACTCACTGAGATGCTGGCAGTAATTAAGGATGAATTAAGCAGCTCGAAGGCCTTCATAATCTAAGAATCCTAATGATGACTGGCAGACAAATAAATACCTTGCAGATTTCAGGAGGAAAATGATGCTCCAAATGCTGCTCCTTGTCTTGTGTAACAGCTAAGGAAGCTCTGTGCCACTGACATGCTGCCAGGCAGCATTTCATATAGGCATTCGTGGGGTCCTAGTGCCTACCCAAGATATTTCTATTCCATGTGATATTCAAATAGGTTTACGTATCACTGCCCTGGTGCTAGTATTGTACATGAGAATCTTCCATACATCAGCCTGCTCCAAACTGTTCTGCTATGCAAGCTCTGAGGGAGTGGGAGAGATACAGGAGAGTAGGGGTAGGTCTACAATACAGAGTTTTGTTGGAAAAACAGCTGTCCACATTTTCGGAAAAATGTCCACATTGCAATTGCGTTCTTCCGAAAGTAAATCGAGAGAACAGAGGGGTTTTTCCGGCATTGGTAATCCTCTTTCTACAAGGAAGAAGCCTTTTTCTGAAAGAGCTCTTTCTGAAAAAGGTGTGTGTAGATGGGGAAAAAGGAGTTCTTTCAGAAGAAGAGGAAAGAGGAAAAAGCACAGGTGCCCTGGTGGCCATGCCATCCATAGTAATCACAGCTTAAATGCGAGAGAGCATCCATTCAGTGTGGACGCTATCTTTCAAAAAAGCAGATCACTTTTTCGGTGCGCTTTTGTGTGTGGACGCTATCTTTCGGAAGAAGTTTTTTCGGAGGATCTCTTCTGTAAAAAGGGTTCTTCTGAAAGAAGCCTGCAGTCTAGGCATAACCTAAAAGGGAATGTGTCCAGAACTACTCCATGCGTTTGTGATCGCACTAGAGAACTGCTGGATTCAGGGCTCTTGTTAAACAGGAGGACAAAAGAACCTGTTAAGTGCTCCAAGCTCATATATAATATGAAAGGTGCCCTGACTCCTTACAGATCACCACTCATCACCTGGGAGCCCTCACTCCATAGAAAGTAGCTGAGGGTACGTCTACACTACAGCGTTATTTTGAAATATCTAATTTCAAAAAATAAGATATTTTGAAATAACGCGTCTACACACAAAATGCATTTCGAAATAGCATTTTGCTATTTTGAAATAGTGCGTCCACACTGATTGGACACTGAATCGCATTTAAGGGCAGCTGAAACCACTTCTGGCAGGGCATCAGGTCAGGAGTTACTTTGTGTAGCTGCTGCCTGAGGCTATCTGAGGCCTGTGCTTAAAGGGACCTCCCTGGACAGCCGGTTCTCAGGTTTCCCTGATTCCTTGCCTACCTCGCTGAGGGACAGCAAAGCATTTTTTTCTCTGCGTGCTCTCATTGCCCTCACTCGGGACACCACAGCACTCTGCACCATGGAGCCAGAGCTGCCCCTGGGCACTCTGGTGCTTCTTTTGGATGTGCTGCTGCAAGCCTGGCAGCAGTTTCTGCAGGCTGCCTTGCAGCACCTGCTGCAGCCCAACCCCCAGTCCATCATCCGGATCCCCCTGGGGTACGTGGAGAAGCAGCTGCAGCTCCTGGATGCCAGTGTGCCCCGCCGCATCTGGCATCTGGACACCAGCAGCGACTGGTGGGACCACATTGTCCTGGAGTGCTGGGGAGACCAACAATGGACCCAGAACTTTAGGATGAAGAAGGGCACTTTCATGGAGCTCTGTGAGTGGCTAACCCCTGCTCTGCAGTGATGGGACATGCACATGAGACCCACTATTCCCCTCCACAAGCGTGTGGCCATCACCCTCTAGAAGCTCTCCACGCCGGATAGCTACCAATCCGTGGTGAACCAGTTCGGCATGGGGAAATCCACCGTCAGCGCAGTGCTCATGCAGGTCTGGCAATCTCTGGCCACTTTGCTGAGGCGGGGGGGGGGGAGGAGGGTGCAAGAAGGGGATGGGCTACCCTAAGGAAAAGGAGGGGAGGTGGTGAAAGTCCCCTCCCTGGGAGGGTTTGTTCTGTCCCACCCACACTAAGGACTCCCTATGGTGGCCAGGATTACAGCGGGGGTTGCTCCTGGGGAGTGGGGGAGCGGAGCAGTGGCGGAGAAGGAGCACTCTCAGCTACCCTGGCACCCCAGTGACTCTCGGTTTTGTGTGTCCCTCTGTAGGTGGTCAAGGCCATCAACAGAGCGCTGCTCCGCAGAGTCATCTGCCCCACTGTCGTGGACACGGTGATCAAGGGGATTGGTGGCCTGGGCTTCCCCAGCTGCGGGGGGGGGGCAATCTACGGGACACACATCCCCATCCATGCCCCGGACCACCAGGCCTCCCTGTACATAAACCGGAAGGGATACTTTTCCATCATCCTGCAGGCTGTGTCTGACCACCGGGGCCACTTCGTGGAGATTAACGTGGGCTGGTCTGGCAAAGCACATGACGCACGGGTTAACTGCAAGTCCTCCGTGTGCCAGAGGCTGCACACCGGGACTTTCTTCCCCGACCGCCACATCAGGGTCGGGGACGTGGATATGCCTGTGTGCATGGTGGGGGATGTGGCCTATCCCCTACAACCCTGGCTCATGAAGCCCTACATGGGACACCTCAACCCTTCCCGACAGGCCTTTAATGCCAGGCTTGGCAGAGCCCGCATTGTGGTGGAGGGTGCTTTCGGCCGGCTGAAGGCTCGTTTTAGATGCCTCCTCACCCGGCTGGACCTCTCTGAGCAGAATATTCTGTACATGGTGGCAGCGTGCTGTGTGCTGCACAATTTGTGCGAGAGGAAGGGGGAGGATTTCCTGCCAGGCTGGATGGCAGAGGCCAACCACTTGGCCGTCCTGTACACACAGCCCCACAAGGCTGCCAGCTGGGAGGTCTATCGGGCCACTGTCCGTATCTGGGAGGCCCCGCAGGAGAGCTTCCAGATGGAGGAGGACTAAAGTCTCCCTGGTGTGCCCAACTGGGGGCTTGTGCCTCATTCCACCCTTATGTCCTTCCACTTACTCCTCCCTAATCCCCCTTCCCGATGTAAAATAAACACACATGTGTTGAAGAAAACAAACTCTCTTTATTGAACAAAACGGGTGGGGGGAAGGAAGGTGGGAGAGAGGAGGTGAGAGGGTGGGAGGGGGAGGGTAAACCTGGGAGGAGGGAGCTGGAAGGGGGAGGCACGGGGAGGAAGGAGGAGGAGAAGCTCAGGGTTGGGGGGTCTTGTCAGCCCACCTGCCTTCCAGCACTGCAGGTGCGGGGGCTTCGGCGTCCCCCGGTGGGGTGGGGGAGAGGGTGGGGAGGAAGAAGTGGGAGGGGGAGCAGGAGTGGGAGGAGGAGCGGTAGCTGGGGAGGCAGCAGGGGCTGGAGCAGCAGGAGGCACCAATCTGTGCACCGGGGTCTGCAGGTGGTCGCACATAGCATGGCTCTGAGCAAGCAGGTCCTGTCAGCTGCAGGTCTTCATGCACCCAGTAGTCCAGGGTGTGGTGCTGGCCTCGCAGTATCCCCAGGTGCTGCCGCTAGTACTCCTCCTGGTTACGGGTCAGCCTGCTGGCCCGGGTGCGGGAGGATATCCTGGGTGGGGTGGTGCACCCTGCACTCGCAGCTGCTGCGGCTGTGGAAAAACAAGAGAAGTGGTACGTTATCCCTGGGGACACAGTGGGTGAAGCCCTCCCCCCCCACTTCAAGGCAAGGATGGTAGGTCTCCGCACCAGCGGAGCTAATGTGCTTGCACACAGACCACGTTCAGCATGTCCTGCTATCCCTGGGAGTGGGAGCTGGCTGGGACTACACCCATGCCCCTATGCTGTATATAGTGTGGGGGTTGGGGGGGGAGATGTGCCCTGCCTCTGTGTAGAGGGGGCTTCTGGAGGGAGGGCATTGTGCAGTGTCCCACCCCGGGGTCAGGAGGATGGCATGTGCTTTCATACATACACGTGTGTGGGTAACAGGCCAAGGCCCCCTGTGTGGCAGCCAGCTGGGGCCACGTGCTCAGGGGTGGCATGGCACATGCACAGGTTGCTGCGTGATCCGTGGTCAGCAAGGGCCACGTGTGCGGTTGCTGGTCTTCCTCTCCTCCTACCCTCCCCCCGCAAAAGGGGACAGTGATGGCACTCACATGTCGTTGCCTCTCCAGCCTCGGATGACATCGGTGACAGGCCCGCTGTGATGGCTCAGGGGTCCTGGGTACGCTGCACACTCCCTCCAGGCTCCTGCAGCTCCTGGCCTCCCGTTTCCTGGTCAGGACCCTCTGCCCCAGGGTCGATGACCACCTGGGGGGCACGAACCGTCCTGCCTCCCAGGATGTGGTCCAGGGCATCAAAATAGGGGAAGGGGTCTGGGTCTGCCCCTGGTTGGGAGCTGCCCCCCATGGCCTTGGTATAGGCCTGCCGCAGCTCCTTTATTTTCATTTTAACCTGCTCCTGGGTTTGCATGTGGCCTTTGGTGGTAGTTCGAATTAGGATCTCTAATCTCCTCGAGGTGTACCGGTAGTTTGAATTGGAGATCCTAATTCGAACTACCTACTCCGTGCCGCGTGTAGCCGCGGGCACGGAGTTCGGACTAAGGGACATTTAAAAATGGCGGCGCCCGGGAAGATGCAAATGAAGCCCGGGATATTTAAATCCCGGGCTTCATTTGCAACTTCAAATGCCTACATTAGCCTCCCTAGTTCGAAGTAGGGGGGCTAGTGTAGACATACCCTCAGTCACTTTAACCTCTCTTCATATGGGACCTGTTCCAAACCCCTAATCATTTTAGTTGCCCTTTTCTGAACCCTTTCCAAGGCCAAAATATCTTTTTGAGGTGAGGAGACCACATCTGTACACAGTACTCAAGATGTGGGCGTACCATAGTTTTATACAGGGACAGTAAGATATTCTGTGTCTTATTTTCTATCCCTTTCTTAATAATTCCTAATATTCTCTATTTGCCTTTTTGACTGCCGCAGCACACTGTGTGGATGTTTTCAGAGAACTATCCACGATAACTCCAAGATCTCTTTCCTGATTTGTCGTAGCCAAATTAGCCCCCATCATAATATATGTATAATTGTGGTTATTTTTTTCCAACGTGCATTACTTTACACTTATCCACATTAAACTTCATTTGCCATTTTGTTGCCTGATCACTTAGTTTTGTGAGATCTTTTTGAAGTTCTTCACAGTCTGCTTCTGACTTGACTATCTACAAACTTTACTACCTCACTGCTTTTCCGTCCCCTGGCAGGCTCTTGGGAGCTGGCAGACTGGTCCTGGGGAGCGGTGGAGGGCTGGCTGGCACTGGCTGCCTAGCTCATGCTGGGGCCACTGGGTCAGGTGCAGCTACTGTTGGCTCTGGGCTGGCAGGCTTGGAGCTGGCACAGGCACTGTGGCCAGAGTCTGCCCCTTTAAGGGCTCCGGGGAGGAGGGGGAGGAGAGGAGTTTTCCTGGTTGGGGCCAGAGTGGCCAGCAGTACACCTTGGGAAGGCTGGAGGCCCCCTATTTTGAAATAAGCGTCGAAGTAGCAATTTCAAAATTGATGCTATTCCTCATGGAATGAGATTTACCAATTTCGAAATAAGCCCTCTGCTATTTCGATTTAATTTCGAAATAGGGTTTGGCTGTGTAGACGCTGGTAAAGTTATTTTGAAATAACAGCTGTTATTTCGAAATAACTTTGCTGTGTAGACATACCCTCATGCTCCTATCTACATGGCACTGAAGGAGGTACAGTAAATGTTCCACCATCTTTTTACTTGGCCCTGATGCGATAGAGCCTTCATGGCTTGGATCTGAATTGACTCTGCAAACAAATACACTTTCTTATAATCCTAAGCAAGAAGGGAGACACCACTACTTATAGTGAATGCTCTGACATCATTTAAATTAAGAGCACTCTGCTGGAATTTGTTCCTGAAAAAATGTACTAGAATATGTTGATGATAGAGCACAGTGTTTGGCTTGTGTAATGGGAAAATGGCAAGTCCCTCTGAGGAAAACATTTTAAAATACCTGACTTTTGATTTAAGCTAGTGCACTCTTAAGATTTTCAGAACTAATTTTATGAGTCTCAAGGATAAATCCTTTCTGCCAGGATGATCTGAGGAGGTAAACTGTTAGATGGTGGATACGGGCGTGCCAGAAGGCCTTCATTAAAACTTTACCTCTGTGTTATTTATTCTAATGTGATTTAGAACAAACCAACAGAAATAAACAATTGCAAATGCATCAGAAGACCAGCCATGGTTTGCTGTTGTTGTTTTTTTAAAATGGGGATCAGGGATAACAAATATCTACATAGGAATTCAAGCCCAAATATATGTTGGTTTTTTTCCCCCCCTCGCAGATATGTTGTTTATCTAAAGTCCATGGAGTTCCATAAAAATTCCAGTGAGTTTAAATTGCTTTTGTATTTTATTTTACCCACTTTACTCAACCACTATGGCAATGGCAGAATTCAGTATCACAAACAACACTGAATTACTGCAAAAAAAGAACATGTTAAATGGAATAGTAAGTGAAATTTTTAAACATAAACAGAGGCAGTAGAAATTTCTGTAGATTTTTTCCCCAAATGTAGACATGAATAGGGCTACTGTTAATTCTTATTATTGTTTTTTCTTTATTAAGCATCCCCAGTACGCCCAGCACCGTACAAAAACATGGCTCCTGTCTGTCTAGATGAACAGTTATTTCTTCCTACCCTTTGGCCCTCATGAACATTTTTATGAAAGAAATTTTCATTTTTGTCATATTTTCTTTGAAAATTTTCATGTTTTCATTAAAGCTATTTTCCATTAAAATTTGTAAATAAAGTTTGACCACTTCTACTCCTGTTCCAATCAATATGACAATCCATTCCAGAGAGATATAGCTCACTACATAAAATACACAAGAAATCTTTCAAAATATTAAAATAAAACACAGGAGTAGTTGAATGTATAAAAGCCCCCAGGCTCTCATCAATATATTTGTCAGAACTACAAATTATAAATGTTTATGTATTTCTCTCCTTTCCATCTATGACTAGAGATGTGTCAACTGGTTATTTCACCAGTATTCCCCTGAACCGTGTTAACTAGTAATGCTAAAAAATCTGTTCCGCCTTGCACTCTAAGTACATTTCCCAGACCTGAAGAAGCTCAAAAGCTCATCTCCCTCGCTAGTAGAAGCTGGACCAATAATAGACATTACCTTACCCACCTAGTCTCTAAATTGTGAGGAGAACAATATCATATGAGAACAGTCTGAGGGTAACTGAAAGTAGGCATTAGTATTTCTAGCTTTTAGACCACATCCCAGAACACTTTTGAGCCAGGGACCCAGAAAACTACCTGGCCTTTTACTTATTGTTAAACCTTTCAGCCTTCCAACCCACTTCTCAGGAATTTTCTTTCTTCTTAATTAAGAACAGGAAGTCAGTGATGTCCAATGAAACTATTTTAGTGTAACTGACAGAATACAGCCTATTGTCTTGTAAGCAAATCAAAAATTACCATGAGTATGTCTTATCTACAGCGGGGTTCTTTCTTTTCTATGTCTTCAGCAGCAGCAGACATAATTGTAGCCTCAGAAGTTCTTAGACTTGAAAACACCCATAAGAGGATTTGCTGTAGATGTGCAATATCTGATTTGCTTGAAAGGGTTCCAATTGCTGTTAGTCAAATAGCATTAAAACAAATGGACTCATGAATATTTTCAGAAATAAAATCATTGGTGTTCAGGTCCTGCTGGTTCGCTCTATAAACAATTGCTGGGAAGGAATTTGTAAATACCAATGTTGTCATGGCTTGTACTATGATCTTTTTCTTATACAAATGTTCATGTGAGTAAACATGTTCATTACTATCCTGTTTAAAATATTTCAGTCATCCAGTCAGGAAACAAAATCCTTGTCATGTGACCAAATACATAATGCATAACCAATAGCTGTAGTGAACCAGTCACAACCAACCAGTAATCTAAAAAAAGTTTGCCTAAACTGTTCAGTAAATGTTTGAAACAACAACAACAACACAGAATCAGTTAATGAACAGATCACCATAATAAGGGGCTAATATTCTAGTGTAGAATATTCTCTCAAATAATTTAACCTCAAAACAACTGAGGTGATTGAAGTAGTGGTCTGAAAATAAAGGGATGTTGCTCTTATTCCTTGGTTTGCCACAAGCATCCGGAATGTCCTGAAACAAGTCACGACCTCCGTGTTCCTCTGTTCTAATCTGTAATGGGAGTACAGGCATTATGGAGTAGCTATCACCTCTACATAGCTAAGGATGCATCTATGTTTCAATCAGCATGTTGCATCTAAATATACAGACATAGTCATATTGGTAGGTCAGACTTCATGGAGAAAATCTGAGGCTAGTGATTAAGGGGTGCCCAAGATACAGCACCTTCCCAGACTGTAGGGCCCCCCCTTTTCCTTCCCCTAGTAAACACCTTTTTTCCTAGAGGAAGGTGCACTGAATTACAGTCCACAAGCTCATGAGTTCTAGGCTCACCTGACTCATCTTCAAATAACTCCTACTCATATTTCTGAACACTTTACAATCTTTATTATTGCCCAAAACCTCATACTCATAATCAGGGGCAGGCAACCATCTCTGCACCTCATTATTTATCTGTAAAACAAAATGAAGAGGTTGCACAAGGTGACTTTGAGAGCTAGAAATAGAACACTACTGTTTTAATACGAAGGAACCAATTCTTATCCACTTAACCACACTGCCAAAGATAATCAAAATGCCAGAGTTAAGGACTTGGCTAACCTGTTACCATTATTGACTAATAGATGCCGATCCCCAAAGCCCAAGGCCAAACAGAACACAGACTCCCAATTTCCACCAGTGGACTGCTGTCTAGCAAACAGCTGTTATATCCTCTTGACAAACTGTGTGCCTAGTTATAAGGATGGACGAGGTGGAGCGAATCTGAAGGTTCTTCATTCACAAACACTGCTGAGGTGCTAATACAGAGGTCACTATGGCTCAACAAGAAAGAATTTTCTTCTTCCCTGTCTGCTACCTACTTTAAATAAAGTTGTAGCTAACTTTAAACTCTAATATGCCATATTCTTTAAAAATCTAGGAGGAAAAAACAACCAACAATTTTTGAGAAATTGATAGATCAGGAGCCTGAGAGAAATGCCACCAGTTCATTCCTGGAAAACCAGGAATAGAACAAAGGTACTACTGTATATAGAGCAAAAACAACTCTCAAATGTTAGGTGAAATCTCCACATAGTGCCATACTTTCTGTGCAATGAGCCTTTTCCTCCAAAGCAATGGGAGGTGCATCAATGAATTTGCCTAGCAAATAGTTCCAGAAAGTGGAACGTCTGTGCAGTGAATGAGGCAGGCAGCTATGAGAAGAAATAGCCGGATCCAAAGTTTCAGGCAACAAAGTGGTATCCTCAAAAGCTGCTATCTCTGCATCTGCCAGAGGCTGCTTCTAAGATCTTCGGCAAGTGACTGAAGCCAGAACTTTTGGAGATTGCTACTAACTTTGGCCTGGATTTGTTCTAGGTCCTCTGCTGAAAAATGGCAATAATATACAACACCTCTCTGCAGATAAATTCAGCAGTATTCATGGGAAGAAAAATATTTGACTGTGCAGAAAGAACTGGGGAGGTTTTGGAGGAAGATTGGGCATATGGAGCTCTCCCACTGGGGAAGCTAGGAAGGTGGAATAGTATCTAAAGCTGGATAATGGGCTAGGAGTAACCCTTGGAGCTGTGCCAGGGGTTGAGGTGAGAGGTGCTTAGACTTCTCCTATGAAGAGGAGGGCAAGGAGCACAGAACCAGAAGTGAGCTGGAGAGCAAGGGACCAGATTAGGTCTATGGAGAGAAACCTCACTGGTTCATCATTATGAGATTCAGGATCCCCTATATAATCCACTCTTATAGGCCGACATGCTACTATATAACTTACAGACACTTGGTCATTTTGTGGAGGATAGTTGTTTGCTAACATCAATAGGGTTGTCAGTCATTGTTTTGCCAAAATTAAAGCATTACCTTTCATTCATGAGTTTCCTTGTCAAAGATCTGATGCTATCCAGAAGCGATCACTCTTTTAACCCGTCCAAGCTGAATTTGTTTTGGCAACAATTCTAGTGTTGCTGGAAATGGTGTTCCTATTGGGTATTGGCTGGATTTGGGGGAGGTTTCATTTGGTTTTCAATCATTGGTTCTTTCCCCTTTAAAACTTTGTCAGTCTCACAATTCATCTACCTCTATAGCTGTTGCTACTCCTTGTTGCTGTGGAGATGTTCCTCCACTTTTAGTTGCCATGCAACCAATTCTGGGCAGCATTTGCATGAACATTCCCTTAACTTGGCCATTCATTTTGTTTTTTTCTTCTTTTTACAATTGGCATCCATCTCTCCCACAGCTTGGATCTGTCTAAGGGTACACTTGACTTCCATTTCTCAGACAATCCCATGGGGAGGAATTTGTCCTATTTTTTTCTAATTAGCTTTCTATTGCACTTTCATTGTAGAGTAGATCACAAATAGTCTGTCCCTGAATCACCCAGCCATCTGACAATCTGGTACAGCTTTCAAAGACAGAAAAATTATCTGGGTTTATTTGGTTTATTGTTATGGATACAGAGCTAGTGCAACTTCTGAAATGACATAAAGAAAGCACAGAGAAGCTAGAATCCCATCAACAATTAACTTGACCTAATTCTTGCATCACATCATGGAATGCCTCTGTTAGCTTCAGAACTCTATGATCTAACTAGGTAGTTAACCCTTCTCTTACCATACAAATAAACAAACCAAAAATATTTAAGTATTAGAGAAATTTTGGAATGTTGTAAATTCTGAATGCCCACTTTGGTATTTACTCCTGCGAGGCTGTTTGTATATGCAGAGAGAAATAGATAGATACATGTACTACAGCACAAAATCCATAGGCTATGTCTATACTGCAGGCTTCTTGCTCAAGAACTGTTTTGTGCAAGAGTTCTTGTGCAAAAATTCTTGCACAAGAGGTGTCCACGCTGCCATGTGCTTTTGCTCAAGAGATGTGCTTTTGTGCAAGAGCGTCCATAGCAGTGTGGATGCTCTCTTGCACAAGAAAGCTCTGATGGCCATTTTAGACATAGGGGTTTCTTGCACAAGAAACCCCTGTTGCTTGTCCACACTGCCTTCTTGCTCAAGAGGGCTTATTCCTCGTGGGGACAGGAGTAACTCCTGTGCAAGAAGCCCTCTTTTCTGACACTGTACTGTAAATTTACTTGCACAAAAACTTTACTTGTGCATGCAGTGTAGATGTTCCACAAGTTTTTGCACAAGAACAGCCGTTCTTACGCAAAAAGCCTTCAGTGTAGACGTAGCCATAGTGTATTTGTATGATATAGCTGGCTCACTGATAGCAGTTGGTTTCTCCCTCCTTTCTTCCTTCCTCACACCCCAGGGCTACATCTACACTGAAGGCTTTTTGCGCAAGAACGCACAAAAACTTGCGGAGCATCTACACCTCACGTGCATTCTTGCACAAGTAAATTTACAGTAAAGCATCAGAAAAGAGGGCTTCTTGCACAAGAGTTATTCCTTTCCCGATGAGGAATAAGCCCTCTTGCGCAAGAGCTCTTGTGCGAGAAGGCAGTGTGGACAGGCAACAGGGATTTCAGAGCTTTCTTACTCAAGAGAGCGTCCACACTGCCATGGACGCTCTTGCGCAAAAGCACATCTCTTGCACAAAAGCACATGGCAGTGTGGACGTGCTCTTGCGCAAGACCTTTTGCACAAGAACTCTTGCGCAAAACAGTTCTTGCGCAAGAAGCCTGCAGTGTAGACATAGCCTAAGAGTTCTAAATCTACATCTCTGCCTGAGAATTGCTGTCTTATGCTTTGGTTGATAATCTGTTTTTGCTTAGGTCAATAACAGAGCCTATATGCTGACTGTAAATAGGAATAATTCAGAAAAGATATGCTTGAACTAGCTCTACTCACTTCTCTCCAAGTGAGAAACTAACCCACTCTAAGGCTACATCTACACTGCAGGCTTCTTGTGCAAGAACTTTTTGCGGAAGAGATCTTCCACAAAAAAGTTCTTGTACAAGAGAGCATCCACAGAATTCACAGAATGGCCATCAAAGCACCTGTGCTTTTTCTGATAGGGATTTCTTGCACAGGAAACCCCTGTTGTCCATCGGCACATGCCTCTGTGCCAGAGCTCTTGCGCAAAAAGGCTTATTGCGCAAAAAGGCTTATTCATCGTAGAAAGAGGAATAACTCTTGCACAAAAAGCTCTGTCTTCTGACGATCTACTGTACCTTTTCTTGCACAAAAATGTGCTTGTAGTGTGGCCGCTCCACAAGTTTTTGCGCATAAACAGCTGTTTTTGTGCAAAATCTCTGCAGTGTAGACATAGCCTAAGGGAGAAATTCTGTCCCTACTGAAGTCAATGAGAGCTTTACCATTAAACCTCACTGGTGCCAGGATCCCTTACCTGAAGTCCAAATATTTGCCTGGAGGTTATGACAACGTTATACAAACAATGCTAAATAAAAAGAACATTGCTGTCTCAATAAAGTCAAGCACTTAGAAGTTGGGAAAATGCCAGAATTAAGGTTTTCTTGTGCAATCTAATTTGCCCCCCTTGTACATATGCATAACAGTGTTTAATGACATGAACACATACATATGAGGAGTGCCCAGGCTGCCCAGTACTCTCTACAAGAGCAGTTGTTCAGTGCAAGTTTCGGGTTACAATTACAATGCATGCAAAGCTTTCATTGGGATTGCACAGGTGACCAAAATAAAATGCAGTTGTATTTTCCTTGGGTTTTCCTCGTCATTTCTTAATGCTATTGCACATTGAGCAGACATCACCCCTGGACATCTATCATGATACCTTAGTCTTTTTCCTAAGAATTCATAACTAATTCAGCATGCATCAGTAAACTACAAGTAGGTTAAATTAATCCAGCCCAGTCATTACAACAAGGTGTTAAGTATTGTAGTAGTATTGCCTCTAACAGAAATTTTTGAGCTATGATCTTCAAATTCCAGTTTATAATGATGAGTTATAGTCACATGCTTGTTACCCAACAACAGATATATATATCATTTACTTGACTCATGTAATTAACCAAAAAGAAACAGACAACTAAATTAATTAATGTGTGATTTCTCCTACTGACAGACTGAGGGTAGGTGGGGGTCACAGAATCCGGCCCTGAGATTTTTGTCCTTACTCATTTGTTTTCAGAATGACATTGCCAAGTATTTTATAACCATTCCTATTTTTTTCCAGTCCTCTGCTGTCACTAGCCTAAAAACATAGACATTTCTTTTCCCTACTCAGATTATCCTTTTCCTCTTGGTGGGGAAAAAAAACCCCTTTGTCCTCTGTTTCGGATACAGATTTTGAACAGCCAAATCATCAATTTGACTCATGATGTATTTGTTTATACAGAAGATGAGGTTCTTTCTGCCTCAGTGGTGCAGTGGCGCTGGCATCTAACCACAGCTGTTCAGCTAAAATTTCCTTCAATATGTCTGCAGGGTTTTCAGCTGGCACGAAGCCAGTGGAACTGGCTGTTATGCCAAATGCCTCTCAGCCTGTGATGGGAGGTCATGTTGAGGGTCAGAAGGGGACTATTGGGGTCGGGAAGAGTCTTGCTCTGCCTTGCCAATTCTCAGATGGCATAAGGTCTCTTTGGAGCTAGCTACACTAGGTGATATAAATTACAGAAGTATTTAGTGGATCTTGGGACTGGAGAAAATCTGACCTATATACTGTAAATAAAGGTGGGTTGGTTAGAATTGATAGTAGCAATAGTACTGCAAAAGTTACAGCAGCAATTCCAAGAGTTTAACTTAAAATGCACCATTCCCTGTAATTCTACCTTATTTCTGCACTTAGTATAGTAGTTTTCTGATCAAATTTTTTTAGGATAGAACTGGTCTATGCCAAATCTCCCACCAGAGCTTATTTTTTAAATAAGGTTCAGCAAAATTAGTTCAGTTATTTTTGAATTCTAAGAAGAGAAAAAAAAAAGGTGTGCATTCCAAATGTTGGTCAGAAGCGCATGCACGTACAATTTAGGGTTGCCAGGTGCCCAGTTTTCAACTGGAACTCCAGGTTGAAAAGCACTCCTGATAGCTCTGGTTGGTACTGCCAATCAGGCCATTGAGACTACGTCTAAACTACACCCCTCTGTTGGCAGAGGGATGTAAATTAGACACATTGAAAGTGCAAATGAGGTGGGGATTTAAATATCCTGTGTTTCATTTGCATAATGGCAGACACCACTTTTTTTCGAAATGGGGCTTTTTGAAAAAAACCAGCAATTTAGACAGGGCATTTTCGACAGAAATGCCCCGTTTCAAAAGATCCTGTAGTCCTCGTTTTGAAAAAAAGCGGCAGCCACCATTATGCTAATGAAGCACAGGATATTTAAACCCCCGCTTCATTTGCACTTTCGACGTGTCTAATTTACATCCCTCTGCCGACAGAGGGGTATAGTTTAGACACACCCTGAAAGTCTGGTTGGTGGCACAGTAGGGGTCCAAGGCTAATGCAGGCTCCCTACCTTCCTTGGCTGCATGCAGCTCCTGGAAATGGCTGCCAAGAACTTTGTGGTCCCTACGCACGGGGAGGCTCCATTTGGGCTCTGTCATCTAGGCTACAGGCCCTGCCCCCACTGCACTCATTTGTTATACTTCCTGGCCAATGGAAGCTCTGGAACTGTCACTTAGGGGTGGAAACAATGTACTGTGTGCCGCTCTGCAGCTCCCATTCGCCAAGAATCGTGATCAATGGGAGCTGCAGGCAAAAGGACAGCACATGGATGGAGCCTAGGGGTGCCATTTCAGATTTTGGTGTGGGGACAACTTGTGTATGCTGTGATGAGGGAAGGAAAGTGAGAGCATGAGGAGGGCAAACCAAGGACATAGGCTTAATCAATGTTACTGAGCATGCTAAGTACAAGACAAACACCAGATGGGAGGGGGGCGGTCCTAACCCCAGCCGCCCTCCCACACACCACCTCTATCCCAGGGCTAGTAAGGCATTGGAAAACTCTATGTTTTTGGCAAACAACTTAGTAGTTAGCTGACAGGAGCACTGTATCTAATTCCTATCAGAAAGAAAATTAAATACATATTAGACCCACTCATAGAATCATAGAGCTGGAAGAGACCTCAGGAGGTCATCAAGTCCAGCCCCCTGCCCAAGGCAGGACCAATCCAATTAAATCAATCCATCCAGGACTTTGTCAAGCTGAGACTTAAAATCTCTAGGGATGGAGATTCCACCACTTCCCTAGGTAACCCATTCCAGTGCCTCACCACCCTTCTAGTGAAATAGTTTTTCCTAATATCCAACCTAGACCTCCCCCACTGTAACTTGAGACCATTGCTCTTTGTTCTGCCATCCGTTACTACTGTGAACAGCCTTTCTCTGTCCTCTTTGGAACCTCCCTTCAGGAAGTTGAAGGCTGCTATCACATCCCCCCTCACTCTTCTCTTCTGCAGACTAAACAAACCCAAATCCCTCAGCCTCTCCTCATAGGTCATGTGCTCCAGCCTCCTAATCATTTTGGTTGCCCTCTGCTGGACCCTCTCCAATACTGCCACATCCTTTCTATAGTGGGAACCCAGAACTGGACACAATACTCCAGATGTGGCCTCACCAGAGCCAAATAAAGGGGAATAATCACTTCTCTAGATCTGCTGGCAATGCTCCTCCTAATGCAACTTAATATGCCATTAGCCTTCTTGGCTACAAGGGCACGCAGTTGACTCATATCCAGCTTCTCATCCACTGTAATCCCCAGGTCCTTTTCTCCAGAACTGCTACTTAGCCAGTCGGTTCCCAGCCTGTAACAATGCTTGGGATTCTTCTGTCCCAAGTGCAGGACTCTACACTTGTCCTTGTTGAACCTCATCAGATTTCTACACTAATATATTTTGACATCTTGTGGCAAGACCCTTAAGGCACACTGGTTAGTCTTAAAATGTTAATGTATATTCTTACTTTGTTACTAACTCTGTGGAGAGACACACCCTGTCAGGACTTCTGGGCTCTCTCTCAGCTTTGGGAGGGGAGTGTGATCTAGTGGGTTACAGCAGGGTGCAGGAACATTTTAGCTCTATATAAGAACATCAAAATGTCCATACCAAAGGTCCATCTAGGCCAGTATCCTGTCTTCCAATAGTGGCCTATGCCAGCTGCTTCAGAAAGAATAAACAGAAGAGGCAATCATCATGATTCATCTTCTGTCACCTGTTTTGTTTGTTTTAAATCCGTTGCCTATAAATATAATTGGGTCAGTTTCTTGAGTTATGTTAATGAAGGAATGAATAACATTTCCTTATTCTATTTCCCCACACCATTCATGATTTTCTAGACCTCTAACATCTCCCCCAAGTCTTCAGTCATTTTTTTTCCCAAGCTGAAAAGTCCCAGTCTTGTTAATCTCTCCTCATATGGAAGCTGTTCCTTACTCCCTAATTATTTCTGTTGCCCTTTCTGTACCTTTTTCAAATACAATTTATCTTTTTTTAGATGGGGTGACCAGATCTGCATACTGTATTCAAGATGTGGGCATACAATGACTTTACATAGACGCAATACAGTATTTTGTCTTATTCTCTATTCCTTTCCCAATGATTCCCAATATTCTGTTAGCTTTTTAGTTTTTAGACTGACACTGCACATTGAACAGATGTTTTCAGGGGAACTATCCATAAGGATTCCAAGAACTCTTTCTTGAGTGGTAATAGCTATTTTAGACCCCATCATTTTTTTATCCATCATTAGGATTATATTTTCTCATGTGCAGTGGCAGATTTAGAGATAATGGGGCCCTGTGGTCAGCTTCATTTTTGCTGCCCCGCCCCCTGCCCAGACCCAGCCGAGAAAAAGAACATTCACTCTTCCTGTCCCTCCCATTTTTCATTCTTTTTTCTTCATCCTCCTGCTATATTATAAGTAATAAGAAGTAAATGAAAATAAAGTGAGGTACCTTGATTGTTTTGTAGTCTAACTTTTTTTTCACAGACCAATTGAAAATTGCTGATGGTCTCAATGGACCTCTTAATGATCTTTCCAAATATTGTTTACACCATTAGCTAACTATTGTAAAGTGGTTTGGATAAGAGTGCTTTATAAAAAAAACATAACCTTTCCTCAGTCCACCATAATGGAATTCTCAGAGCACAGTTTGAGAACTTCTGGTCTAGATGAAATCTTGTATTTGCATTAAGCCAACATGAGAAATGTGTAAAAATAAAACGTATAGATGACACATGAATGGAAAAAACAACAGTTAACTTCCACTGAAGAAACTTATTCAATTTAGAAAAAAAAAATCAGCTAGCTTTCTTTCCACACTTTTTCTTTACAAAATCAATTAAGACATTTAAATAATATTTTGTAAAGAGGCACTTTCAATTGTCAATATTGCTGAATCTGTCAAATGTTCCTCCCTGCTCTCTTGCGCCTACCACAGCCCTCTCTGCTGAGGGACTGCTTCACCCCACAGAACGGCCATCCCCTGCACAGGACTGGGGGAGTTGCCAGACCCAGTGCTGGACTGCCCAGCCCTGGGGGGCCCATGTCGTTGGGGGGACCCATGCCTGGGCACAGTATGTTTCATTGTAAATCTGCCCCTGTTCATGTGCATTACTTTGCACTTATCAACACCGAATTCCATCTGTCCTTGTGTTGCCCAGTCACCCAGTTTTGTGAGATCCCTTTGTAACTCTTTGCTGTCAGCTTTGGATTAGTCACTGTTTACCCCTTTTTCAAGAACATTTATGAGAATTTTAACACAGTGACCCAAATTCATATCCCTGCAGCACAACACTTATTCCTACTCTTTCCCCCCCTATCTTTTAAGTGGAGTACCCGGCATTGTTTTCATGCTGATCTAATGAGCCTTCAATTGCTTGAATGCCCAGCCTTTTTTTATTCTTAACCACCCTGACTCCTTCTTTTAAAAACAAACTCCCTGCCCCAAAGGCAAAGCCACAAGCAGCTCAAACTTTATTGCATTTAAGACCTGCCTCTCCAGCCAGGACATGGGCTTTAAGCAGACCTCAAGTATGAAATCCAGGGATTCAAACTCAGGAAGGAGGGCTACTGCCCGCCCCCAGCTCCCCATAAATGGCACCTTTGATGGAGCCTCCCTGTACCTATGGACTGCCAGGATCTGGTGGATGCTTCCTGGAAGCTACAATAAACACTGCCAGGACCCCACACCTCCAGTGTGTGGCACCCCACACCCGGCACCAATCCAGAAGCCCCTTCTACACCCAAACTCCCTTCCAGAGCTTGCTCCCCTCACTGCCCCATGTTACAACCCGAGACCCCTGCTGCACTCCAAATCCCTCTGCCTGGCCCCACCCCAGAGCCCATTGTCTCAGCCAGCCCAGCACATACACACCCTATCCCAGTCCTGAGCCCCTTCTGCACTCCTAACAATTCGTCCGCCGAGCCTGCACCCCCAGAAGGAGCCAAACCTCTTTCCCACACCCCAACCCTCTGCTCTAGCATGTTAAAAGTGATTCAAAGGGGTCCGGAGTTCCCAGCCACAGCTGTGGTGGCCGGGAGCTCCAGGACCTTTAAATCGCCATATGAGCACTGTACTACTATACCAAGCAGCTCTGAAGGCTGAAGTCCGGGTGGTGCAGAGGGCTGGCTTCTCCTAGCCCCACACCTTCTATCTGAGGCCCCACTGCCTTTCAGGAGCATTGGGCTGGATCCCCCCCACATCTTGTCCAGTGAGGCACAGAAGCTGTTGTTTCCCCTGAGAGTGTGAGACAGCAATCAGGAATGGGGCCTTGAAGAAGGGGCAGGGCAAAGGCATTTGGTTTTGTGCAATGAGAAGGATAGCAATCCTGGTACGAGTTAAAGAACTAAATTTCAGTCAACCTTAGTTTATTTGATAGGTTTCAGTGAGAGCTAAGGAAGAAGAAAACCGAAGATTATTTTGTAAAGCACTCAGTATAAGGAATGACATTTTCCTCTATGTTTTGACAGCATGTAACACATGGGAGGTAGCACTAACCCTGAATGAAGCCTCTGAGTGCTCCCGTAACACAAGTGAGTAACAACCTCTTAGTATAAAGAAAATGGGTTAGTTTGAAATTAAGACCTCTTGAATTTTTTTTGGGGGGGGGGGAGGGAGAACACAAAATAAGGATTGGTTTTCTTTGTTAAGTTTCTTCACTCAACCTACAGTTTACAACATTTAGATCTACTAAAGGATGGCTCCAACTGCTTTGATCAAAGATGGCAGAATTCAACACACACAGAGAGAGTAGGTGATCCTGAAGTTGCTACCACCGGCTAAACTGATAGCAGAATAAGAATGTAAAACATCCCAAAAATTGCTAGGTGCAGTTTTAGTAGTTCAAACTTATCTAAATCAAACCTAATAGTCCAAGTGTTGATTTGCCTCCAACACCTCAGAATTAAACAGTTGGGTTCAGTTCATCACACATTCTGGCTACGTCTACACTACAGGCTTCTTGCTCAAGAAGCTTTTTGTGGAAGAGATCTTCCGCAAAAACTTCTTGCGCAAGAGCGCGTCCACACTGCAAAAGCGCATCGAAAAAGCGATGCGCTTTAGTGCGAAAGAAAGAGAGCATCCAGACTGCATGGACGCTCTCTCGAAAGGAAACTCTGATTGCTATTTACAGAATGGCCACCAGGGCACCTGTGCTTTTTCGATTGCCTCTTTTTGTGCAAAAAACCCTGTTCCCCATCCACACACCCCTTTTGCGCAAGAGTTCTTGCGCAAAAAGGAGTTATTCCTCATAGAAGGAGGAATACCTACACTGGAAAAAAACCCTCTGTTCTTTTGTTTTACTTGCACAAAAATGCACTTGAGGTGTGGACATTCCATGAGTTTTTGCGCCAGCTGTTTTGGCGCAAAAACTCTGTAGTGTAGACCTAGCCTCAGTGGCACAAACTCAGCTGGTCAAGCCCAGCCCTTTGTCTAATACTTGTTCCCTTTCTCAGAAACCTTTAAAGAAACAAGAAAGGTTTGCACACCTAGGACACTTCCCGGCGTTTTCTCCAGCTACACTTTGACTCTTCAGCATTAACATTCACTGTGCACTGGGACAGTCCTGAACACAACCTCTTTACCCTGGAAGGACTAAAGCAATGGAAAAGCATAACAAAGACACCTACAGGCTGTATTAGTAAGGCTGCCTTTTCAACTCAGGCCTAATGGCTCCGGTTATTTTCTTCAAAAGACCTTCAGTCACCTCATGCAGTGCTACTGTGGAACTACAATCTGCCCCGAGCAGGGGGCAATGTGCTGTTATGCTGGCTCTAGAGAATCCCAAGAGGGATGATGATTAGTCAGATCCACACTCTACCTCCCACTTCCTTTGCTGCCCTATGGAGGAGGTAATCTGTGCTGGGTGGAGCACGTTACCCCCGTGTTCAGCACAGCTCTCCTAGCTGGAGCATTGCGAGTTGGAGGCACAAAGCCACTATGTACACCCTTCTCATCCCTCCTGCCCACCCATGTAAGCAATGAATGAAGGAGGCATAGTGGCTGTGCACAGCCTGATGCTCCTCCAGGGCTGCTACCTGTCGTATGGGTAGCCCACAAGAGGGTGCCTTAGGCCTTGTTACTCCCATGCACAAATGGCCACATAATACATATATATTCCCTCCTACAAACTTCTGGAGGAGTCATCATGTTCACACAGAAGTTATTTATTACTGATTGCTTTATTTTCATGTTCTTGTTCATCTATAAAGGTGCTTTGCAGTAGGCCTTGAAGTGCCACATACCCATACAATCTTACAGTATTGTACCCATTTTCACCCAAGCAGTTAGTCAACGTACAGGTCTGGCAGGTTGTTCTCACCAGGAGGAGAAATTGATGACATTTTAAAAAGAATGTACAACGTCCTGCTTCCCTGAACACAGAAGAAATCCAACAGCAGGAGACAGAATCTTTGCTCATAGTTCCAAGCCTTCTTCAACCTGCACTCAGCCCAATATCTCTTAGCCAGAGCAGCACTGGCAGTATGGCCCTGAGAAGAAGCTGTATCTGGAGCTTCCTTTCTGCTTTCTCTCAGTGTCTCTGATCTTTCTGCTATTTCTGTCACAGACATTTAAAAAACTATAGCCAGTGAATCCCTTTTTGCACACATGAACCTATTTTGGGGAGAAGGATTCTTTGTTTTAGCTACATAAAGGAGCTTAATGGCATCTTACAAATGAAGGTAGTTGTTACACTTTGTGTCAGGGGTTTAACCTAACCCCAGACAGTACATATTTTATATGTAAAAGTTTGCATATGAATTCCAGGTCTGCAGTTTCATGCTGAAGTTAGGTATTTTTGCTGAAGTACAGCAACTTTCAAGTCTGTTATTGAGTGTCCAGGGAGGTTGAAGTGCGCTCCTACTGGTTTTTGAATGCTACCATTCTTGATGTCTGAGTTGTGTCCATTTATTCTTTTGCATAGAGACAGGCTGGTTTGGACATTATACATGGCAGAGGGGCATTGCTGACACATGATGGCATACATTACATTAGTAGATGTGCAGGTGAATGATCCTCTGATGGTGTGACTGCTGTGGTTAGGTCTATGATGGTGTCACTTGAGCAAACATGTGGACTGAGTTGGCAACAGGGTTTGTTGCAGGGATTGATTCCTGGGTTAGTGTTTCTGTTGTGTGGTGTGTAGTTGCTAGTATTGGACTGGGTCTGAATAGGGAATGAAAGTGGCTAGCTCACAACAAAATACAATTATCCTTCTTTTGGTCTTCACACTTTCTTATCAAACCTTGGGAGTGGGCCACATCCACCATGACTGAATTGACCTTGTTAGCACTGGTCCTCCCCATAGTGACATAACACACTCACGTGTGCATGTGGGTGTAGCCCAAGGTCCAGTGTGTTTCAGCAGCAGCCCTGGAAACTACAAGTTGTGGACTACAAACTGCGGCATGTTGGGAGAATTTCCTGGTTCCTGCCAGGATGTGCCCTCTGCCCCCAGCAGGGTCTCAGCAAGGACTGTGCTAGAAGCAGCACACAGGCTGCATGCTGAGAGGAGGGGCTGCTGAACTGTTTTCCTCTTCTATGTTTTTTACAGAATAAAGCCTGTTCCTGGTGGTTTGTCTGAGTGGGTCTGGTCTGAGGTGCGCGCACGCACGCACGCACGCACGCACGCACACACACACACACACACACACACACCCCAAGCAGCCTCAGGCCTATCCTCCCACAGTGGTGTAAGACGTCACAAGGCTTCCCCTATGCTGAATAACCTCACACTGGGCTAGCCAACAGGAGGGGTTACATGTATATATACCCACCAAAGTGCAGTTTCTACTTCCTGCAATTGACAAAGTGGGTTCTAGCCCATGAAAGCTTATGCCCAATTAAATTTGTTAGTCTTTAAGGTGCCTCCTTGTTGGATTTGTGTTAAAATGAACAGCATGTAATACCCTCACATGTAATGCCATTTTGTACAATGGTGGATTAAAACATAGGTTGAAGTGGGGTTACAAAAAAAGGAATTTGTTACAAATACCCAGTTAGAGGATATGAAAAGGATTGTGGATTGCTTTCTTAGGGGGATCTGGGCCAGCTCCCATTCATAGCAATTGAAATATTCCCACTAACCTTTAATGAGAATTGGCTCTCCAGTCTCAGATTAATATGAGTCATGCATTTTGTATATACTTCATCCGTTGAGGTTGTCTTTGACTATACTGGGAACCATGACTACCTTGACATTATATTACTACTACTCAGAGCTATTTTTAAAGAAGTGAAAAGTGACTGCAATCAGTTATTTGGAAAAGAATCTGATTGACATGTAACAGTAATAAGCAGGTTCAATAATGAATACAGATGGGCAAAAGTTTTTGATCCTGCCACAGTCAGAATTCCAAAGAGATTAAGAGTTTGAAATAATGTATTTGTACTTACAGTTACTTTCAACTGAAAATTCACCTCTCTGTAAGGGGCTTCCTACATGTATTGATTCCTATTTGATACCATTGAGATCCTATAAAAATTGACCTTCTGCTCCCTCAAGAAAAGTATTTTCAAGTAGGGCTTAAGTCATGGGTGATGGGTGTAAGAGGCATGAGGAGGGAATGTCTTCCCTGGGTCTTAGTGCTCAACTACTTCCCTCTTCCTATATCTATTCTGACCATTCCAGAAGGCTCCCACAATAGGCTGCTGCTGGTTGCAGACTGGTGACTCTTCCCCTGAAGTGGATGTGTTAACTTACAAGTGAAAGCCCCCTAGCTTGCCAGATCTATTAACATAATACTGAACCTGTGAAAGAGCCATTAGGCTGTGAAGAAGCCATTGGCTATTTGGCCCATTGAGTGTGGCTAGTTCGCTTTAGCAATAGCTGCTATAGCGGCTACTGCTTCAGAATCAGGTGGATAAACCATGGCTATAGACAAAAACTTGCTTCTAGAGTCTTCCTGTCCTTTTTTTCCATCCCTATTTTCCTTTCACCTCTGTGCTGAAAAGAGCTCTTAACGAGACAACATTCCTTTTCTTCCAGATAGCTGGCCAATTGAGTTTCCCTTTTACTTCTGACTATTTGATTATCTAGTTTACAGAGAACCCTCCACCAAAATCAGTACCTTACTAATATATAAAATCCTTTATTATGCCTAAAGTCTTTGGAAACCTATTTTTACAGAAACATATAGTGAAATTTCATAAACATATTTTCTTATGAAAATTGGTTATTATATGGAGATATAACTACCTCATAGAGCTGGAAGGGACCTTGAGAGGTCATCAAGTCCAGTCCTCTACCCTCACAGCAGGACCAAGTACAATCCCTGACAGATTTGCCCCAGATCCCTAAATGGCCCCCTCAAGGATTAAACTCACAACCCTGGGTTTAGCAGGCCAATGCTCAAACCACTGAGCTATGCCTCCCCCAGGCACCAGTTTAGAAACACAACTTTAAGAACATGGTTTAGTGCTTTTTTGGATCTCTACTTAAATGTGCATCTGCCCACATCTCTGTGTTTCTCAGATTTTTTGATAATGCCCCTCCTAAAGATGCAAGAACACTCAGCCCTTCCCAGCAGGAAAGAAAAGTTCTATGCAGTTCCAGCCTAGAATAGCTATCACAGGCACAAACAGCAAAAGTGCATGAGTGCAGCTGCATTATAGCCTTCTGCTCCATGCCACCACAAGCAAGTCTCCTGGTACTAACTCTAGCATTAGGGAAAGTGGGAGACACAAACTATTAAGCATCTTTTTCTATGGTGAAGCACAGTTATAAAACGTTTGATGCTTAATGCCATCCTGTGCTCTAAGCAAAGAGACTGAAGGATCGCCTGTATTTTGTTACCATTTAAAGAGAATCCCACATAAATAAAAAAGAGACAAGGTGGGTGAAGTTATTCTTTTATTGGACCACGAGAGAGACAAGCTTTCAAGCTATTATCTCCCTCACTTTGTCTCTTTAATAAATATCCTAAGACCCACACAGCAAGAGAAACGCTGCATATATAAATATAACACATATGCATAACTAGCTCAGAAGTAGCTAGGAAATTTATAGGCACCTATCTAGTAAGTATTCTCCCTTTCAATCAGCTTCTTGGCAAAGTCCTACATGAATTTCCATTACTGATCTTCCTTGAATGAGCACATTGTTCAACCGTTGAACACAACTCACCATTTAGGTATTCTTCTCACACCCTCCCACCCAGACCTTGGTAATGCCTGCTTCCTCTCTGTGCAGTACATTTCTTCTCTATATCACTTGGGGAAAAAATGAGGGAATTTTTAGTGTATGTCTGCTGTTTTAGTGTATGTCTGCTGCAATGAAAACCAGTGTAGATGACATGAGGCCAGCACAGCTGAAAGAGAAATTCAGTTCTTCTTAGTGAGGTGAGGCTTGCTGCAGACGGAGCAAATCTCTTCTTCATGTTATCACTAAGCAAAAAGAGGGCTTTATGAATATCTGGATGTATTTAGCAACAGCATAACACTAGCCATGAAATGCTTGTAATATGGAGAGAGAAATTTCTCGCTAGATTCGGTACCACATAAAGCAAAATCAGACTGAAGGGACATGTGGCTGCATAGAACAAGCTGTCCTTCATCAGGAGGTAATGAACACCCCTCCCCACCCACCTCACAAAATAAATGAGGTATAATAGGGATGGTTCTCCATGCACAAAGAGCAAAACAAATCTCTTTAATAAAGGATAAATAAATGAAAATTCTCCATGAGAAAAACTAGGGTAAAATCATTGGCCCATTTGAAATGAATGGCAAAATCTCCATTATGGCTTCAATACGTCTCTCCTTCTGTTAAACAGACATCTTTAATCCACTTATGGTCCTGTCCCTCAGCAGGAAGACTTCTTACTCTTAAATTCATTTTCTGTGAAGCACATATCACAACTATTTACACCACTGAAACCAAACAAAATCTTCACTGCATTTCTCTGTAGAATGTCATAAACACCTCGGGCTAAGTATTTAAGTGTCAATATTTTTTTTTTCCTCACTAGATATAGATTTCATTTTAAAACAGTATCTTAAAGGGACACTGCTCAAAAAGCCTCACACTTTTTGGGACAGTCACATAAACTTAAAGAGGAAGAATAGCTATTCTACAGGACATTTAGGTCTTACAGAATTTAAGAATGGCATCTCTGCTGCAGGACTCCATAACACATCGGCATAATGTTAATAGAACATTATACATTTCTGTATAACATTATTGGTTTAATACCTATTAAACTCTGTAAGAATTTCCCATGGTGAATGTATTGAAAAGAAGCAAAAACAGTTTTTAAAGATGAATGCTGATAGATTTTAAAATCCAATATTGCTAGTCTATTTATTAGGTTTCTGATTGAATGCAAACAAATCAAGACTCTTTAATCTGGTTCAGATGATTAATCTTGTTTTTTATGTGCTCATTTTCTTAACCACATTTCTTGACCTACATTTGACTGGCATTTTTGTGAAAAGTACCAGGATAGCTAACAATTGTATTATAGTCCAATGAATAGATAACCCACAGCTATTCAAACCATCCACTAAGTATAACTAAAGAATCGTAAGACATAGATTTTAGACTTGCAAAGACAAATCAGATGTCTTTATTTGAAAAGGTCATAGCTGAAAATAGCTATAGCAATGGTCAGAAAGTGACCAGGGAGGAAAGCACTGGAAAATACTTAAATGATTTATCCACCAATTATCATTCTCTGGACATTATAACAACCTATTGTAATCATGAGCATTCCACCGATTTCCACTGGCAGCCTCACTGCACATGTGTGATATGTATGCAGCAAAAGACTGGACATCTGGGGTGAAACAATGAAAGAAACATTTTCACACAATGCTGCATTTGCTACTAAATATAATCCAGTTATGCAAATAACAAATAGTTGCACTAAAAATTGACTCTTGATAAGCTGTAGTTTTGAAAGCAGAGAGGAAGAATATTTGTTTCCATTTTAAAATAATCACAGTTTAAGGTTCCCAATTAATAATGGATCATTTTCAATTTTTCACTGAGGTCTTAAATGCATGCGTCTTGGAAATCTGAATAATTTATAATCTATGCGGTGCATTCTAGATTCCTGCAATACTGACTAGGTCACGTTTCTGGCTATAGGGAAGCCAAATATCAATGGCCTCCCCAGATCTTTGCTGTATTTAACACTACATTTCCAAATATGACAGTGGGATTTTAGCCTTGTTACTGCCAGTGACTCAATGAGCTAGGATCATGCCCTGGAAGTGATCTGCTGGAGAATCCCATTGCATCATTCCTCCCAAATAATTTCATTAGGAGGATGCATTTTTCTGCAGCTGCTCTGTCCCGTGGTAGATCTCACGCTCTGATTACAGTTGCCTCTAGGA
Source organism: Rafetus swinhoei (assembly GCA_019425775.1). NCBI lineage: Eukaryota > Metazoa > Chordata > Testudines > Trionychidae > Rafetus > Rafetus swinhoei. Next base: position 18,707,919 of record CM033427.1, on the reverse strand, counting down.
CTCCTTGGCTATGTCTACACTCACGGCTTCTTGCACAAGAACATCTTGCACAAGGGTTCTTGTGCAAGAAGTCTTGCGCAAGAAAACATCCACACTGCCATGTGTGAGCTGTGCTTTTGCGCAAGAGCGCCCATGGCAGTGTAGACGCTCTCTTGCGCAAGAAAGCTCTGATGGCCATTTTAGCCATAGGGCTTTCTTGCGCAAGAAATCCCTGCCGAGCATCCACACTGCCCTCTTGCACAAGACCTCTTGCGCAAGAGGGCTTACACCTGTTAAAAGAGAGCATAGCTCTTGCACAAGAAGCCCTCTCTTACCACGCCGTACTGTAAATTTCCTTGCGCAAGAGAGGGCGGGCAGTGTGGATGCTCTGCAGATTCTTGCGCAAGAACAGCCATACTTGCTCAAGAAGCCGCGAGTGTAGACATAGCCCTTGTGAAAGAGGAGATAGTGCTTTCCAGAAGAGATAATATAGCTCTGGGTTTTATCTTCTTTTTCCTTGAAAAGTATGTTGGACCAGATCAGGGATGACATGCATATCCCTTGGAACTTAAGCACTGAAACCTTTGGTGGGCTTGAGTTTATTTTACTACCTCTTTCCTAGCATTTCAACACTACTCCTATAGAACAGCACCAGAGAGTCAGCATTCAGTGATTAAGGATTTTCAGTATCTATTCCACAGGGTGAACCTCCCCAAGATCAAGTAAAAAAGCCCAAAATGAATTAACTAAATTCTTAATTATCAACTTTGTAAAGTTCTATAATGATAAAGAAACAATATGACTAGATTCATAATGCCTACATGTTACCTTCAGAGTTATACATAAGTATAAATGAAGTAGATCTGAACAGGTCAGTCCCCACAGAAACCCCAGTGAGAAATAACTTGAAAGCTTAGATGAAGTTCACCTGGGTCTCATTTAGAATCTTTGTTTATTAGCTCCATCTACTCTGCTGAATCAAAACCAATACAATGATACCTTCTCTTGATTGCAGAGCTCTGCAAGTGGAACCCACACAAATCTTTCTCCTTTGCTGGACTGTGGAAATCACTTAACTAACTAATTAACCAACCAATCAGTAGTAACTATGTAAATGAATAACTCTGTAACAAGAAAAATACAAAACTGAGACAAGCACAACACAGATGACTCTTTCCTCATCACCACATTTAAATGAGAAAAGAGCTCCTACACCAGACTTAGACAATTTCATTAAAACCAAACTTTCAAGGAACAGAATTCTCCTTTTTATAAACTAACACTGCCAGGGCTTCCCTCTGGGAAAGTTAACAATATCATTAACCTGCCACAAAAGGTCCAGGGGCAGTCAAAAACAACCTGCTTTTTACTCCTATGGCTGAGCTTTTCCCAACCCCCTGCCAGAGATGTGACCAGTGTTCCCTGTAAGCTAAGCACTTCGGTGATCATCCAGGAGAGATTCAAAGCCACCCAGATGATTAGCAGAGCGCCCACAGCTGGCAGTATGTGTCTATTTGTGCTGCACATCTGCACATGCCTTGTGCACATGACAAAATCTATTCCACACACAGATGGAAAAAGTTAGAGGGAACATTGAGCGTGTCCTCAAAGTATCATCCCTGACTAGTAGACCTCAGTGAAGTCTTACTCCAGCTACAAGGAGCCTATCGAGCATGCCCAAAACTACCACACATAATCCAGAAACTTCTGGGCATGGAATCCTAATTCTGCATCTACAGAGCAACAGTGACTCAGCGCAACTTATTCCTGTGGCCCATTGTCTTCTCTCTAGATCTCTAAAACAATCTCTCTATTAGGCATGTGGTCTAATTAGCACTATGCATGAACTTCTACAGTTTGAATTTCTCTACTGTGGCACTCTCTGGTCCAGCATGATTTTAGTTAGCCAGATGTCTACTTACAATGGGGGTGGGCAAGTTTCCTGTGGTTTCATAAAATTTGTTTACAGCCACCAGTCCTTGCTCTAGTGTTATTTAGCTGTAATTTACCCCTAAATATCTTCTAAGTGTCCAGTAAGCAGTGGAAGTGTTGGTAATACTGCTAGATGATATTGACCTCCTGTGGTCCAGCAAATTCTCTGGTTCAGCACCGGTCAGGTTCCAATGGTGCCAGACTAGAGAGGTTCAACCTGTAGTTCATTAATATCTTCCCCATTCACTTAGTAGAAGGTGGTTTCCCTCATCACCTTCCATCCTAAACACTATTTATATCACACAACACTATCTGCAGCAAGCGGGTCTTCAATAGCTTAGACACTACAGTCTTATGATTGTTCCTGCATCTGGGTTTTCTACTTAGTGCCACATTCCCATTCTTGCCAGCTTTCATCCTACTAGATGTATGCACTTAAGTCTCTAGTGGTATTTGGTGTCTGTGACAGCATATTGTATGGATAACACAATTTCTCAGTTGGCTCAATCTCATGTCTGTGCAGTGCTCCCCTTTGAGCTATGTTATGTTCAAGGCATACACACAAAGAAAGTTAGATAAAACACATAAATGCTTTAGCTAGAAGGTTGCAACATAACCCTCTTTTATTTCTTAGAATGAAGAGCAAAAACATGCAGAAGAACCTGAAAACAAGGCAAGCTGTTTCCTGAGGCAGAGGGGTGCAATGCAGCTCTTAGTAGTCTGGACTGTCTCTTTCCAGACTGACTCCAGAATGGCATGCTGGCCTACAAATCCCCCACAGCATGAAAGCAGGACCAGAAAAACCCCTCTTAAAGTGATAGCTTGTCATTCCAATTTAGTGATTCAAAAATATAACCTATTGTGGCTACTTACTGATGTCCAGATGGATTCTAAAGTGATTGTATTAGCAATATGATTCCTTGGCTTATCTTAAACCAAAGGCAAAGAGTGCCTTGCAGTACTGCAGTTGTGAATAAAACACTTTCTTGATTAGTCCAGGTAATGAGGACTAATACATCTCCTAATTCAGGGATGGGAAATCTCAGGCCTCCCAGGCTCAAGCTGCCCCCTCAACCCCCACAGCATAGGGGAGCCCATGTTGGTGCTCCAGCCCTCCTGGCACCTCCCTATCTACTAACCTGCTCCCCCCCCCCAGGCTCTGGTGTGTGAGGGGAATATGGGGAGTGTTTTTCTCCTCATTCAGGGGCCATGTTAATCGGGGTGGGGGAAGGGTTGATTTTTTTGGGGGGGAGGGGTTGTTTCTCACCTGTGTGAAGCCCCCAACTGATTTTTTGTGGGTCAGCAGCCCCTAACCCCAAAAAAAGTTCTCTACCCCTGTCCTAATTGATAGACATTGGTTGGTATGTGCCTTCCCAAGAGAAGCTAAGAAACTTCCTTGAAAAGGTGTGGATAAATAGGAATATGAGTAGTTTTTACACTTTTAAGAACATTATAAAGAGCAAACTAACAAGAACCATCAACCAAAACAAACTAAACACAAATCAAATAAAAGTGTTAGGGATTCAAAAGAGTTTAAATTGACTAGATAATAAAAAATTATTATTACTAACCTGTGTGAGAATTTGCACTTCCTGGGTAAAATACAGCATTAAAATATTGCTGGTAATTCCTACCTCGACTGGGATCAGAATGCAATAGAAAGCTCATGATTGCCTCTTCCCTCTTTGGCACACTCCTACTAACCCTTACTTGCATAAGGAAAAAATTATTCACATTAATAGAGTGTTGCAAGATTGGGCATAAGATTTCCATCCTTTTCAAGAGGGGCTTACATAATTTGGATACACTGCATCTCCATTTTTGGTTGCATATTTAAACAAAATGGAACCTTTAAACTTTGTGTTTCTCTCATCGCTAGTCTAACGGTCTGCCCATAGACCATGGGCAATGATATCTGGATGGAAGAAACTTATTAAATGCCTTGAAAACTTTCAATAATAATATGTATTAATCTTGTTGCAGCCTTCAGTTTTCTATGGTATGCTATTTGGTGCATAAAGGAATTGTGCCCAAATTCCCCTGGGACCTTCACTTCCTTAAGCAATAAAAGAGGATGTGTTATTGTTTAATAATGGCATGCCTAGACACACTCCCTGACAAAAAGTCCAAAACTAAATGACTGGAAGCATGCAAGTCTTTATTACCCCCTAACTAAAACCATAGACTGCTTATTGAGATCATAAAACTGATACTTTTTGACAATTGGTTACAATAGTATTGTATCCTTCTCTACGGAAAATGGTTTTTATAGTGATGTTACATATGAATCACAGAAGGTACAGAAAGTACAGACTGATGTTTTTGGCATGGCAGCACTCAAAGGTCACACATTCAAGTTCCATACTTGCACTTAGACAAAATAAACCATGCTGATGGGGTGTTATTAGGACCATACAGTATTGCCAGAAGCGTTGTCCTTAAGATGAGACGTTAATTTAACGTCCCCTATTTCTGTGGATGGTGAGTGCTTAGAGGGGAAGTAAAGATCAAATGGCACTTTTAAAAAAAGAATATAACTGAAGGGAGGAATTTTCAGAGGGGGTAACTGGCTATGCAGCAGAGAGTATGAGCATTCAGTCCTGAGTGCTCAAAACTTCAATGGGATTTTCAAAGCCAAGGGTTACTGCTACAGACAGGGGAGCTAAGAGCCTGCACAAGCCCCTGGGCAAGGTGTGCGGGAGCAGTGGCTCCACGCTCCCAAGAGAGGTGGTGCTTTGGATAGAAGGGGCAGGACTGGGTCAGCCAGCACTCCACACCACCTGGTGGTTGTCACGCCCCTGCCCCCCCGCCTCAGAGCCCAATTTGAAGGGCTCAGGCCTCTGGCCGTTGCATCGCTGGACCCTAGGGCAACTGCCCCCTCTGCCTCCCACATTGGCTGGCCTGGGTACAGAAGTTCTGAAAATGTAGCCCCTGATCTTGACATTCAAGCTGTATGGACACACATTCCAGCTGAGCACTAACCACCAGCATCTGCAAAAGGCAGCTGTCACAGTACATACTGTTGTGCCCACATGTTGCTAAATGCAGATTATCCATACCCTTCTTTGGTCCTCAAGTACTGAACAGAAAAGCCAACCAAATCGATATGGTGATTACTGTGTAACAAAAAGCACCCACACAGACTCAAGAAACAAAGACATAACTGCACTAGCACTACTTTAGTGAAGAGAGGAAATGAATCACGTCCCTCATATTATGCCTGGTACAAGAAAAAAAATGTTATGGAACAGGACTGTACACCAGATAAAGGGCTACCATTTAGCACACAATGCAATAAAAACACAAGTCTGTGTCAGTAACAGGGCTCCACTCATCATGCAGGTGCCTCCTGCTGGCCACCTTGAGGATTAATGCTACAGTCAGTATGCCCTATCCTGGTGGTGCCTCACCCACTGTCACTTATGCTCCTAGAACCACATCCCTCCATGGACCAGTCTCCTCTTCCTTATGCAGCCCGTCATCCATGTCATGATCCGTGCTTCCTTCTTCCAAGGGCAAGCATTGCAGTCTAACTGTCCTGCCACTTTCCCAGTGGTGACTGCAGCCAATTGTCTGGCCATTTCCTCATGGCACTAGCACCCTCTTCCCTCCAGGGCCTCAGCCTGCAAATCCCACTAGCTATCCAGGAGCTCCTTCTAGATCTACCTCATCCCAGCTAGCAGCACTGCTCTGTCCAGAGTGATAGCTACTTCTACCTGTCAGGAACTCCATTCTCAAAGAAGTAACTGATCCTGGTCTGCCCGGGCTCTTTTATATGAGCCAGTGCCAGGTCCTGATTGGCTGCTTCTCTCAGCCTCTCTCTAACTGGCTGCCTCCCATCTATTAACCCTTTAGAGGCCACTGTGGGGCTAAGGCCCGCTCACAGTCAGGAACCTTCATTTGCCAATATCATCTCAGACCAGTGAGCATGACAATGACTGGATGGATATGTTATTGTCACTTCTGATCTGTGACCTGCCTATGAGACATAGCAGAGTAGAGGGGAAATAGAATAGGCTGTAGCGGAGTATGTTCTGTTCTTGTTGCAGGTATGCTGAGCAGGGCTAACAGTAACTAGGGATGCTATCAGCATAGAACACTGCTCAACATTCTCTTACTCACTAGATATCTGCAGTTTACAATGAGAACTTTATAATCAAGTTATTTAAAATAGTGATACCAGTTTCACATCATGGCAGAATTTAAGTATAACTGTTCAGGAAATAATATGGCTCTTATCACTGTAGTACCTGACTATAGGTGCTGTACATCAGCCACATCAACTTATGCAATATAACCTCTGTGTTCCAAGGACTTACTGTCCTTTGGACCACTATAAATTATATTTAAAAAGTATAATTAATATGGAAGAAATATGAATGTGGGCGATTTTAAGCAGCTGTTCGCAATTTATTCTGAGGATTTATCAGGGGGGTTTGCACCTAGTCCTGCATTGTGTGATTGTTGACAGTGCATATCAAGTAGTAAAAATTCAGTTCTGGAAACAAGTGGCAAGAGCAGAATTTACTTCCTAATATTCATGTCCTTCCTAACCTGCTGTATGATTCAAAATCTGCTCTCCCTACACAAAAACTAAATTTCACTCAAGGGAAAATTAGCAGAAGTGCATCAGATGAAAAGTAACTTGGTGAAGAGGCTTTCAGTTTGGGAACTGGAAAGAAGCCCAGATTTTCTGGGTTTTGCTTTCCATATGAAAGCTCTGAGGCTATGTCTAGACTGCAGGCTTCTTTCGGAAGAAGCTTTTCCTGAAGAGATCTGAAAAAATTTCTTCCAAAAGAAAGTGTCTACACAGCCAAAGTGCATCGAAAAAGCAGTCTGCTTTTTCAAAAGATAGTGTCCACACTGAATGGACGCTCTCTCATATTTCGGCTGTAATTACTATGGACGGAATGGCCACCAGAGCACCTGTGCTTTTTCCTCTTTCCTCTTCTTTCAAAAGAACTCCCTCTTCCCCGTCCACACATGCTCTTTTCTGAAAGAGGATTACCAATGTCGGAAAAAACCCTCTGTTCTTTCAATTTTCTTTCGGAAGAACATGATTGCAATGCGTACGTAATTGAAGTTTTTTCGGAAAAGCGGCCATTTTTCCGAAAAAACTCTGTAGTGTAGACATAATGAGATGGGAATTTTAGTTAATCTAGGCCCTCTTCTGCCTAAACATACACTTCATCCCAGTGAATCAGTGGATTACTGTTGTCAATTTAGAACAAGGGTTTGCCCTTTTTCTTGATTTGAGGGAAAAGAGGATTATGTAGTGAACCAAGACTGGGACTTTCAAAAGTGCTCAGAATTAGCCTAACTCTGATTACTTTGACTTCACTGGGACCAGAGGTAAACCAGTGCTGAGTGCATCTGAAAATCCCATTTTATGTATTCCTATGCTGGGAGATGCTACTGGCATTAATGGTTTTGTGTGACCTTGTGCCTATCTCATTCTTATCCAAATGCCTAGCAGAAATAAAAGAGAGAGTCACTAATTACACGTTTTGCTTTATAGCCAGCAGATACTGCTTGGCTCATTATCTGGAGCATGGACTGTATCTTAGGGTACGTCTGTCTACACAGCAGGGCTCAACTCGAAATAAGCTATGCAAATTGAGCTACGTCTATTGTGTAACTTATTTTGAAATAGCTTATTTTGAAATAGGGAGTGTCTACACAGCACTTATTTCAAAACAGAGCACTCTTCCTCTGACTTCCCTTATTCCTCATACAATGAGGGTTACAGGAGTCGGAGGAAGAAGTCCTCCAGCTTGACAGTATTTTGACATTATTTCGAAATAACTGCCTGCTGTGTAGACGCGGACTAAGTTATTTCGAAATAAAGTTGCTGTGTAGATGTACCCTCAGAGTTTTATACTGCCTCTTCTCTCCATAATATCTGAGCCAAGGACACCTGAGGCTACATGAAACAGTCAATGACATTTCTGTGCAAAATTAATCATTTTACTGTTTTCTTTGACAAATTGCAAACTGGCCATTATCGATTCACCTACCAATCAGCTAAAGCAAAATCAGCAAGCACTAGTAAGGGCTGCTTATGTTCCTAATGTGCTAAGTGTTTATTGCAGCAGTGTTTGGATGAGATTTCAATGCACTTTGTACACATTACTAGACAGCTGGTCTTACACAACATAGCAAAGGATGTTTAACTTTAAATGCATTATCAAAGCAAAACTGACACTTCACTTAGGGTATGTCTAAACTACATGGCTCCGTCTATGGAGCCATGTAGATTAGTGTACTCGAAAAAGGGAAATGAAGCTGCGTTTTAAGTAATCGCCGCTTCATTTACATCAAAATGGCTGCCGCGCTGTGCCGATCAGCTGTTTGGCGGCACAGCGCGGTAGTCTGGATGCTCTGCAGTCAACAAGGGAAGGGTAAACCTCATTCCATGAGGCATAACGGGGCGGTCAACAAGGGCTTCCCTTGTTGACTACGGAGCGTCCAGACTACCTCACTGTGCCGCCAAACAGCTGATCGGCACAGCGCGGCAGCCATTTTGATGTAAATGAAGCGGCGATTATTTAAATCGCCGCTTCATTTCCCTATGTCTAGAAAGCTCATCTACATGGCTCCGTCGACGGAGCCATGTAGTCTAGACACACCCTTAGTGAGACCAATAAAATAACTTACTGTTTCCAGGCCAAGCCATATGGGAAATATGACTAATCTTAAAAAGCATTAGTCTGGTTTTTTTAAGCTAACCGTAGCTAAACTCTGAAAGCACAGTAACTTTAAATATCTTTGGCTACATCTACACTGGAGGCATGTGAGACTATAACAGGTCTATGAAAAAGGGGTGACAAACTTTGGCATAATTGCAGGTATTTTAGATTACAATGGCATCACATTACAGTGAGTAATCATAGTAACTACTATGATTAAGATTGCAACGCAGTTTCAGTTACACCCATTCCATCACATGCTTCCCAAACAGTTAATCTTTTTGGTTTTAAGTTCTCTATATATTGACTCAAACTATGTCCTTGATTTTTAGGACGAATTCTCTCTAATTTCAATAGGACATTCTGCTTTATCATTGATCATAAAATAAGGTTCTTCGTAATTTTTTAAATATGAGCACATTCCTTTTGAGTTATGAGAGGGCGGGGGAAATATATAACCTTCTCATAACTATATATATTTACACACACACATACTTTTTCTCAGGACACTGTTTTCGCATGGCCATTAGTCAAAGCTAGCTGACATTTGAAACTGGACATGGACACAGAGGTTCCTGAGGACTAGTGTAGTTATTTGGCTTGAAAGAACCACAGTAGCTTTGCATAAAATGTAACAGCTTGCAAACTATATAGTGAGCATGCACAAAAGGAAGTTTTGTTGGGGTTGGCTAGGTGACAGATTGACATAAATGTGTAACCAGTAATTAATGGACCCCTTTCCTGTTCCCATTACATTTCATAGGAAAATTCCCTGTGGCTTCAGTGGTGCTGGATCAGCTCCCCGCCCCCTTCCCCGCCCCGAACAAATCTCTCACATTAAAAACGTTTGAGTTCTGTTGACAATAATCTGAACTTGCAAAATACATGACCCTTGAATGGCTGAGTCTTCAACTCCCAACTGGGGGAACTCTATACAAGTACAACTATCTTGAATGGTGGGAATGCATGCAGCCAGAAAGCAAGTTCTAACTTTTTACTTTGGGGGCGGGAGGGGGGGGATACAAATGAAAGTTTTCACCATAGTTAAAATTACAGAGAAGGCATTTCCACAAAATTCTGAAATATTGAGGGTATGTCTATACTACGCAGCTTGACCTTGGGCAGGGGATTGGGGTGCAGGGTGACTCTCCTCCACCCAAACTCCCTTTCAGAGCTCACACCCTCTCCTGCACCTCAACCCCCTACCCTGAGCTCCCTTCTGCACCCAACCTCTGTCCCAGAACCTGCACATCCCCCCTAGAAAAGTGTAGCTGTTGACCACTTACCAAAATCTTGGTGTGGTCCTCCCTCAAAAATTATTGCCCATCCCGGCACTAGGAACTATTGCTGATGATTGGGAAGGAGCTACCTTGTCTGAAGTGCTGTCTATTGGGAAAAGAAATTAAGTGAAAGCTCCAATCTCATGGCTTTTGTTCAAAGAGAGAATTCTAAAGCACTTTGAGGCACCGATTCAAATTGGTGGCTGTGATTTTCTATATAACATTTGAGTGTTCCTAACTATTTTTTCTCTTTGATCTGTCATGGGAGGTAATATATTCATATTATTTCCATGGCTTTTTGTAGGCTTGACTTCTTCAGGCTGTTTCAAACCAATTCCTTTATGGACGATTTTACTGACAAGACTGATCAGTTAAATTCATTGATGTCTGATGCCACCTGCTGGAGGAAATCCTGCTAAGTTACCTGATTCCAGGGAACCTAATCAATGCTCCTTTTGATATGAGCCTGCCTGTTAGCTGCTCCTGCTAAATTCTTTCTAGGTGAGTTTCTGCAGTTCCTCATAATTGAGTCCTTTTCGACTTTTGTTAAAAAATGTATTTAAATGCTCACTTCCTGCCTTTCTGATGCAGAATACTTAAATATTAACTTTAATTTTATATGTCTAATGTTCTTAAGAGTTTGTAGAGTTGCGTTTTTTTTCTTTAGCAAGGCTCATAGGCATTTAATTAATATCTTATGGGCTCTTCTCTTAAAGGCCACAACTCAGCAAAAGGTCTTAATCATGTGCATAACTTTAGGCACCTGTTGATGCCCAACCCTAACTGTGTAAAGCCCTGAGATGCATAAGTACCATTGCGAATAGGTATCTAACTCTGGGGTTTAGGTGCCTACATCTCAGATTTAGGCTCCACTACAACCCACAAAACTCCTGCTAAATCCTGTATGCTCCTAAACTCACACAATGCCTAAATGTCTGCCTCTGCTTACTGAGCAATATTAGGAGCAAAGCTAGCTATAGCTCTGTGATAACTCATTCCTGTAGAATTTCTTTCACTGGGTGTAACGGAGTTATTGACCAGCCCTGTGCTGCCCCCTACCTATCACTGGGTCTAGGACCATAGGTTTCCCCCACTGGTCTACTCCAGAGACTTGTATAACTGTTCTCTACTCCCTGACCACAGCTGATGTCACAGCTGGAGCAGGGGGAATTTTCTTAGTACTTAGAGTACTTTTACTCTCTGGGGCAGACTCTCACCACTTTTGCCACAACGACCAACCCAAGGAAGGAGCTACAGACTGACCAAGTGACTTATCCAAGGTCATAGAGGAAGCTTGTGATAGAGCAGGTCATTGAACTGGGTCTCCAGATTCCCAGACTAGCAACCAAACCAATGGACCGTCTTTCACCTCCTAAGGAAGGAAAGAGAACAGGTCTCACCTGCCATCTACAACAGTGCCCCTCACAATGGAAAGAAGGGGGAATCGGCCTATCTACAAAAGGGGAGAAGGGCAAAATAGGTAGTAGGCTGCCATCAAAGACTGATCCCTTGTCAGAATGAGAGTTGGAGGCAGAGTTATCATAGATGGGCTGTTGCAGCTGGTGCTCAGATTCTCTCCTACAGCTATGCTCTAGTAAATTCTTTCATGGCCTAACTCTGTGGGCCAGATCACAAAGGGTTCCACTAAACCCCTGCTCAGCCGACAGGTAGTGCTGTGAAAGTTCCTTAGGCTCTTTCTGTTTCTGTCTTGAGGCGTGTGCACTGCTGCATCCCCACAGACCTAAGACCCAGAGCAATCTACATACCAGGGCAGAGAGAATGAGAATGGGACTCTTCAGCCCAGTGGTTAAAGCACTCAAGTGAGTGGTGGTGAATTCTGGCTGAAATACTTTCTCCCCATCAGAAAGTGAGAGAACTGAATTGTGCTCTTCCACATCTTGGGTGAGCACTCTAATAACAGGGCTAAAGGTTATAGAAGGCTTCGGTCTCCTCCCTCAAGCCATTTTATATGGAATGAGACAGGTACCCAATTCATTCTCACAAGAAATGCCTTAGGTACCTAAGCCATCTGATGCAAGGAAGGGAGTCCCTAGCAAGATGGCACCTTGTTCAGGCCAGACTTATAGAATCATAGAACAATAGAACTGGAAGGGATCTCGAGGAGTCATCGAGTCCAGTTCCTTGCCCTCACGGCAGGACCAAGCACTGTCTAGATCAGTGTTTCTCAACCAGTGGTACATGTACCCTTAGGGGTACTTGAGAGAAGTCTGGGGGGTATGTCACCACAACTGAAATTTGGAGAATTGAATTTTTGTTTTAAGTTTTACAGTGCTTTATTATTTTTGTACTTTTTACACCCAAAAACTGGTCTAGATCAGTGTTTTTCAATCTTTTTTTTATCTAAAATACCCCTTTTTTAAAAAAAATTATAAGTACCCCCAGTACCTACAGTTTTCAGACACACACAATTTTTTTCTACCATTGCAACACATTTGTTTAAACAACTTAATTGTAGCTGGGTGGGCGATGAAATTTTTGAGTGTAAAAAATACAAAAATAATAAAGCATTGTAAAAATTCAGTTTTCTCCAAATTTCAGTTGTGTTGACATACTCCCCAGACTTCTCTCGAGAACCCCTAAAGGTACTTGTACCATTGGTTGAGAAACACTGCTCTAGATCATGTCTAGACTTAGGCACTTACTCTTTGGGAGGGGTGGGGCTTAGGTCAAAACTCTCTCCTCAGCATCTCCCATTGGCTAGCTTAGGCGACTGAGCATGCTGACTTGTGTGAATTCTATTTTTAGGCACCCATCTTTCTCCATGCATTGTATAGGTTGTGTAGGTGCCCAGCTAAGGGTTTGCTCATTCCTTTATTGTTTCAGTAATTTTCTAGGTGCCCAAAATCTAGGCATTGCAACACTGAGCATAAGTTCAGGTTCATGCCACGCCTCTCTTTCTTTCCCTCATGCTGGTATAGTGCTAGATCAGAAGTAGCTGGAGTTTGGTTGGTTGGTTATTTTAAAAGACCTCCTAATCAAGTCCAAACAACACTGCTTTTCTAAATGTCTGCAGTAGAGACTTTCCTCATGCCATTACATGGTCAGACTGTGCACCCAGAGTTACCCTGGGCTTATGGTGACATTACCAAGAGTAGGATTTGTCTCTTTAATATAAGACCTGAGATAATTTATTTTGGGTGAATGTCACCCCTATACACTGGCCCCATGAATCACCAGTCTCTTAAGTGTCACATAACATCTGCATATGTCCCCTCTGCAGAGTGACTTTCACTCATTGGGGAACAGTGTTCCTCTTCTCATATGGCTCGACACCTTTAATGAATCATACATTTCCAGTAAATCCCATGACACACACCCTGAATGAATTTAGCATTTCAATAAAAACATATCACACTGCTCATTATTGCTTCTAGTTACAATTAACTGTAGCTGCTGGGGTCTTTTCTATTTAATATTCTATATAATATTTAATAAACTTACATTTTAAAAACATATTTTCTGCCATAATTTACATTCACCAGAGGGGGGCATTGCTGACTTTCTCTTTAGCTAAATTTCCTGTTTCCTTTTTCAATCACTATCTTAATGCAATAATTTTTTAAGGAAGTCAAGGGTTGGTCTTATTGTCTCTCTGTTTAAAATATTTCCTATTTTGCATTAATTATATTACTGTAGTACAGGGTTTGGAAATTAAAGCCATAGTGCAGTAACCATCTGGTTCTGCATTCTCCCATTATTTAAATGGGAGTTTTGCTCTGTCAGTGTAAAAGGGTCTTAATGTGGATGTACATTACATATATACCCACTTTGACACTTCTCTTCACTACCAGAGTGGTATAAATGAACCTTAGTATAACTGCAAAATCAGGCAATAATAGCTTACACGTATGGATCTTTGTGGTTTTGATCTGTCATTGTCCACAGACAGAATATTTTTATTTATTCTAGTTTCATCATTCTTCTTGAAATAATAGGCACAAAACCAGTCCTGCACTAAATCCTGAGCTCATATTGTGTCTCTGACATTTCTTCCTTGATGGCTCATGAAAAACTTAAACTGAACAAGACCAAAACTGAGCTCCCTATTTTTCCTCCAGAATTTCTTCTCTTTTCCCCTTTCTTTGTCACTGTTGATGTCATTATCAAACCCCATGACATGTAAGTCCAAAAATCCAGTGGTTACCTTCAGGGTTGGATTAATTCTTCTGCATTAGATTTTGTGGGGGGGAGGGACTAGATTTGGTGTATAGCCAAAAATAAGGGAATCAGAGTACAGGAGGTCTAGGTGGGGGTTAGGGTGCACGAAGGGCTCAGGGCTGGGGTATGAGTTGGAATGTGGGGTGATTCCCTGGAACAATTCTCCTTTGGTAGCACAGGTTGTGCATGCCCTCTGATTCTCAGCCAATGGGAGCTGTAGGGGGGAGCCTATGTGCGAGGGAAGTGCACAGGGGGAGATTCAGGTGGGAACAAGAACACAGTAGGTTTAGTGACTACAGCTCCAGGCTAAGGGAGCTCTGCAAAAAGATCTGCACCTTTGCCAGCCCAGAGATCTTTTTGCAGGGCCTCTCTTAGTCTGGGGCCTTGGTCTGCAGCCCCCAAAGTCCCTTTTTTAATCAGGCCCTAATTATCTTTAACTTTTCCCTCTCCTAAATACTACCAAAACCTCACAGAGCTCAAAATCATCTGCTTCTTCCTGTGCAATATCTCAAAGTCCTTTTCTCACTGTCCCAACAGCAAAACTCTCTTCCAATTACATCTCTCCTATTTTGATATATGCAACTTTCTCCTCTCTTATCAGACTATAACTTGCACAAAACACACCTCCTGCAACTGGCCAGGGTTCTCCTCCTAGTCTGTTGACATGATTCAATGACCTATTCTTTCTTTGAATCCCTCTCACTAGCTCCCTGTGCTTCACTGAATCAATCTCAGTCTTCTTGTCCTTACATTCTTACATTTTAACTCTATTCCCTGCCTACTACTTCACACCCCCACTTACCAGATAGCTCCAACACAGTTCATCCCGCCAGCCTTGATGCTATATTTGTCTGCCTCGCCCACAACCGTCTTCACACCATCTTCCAGAATGCCCCACACACTATAATGACCTCTCCAGACTGGTTCACCAGGCCACCATTCTAAATTAACCCATGCCTCTTTAAACCCAGCTTCTGCCAAGATACTCACAAGAAGTGAGTTAACCAGGTACAGTGCAGTCCTTCCACACCTCTCCAGCGCACCTCAGCCTGCAAAAAGCACAGTCCAGCCCCTAGTCACTAAGTTCCCCTGAAGTATTTATAAAGAACAGATTAATGCAATAAGAGATGGCTGATACCTGTGGTATTATCTGGCTCTTTGATGAGCTTTTATGGCTAGAAAACCCAGAGCAGTAACTTTTAGCACTTATGCACATAAAGTTTGACTTTATAGTCCAGCTCACCAGGTCCTCCTTTCAGCTCTGAACAAAGACAGGGTATAATCTTCTTAGTTAACTGATACTCAAGGAAAATAAATCTGACCTGAGACTGAACAGTGACAATTTCTCTCTCTCTCTCTCTCCATTTCACTTTGAGCATTTCCCTAGAATGTTCTCCAATTGCCCTTCTGCTAACAATTTGAAATAACATGTGTGCACACCTTGATGGTGTGTATCCTTCATGTGTTGATAAGCAAAAAGCTTCTCACTGAAATGAAAATCACACCTGCATGTGTACATAGAGAAACAAACTGTTCTGACTTGTTCTAATTTAATCCTTCTGTAAATGTGTTTTACATTATGAGGATTCATATGCTGAGCTGACAGATTATTGGTGTGCATGTTATTTGGTCTTGAGCAGCTATTTTGGAATCCAAATACCATGAATTGGCATGCATTGTGGAGACCATAGCTAACATGGGGGCCCATCCCATCTATTGGATAGTTGAGGCAGCCCAAAGCACGAAACCTGGGGCAACCACCCCAAACTTTCCTATAGATGGAGGACTCTGGCCCTCAGCTGGTGTTGTAGTAGCAAGAAAGCATGAGACTTAAGGCCTTGAAGCAGAAGTCTTCTGTGAGGCCAGAGGCCTGGTGTGAGACCTAAGCTAAAGCAGTGGTCAAAGCTTTACTAATATAAAGCAAAGTCAGACTGTGAACTAGAGGCAGGCCCTGCTCAAAGAATCTGGCACGAACAGGGCTGAAATAGCAGAAATACACATTCCTAAGAAGTGCTCAGCACTGAACACATACAAACACTGTCCAGAAGAGTGGTACCAATATACCTCATGACCAAGACATTCCCCAAAGATAAGAGGAACACGCTGACCCATCTTAAAGATAAGGTTACAATGACAGTATGATGGATAGAGAAGTTTTAATTCAACCAACATGTACAAGGTAATAGGTGGCACCTAGCCATGTAAGAGGGTTGCACCTAGCCACATCTGAAGGGCAATAGGTAACTTGTTTGTATTGGCATTGTGGCAGTTCAAAGATCGTAGGTTACAGGGGTTTGATAGAGGAAAGGTATACAGGCAGTTGGGTGAACCAGTTTTTGTTCCTGGAATAGACTACTGGAGACTGCTGCCCCAGCAATTAAGTCAGGCAGGCCCCTGGAGCTCATTTGGGCTGGCCTGCAGCAGACCATGGGAATACCTGCAGCCAGTTAGAGACTGCTGGTCCCTTATAAAAGGCTTATTCTCAAACAGGGGTGGGAACGGTGAAAGAGGAGATGGACTGAAGGTGAGGAAGACAGACAGACAGACAAAAACAGGAGAGGTCTCTCCCAAGGCATTAGGGAGAAGGTATTGTGGGAAGGGTTGGGGAAAGTGGCTCATGGAAAAGGCTACCCTATGGTGGGTATGGGGCAAGAGCCCCACTGGTAGCTGCTACCTAAGGTCCCTGGGCCAGAACCCTGAGTAAGTGGGTGGGCCCAGGTTCTGCCCAACCCTCCCCCATGTCTGGTGGACTGCCACTGGGAGAAAAGGAGAACTTTTGGACCATGGAAGAGGCTTTTCCCTCCCAGCTAATGACTGGTCAATGATGAAAAGGGCTTGTTAACTGAGGAACCCTCACACTGAGAGGCAGTGGGATGGTCTCTGTGAGCCCCTAAGGCTTCTTAAGGACCCAGCGTATAAAATGGAATTTCAAAGGAAGTGTGTTTGGCCAGCTTAGGGGGAATGGAAAGTCCTGCCATTCACTGATTTGTGTCCATTGTCCTATGTCTTAGTATCCTCATAAAATCTACTGGGTGCTATTACTATGCTTTGTCAACAATAAACCTGTCCAGATGCTGTCTTACCTTAATGGATCTTGTGGTCATTGGGTGAATCACTCAAGATCTGCTGTGCCGGGTGTCTTCACAGAGCAGGGATGGTGCAGAGAGAGCACACACACACACAGCCAAAGATCTGACTACAGGAGTAAATAGGTGTTGTTCCATTTACTTCAGTGCAAAGCACTCAGAAAGCTGCACTAAAGCTCTTTGCACATGGGAAGCTTTGGATAGCAATATAGCTAGCTCTACTCTATTTGCCTCTAGGAGGTAGGGGTTTGATTAGAGACTCCAGTATCTCAGGTTAAGTCTACACAGCAGCGTTATTTTGAAATAACTGATGTTATTTTGAAATAACATAGTGTGCGTCTGCACAGCAAGCTGTTAGTTCAAAATATGTCAAGATGGAGGACTTCTTACTCTGACTCCTGTAACCCTCATTTCACAAGGAGTAAGGGAAGTTGAAAGAAGAGTGTTCTTCCTTCAACTTCCTGCTTGTGTAGACAGCGCCTAAAGCCGAGTTAAGCTATTTCCACTTTGGCTACGCAATTGACGTAGCTGAAGTTGCATATCTTAATTTGACTTTTGCCCTGCAGTGTAGACATACTCTCAGATTGATTCTTCCATCTAACGTAAAAATATTATTTTTGTGGTATGAGAGTATGATGCAGTACTCGTCCAGGTAAAACATGCAACATTGTACTGAGGAGCTAAATAGGAAGGGTGTTGCTTCTGCAACTTGCAAGCAAGGATTTTTTTCCATGAAGGGAATATTTTCAAGCAAAAACTAAGACTGTGTAATGACAAGACAGGGAACTAATTGTATCTCCAGCAGTGTCTGTCAAAAGCTGAATTTTTCTTTGAAAAGTCAGCGCTAAAAGGTGTTTTTCTAAAAACTGTACAAGAGGAATAGAAAGAAATCCTCTTCTGAAACAGATAGGAATAAGAATAAAAAAACTGGCTTGGAAACAGCCCTCAATAAGCAGAAGTGCCTTTAAGTGTTGTCATAAAATTTGATTAGATGTAATTAGAACTATTTCATTTTTATATAGGCCTAGGGACAACACACTGATGACACAAATCAAACAAAAATACCTGCATGATTTGTAAAAGGCATGAAAACAGGCATTAAATATTTTTAATTTCAATATATGTGCACTTCAGATGATCCAAAGCCAAAACTGAAAATGCCTGTAATTATTAAATTATTCCATTATCTTTCTAGGTACCAAAGTTAAGATGGCTGGTCTATAATTCCCTGAGTTGTCCTTATTCCCCTTTTCATAGATAGCTAATATGTTTGCCCTTTTCTAGTTGTAACCCGTGCCTGCTGTATGTGGCACTAGAGATGATGAGTGTGTTACAGCTTTGACAAAGAGATGTGTCTTTTCACTCAGACGGGGAGGATCATGCATTAAGTTTAACATGGCCCAAAAGGTCCCCATTGCTGATGCCCCAGATGCGTCAGCATTTCAAAGTCCTTGGGTATCTCTTCCATAAACCATAATGTCTTAAAGGTAATTGTTAATGGTTCAGATCTCTTCAACTAGTTCCTTAAGTGTTCTAGGGTGTGTTTTTTGTCAGACCTTGCCACCTTGAAGACACCTGCCTTGTCTGGGGTACGTCTACACTGCACGCTTATTTCAAAAACATTTACTCAGTGTGCAGCAGCAGTCATAAAGCAAACAGAATGTTAGGAATCATTAAAAAAGGGATTGAGAATAAGACAGAAAATATCTTATTGCCTCTCTGTAAAACCATGGTACCCCCACATGTTGAATATGGCATACAGATGTGGTCACCTCATCTAAAAAATATATATATTAGCATTGGAAAAGGTTCAGAAAAGGGCAACCAAAATGATTAGGGGTTTGGAACGGGTCCCATATGAAGAGAGATTAAAAAGACGGGCTTTTCAGCGTAGAAAAGAGGAGACTAAGGGGGGATATGATAGAGGTCTAAAACATCATGACTGGTTTGGAAAAAAGTGAATAAGGAAAAATTATTTACTTATTCCCACAATGTAAGAACTAGGGGTCACAAATGCAAATAATAGGCAGCAGGTTTAAAACAAACAAAAGAAGTTTTTCTTCACTCAGTGCACAGTCAGCCTCTGGAACTCCTTGCCAGAGAATGTGGTAAAGGCTAGGACTTTAATAGGGTTCAAAAAAGAGCTAGATAGCCATTGATGGACCTAACCTCCATGAATCTATTAGCCAGGATGTGTAGAAATGGTGTCCCTAGACTGTTTCTCTGGAGGTGTGTGACAGGGGAAGGATCACATGAGGATTACCTGTTGTGTTCCTTCCCTATGCGGTATCTGGTATTGGCCACTGTTGGTAGACAGGATACTGGGCTGGATGGACTGTTGGTCTAACCCAGTATGTCCGTTTTTATGTTCTTATGAAATAAGCTATTCCAGAATAGTTATTCCGAAATAGCTTAATTCAAAGAGCACATCTACACTGCAGGGAAACCTCAAAATTAGCTGGAGGCAGGCTTCCTTAATATAGACATGCTATCTCGATTTAGAGCCCAAGGAGGCACAGGGGAGGAATAACTTAGAATGGCCCTCGTGAGGAGCTATTTTGAAATATCAGCAGTGGAGCGTCTACATATGCCTTATTTCGAAATAGCTATTTCTGAATAGGTGTTATTCCTCATAGAATGAGGTTTACAGATTTCGGAATGAGCCATCCGTTATTTCAAAATTATTTCACAATAACGGAATGGCTGTGTAGACACTCTCATTGTTATGCTTTATGCCGGGGTAGCCAACCTGTGGCTCGCGAGCCACATGCGGCTCTTCAAAGAAAAAATTGTGGTTCCCGCACCCGCAGCTCTTAAAGGGGCAGTGTGTTTGTCTGAAAGAGACAGCCAGAGTTGCGGTGGTTTTTTTTGCTCAACAACTTTTTTCCTTCGTCTCTTTGCACTGTATCTACCACTATTTTGGCTCTTCAGCTGTAACAGGTTGGCCTGTTTTATGCTTCATGCTGATGTTCACTGTATTAATGTCTGATCACTACTAACCTTTGGGGGAAAACCAAAACAAAAAAGGCATTTAACACTTTTGCCATTGCTATGTTTCCTGTTATTATCCTCCCTCCTCACTGAGTAATATGCCTACCTTGTTCTTTGTCTTCCTCTTGTTTTTAGTGTATTTATAAAGTGCTTTCTTGTTACCCTTTGTCTCACTAGGTAGTTTAATTTTTTGTGCCTTAGTCTTTATGATTTTCTCCCTACATGATTGTGCTTTATTTTTAAAATATTTATCCTTTGTAATTTGACCAATTTCTGCTTCTTGCATGACTCTCTTGAATTTCAGATCATTGAAGTTTTCCTGGTTAAGCCAGGTGGACTCCTATCATGCTTCCTATTTTTCCTTTTCATTAGGATAGTTTGCTGTTGTGCCTTTAATAATGTCTCTTTAAAAAATTACCAACTGTCCTGAACAGTTTTTTTGCCTTAGTGGATCTTACCTAACAATTATCTCAGTTTGCTATCCTGCCTTCTTGCCATTGCCTTTATTCTGCTATTTTCAGTGGACCTACAAATGTGCTTAAAGGTGAACACATGCATACATTGTTGCTGGGGGTGGGGTTGTTTGTTTGTTTTTGCTGAACTGGGGCCTTGCTCTGTGTATATTAGTTTGTCTAAACTCAGATTCAAAATTACAAGTCGGAAAATAAGCTAATTATTTAGTCAAAAAAAGTACATGTAAGACTCATCTGCCTATACACAACTGCAGCTGACTGGATAATCACGTTTTTTTCCCTACAAATGCATTTCACAGGCTGTTAATTCCACTTACTCCATAATGTAAGGCAATGATCACTTCATTAAAATGCAGTAAATGGCAACAGTACAGTTCAATTTATAGTCATTACAGGATTAACACCAAAATATGTTCACAATACCTTGGAAAAGAGACTATTTTAAGCCAGGCTGACTCTGAGGTAAAGAAAGTAGAATGGAAATATCCACCCCCCCAAAAAATGTGTGTATATAACCCCCATCATTATATGTCCCCATAGGGTAGTTAGTAAGGCCACAGGAAACTCGAGGAAAAAATCAAGTGAAAATTTACAACACTTTATTTTATTCAGTTTTCACTCCTAAATTTTGCAAAATTTTGTAGCCTCTCAAAATTTGGGGTCCTGCAAAATCAATTGGTTGTTTGAGCTGTCAAATTGTTGCACATAATTATTTTCTAAAAAATATCATAGCATCCATCTATCATTATTAATTACTAGGGCTAAGTCTACACTAGGGGATAAGTTCGAATTAAGATACACAACTCGAGCTACGTAAATTGCATAGCTTGCATCAAAGTATCTTAAATCGAATTTTGGTGCTGTCCACACTGCAGGAAATCAAGGGGAGCATACTCTCCCTTCGACTTCCCTACTCCTCATAGGAACAGGACCACCGGCGTCGTCGGGAGTGCCCTCTCAGTTTGAATTAGTGTGTCTTCACTAGACTCGCTAATTTGAACCCGAGAAGATTGACTGCGGCTGCTTTGATCTTCTCTGTAGACATCACCTAGGAGACTTACCTGGCATTACTCAGGTCTTTCAGAGCAGGGGGCTGGCATTGGTGGGGTGCAGGAGTCAGGCATGGCCTTGAGGATGTGGAGGGGCTCAGGGCAGGAGGCATGGGAGGCTGCAGGAGTCAGGAGGGGGTGAGGAGGGGCTCAGGGCAGGGGGTGGGCGTAGCCATTGGCTTCCCCCCAGGGGCAGCCCAGGACATGGGGACTGCATAGCCCGCCCACCGGCTTGTCCCTGGGAGCCAGCAGGGCCTCTTTCTCTCCCCCTTCTTGGCTTGGCTCAGCCAATGGGGCTCTCTCATTCTCCACCCCTCGCTAGCTCGACCTGAGACAGGGGAGCTGTCAGGAGCTGTTTTCCAGGCAGAGGGGCCCTCTCTTACCTGAACTACTGGCAGGCAAAATGGCAGAGTCCCAACCGCTGGCCACTCCCTTGGTGCTACAGCTGCCCCCAGTGGACTCTCTGCAGGTTGGTCTCCCATGTGGGCTTGCTGCCTCTAGTGGCCACTGTCCTATCACTTCCCTCCAAACAGCAGTCCCCCCACTGCATGCTATGGAAAACTGTCCCTTTCCTGGGGCTTCTGGTTCTCCTGGCACAACCGAACCCTGACCTTGCTTTAAGTTAGGAGAAGGGGTAGCTGCATACCAAATTTTGTAGGCCTAGCGCTTACCCTTTAGGAGGAATTCTTGAACAAATGAACTTGCAGTCAGACAGAGATGATTATTTCTATTATAATAGCAGGTGAGAACATCCAACTGAGAAATGGACTGCATTGTGCTAGGCGCTGCACATGGTAAGAAATAGTCAGTGCCTCAGAGCCATAGTTTAAGCTGACAGACAAGTGGAAGGGGAAATAGAAGCACAAAAAGATGTAGTGTCTTGATGAAGGTCACACAGCAGTTTGCGGGCAGCACCAGGAGTAAAAGCCAGGTCTCCTGAGTCCATATCCAGTGCCCTGTTTGTTTGACTAGCATTTGTGGAGTAATTTCAATCAAGAGATCAAAGAACCATGTCCACACTGTATATGAATGGTGTGGAGTTTAAACACAGTGAATGTGTGCAGCAATGTAAATTAAAGTACTTTGATGGGAAAAGTAAAGTGAGACAAAGTGTAGGAATTAATAAATGGAACAAAGCAAATTTTAAAAATTTAATCTGAAGGGCAGGACTCACCTTTATTTGCAAAATACTTTAAACAATACTGTGTCTCAAATACCAACTAAAATAACTACATACAAATATTAAAATGAGATTACTTTGTTTTCTGAACAGCTCTCCCAGATAAACAGCAAGAAAGGTAAGATACTTTTTTAAAAAAGGCAGTGAAATGTAATTATCTTTGACAATATTAGCGGCTATGGCAGGTTAATTGCCTGATCCTCACTAAACTTTGGGATCTTCTTAAATTCCCGTTGTTTCTTGAAGAATAGCTGGGCTAGAATATGATCTGCTGTGGCATGGAAGTAGTCATCCATATCAAGGGTTTGCAGCTGTAGGAAATACCGTATTTCAAATAGAAATAATTAATTATTAAATGATCATTTTGTAAGCCTATTAACAGTCCAGAACATTAAAATAAATTGAGTAAAACACCACGTGATTAATGAGTGCACACATCATAAAAATATCATAAACAATAAAAAAAACTAGCATTTACATAGTACTTTTCATCAAAGCTATTAAAATCTTAACTCTATTTCCAGACACACCTTTTTTTGTGGACTGGGGAAAGACAAAATTCTGTTTAAGAATGTTTGTGTTCTTTAAAAAACAATAGTTTTTAATGCTAAAACAACAAGTAGATTACTGAATCAGAGCAACTGAGTATGTAAAGTTAGTATGTGTAAGGTAAGTGATTACCTTATGCTTATACAATCAGGGAATAAGCCCAATTTATTCTTTTCCCCACTACTTATACAGTACCTACCATTATGAATTCTTACCTGGTTGCCTGTGCTGAATGCTAGAATCATAAGCAAATCCTCATCACATGTGCTCTTAATGTAATGTTGTGTGCCAATGGGGAAAAATACAACATCACCAATGCCAATGTCAAAGTCAGTGGTAATTTTAGTTGAAACAATAATTCCCACCTAAACAAGAGATGCAACAGTTATTCCTTGCTGGAAAATGTTCAAATACTGAACAGTACATGCCAGTCATCATAAGATTAATAAGAATTTCAGCCCTTGTTCTACACTGAGATCTGCTAGCACAAAACCACTGTCTTCAGTGGAGCACCAGACAGGAATCCACAAGGGAGGACTGTAGCTACTATTACTCAACTCGCCATATAGGGAAAAGGGATTCATCAAAAGTTTCAACTTCTTTGTCTTGGTGAAAGGATTAACATAATAAATTTTGGAAATATGTGAGTTAGCAAATTACCTTTCCACAGCCACTAATGACATAGCCCATCTCGTTAGCATTGAAATGGAAATGAGGTTGCCGTAGTCCATTGCTGTATATCCTGATAGTTGCTAAGGTAAGAGTATTTTCATGCTGGAAAGTAAGCACAATGTTCAGACAACCTCCCGTATGGCAACATCTTAGCTGTGTTTGACAGTGATGATGAACTCACATGCTTTGCACGTTACTTTGTCTCAGCAACTAGAATGCCCTACTGAATATACATACCCTTTGCAGTGAGTCACTGAAGATTTTCTCATTGTCACTTAGACCAGCTCCATTTTTGCGATAGCGAGCCCATTGAATTACTCCTCCTGGAAGTTTGAATTCTGTTGAATCTGAATGAATGACAGTTAAATGCAAATTACTAGAAAATATTCCCATATATGATTAGTAATTAATTGCCTGAAGAGGTACTACAGCTACTCTGATAATCGATCAAGATCATGGATCCTCACTAGGAACTGAATTTGTGACATCCGATGCTAAAAGCATGAGCGTGAGCATCTACCTTTAGCCAGTTAACAGACTCCTATCCTTTGTGAAACAGTCACCAGTGGGGATGTATAACACAGACTGACCAGTGGTTTATACTTGCACAGTACCCCACTCTGACACATGCAAGCAGCAGTTGTACAAATAATAAGAAATTTGAAATCAGACTTTATTTTTGAGTTTAGATTAAGATTAATAACTAGCAATATATTCATTGATACTATTGACAACTGTGCTCCTTTTGACTTCCTGCAGTGTGGACAGTGTCAAAATTTGAGCTAGGGTATTTTAACTCCAGTTACACAATGAATGTAGCTGAAGTTGCGTATCTTAATTTGACCTTGTCCCGTAGTGTAGACATACCCTTAGTATGCTCAAGGTAGAATACTAGAGCATTTCCTGGGAGATGCTGAGCACCCTTCACTCCTGCTGATTAAACACCTGGCAGAATTCAGGACAGCTGGAATCATTGCCACCAGAACAATTACTTTTCATTTGAGCTCACAGTGAGTGCCAATCCTATGGCCATGTCCATGGAAGGTGCATACTCATGTCTGGGGTGTCTGTGAAATCTGGCCAATTCTTAGTTGAAATAATAGACCCTTGAGATATTACATAGAAGTTGACATGGTGTAATTTAGGCTGCTCTAAATTATGGTAGAGAATTAGAGTAAAGAACAGATGGCTCAGAATCAAGAGAGTACCAAGATCACCAATACATACAAATATTCTGAGTTGCATTGCCTGTAGCTGAAAATTTGGGCCTACATCTTCCTCTTTCTAATATCCATGGCCACCTCAACAGGTTGTGTCTGGAAATCTACTTTCTCAAGTCTTGCATTTATGTCAATTAGCTCCTTGACATTAATAGGCCTGGGCAATAGTGCTGGTTGTTTAACACAAAAAAGTGACTTGCTAACATTTTTGTGACAGCCAACTAAACTCTGTTTATAGTCATTGGATAGGTTGTGCTATTTGTTCATGAGTATGAAGAGAGTTATCAGGTATTTGTTTGTATAGTGCTTATTCACTACAAATTCACATGCAAACTATGCAAAAAATTCTAAAAATCTGAGTCACAATACGCTTCCCTCTCAACAACCCTGACCTGTATCTCAAAGGCTGCAGACCCTTTAATGAGAATTTACTATCTCTTGTATGAAAAAAACAGGTGGGTTAAATGTTAGCTATTTCTTAGGTTCCACTGTAGCACTGGGCATGTTACACATTAGGATAAAGACAACACCACAGAACTTTATGTTTGAAATTTCTGCCTGGTCTTATATGGTGTGGCAGGGTCAGTCTCACTCCTGGGCCCCTGACCCCTGTTCAGCCCACTGTCTAGAAGTCACGGTAATATGGCTTACTAGCCTTGGTTTGAGATTTGTTGTCTCCCTGTAGTCTTTTAACAAGGTCGATGCTGTTCTCTTGGCTCCTCCGGTGTCTTTCTCTCTCCAAACTCCTCCTCCACTCTCCAAAACTCCTCCACGGCTCTCCAAACTCTCTCAGTTATCCAGACTCCTTCTCAATTCACTCCACACTCCCACAACTCTCCAAACTCCTTCTCAGCTCTCTCCACACTCTCACAACTCACCAAACTCCTTCTCAGCTCTCCCCACAGGAAGGGTTCTTAAATAGGCCTCCAGGTAGCCCTAATTGGTTTCACCTGGGCCTTAATTGATTTTGCAGCCACCCTGTCTCAGCTGCCCCTAATGAGCCAGGATTGCTGACTCTCTCTGCCTCTTTCCCCTTCCATCAAGCTCTTGAACCTGCTGTATCACCCCTGCTCTGTCACATATCCCCCTCCCCTGCCCAACCCAGTAGGGGTTGGGCTACTTGGGACGGCAGGCAATGCACCCTCGATAAGCCATCAGCGTTGCCGTGCTTGGCTCCGGCCCTATGTTTCACTTGGAAGTGGAATGGTTGCAGGGACAGGAACCACCGCGTTACTCTCGCGTTCCTGTCTTTATTCTGGTGCATCCATTGTAGGGGCGCGTGGTCTGTGACGCGGTGAATTGTCTTCGAGCAGGTAGTATCGTAGGCTCTCACGGCCCACTTTACTGCAAGGCACTCCTTTTCCACGATAGCATAGTTTCGTTCCCTTGGGAGGAGCTTCCGACTTAAGTATAGTACAGGATGCTCTTCTTCTCCGACCGTTTGGGACAATACCGCACCTAATCCGACTTCTGAGGCGTCGGTCTGTAGTACGAACTCTCTTTCAAAATCTGGCGCTGTGAGCACTGGGTCACTACACAGGGCTGACTTTAAGTCATTGAATGCGTCGTCTGCTGCTGGGGTCCATTTCACCACATCCGGGCCCTGGGTTCTCGTTAAGTCTGTCAGAGGACATGCCCTTGAAGCAAAATGGGGGATAAACCTCCGGTAATACCCCACTAGTCCCAAGAATGCCCAGACCTGTTTCTTACGTACAGGCCGGGGCCAGTTCTGTACTGCAGCCACTTTATTCAATTGGGGTTTCACTAAGCCTCTCCCTACTATGTACCCCAGGTATTTGGCCTCTGCTAGCCCTATTGTACATTTTGCCGGGTTTGCGGTTAGGCCAGCTTCCTTTAAGGTGTCCAGTAGAGCCACCACCTTCTCTAAATATGTGTCCCAGTCCAGGGTGTGGATGACGACATCATCAAGATACACAGCCGCATATGTACGGTGAGGGTACAGTAGCTTGTCCATAAGTCGCTGGAAAGTTGCAGAGGCCCCATGTAATCCAAACGGGAGGACGGTGTACTGATATAGGCCCTCGGGGGTGGCAAAGGCTGTCTTCTCTCTGGCTTCCTTGGCCATCGGAATTTGCCAGTACCCCTTGGTCAGGTCGAGGGTGGACAAAAACTGAGCCTTTCCCAGCTGATCAATGAGCTCATCTATTCGCGGCATGGGGTATGCATCAAACTTTGACACCTCATTCAACTTCCGGAAATCATTGCAAAAACGGAGGCTGCCATCAGGTTTAGGCACTAAGACAATGGGGCTGGACCATTGGCTGTGGGATTCCTCAATGACGCCTAGTTCTAGCATTTTCCTTACTTCTTTTTGTACCTCCTTTCGCTTTGCTTCTGGGATTCGGTAGGGCCTGACATTCACTCTTATGCCTGGGTCCGTGATTATATGGTGCTCGACTTCAGTGGTCCGGCCAGGCTCTGTTGAGAACACATCTGAGTGTCGTTTCAGCATTGCAAGAACCTCCGCCCTCTGGCCTGGGGTTAATTCTGGGGAGATCCCCACCTGTTCCTGTTGGCTTTCATTCAGTGTTGCTGTCCCCAGGGCGGCCAGTTCCACCTCCCTGTCTCGCCATGGTTTGAGCAGGTTAACATGGTAGATTTGTTCCAGTTTCCGGCGACCCGGCTGCCGCACCTTATAATCTACCTCCCTATGACCTCAATCACTTCATAGGGTCCCTGCCACCTGGCAAGGTCTAGAAGGCCTCGGGGGTTTCGCCCATATAGCAGTTCAAATGGGGAAAAACCGGTGGATGCCTGTGGTACTTCTCGAATGGCAAACATGAGGTATGGGAGTAAGGCATCCCAATCTTTCCCGTCCCGACTCACTACCTTCCGGATCATGTCCTTGAGGGTGCGGTTGAACCGCTCGACGAGGCCATCCGTCTGCGGGTGGTATACTGACGTCCTCAGAGCCCGTATGTGGAGTAGTGCACACAGGTCCT
Organism: Rafetus swinhoei; assembly: GCA_019425775.1. Classification (NCBI taxonomy): domain Eukaryota; kingdom Metazoa; phylum Chordata; order Testudines; family Trionychidae; genus Rafetus; species Rafetus swinhoei. Next base: position 18,679,677 of record CM033427.1, on the reverse strand, counting down.
TCATTAACTTAGACACAAAAGGAGTACCCTGATCGGTTAGGATCTCCTTGGGTATCCCTACCCTCGAGAAGTTTTGAACTAACTCCCTGGCTATTGTCTTACTCGAGGGTTCAGAGCCACGAGCCTTTGGGGATAGTCCAGTTCTCTTGTCTCTCTGGACTTCTTTGCTGATGGGTTGCAAGAGTCCTTTAGTCGTTAATTGTCTTTCTACTAGGGCTACCATGTCGTCATATGAGGAGGGTTCATTCTGGCTGACCCAGGCTCGCAGATCGGGTGGTAGGCCCCTCATAAACCGGTCCCTGACAATAATTTCCACAATCTTCTCGGGCTGTAGGTCTCCGGCTGCAACCATTTTCGGGCCAAGTGGATCAGGTCATATAGTTGTGCTCTTGGTGCTCTGCCCTCCCCATATCGCCACTCATGGAACCTTTGAGCTCTGATAGCAGTGGTTACTCCCGACCTGGCGAGGATCTCAGCCTTCAGTTGGGAATACTCGGTGGCGGCCTCCTCCGGCATGTCAAAATAGGCCTTCTGGGCCTCACCACACAGAAATGGGGCCAGGATGCTGGCCCACTGGGCTCGGAGCCAACCTTCCCGCAGGGCTGTCTTCTCAAACGCCAGGAGGTACGCCTCCACATCGTCCTCCTTCGTCATTTTCTGGAGGAAATTGCTGGCCCGCAGGGACCGTGCTCCATCTGAGCCATGCACCTGAGTGGTCAGAGCCTTCATCTGCATTATTACCTCCTGCAAGGTGGCTCGATCCTGGGCAGCCTGGCTCATCAGCAGCTGGTTAGTTTCCTGCTGTAGTCGTACTGACTCCTGCTGGGCAGCCATCTGAGCCCGGATAGCTTCTTGTTGTGCTGCAGTGGCTTGTATGAGGGCCTTTACTACGTCCTCCATTTTGTTTTTCTCCCGTCTTACTAGAGTGGCCTAGTCTGTCTTGGGTGGGTCCGCTGCAAGGTCTCACTGCAGCGACATATCCCACTCCTGGCACCACATGTGGAAGGGTCAGTCCCACTCCTGGGCCCCTGATCCCTGTTCAGCCCACTGTCCCACAGTCTAGAAGTCACAGTAATATGGCTTACTCGCCTTGGTTTGAGATTTGTTGTCTCCCTGTAGTCTTTTAACAAGGTCGATGCTGTTCTCTTGGCTCCTCCGGTGTCTTTCTCTCCAAACTCCTCCTCCACTCTCCAAAACTCCTCCACGGCTCTCCAGACTCTCTGTTATCCAGACTCCTTCTCAATTCCTCCACACTCCCACAACTCTCCAAACTCCTTCTCAGCTCTCTCCACACTCTCACAACTCACCAAACTCCTTCCCAACTCTCCCCCTCCCCACTCACCCACAGGAGGGTTCTTAAATAGGCCTCCAGGTAGCCCTAATTGGTTTCACCTGGGCCTTAATTGATTTTGCAGCCGCCCTGTCTCAGCTGCCCCTAATGAGCCAGGATTGCTGACTCTCTCTGCCTCTTTCCCCTTCCATCAAGCTCTTGAACCTGCTGTATCACCCCTGCTCTGTCACAATGGATACAATACCTAAGTTGGTGCACTGTTGCTTACTGATTCTCCTTTCACAGTAAACCACTAAAATCAATGGAGTAAAACAGCTTCAGACAGCAGCAATTACAGAGGGTATATCGTCATTTATGTATAAGACGATGTTAGTAATTCCTGCTCAATACTGTCTCTTTTATTAAGTTACAGATTGTTTCTAGACTATTATATTACTACTTCTCCTTTCTATCACATTTAATTTTTATTACATTTTATCAGCATGAGAACATACGAATGGCTATACCGAGTTAGACAAATTATCCCCCTAGCCCAGTATTCAGTCTTCCAACACTGGCAAATGCCAGGAGATTCAAAGGAAATGAACAAAACAGGGCAATCATGAAGTGATCCCTCCTGTTGCCCTGTCCCAGCATCTGGCAGTCAGAAGGGTAGGGACACTAGGAGCATAGGGTTGCATCTCTGATCATCTTGGCTAAAAACAATTTGTGGTCCTATCCTCAACGAACTTATCTAATTCTTTTTTGAACCCTAGTGATAGTTTTGGCTTTCACAACATACCTGACAATGAGTTCCAAAGACTGACTGTGCATTTTGGGAAGAAGTACTTCCTTCAAAACAGAGAGACATCCTCCCCACCCTTATACACCAAGCTCTTAGGTCTGTACCTTTGAGGTTATAGAAGTATTGCCACACTAGGTTGGCTGGAGACTGCACATAGCTGGCATTCTGAACGAGCTCTACTAAGTTTGGTGGAAGGTTAATGGCCTGATCTTCAGTTTGTTTCTTGAATGTTCTAATGAAATGCACTCCACCTTGAGGCTAAAACACACACAATAAATGTTATGTTAGCAAATGCAGGAAGCAAACAGGAAAAGTAGAGCTGCTAGATCAAGTAATGTGCTTCTGACTTTAAGACATATTGAAGGTCTCATCTGTCTTGCATTATCCCATATACTTCCTAGCTCTATACATATTTTAATTGGATTGTATACTTCACTCAAATCCTAAAGAGACTGGAAACTAAAACAAAATGGAAGTCCTCTCTTTCCTGGGTAGATGTTACAAATTGTTCCATGAAGGAGGGAGATTTTGCCTCCTCCCTATGGAATGCAGTTTCCACCATGACAACCTTCAGATTCCCATGGATCCAGCAGATACTATGAGCCTATATGCTGTCTCCATGGACCCTTGCCCCACTGTGACAAGGACTTGTTCTAAGGATGAGAGGACACTGCTACACTGGGGGCATACATATCCTTGCAGGCGGGAGACAGGAGACCCAGGAAAAGAGGGAATCCACCAGAAATTGATAAGGGGCAAGGTTGGACCCTCTGGGGATTATTTTCAGCAAGACAGAGTTGTGTAAGCTACTGTTCAAACCTTTAATGATCTTGCTGCTATGTCTTCTGGTGTAGAGAAAAATACATCATCAACATCCAAGGTCTGAAGTTCTTCATGTGTTGTGAAAAACAGCAGGAACAAACAGTCATCTTCTCCCACATTCTTTACCCAATGCAATGTGTTTTTAGGGAAGAAAATCACTTGGCCTGCTGTAACATTGTATGTGGTTACTATGCTACCACCAGCATCAACAATGCCAATCCAGGCACTACCCTGAAATACAGGCAGAGTAGTAGAGCTCAGTCATGAAAGAAAGAAGCAAACATTAGTTTTTTCCATAGTCAGCTCATAAACGATATTGGTTACATTCTAATAATTCAAGTATACATGTGACTAGTGGCAGCCCACTCTGGTGCCACTTACTCTTACTCTGCTTTTGAGAGACCAAATCAAGAATAGTGCATTCAGCAATAAATTGTTGAAAGGTGCCTTTGAGTTCGAATGTGACATAAATATTAAATATTTAATAATTAAAATGTTGTTATTCTAAGTATATTCAAGAGTCAAGTCTTCAAAGTACATATGACTTTGTTTTCAAAATTAGATATAGTCTCTAATTATTTTCACAATACCCCCTGTACAAGTTGGACCTCTCTCATCTGGCACCCTCAGGACCTGACCGGTCTCGAACAAGGGGATTTGCCAGACCAGGGGAGGTTCCCCCAACTGGCCTGTGCTGAACTCCTGCCCCCTGCTAGGGCTCCAGCCCAGCACCGCTGCTGCCTGCCTGGCTGTGGCTCCCCAGGCTGGAGCTCCCTAGCAGCTGCAGCCACTGCAAGACCCCGGGATCCATAGCCAGAGCTCCACAGCCAGCCCCTGAGATCTGTGGCTGGAGCTCTGCAGCCACTGCCGGACACTGAGCTCCATGGCCAAAGCTTCACAGCCGCTGCTGGACCCCAAGCTCTGCGGCTGGGTCTGATGCTTCCTGGATGCAGCTGGGGCCGGAGCTCTGCAGCCGCTGCCAACCCCTGCTACCTCCTGGCTATAGGGTGCAGAACTCTCTGCTGAGCCACTCGTCCCTCTGCGTCTCCCACCCCACATGGGGCTCCCAGGTGAGTTGCCACCCTCTCCACTGCACTCCTGCCCCACGGCCTCACCTCCCTATCCCTGGGATCTGTGGTTCAGGAACATCCCTGGTCCTGCCAGACCACGGATGTTGCCCGGACCAGAGAGTCCTGGTTAAAGGAGGCACAACCTGTAGTTGTATCTCATGTAACTTTCACTATCTCTATTTTATAGATGGAGAAATGGATAGCCAGAGGATATAAAAAAAATGTTTTCAAATTTAGGTGCCTAATATTAAGCACCTAAATCATGCGCAGGCACCCAGATAAGTGACCGAGTTTTTAGAAGTGCAAAATGTGCACAATTTCCACTGAATGCAACTGTTACACTTTGGCCGGAGCTGGCCATGTAAGAATATAATTTCTAGGGCTGTCAAGCGATTAAAAATTTTAATCGCAATTAATTGCGTGCAACTCCCCCCTTTGAAATGCCACGGACGCATTTCAATGGGGCAGTGCTGCATGGAGCCCAGGATCAGCTGGAGTCCCCAGCTGACCCCAGGCTCCATGCAGCGCTGCCCCTTTAAGGCACCGAGAGCGGCACTTCAAAGGGGCAGTGCAAGCGGAGCCGGGGATCAGATGGAGTCCGCTTCGGCACGTCAAAGGGACTTTGCAACAGCGGAGCCGGGGATCAGCTGGGGACTCCAGCTGATCCCCATCTCCGCTTGTGCTGCCCCTTTGAAGTGCCATTTTGGCGCTTTAAAGGGGCAGCACATTAGGAGCTGGGGATCAGTTGGAGTCCCCAGCTGATCCCCGGCTCCACTTGTGCTGCCCCTTTGAAGTGCCGGAGCAGCACTTCAAAGAGGCAGTGCAGCATTAACGCCTGCGATTAATGCGTTAATTTTTTTAACATGTTAATCCTGTCCTGCGTTAATCACAGGTGTTAACGCAGGACAATTGACAGCCCTAATAATTTCATACACTAAGATATGAAAATATAACACACATTAACCACTGATAGTGCTGTCATTATTTATTAACATTTGTATATAGGACCACAGATTGGCATCATGCTTCCCTCAAAAATTTACAACAGGTGTTTTAAAATAATCAGGTTGTACCTTTAGGAGAAAGCCCTGTTCATTGGCATTAAAGTGCCAGTGGGGGGCTCGGAGACCTTTGCTCTTGATCCGTAATGTTCCAAAAGTCATCTTAGACCTCTGATTGTTGATGCTTGTTCCAAATTCCATTTCCTCCTCACTCTGATAATCATTTGCATCAGACCTAAATCTGGCCCATTGAATATCACCCCCAGGAAACTGAAATACCTGGCAATTAGAGACATAACTTATTCTTTACAAGTATGGAAAAAAGGCATGGCCAGTGGGGAAATAAAGAAAAAATATGGAGGGAAGATTTCAGAACATTACTTTTTATGAAAACATTAAATTTGTGGAAAACTTGGGGAAATCTTCCACCCTTGGTGAGGCTTCTCTCTTTGTGCATTTTAGTACAATTTTGATGAATCCACATATACCTTCATAAATCAAATTGCTACAAAACCATTTGTTTACGATGACTGATGAGCAATGGTTCTAAGACAAAACTCTAAGCAAAATTAATGGCTAACAATTAGGTTAGGTGCATCAAACAAAAACAAAAACAATGGAGAAACACGATGACTTCAGTAGAGCCAGGATTTCACCAGAATCAGTTAGTGAGTATCAGCTTTCAAAAACTAAGCTATTCCCTCTCTTCCCTCTTCTCTTTGTTTTGTCTTTTTAAACACTGATTTGGGAAAGCACTTAAGCATATGCTTAAAATTAAGCAGATTTTTAAAAAGCCCTCCTGAAGAGAATGTTTTCCTGAATCAGGGTCTTAGAGTGTAAACCCTTTGTGCCAGGAACTGTTTCTTCCCATTTATTTGAACTCCATCTAGAATAAATCAAATAAGTTTAAAAAGTCACCATACATTGGGAAAGCATATTAAAGGGACACTGTAATCTTGAAAAGGACATATGGTTTACAGTGCCTAAAGTTACAGCTAATGCCTAGGAATAGCAGAATTAAAAGAAATTAGAAACATGGTTTTTTTAGTTCCTTTAATTTATGTATCTGACAGCACTGTATATCAGTTTAACTCTCCACTGACTCAGCAATCATTTTCTCTTTTGCAGGTAAAACCCTTATAAACATGAGCAAAGGATCAGAAAGATCCTTATAAATATACTTTTAAAGAATTTGTAAAAAGAGTCAGAATATACACTTTGGCTATGTCTATACTATAGGGTTTTTGCGCAAAACCCAGAGGAGCGTCCACACCTCAAGTGCGTTTTTGCACAAGAAAATGTACAGTAAAATGGCAGAAAAGTGGGCTTTTTGTGGTGTAGATATACCTCTTTCTACAAGGAATAACAAGAGTTCTTGCACAAAAAGGTGTGTGTGTGGATACTCAACAGACGTTTCTTGCGCAAAAAGAGCCTATCGCAAAAAGCTCAGGTGCTCTGATGACCATTCACAGAATGGCCATCAGAACTTTCTTGTGCAAAAGCGTCCATGCAGTGTGGACACTCTCTTGCATAAAAGCACGTTGCTTTTGCGATGTGCTTTTGAGGTGTGGATGCGCTTTTGCACAAGAAGTTTTTGCCGATCTCTTCCACAAAAAGCTTCTTGCACAAAAACCCTGCAGTGTAGAGAAAGCCTTTAACACCTGGCTCTGTGAAAAAGGGAGTCCTTCTAAAATTGGTCAATTTCTTAAAAAAAAAAAGTTCAATAAGTTTTGAAACTCTGAAGTAATGAAGAGAATAAACTCTGAAGTAATCTGTTTCTTTTGTACATAAACTACAAGGCTGTAAATCCAGCAAGATGCCTGAGAGTAAAATGAGATCATTACATTCATGTTTATTCTACGGTTCACGATTCTGCATATTCATGGGGGTCTCCTGTCCTGGCCTAATAGGGCAGCGGGGGCCAGGAGCCATGGGAAACTCACTGAAGCTCCTGGCCTCTGGTGCCCTGGGGCTCCCCTGAGCTGTGGTGAGTTCCTCGTGGCTTTTGGGGCTTCTAGCAACTGCAGTGAGTTTCTCTGCAGCTCCTAATGCCTGCAGTGAGTTCAGTAGCCACAGAGAGTTCACCACAGGGGCCAGAGTTGCAGCTTCCAGTATTTGCAAATTTCGCCATTCATGGTGTGTCAGGAACACATCCACTGCAAATGATGAGGATTTCCCGTACATTTTAGCTTGGTTCCCAAGATTTGCAATTTCAACTAGCTGGCTTCTATTTATAGTCTAGCTTTACAAAAATGTGTAACATGGTTTCACATTTTGCAGTTTCACTGCTAGATTTCAAAAACTGGCTTCCCTTTAAGTCTATAGTTCTGGTTATAGTTATTTGTGGGTGCAGATAATGAGATGCCCAAAACATATAAACTATATTTTGGATTATTTATGAATCAATAAAACCCATAAATCTTTTTGTGCCTGCAATTCTGTGGGAAGAAAAGGAGAGAAACCCTTCCCGCCCCCAAAAAAGCCAAGCCAGTCTGAAAATTTGGCCCTAAACTTCTACATTGAATACAATAATACTGTTTTGTAAGAAGAACAACTGCTACCTTAGATTTACCCAGATGATTCAGAAACTGGAATTTGACGTCTACTTTTTTTTTTTGTCTGACGTTCTTATTGGTGGTTTTGGAGAGATTATTTCATGCTTTTGAAGATTTTGCTCTGTCATAAATCTAGTGTTATTAATGTAGACCAAGGAGAAAATCAGCACTCCTACGATGGTGGAGATTATGCAGGCCAAGAGACAAATTAGAAAGATGTTCATTAGCGACCAGCGACTCTTTCTTTCCTACAGGACAATTGAAAAACCAGTGTTGTTAGTTCACAAACAGAACAACAATTAATACAATGTTACCTGTGTAATCAAGACACTGGATATGTTTCCTGAACATATGCTTTTGTCAAACAAGTTAGTGGATTCAGAACTAACAGGAGTAACTGCATGACATTTTTATAACCTCTCTCATACAGTAGGTCAGTCTAGATGCTCTAATGCCCCTTTCAGGCTTGATGTTTATGAAACTATGAATAAATCTTAGAAGCCTTTCACACAAGGGCTGAATACCACAGACTTGATTCATGAGTTACACACATTCTACTCCCTTTTCCTTCCTATGTAGGAGCTTTCTTTAGTGCCTATCAATGTAAGCACTCCTCATGTGATCAAGGCTTACAGAATAGATCCTTGATCTCCCTGGCTACGTCTAGACTGCCGCGCTTTTCTGGGACACCGGAGGTATCCCGGAAAAGCACTGCTGCATCCAAGGAACACATTAGCCTTCTTGGCTACTAGGGCACACTGAGAAGCATATCCAGCTTCTCATCCACTGTAATCCCCAGGTCCTTTTCTGCTGAACTGCTACTTAGCCAGTCGGTCCCCAGCCTGTAACAATGCTTGGGATTCTTCCGTCCCAAGGCAGGACTCTGAACTTGTCCTTGTACTTCATCAGATTTCTTTTGGCCCAATACTCCAATTTGTCTAGGTCACTCTGGACCTTATCCCTACCCTCCAACATATCTACCTCTCCCCCTCTAGCTGTGTCTCATCCACAAACTTGCTGAGGGTGCAATCTATCCCTACAGATTGCTTTTCAAACTGTATTGTTTAATCTTTCACACCCCGGCTGTTTAAACTTCTGCAGCCCTTAACAAAATAAGATAGACAACATTTTTGAGCACCCCCACTCAAAACTGAAAAAGGTCAAGGTAGTCAGTCAGTGGCCAGTTAGGCCCATTAATTGCACTGGAAGCAGGGAATTGATACGGGCAAAATAGGTTTGCAGGGGAGTTGTTTGCATATACTCGGCCCTGGTCTACACCAGGACCTTTTTTCAAAATAACCCTCCCCCCCAGTTCAAATTCATAAGTGGTGTGTCCATACTACCAAGCCCGTTATTTTGAAATAACGGGCCAAGGAATTTGAATTCTATACTTCTTTTCATCAGAAGTAATGCTTATTTTGAAATAGTTATTTTGAAATAGCGGTAGTGTGGATGCTCTGGTGTTGCTATTTCAAAATAACTATTCCACAGAGTAATTCGACCTAATTACTCCCCGGTGCTTCCTGGGACTCTAAGTCAAAGTAGTGTGTCCACATTAATGGTACCTGCCTCAGACTAATTTCGAGGGTTCCCATAAAGTGGATATGCTAGTTCAAATTTGTTAAATCGGGAGTTCTTAAGTTGAATGTAGTAATTTTGAAATAGTTTCCTAGTGTAGACATGGGTTCTGTGGGAGAAAGGTGGTGTGTTTGGGACTATGGAGAGTAACCTACAAATACTCTCTGGAAGGAGGGAGTTTGGGATGGTAAATGCAGAGAGAGGGAAAGTGGCAATAGAATAAGCAGTAAGCAGAAGAAGGGGGCAATGGCCCTGAAAGGAGCTGATTCCAGAGGGGCCAGGAGGAGGTCCCTAGTGGAGTGGACCTCATGACAGACCTATATCAGTAACATGTTCCTTAAATCTGTTTGGCAACAACTCTCACCGAAAACAAAACAAAAAAGAGAGTGTGAAATATTACCGTATTCCATTACACAACTGTCTTCCTTTAGACACATTCACATATTCTGTTATTAAATAGTTTAGGTGCAAATATTGATTAGTAACAATCATCAGAGAGCCCTCATCATAGAGGAAAAAATATTAGATCATATTGCATCCAAAGTCCTGATTTGCAGTGCATTGAACACACATTACCTTATAGTATCTCTATGTCAATCCCACAGTTCTAAACTTGTATTAAAAATACCCATATATTCAACATCATGGTAATTGGTTTATTGGAGCATAAGCTTTCATGGGCAAAGACCATGAAAGCTTATGCTCCAATAAATCTATTAGTCTATAAGGTGCCACAGGACTTCTCGTTGTTCTTGCAGATTCAGACTAACACGGCTACCCCTCTGATACTTGTCATCATGGTAACTGTTATAGCACATTTGGACTCACTAAAAATGCCTAATGTGTAAAATCAGTTGGGTCACTGTGGAGTTGCTAACCCTGGTATATTTATAGCCTGGAGCTGCTGGGAAGGCAGCTAAGTACTAACCACAAACTCCCTGTAAATGCAACAGTTTTAGAGTATGTCTACACTGCAACCAAATACCCATTTCTGGTGTTGCACTTCAATCTAGAAATGAATTTAGTTAAATCAGTTGGATGTGTGTGTAATTAAGCTTTCTACTATCACATCTTTGTTAAGTGATGCAAAGCTACGCAATTTGTTATTATATTTGCCAATTAGCAAAGTGAGAATTAGGAAGATTTCACTTCATGGTATATTTGTGTACATTATTTTACTATATCGTGACACAAGATATTAAGCCTCAACCCTCATTCTTATTTGATGTTCTAAATAATTGCAAAAAAGGAACTTACTGGTATCTCTTGCTTTGTCCATTCCTTTTTCTGTGAGGAACTTTGTATTCTGTCTTCATTCAGTTCAAATCCTGTGTTATCCATTTAAAGAATTTGGAACAGGCTTTTGTAAAAGAAAATCTGGCTGAAAAATTTTAATTCTAATTTGTGTTCAATATTGCTAGAACTGAGCAACTAATAAACAACTAATTTTTATGTTGCACAGGGACAGTAATGGCATTTAAAAATGAATTTATGTCTCAATATTGTTGCAATCCAGGAAGTCTCCTTTTTTTATATGGTCACACGCAAGATTTGCCTATTTCCAAAGATGGACATTATTCAACTCATTGCTGCTTCACACAAAACTTGTGAAATGACAAGGCAGAAAGACACACTAGTTCTGTTAATTGAAGATGACTGGGAAATGACAGTGGGCAGCTCACACAGCAACATCAAGGTCATGGTGAGCTGGGAAGCAGTGCAAAAGCAGCAAATGATCTGCTCTTTTCCCAGTGAAGAGAAGCTTCTGCCCACTCTGCAAGTCTTCATTTCCATGATGATTGACACAATATTTTGGGTAAAGACACTGTAATGAAAACAAAAGGAAAACAGTGGACAACTGTACTAGAGCAAAGTGAAAAATTGTCTGTTTTCAAACAGACATCTGTTGGATAACAATAAAGATACTGAATCATTACTATTTAGTTACATTGGGAAAGAAAAACTGAGAAAAGGATAACAAGTGGCAATCATGGATTGCAATTTTTAGAGCCCCCGCCACCAAGGAAACTATCATTCTGATCCAATCACATTAACTCTTTGGTATATGAATGAGCAGTCCGCATCTTCTCTGAAGCCTGAAATTCAAAGCTTGTCTAAATTTTTGCACCAGTGTGACCAGACTGATGGTGTATAAATCCATAGTGCAGGTGGGTTGCAAAAAAGGAAGTTTCCACAAGTAACTCACATCAACCCAGCACAGTTTTACATTAGTGCATCTATGGGCATGTCTCCACTAGGAAATTATTTTGAAATGTCTAAATTCAAAATAATAACTCCCAAAATAACTTATTTCCCAAGGAAAGCAGGATTACAGATTTCAAAATAAGCAGTCTATTATTTTGAAATAACGGGTTTGGTAGTGTGGACGCTCCACTTATTATTCAAGTTAAGGGGAGTTATTTTGAAATAACTCCCGAGTGTAGACCAGGGCTAAGAGTGGGTGTTTGCATTGGTGTAGGTATTAGGGATATAAAAAGACATTTAAAATATAACCGTGACTGAAGATGGCCTGAAGCCACACTGTGATTCTGGGAGAAGTTTCTCGGCAAAGGGCATGATGCAGTTTAATAGGATCCAGAGGCAAGGATCTCCCCTGCAATGGAGAAGAGGGCAATACCTCTGTAGTTCCTGCACAAACATTTGTCCCCTTTCTTGGATATTGTAACAATATTAGTGTTCTTAAAATCAGATGGAATTTTGTACCAGGTCCAGATTATATTAAGGAGTTGGCGAAGTTTGTGCTGGAGCATCGTTCTGGCAACTTTTAAAACCACAGCTGGTGCCTTGTGATCTTTACCTGAGTGATGGTAAGCCAGACTTCCTCAAAATATGGAGTCTCAGCAAGGTGTTCCATTGCTGAGCATTGTGGAGTGAACTCAATGGTGTCTTCAGAGACTGGATTAGCTGTTTAGTAGGATCTCAAAGTACTCCTTTGAGTGGTTTAATGTCTGCATTGTCCTCGAGGAGGGTGGAGCCATCCTGTGAATGTAAGGAGTTGGGCCTTTGGAGTTTTACCCATATATAGCTTTTGTTGCTTCAAAGCGTCTCCTCATATCATCTTGGTCTATAAAACCCTGGATCTCAGAGGCCTTTTCTTGCCACCACTTGTTTTTGATGTCACATTGCCTCCTTTGGACTTTGGCTTTGAGCAGATGATAAGCCTCATGTTTTCACTGATTAGAGGAATCATTTTACCAGTGACAGAATGCATTTCTTTTGTATTGAATTAATGCTAGGATTTCCTCATTTTTTTCAAACGTGTCTTGGTGCTGATAAGTGCAATATTCTATGGTTTCAGCACATGTGCTGTAAATGTTATTTTTAAATTGCTCCCAATACTCTTGACTATCAATGATTCTGTCAGATAATATTTTTCACCTGTTTTTCAGACAGGTGTTGCTGGAAAGTTTCATAGCAAGCTAGGTCTTGTGCTTTGACATATCATTTTCACTTAGTTTTATAATTACATGATTGGTTTCAGAATGCTTTTTCAATATATGGATTTTTTGTATCATTTGCAAAACTTAAGTTATGCATTATTATCTGTAGACAACTTCAAAGACTTAAAGACTATTGGAATATTTTATAAACAGCATGACAGATGCATAATATGCCTCTTAGGCAGGTCAAAGAGCTATTGTTTCTATAGACCAAGTATTAATTCCATTCTACAGTTTCTAAAGTTGAATCCTACATGTCAATTTTCTTTTTCTTACAGTGTTGTAGCTGCAGCCAGTCTTAGAATATGAAAGGGTACTTCTACACTACAGCGTTAATTTGAGTTAACTTAATTCGAAATAGTCAATTTGAATTAAGCTAATTTAAATTAACGCATCTACACACAAAACCTATTTTGAAATAGTGCGTCCACACAGAGTGGACCCTGAACTGAAGTTAAGGCTGGCCGGAACCAGTGCCGGCAGGGCATCAGGTTAGGACTTAGTGTGTGGGGCTGCTGCCTGAGGCTAACTGAGCTCCATGCTTAAAGGGACCCTACCCTCACCCCCGGACAGACAGTTCTCTGGGTTCCCCGCTTGCTTGTCTACCTCGATGAGGGACAGCAAAGCAGTCCTGTCTTGGAGTGCCCTGAGTGCCCACACTCAGGACACCACAGCACTCAGCCACATGGAGCCAGAGCTGCCCCTGGGCATGCCGGGGCGTCTCGTGGGGTCGTTGCCATCAGCCCGGCAGCACTTGCTGCAGGCTGCCATCCGGGGGGGTTCCTTGGGGGGCTGTCAGGATCCAGGAGGCCCTGCAGGAGAGCATCCACCCCGAGGAGCCCTCGGAGCCACCCCAGTCCTCCCCACCAGGGGCTCGTGCCCCATTCCTCCCTCACGTCCTTCCACTTACCCCTCTCTAGCCCCCCTTCCTGATGTCAAACAAAAAGACACGTATGTTCAAAAATAGAAACTGGGTTTATTGAATAAAACTGAGGAGGGGATGAACCTCTGGGGAGACTGGGAAAAGGAGGTGAGAGAGGGGAAGAGAAAGGGTGGGAGAGGGAAGGGGGAAACCTGGGAGGAGGGAGCTGGAAGGGGGAAGCAAGGGGAAGAAGGAGGAGGGAAGCTCAGGGCCCAGGGTTGGGGGTCTTGCCGGACCAACTTGATTTTCATGCAAACCTGCTCCTGGGTTGCATGTGGCCTTTGGTGGCCAGGCTGGCAGCTATCCTGCCATAGACGGCCGCATTCCTCCGTCTAGTGTGGAGATCATGGACGTTGGGGGCATCCCCCCCAAACCTGAATAAGGTCCATGATCTCCACCCAGGACCAGGAAGGCACCAGCCTTCTCCAGCCCCTGTCAGGCTCCTGGGAGCTGGCAGACTGCTCCTGGAGAGCGGTGGAGGGCTGGCTGCCAGTGGCTTGCTGGCTCATGTTTTGGGGCCACTGGTTCAGATGCCCCATTGGCCACTGCTGGCTCTGGGCTGGCAGGCTTGGAGCTGGCACAGGCACTGTGGCCAGGGTCTACCCCTTTAATGGCTCCGGGGCTAGGGGAGAGGAGAGTAAGTTTTCCTGGTTGTGCCCAGAGTAGCCACCAGGGCTCCTGGGAAGGGCTGGAGGCCCCTATTTGAATTAAGTGTCTACACAGCACTTAATTCAAAATAGCTATTTTGAATTTGGCATTACTCCTCATAGAATGAGGTTTACCAAATTCAAATTAAGCGCTCCACTATTTCGAATTAATTTCAAAATAGCGGTTTGCATGTATAGACGCTATTAAAGTTAATTTGAAATAACAGCTGTTATTTCGAATTAACTTTGCAGTGTAGACATACAAAGAGACAAGGTGAGTTTTATCAAACCAAGGTTTTGAGCTCTGAAGAAAAGCTCTGTGTAACTTGAAAACTTGGCCTGATAAAAAATATTACCTCACCTAACTTGTGTCTCTGAATTTACTTTAATACATTTCATTTAAGGTGATTTAGTTACCAGGAAGAAAACACATAATTACACAACCTTCTCCATAAAATTCAATCATCCTGAGCTACCAAACAGGTTAACTGAAGCAGAAATGATTTTCCATAATTATTTTTTACAAGTGAAGAATCATAATTATTCTCATAAAAATTCTTCTCTGTTAAGTCGTTATTTATGTAAGCATGGTTATTTATTAGGATAATTTGCATCAAGATGCAAAGGAGGTACTTCACCAATTATATTGCTCTTTCCTGTCTCAGGGGTTGTTGTAACCCCATATTTTAGTCAGTTCATATGAGTTGTCACCCTGATCATAGGGGATCAAAAATGTCTTTATCCAAAGATAAAATGTATTGCTAATCCAGTGGAGATGTGAACAACTTGTTTGGTTCAGTTTATTTTGGCTTCCAAATGTGTAACACTTCTGACTGTAGGAGCGTGTAGGACCCTGTGGCACATTTTTATGGAAGACTCCTGTTGTAACTTTTCTGGGATATCAAATGCTTTGATGGTAAGGAGTCCTGTGGCACCTGAGAGACTAACGGAAGTGTTGGAGCATAAGCTTTCGTGGGCAAGACCCACTTCGTCAGATGCATCTGGCCGAGTGGGTCTTTGCCATAACTGCTCCAACACTGGAATCTCAGAGTGCCAGGACTCTCGCCTTCAGACTAACACGGCTACCACTCTGATACTTGATACAAATGCTTTGAGGTTCTTATTTTCCATTCAAACACATGGAGAGTGGTTGTACATTGTTGTTTTATACATTACTGCTCTTTTTGCAAATCTGTAACAATTGGATGTGCTAGCCCTGTGCCCTGTTAAAGGTACACTGATTTCTAAACAACTCAGAGTCAAAAGACATTTATTTCCACTTCATTAACCCTTGTGGAAACATTTATATCCACACTAAATAAATGTAATGTAGGATAACTATGTAGGATAACAATGCTAAAAAAGCCAGTTTTCCTGTTTTTTCTTTGTCACACTAAATCTATTGAAAAATAGCACCATATTGCCTACTAAGTCTCAAGATCTTTAGTATAATCTTAAACAATAAAAAATTGTCTTAATGCAGCTATTAGGTAGGGTCTTCTGCATTGTTATCTGGCATTTCCATTGGTGCACTTACAATGTATTGCTATATATTAAAACTTTTGCAAACAATCTTTCCCAGTAGAATAGTTCTCTCATTTACTAGACCCATATTCTAAATTCAGACATTTTTCTCAATACGATTGTGTAATCCAAACTTTTGCAACACATTCACAGACCAGAAGTTCCCATTTTATGACAATTACCAGACTTCCTTTTGCAAAGTAACACATATAATAAAGTATTATTTAAAGCATCACAGTCCTCATCTACCTACTCATTTTTAACTTGCAGGAAGCCAAGAAGGAGAACATAAGAACATAAGAATGGCCGTGCTCGGTCAGACCAAAGGTCCATCTAGCCCAGTAGCCTGTCTGCCGACAGTGGCCAGCACCAGGTGCCCCAGAGAGGGTGGACTGAAGACAATGATCAAGCGATTTGTCTCCTGCCATCCTTCTCCAGCCTCTGACAGACAGAGGCCAGGGACACCATTTCTATCCCCTGGCTAATAGCCTTTTATGGACCTAACCTCCATGAAATTATCTAGCTTCTCTTTAAACTCTGTTATAATTCTAGCCTTCACAGCCTCCTCTGGCAAGGAGTTCCACAGGTTGACTACACGCTGTGTGAAGAAGAAAAGGGAGTTACTCACCTCGTGCAGTAACGAGTGTTCTTCGAGATGTGTGTCCCCGTGGGTGCTCCACTGTAGGTGAAGGGTTGCCCTGAGCCGCAGATCGGAGCTTTGTATAGCAGTTTCC
This sequence comes from Rafetus swinhoei, assembly GCA_019425775.1. Lineage (NCBI taxonomy): Eukaryota > Metazoa > Chordata > Testudines > Trionychidae > Rafetus > Rafetus swinhoei. The sequence continues at coordinate 18,663,288 of CM033427.1, read as the reverse complement.
CCTGTTGAGCCACGCATGCCCAGGAGGCGCCTCTCGAGCCCTTCCCGCCTCCTGAGGAGCGTGGCTCAACCCCTCCCTTTCAGTTCCTCGTCTCCGCCCGAGAATTTTGACTCCGAGCAGAGGAGGTAGGAGGGTCGTGGAGCACCCACGGGGACACACATCTCGAAGAACACTCGTTACTGCACGAGGTGAGTAACTCCCTTTCTTCTTCGAGTAGTGTCCCCGTGGGTGCTCCACTGTAGGTGACTACAAAGCAGTATTCAATGTAAGGCTGGAGGAGCCGAGTCATTGTTTAGCAGTAGTAGAGAGTACTGCTGTGGCAACTGCTGAATCACTATTGAGCTGTGGAAGGATAGCGTAGTGTTTAGCAAAAGTATGGTCTGAAGACCATGTTGCTGCCCGGTAGATGTCTCTTAAGGACATTGCCCAGAAAGGCTGTAGAAGCGGCCGTGGCTCGAGTAGAATGCGCCGTGGTGGGCGTTGTAGCGGTCTATTGCCCAGAGAGTGGCATTTGATTATACATGTCGATATCCACTTTGAGATTCGCTATGATGATATTGGTGTCCCTTTGGATCGCTTCAGCAATGGAGATAAAAAGTCTTTCAGATTTACGAAATGGTTTTGTTCTTTCTAGGAAGAAGGCCAGAGCCCTCCGGATGTCCAGAGTGTGCAGGCTGGCGCCTGTCTGCGAAGAGTGCGGTTTTGGGAAAAGGTAGGTAATACGATCGGTTCGTTGAGATGGAATTCTGTACAGACCTTTGGCAAAAACGTGGGGTCTAAGTATGACCCTATCCTTTGTGAAAACTGTGTAAGGAGGTTCTGACATTAATGTTCGAGTTCGCTCACCCTCCTGACGGAGGTGATGGCTAAGAGGAAGCAGACTTTCATAAAAAGAAAAGGAAGTGGTACTGTTGCCAGTGGCTCAAAGGGAGGTCTGGTGAGGCAGTTCAAAACAAGATTTAGGTCCCACAAAGGGGTGGAGCCTTATGTGGTGGGTACACATTCTGGAGTCCCTTGAGGAATCTCTTCGTAATAGGATGGTTAAAAATGGAGAAGCCGTCTACTGAGGTATGAAATGCTGCTATTGCAGAGAGGTGTACTCTTAGAGAGGAGATTGACAGTCCTGATGCTTTAAGGTCCAGAATGTAATCTAGGATGGTATTTAGTGGTGAGGCACGGGCTCCACTTTGGCTCGCTGACACCAGTGACAGAAACGTGTCCATTTCTGTTGGTAAGTTTTCCGAGTAGACTGTCTCCTGCTATGGAGGAGGACGTCTTTACTCGCTGGGAGCAGCGCTCTTCTACCTCCGAGAACCAGAGAGAAGCCATGCGTGAAGATGCAGGGTATTGAGTTGTGGATGCAGTATCCTGCCGTCGTCCTGAGATAGTCGGTCTATCCGGTATGGTAGTGGGTGGGGAGGCTGGACCGCTAGCCTGTGAAGGTATGGGTACCAGGTTTGGCGAGACCATGATGGCGCAATCAGGATGACTAGGGCTTTGTCTCTCAGGATCTTGCGCAGAACTCTTGGGATGAGCGGTATGGGAGGAAAGGCGAGTGTAGGGGGGCTGTCCATTTGATTAGGAAGGCATCCCCCAGAGAGTGTTTGCCAATTCCCCACGTGAGCAGAATTGGGGACATTTGGTGTTCTGGGTAGAAGCAAAGAGGTCTATCAATGGCCATCCCCATTGGTAGAAAATTGAGTTTGTCACCTCCGTATGTAACTCCCATTCGTGGTCTGCGAAGTTTCGCTGAGGGAGTCCGCTTTGGTATTGTTCACTCCGGGCAGGTAGGATGCTATGAGGGTGACTTGGTTGCGGATGCACGCTGCTCCACAGGCGAATAGCCTCCGCGCATGAAAGAGCGGGAGCGGGCTCCACCCTGTCTGTTTATGTAGAACATCGTGCAGATGTTGTCCGTTAGGATGCGGACTGTGTGATTGGCGATGTCGGAGGCAAAGTGTGCACAGGCATTCCTTACTGCCCTCAATTCGAGGAGATTGATATGTAAGAGTGTCTCGTTTGGGGACCACCTGCCTTGAACTTCGTGACTGTCCATATGTGCCCCCAGCCGAGCAGGAAGCATCTGTGGTGATTTGGATAGTGGGTTCGATTTGTTGAACGGAACCCCGCCAGAAGATTGTTTGGTACTGTCCACCATCGTAAGGATGCGAGCACGCCTGGTGGGATAAACCGCTTTTGTTTCGAGGGTGTCGTGATGGGGTATAGACGGTTGCAATCCAGAGCTGAAAACATCGAAAATGCAGACGAGCATGGTGGACTACGAGGTGGTGGAAGCCATGTGTCCCATTAGTCGGAGGCATGTAAGTACTGTGGTGGTAGGAATTGTGAGCATCCCGCTTTATAATTTCTTGCATGGTTACAAAGCGTTGCTGAGGTAGGTATGCCCAGGCTGTAACTGAGTCCAGGCGTCGCCAATGAACTCTATATCTTGAACCGGGTGCAGAATTGATTTGTCTTGGTTGATTAGAAGGCCTAGACGACTGAGGAGGGCCGTGGTCGTATGTATCATAGAGGCGGTTTCGTGTATGAGGATCCCTTTAGAAGGCAGTCGTCTAGATAGGGAAATATGATGACGTTCTGCCGCTGAGATACGCAGTTACGACCGCCAGTACCTTGAAAATACCCTCGGAGCTGATGAGAGACCGAAGGGAAGAACCTTGTACTGAAATGGTCTAGTCCCAACGTGAAGCGAGGTAGCGTCTGTGGGAGGGGTGGATGGTTACATGGAAATAGGCATCTTGGAGGTCGAGGGCTGCGAACCAGTCCTCGATCTAGCGCAGGAATGATTGCGGAAAGAGTGACCATCTTGAAACGTTGTCTCTTGAGAAATTTGTTCAGTTTGCGGAGGTCCAGTATAGGTCTCCAACCCCCTGTTCTTTTCTCGGTCAGGAAATAGTTCGAGTAAAACCCTCTCCCGTGGAACTCTCGGGGTACCCTTTCTATAGCCCCAATGACAAGGAGCCGATTGACTTCTTGTTTTAGAAGGGTTTCGTGAGAGTGGTCCCTGAAAAGGACGGGTAGGGGAAGGGTAGGGGATAGAAATAAAAGGGATGGTATAGCCCACTCGAATTATCTCTAGGACCCAGCGGTCCGATGTTATGGATTCCCACTGTGGGAGGAAGGCACGCAAACGGTGGTTGAATAGATGGCCATGTTGAGGTGCTAGATCGAACGGAGGTCTTGCAGACCCTCGACCAAATGTTCAAATTTGCTGCTTAGATGGTTGGTTAGCCAGCGGGCGGGCTTGGTTGGGTCGCCTTCTGGGACCTCGCTGTCTTGGCCTGATGTCTTCATAAGGCCTCTGTGGTCGATTGTATTGTCCATACCGATATCGATTATATGAATTATATGGGGTGTATCGCCTGCGTTTATAGGGTGGCGTGCACATACCTAGCGTGTGAAGTGTGGACTTAGAATTTTTGCTGTTGTGGAGCATTTCGTCCGTAGTGGCTGCAAATAGCTTTTGTTTGTCAAATGGCAAGTCCTCCACTTTGGGCTGGAGTTCGCGGGGAACTCCAGATGACTGGAGCCAAGAAGCTCTACGCATCACCACCGCTGTAGCTGTAACTCGGGCTGCAGTGTCAGCTACATCCATTGCCATTTGGAGAGCGGTGCGGGCGATCATATGGCCCTCATGAACTATTGATTTTAAGATGGGTCTTTTGGAGTCGGGGAGATGCGCCATTAGTTCTCCCAGTTTTGAGTAGTTGTCAAAGTTGTGATTTGCTAAGAGAGCAGAGTAATTTGATATTCTGAGTTGTAGGGTTGAAGAGGAATATACTTTCTTGCCAAAGGAGTCCAACTTTTTGTGGTCCTTGTCTGCATTGCCCGTCCTATATTGTGGAAGCTTCGCTCGTTGTTGTGCTGAGTCCACGACTAGTGAGTTAGGTTGTGGGTGAGTGAAGAGAAAGTCGTTGTCTTTTGAGGGGACAAAGTACTTTCTGTCAATTTTCCTGTTAGTTGGTTGGATGGATGCAGGCGTCTTCCACAGATCTTCTGAGGTCTCCATGATTGCCTCGTCTATGGGTAGGGCAATCTTGCCCTGTAGTGTCGGATGTAGATTCTTTAACAATTGGTATTGTTTCTTCTGCACCTCTTGCAGGGAGACATTCTGGCTTGTCGCTACTCTCTTGAATAGTTCTTGGAACTGTTTTAGATCAATCGCTCCAGTGTCTGATGGTACTACGCGCCCTCTGGTTGTGCATCAAGGGCATCAGAGTGTGTGACGCTTTACTGACTGAGTATCTGAGTCATTGAGATTTGTTCCACCTCGTCCTCCGAAAAACTTGCTGGAGGTAGGGGTTGTGGCCGAGGCAAACTTCTCCGGGATGCAGTGGAACGAGGTGGGGAGCGGTGTCCATATGGCTCCCAGTGTTCCCACGGTCCCCATTGCAGTGGATAAGGTGGAGGTGGGTAAGGCCAGTATGGGTGCCATGGGCCATGTTGTGGCGGAGCCCTATAATGGTGGGAGTGAGCCTTCCCAGGTGACGGATGTCGTGAGGAATAGACCGTGCAGTGGTCATCATCAGGAAGGGGAGCGTCGTGAAGAGACAAAGGAAAGAGTAACTTGGATAAAACAGGGGAAGCTAACTATGCCTAAATAACTAAGGGGAAAGTAGTCAGATAGTCTGACAGGGAGCTCCTGGCTGCTCCGTCCGCTGACGAGGGCGGTTAAAGAGGAACTGAAAGGGAGGGGGTTGAGCCACGCTCCTCAGGAGGCGGGAAGGGCTCGAGACGCCTCCTGGGCATGCGTGGCTCAACAGGGGAAACTGCTATACAAAGCTCCGATCTGCGGCTCAGGGCAACCCTTCACCTACAGTGGAGCACCCACGGGGACACTACTCGAAGAAGAACTTTCGCTTATTAGTTTTAAACCTGCTACCCATTAATTTCATTTGGTGTCCTCTAGTTCTTCTATTATGGGAACTAATAAATACCTTTCTTTATCCGCCCTCTCCACACCACTCATGATTTTATAGACCTCTATCATATCCCCCCTCAGTCTCCTCTTTTCTAAACTGAAAAGTCCCAGTCGCTTTAACCTCTCTTCATATGGGACCCGTTCCAAACCCCTAATCATTTTAGTTGCCCTTTTCTGAACCCTTTCCAAGGCCAAAATATCTTTTTTGAGGTGAGGAGACCACATCTGTACACAGTATTCAAGATGTGGGCGTACCATAGTTTTATACAGGGCAGTAAGATATTCTGTGTCTTATTTTCTATCCCTTTCTTAATAATTCCTAGCATCCTATTTGCCTTTTTGACCGCCGTTGCACACTGTGTGGAAGTTTTCAGAGAACTATCCACGATAACTCCAAGATCTCTTTCCTGATTTGTCATAGCCAAATTAACCCCCATCATACTGTACGTATAGTTGGGGTTATTCTTCCCAATGTGCATTACTTTACACTTATCCACATTAAATTTCATTTGCCATTTTGTTGCCCAATCACTCAGTTTGGTGAGATCTTTTTGGAGTCCCTCACAGTCTGCTTCTGTCTTGACTATCCTAAACAGTTTGGTATCATCCGCAAACTTTACCACCTCACTGCTTACCCTTTCTCCAGATCATTTATGAATAAGTTGAAAAGGGTTGGTCCCAGGACTGACCCTTGGGGGACACCACTAGTTACCCCTCTCCATTCTGAAAATTTACCATTCATTCCTACCCTTTGTTTCCTGTCTTTTAACCAGTTCTCAATCCAAGAAAGGACCTCTTATCCCATGGCCATGTAATTTACACAAGAGCCTTTGGTGAGGGACCTTGTCAAAGGTTTTCTGAAAATCTAAGTATACTATATATACTGGATCCCCCTTGTCTGCATGTTTGTTAACCCCTTCAAAGAACTCTAATAGATTAGTAAGACATGATTTCCCTTTACAGAAACCATGTTGACTTTGTCCAACAAATTATGTTCTTCTACGTGCCTGACAATTTTATTCTTTACTATTGTTTCTACTAATTTGCCCGGTACTGAAGTTAGACTTACCGGTCTGTAATTGCCAGGATCGCCTCTACAGCCCTTTTTAAATATTGGTGTCACGTTGGCTACCTTCCAGTCATTAGGTACGGAAGCCGATTTAAAGGATAGGTTACAAACCACAGATAATAGTTCAGCAATTTCCCATTTGAGTTCTTTTCGAACCCTTGGATGAATGCCATCCGGTCCCGGAGATTTGTTAACATTAAGTTTTTCTGTTTGTTCCAAAAGCTCCTCTAATGACACTTCAATCCGGGACAGTTCCTCAGATTCATTACTCACAAAGGACGGTGCAGATTTGAGAATCTCCCTAACGTCCTCAGCCGTGAAGACTGAGGCAAAGAAATCATTTAGTTTATCTGCAATGGCTTTATCGTCCTTGATTGCTCCTTTTATATCTCGATCATCTAGGGGACCCACAGGTTTTTTAGCAGGCTTCCTGCTTCTAATGTACTTAAAAAACATTTTGTTATTTCTTTAAGAGTTTTTGGCTAGCTGTTCCTCAAAATCTTTTTTTGCTTTTATTACATTTTTACACTTGATTTGACAGTGTTTATGTTCCTTTCTATTTATCTCACTAGGATTGGACTTCCACTTCTTAAAAGATGCCTTTTGTCCTCACTGCTTCTTTTACATGGTGGTTAAGCCACGGTGACTCTTTTAGGTCTCTTGCTATGTTTTTTAATTTGGGGTATACATTTAAGTTGGGCCTCTATTATGGTGTCTTTAAAAGTTTCCATGCAGCTTGCAGGATTTGGCTCTAGTCATTGTGCCTTTTAATTTCTGTTTAACTAACCTCCTCATTTTTGTGTAATTCCCCTTTTTGAAATTAAATGCCAGAGTGCTGGACTGCTGAGGTGTTCTTTCCACCACAGGAATGTTAAATGTTATTATATTATGGTCACTATTCCCAAGCGGTCCTGTAATGGTTATCTCCTGGACCTGATCCTGCGCTCCACTCAGGACTAAATCGAGAATTGCCTCTCCCCTTGTGGGTTCCTGCACCAGCTGCTCCAAGAAGCAGTCATTTAAGTCATTGAGAAATTTTCTCTCTGCTTCTCTTCCTGAGGTGACATGTATCCAGTCAATATGGGGATAATTAAAATCCCCCATTATTATAGAGTTATTTATTTTGGTAGCCTCTCTAATCTCCCTCAGCATTTCAATGTCAGTATCGCTGTCCTGGTCAGGTGGTCGGTAATATATCCCTACTGCTAATTTCATATTAATGGAGCATGGAATTACTATCCATAGCGATTCTATTGAACATGTTGATTCATTTAATATTTTTATTTCATTTGATTCTACATTATCTTTCACATACAGTGCCACTCCGCCACCCCGCCGGCCTGCTCTATCCTTTCGATATATTTTATATCCCGGTATGATTGTGTCCCACAGATTTTCCTCATTCCACCAGGTTTCAGTGATGCTTATTATGTCAATCTCCTCCTTTAATATGAGGTACTCTAGTTCAAAAGAGAAACTATTATATCTCTTTTCTATTACTAATCCTATTTTTTTAGTATCTTTCAGTTCTTCAAATTGGTACCTTTGAATTTATCACAAAACTGTTGCATAGTGATGTACATGTGACAATGACTTGCTAGAAAATAATTTTCATTTGGAGATATGTTTTAACTGGTGTTTAATTTACAGTGAATTTTGTGAAGGCATACAATGTTGGCTTGATAATCCAGGATACTCAGTGCTTTTTTTTTGTGACTACTGCCTGGGATGCAGTACCAGCACCTCCAGTCAGAGCTCAACAACTTTTCCCCTGCAGTACCGGCACCTTTTTTTTTTTTTATTTTTTCCAAAAAAAGCACTGAGGATACTGGACTAGTTACAGAACTAGTATACCTTATAGAACTGCTCTAGAGATTTCCTACAAATGTCTTGTCAATATACTTTAGTCCAGACCTTGAGGGGACCACATTTAGGGATGTGATGATTGCTCAGATTGCATCCCATGCAATTCTTGTCTTCACAGTATAAATGGTTTTATTTTCAAACACGGACACACAACTTGAATGAGATCAAGTTTTTTACCAATCACTGACAGATGGTATTACTACCATCAGACAGATTTAAGCAAGCAGATGCAGGTCATACGGTTTGGAGCCAATTCGTGGGTCTGCTACATATGCTGTACCATTGTACCAGTTTGAAAGAGCTACTAAGCAAGCAAGCTACAAGCTGGGAATTCCAACTGTGTAGAGGGAATGGTTATAGATTTTCCATACTTCTACTATCTGAGGCTGCATCTAGAGAGCTACTTCCAGTATCCTGAAATAGCTATTCTGCATCTTTGAAACAAGCCCGTTATTTCGAAATATAATGGGCTCGCTATTCCACCATCCCTGTAAACATTGTTCCACGAGGATTAAGGGACATCTCAGAATAGTAGTTTATTTTGAAGTTTGTCACGTGTAGACAGCACTAAATTACAAAACATGCTATTTTGAAATTAACTCAAAATAAGCTACACAATTTGCTCAGCTCAAATTGCATAGCTTGTTTTGAGATAAGGGTGCATTGTCAACGCACCCTCATGGAAGGGCCCATTTGGGATATAGGGAGCTGTGTTGTAAGATGTAGCAACACTCAGATTCTTAGCTCAGGAAACCACAAGAATGTCTACCCTTTCTTGGGTCCTGTGGCAAGCAGAGCTTGGCTGGACTTAGGAATCACCCCCTCCCTACTTTCCCCAGCTATTTCGATTATGGAGGACTGGTATAAAAAGGAGAACCATGAAGGCTGGCACTGGAAGGATCTTGTTGGAACCACAGATATGTCTAAATATTCTGTGTCAATTAAAATGTGTAAAGCTATGCTTTACCTAGGGATGTAAAATTCTGTTTAATCAGTTAACCAGTTAAATGTTACATTTAACTGGTTAACCACTTAAATGGGGGCAGGTAGCAAGCCACTACAGCCAGGCTGGGCTGGAGTGGTTCCCTTCTCAGTGTGGCAAGCCTGGCTGGGCTGAAGCACCCCCTACCTGTGGTGCGGTGGGCCCAGCCCAACTAAACCAGTCCCTCACCCGTGAGGTCGATTAACTAGTAACCAGTAAGCACCACCCAGTAAGGGCCATGTTTACCAATTAACCACTGACATCCCTAGCTGTACACCATATGCCAAATGGGCTCTTCTTTACTTCCATCAATCTGGGAAAGTGGACAGCATCGTGGACGGCTTTGCTGCCATGGGCTTCCCCAAATGGGGTGGGAGGCATAGACGGCATGCACATCCCCACTCTGGCCACCGGGCCTCAGACTTCATCAACAGAAAGGGGTACTTCTGCATGGTGTTGCAGGCCCTCGATCACAAGGGACAGTTCACCGACATCAACATTAGCTGGTCAGGAAAGGCACATGACGTGCGGATCTTCCAGAACTCCCTCCTGTTCCAAAAGATGCTCGCCTACACTTTTTTCCTTGACTGCACCATCAGTAAGGGAGGTGGACATGCCCATCGCCATCCTGGGTGACACAGCCTACCCCTCACCCACTGCTGATAATACTTTTAATCAAAAAATTGCAAATGACAAATACCAAACGGGTTTTCATCTGAGCTGTAAAATATTCCAGTATGACTTATCCACAAGCATGTACATGGTGGCAAAGAGACAAGAGCTGCTATCTAATTCATTTACAAAATGGTAATATAGTATTTTTAAATGTGTATCTTTAGACACAAAATCAGCTATTTTCTAGCAGTGACACTAGCACATTTTTAATAGTGGGGTGCTGAAAATCAGTCCCATGACCCCTGTCCACCTCACCCCAGCTTGGGATGGTAGCAGACAGGGTTGTATCTCAGGGGTCATGTCTACTCTAGGAAACTATTTTGAAATAACTAAATTCAACTTAACTTCCAATTTTACAAGATTGAACTAGTGTGCCCCTACTACATGGAAGCCTCAAAATTAGTCTGAGGCAGGCTCCATTAATATGGATGCTCTACCTTGACTTGGAGCCACAGGAAGCACTACAGAGTAATTAGTCATAATTACTGTGTGGAGTAGTTATTTCAAAATAGTGGCACTGGAGCATCCACACTACCACTATTTCAAAATAATTATTTTGAAATTAGTGTTATTCCCCAAGAAAAACAAGGAGTACAGATTAAGAAATAAGTGGCTCCTTATTTAAAAGTAACGGACTTGGTAATATGGATGCTCCCCTTGTAAATTTGACCCAAGGGGGGGTTATTTCAAAACAAAGCCTTAGTGTAAACCAGGGAAGGGAGAGGGGACCTGAAGAAGAAAGGAGGCTGAGGCTGGGGGCAGAGGAACCAGGCATCACCCCACATTTCTAATTCCCATACCTATGTTTTCTAGGAAGATGTAACAGGCACAAATAAAATACAGAATTCCCATATCCTGGCACTCTCAAAATTTCTTGCTTATTCTATTTTTAATTTAAAACATTATTTATACCAATCTTGAAGTGACAAACTAACTTTTCTTTGAATCATCAATTTAACACTGCTCTTGCCTGAAGAATTGAAGCAGCATTTTGGAACTTTTAAAATGCATTCTTTTGGTTCTTTTCAATCTTTTTCACTGTGAACTTTGAGGAGATCTTATAAAACTGTACTAGTACAAAAAGGTAAACTAATCATTAGCTGTTAAAGTGCATGAATAAAAATATGCAGCTATGCAAATGCATAGTTAAAAAAAATCTACTTTTCCAAGATATTATGTTATGGCTCTTCTGTCCACAGAAACAGGTCATGGCTAGACTAATTTGGTCTTTTGAGGAGCTATGGTGTTTCATCCTATATATCTGTCATGTTATTATCTTACTGGAACTAGAAATAATGGTTGAAAGGGGGTGACATGACTTGTAATAATTAAAAAAAATAAAATAAATAAAGACAGAACAGAGTTTCTACATTTAGCATATTCAATAATCTGTAGGCTTGGCTTCCCTGACTATAATATGCCAAAATAAAGTTTATCAGAAAGTGATGATTTCAGAGCTTTTAGGTAATACTAACAGATTTACCTGGCATTGCTTAGGTTCTTAACTCAGTTAAATTTTTTATATTTTGTAAAATAAATGCTTTATTTAAATGATTGTAGTTTTCAAATACATAGTTAAGTTAATTTTTATCTTGGATTTAGTAGAGATTGTTAAATTTTTCCTGTTTAATAATTTTGTAGTACATTTTTAAATGGGAATTCCATCAATTGTATTTTTTCTTCAGTCCTATAAACTCTTATTTTCTGTGTTTTAACAAAAACAGACTATAGTCAATTTGATTTCTAACAACATTTTCTTCTAGTTTTCAAACCTTAAGCATTGATTTAGCTGTGCCGAAAAAAAGAGCACTATTCCAAATTTCTGTTTTATCTCTTTTCTGTAAGGTTTATTGAGAAGCAATCCTATTCCAGGTTCCAATTTTTCTGACTCATTTTGGTTCAGTCTCTTTCAACATTCATTTAGTTATGTAAATTTTGAGGACTGTACTTGATTTGGTAATCCTGTCTGTTTTCTGTTTGGCTTTATGAGAAGCAATACCATTCTTGGCACATCCTGTTTTCCTGTCACAATCACACCCTTCTATTGCTTAAATTTTTGGTTAAGAGGAAGCTGTATACTAAGTTTGGTGATCCTAGCTCTTAGCGTTTACAAGTACAGGTTGAACCTCTAATCCGGGACTCCCTGGTCTGGCACATCCAACAGGACCAGAGAGTCCCGGTGGAAGGCTGGTGCCTGTGCTCCCCGCAGCTGGGCTGCCTGGCGCGCCACAACTAGGCAGCCAGGCGCAACCCATTAGGGCTGCCCAGCATAGCAGGGAAGGAGGTGGGGAGACTGGCAGGGAAGCAAGGCTGGTCCAAGCTGGGGGGAGCCAGTAGCAGGTAGCCAGATATGACCTCCCCTGGTCTGGCAAAATCCCTCATCCCAAGGGTGCCAGAGCAGGGAGGTCCAACCTGTAGTTCTTGATCAAACATGCAACCAAACTCTAATACATAGTAGATTGTTACACAGCCTTCCTGTTTGGGTAACTGTTCTTATTTCTATCAATTTTGTAGCAGAATCTGGGGGATGTAATAGAGTCACTGAATGCAGAGTAGCATTTTGAGTTCCTGAATTATGTTATTTATAGAACACAGAACCTCTTCTTTGAAGGCTACTCAAGTTTTTTTAATAAAATAAATATTTTTATACTATGAATCTTGACAGATTATATTTTACATTTATTATTCATATACTTTGGCGTTTTCACCTGAATACTAAAAGAAGTGTAGAAATGCTGTATGGTACTTTTAAAATAATACATACTTCTCTCAAATTAAATACAAATTAAAAAATGACCTATGAAACAGCTCTTAAAACGAAAGTTAACGGTTACTATACAGGTACTAATATTTTCATTACATAGACTACTCTGTTTCCAACAAAATATTTCTGATTTGTAGACTGTTTTTTTCCTTTCTATCTTCTTGATGTTGAGATTTCTGATCTTGTTTGCTAGTGTTATCTTCAACTAGACCTTTAAGCCGGGACAAATGGTGTAAAGCCCTAAATTAAAAAACACAGAAAACAGACTTATCAGCCAAATATATATTATGATTTAAGTTATGTAAATTTAACAGACATGGAAGTATTTCCTTAATACAACTTACTAAGCTTTGAGGAATCTTTTCAAATTAATACAGTAAACTTCCGATAATCCGGCACCTTTAGGACCCAGGGGGTGCCGGATTATCAGATATGCCGGACTATCGGGGGCTATGAGGGTCTAGGGTGGTGTGGGGGGATGCCACCCCAGACCCCTCATAGCCCCCCCTTCCGATTGTCCAGCTCTGCCCCAGGCGTCCCCGATTCAGCCGCTGCTGGTCAGTTTAAGCAGCAGCTGAACCAGGACGCCTGCGGCAGAGCAGCTGGGGTGCTGCCGGGTTGGTCCGATAGCGCCGCCCCTTGGTGCTGTGAGACCAACCCGGCAGCACCCCAGTTGCTCTTGGGGACGCCTGGGGGCAGAGCAGCTGGGGTGCTGCCGGGTTGGTCCGCAGCGCCAAGGGGCGCGCTACGACCAACCCGGCAGCACTCAGCTGCTCTGCCGCAGGCGTCCTGGTTCAGCTGCTGCTTAAACTGACCAGCAGCAGCTGAATCGGGGACGCCTGGGGCAGAGCTGGACAATCGGAAGGGGGCTATGAGGGGTCTGGGGTGGCATCCCCCCCACACCACCCTAGACCCCTCATAGCCCCCCCTTCCGATAGTCCGGCATATCTGATATGCTGCCTCGGGCTTCCCGGAGTCAGCCGCTGGTCAGTTTCAGCGGCGGCTGACTTGGGGACAGCTGGGGTGCTACCGGGTTGGTCCCACAGCGCCGAGGGGCAGCGCTGTGGGACCTACCGGCAGCATTCCAGCTGCTCTGCACCCAGCTTCCCCGATTCAGCCGCTGGTCAGTTTCAGCAGCGGCTGAATTGGGGAAGCCGGGGGCAGAGCAGCTCCAACGGTCCGGCTGCCCAGAGCACTTCCGGGTTCCTGATGGTGCCGGACCATCAGGAGTGCCAGACCATCAGATGCCGGACGAATGGAGTTTTACTGTACATAAAACTTAAAAATTAAGTATCTTTTAAAGGCTGATATAAAGGACATTTGAACTATAGACATAACATTATTCTGCATTTCTTCATTCTTTCTACAGATATCTATTTTTACTATTGAGAACTATTAAAAGTATGTGAGGATGATATTTTGGGTTGATTTATATAAAAAACCTCAATCTCCTCTTGGCCAAGGATTTTGCCTGGCAAAACAATTAGTGCTTCAAATTGTATAAATCTGAATTGCTATATTCTGTCTTGATTTTATTTTCATTTTAATCAAGGAGTTTTAATGGAGAAGACTGGTCCTTTGCTTTCATTACTTACTCGAGTGAGATAGTTTATTAAAAAAAGAATTGCAGGGTTTCACGTGACTCAAAACTAGTAAGTTTTGGTCTAAATTTGAGTCCTTCCACAACTTATACTTAGAAATTCTGGTTTGGACTTCAGGGCCAATGTTTCTATTTCTTCTCTCTTAGAATTAAAACAGTCTAGTCTTTTTTGGTAAAAATATATGGAGATTGCCAGCTCACCACTACACAGTAATTTCTCAGGAATTCTACTGGGAAACTCATTACATGAACATACCAGGAAATCCTTGAGGTACAGGTAAATGTCCATGTGCACATGACAAAATTAAATCATTTCTTCACAATCTATTATATTGAACTAGAGATGCTCTCTTTTTCTATGCTCTCAAATTTTTATGCTTAAAATAAGAATACATTAATTTTATCAAATTTTACAATTGGGGCATGTCTGACTATAACTTTTTGCTGCAGCAAATTATTTTGGCATAGCTTTTGAAGTTAGATTGCTTGTACATACTGGGCTCCTTAGGATGGCATTGCACATACTCACCAGGAGTACCTATTGCAACACACCATAGGTAAAAAAATCTCAGGAGTAGCCATGTTAATCTATATCTGCAAAAACGAGGAGTCCTGTGGCACCTTAGAGACTAACAGAATCAGTTAGTCTCTAAGGTGCCACAGGACTCCTCGTTTTTGCATCATGGATAGATATCCCAGAGGACAACTTGTCACCATGCACTACACCGCCTTTGGAAAGTTTTATAATGCCTGGTGGGGCAGAAATGAGTTGTGCAGGGATAACTGGGACTGCAGGGTCAAGTTTCCCTCATACATCCAAATCTAGTCCACCATTTTTGTGCCTATTTTGAAGATCCCACAAACTTGTGTAGACTTATTGTTGTCCATCTCTGACAGAAGCTAGGAGGGAGCCTACACAGCTTTGCGCTGTCCTCGCAAGAGTTCAAAGCACAGGATGCATGATCCTCCAGTATTTGCAGATCCACAAGAGCCCTGGGGAACATGACAAGTTTCTGGAAGTCAGATTGCTTTGGGAAACAGTGAGAACCAATTCAAAATTGTTAGTGGTGTTGACAGAACATGTCTCTGAGGCAGAGAAATAACCACTGAAAGATGGGCAGATTTAGGATAATGAGCAGCGCTGCAGAACTTTCAGATTTGAAAGGCCTCATCTGCGGATCTCTATGGTGAACCCACCCCAATCCTCTTATATAGGCACTCCAGAATGAGAGCTGCATTGGCAGAGAAGAAGCATGTGGTAATTTCACTGTGGAAAGCTGTGGGTTGTTACGAGTTGGAAATCATTTTGGAGTTGGAAAATCCATTGTGGGGGCTATGGTCATGCAGCGTGCCCGGCCATTAATCACATCAGGCTATGCAGGACTGAGACTCTTAGCAATGTGGGGGACATTGTGGATGGATTTGCAGCAATGGGGTTCCCAAACAGCGCTGGAGTGACAGACTGCATGCATATTCCTATTTTGGCTCCAGACTGCCTTGTCAAACGGTATATCAACAGAGAAAGCTATTTTTCTATAAGGGCTACCAAAAGCGCTCAATAAGGAGCTAGACAGCTTAGGGAGGCTTTGAAAGGGTACTTTAACAGCAAGCCACAGTACTGTGTTGTGGTGTGGTGTACTATGTTTTATCTGGCTCTGCAGTTCAGGGGTCTTTTGGGTATCAGATGTTTGGGACACATCTATGACTAATACTGACAATGCACCTATAGGGTTATGATTATTACAGTGTCATGGATACTATGAGTTCTGTCACCATGTACAACAAGAATGAAGTGGGTACTCTGAATACTGCCAGACATTCTGGAGCATATATTGGAAATAAAATATATATATTTTCTAAACAAATTTTGTCGACTATCAAAACAACATCAAAATTCTGCTCAATTTAAAAACATACATTAAAACCTTAATATATTTATGGAACAGAGCTTAAGAAGGGGAAGGAATAGTAACCTTAATGTCTGTTTTAGCTACATGTGTCTCATGGATCACTGCATGTGAAGCTGTAGTTGTCCCTAATGTCTCCTGATGTGGAGTGAAAAGGGTAGAGATGCAGCAAGACTCCCCAATTGCACATCCTTCATCCTCTTCTTCCTCCAATTTCACACCAAGGACCTGTGACTTGACCTATTACATATGGTGATGGGGGGAGAGGGGTCGTCTCCATCAAATATGGCATGCAGCTCCTTATAAAAGTGGCAGATCTGTGTTTTGACACCATATTGATTGTTGGTCTCCCTGGCCTTGTGACACATCTGCTGCCATTTCTTTGCTTTCTCATGGCACTGCTACTGATCTCTATTATGCTCCTTCTCTTACATTCCCTGTGCTATGTTTGGACAGCTACTAGAACATGTAGATGGCTGTGCCTGCACAGTTTCTTCTCACAAGCCCAGAAGATCTATCATCTCTGGTCTAATCCAAGTTGGAGCATGGTCAGCTGGGCAGTTGCACAGCCAAGCCAAGCTGAATAATTAGGAAAAGGCATTTAAAAAAATTCAGAGCTTAAAAGGTAGGGGATGGGGGTACCTTCCAGCACTGTGACCCCTTGCATCTGATTCAGTTCATAACTGTGACCAACGTGGTCAGGCTCAGACATTGAGAGACAGTTGTTGGACTGTTAGTGTAATGCTGTGTCTATATCCGTGCTGCATCAACCTCACTATATAGCTCAGTGGCCAGTTAGAGAGACATCCTTACTATGTCAGCATAAAGGAGATCTTTCATCAGGGGAGACAAATTTAAGGGTACACAAATGCACAACAAGGTCCATGCAAGGAGATTTACATTAGTCTAATTTTGTAGTATAGACTAAGCCTTGGTCTAGAACATAAGAACGGCCGTACCGGGTCAGACCAAAGGTCCATCTAGCCCAGTATCCTGTCTGCCAACAGTGGCCAGCACCAGGTGCCCCAGAGGGGGTGGACCGAAGACAATGATCAAGCGATTTGTCTCCTGCCATCCCTCTCCAGCCTCTGACAAACAGAGGCCAAGGACACCATTTTATCCCCTGGCTAATAGCCTTTTATGGACCTAACCTCCACGAAATTATCTAGCTTCTCTTTAAACTCTATTATAGTCCTAGCCTTCACAGCCTCCTCCGGCAAGGAGTTCCACATGCTGACTACACGCTGTGTGAAGAAGAACTTTCTTTTATTAGTTTTAAACCTGCTACCCATTAATTTCATTTGGTGTCCTCTAGTTCTTCTATTTAGGGAACTAATAAATAACTTTTCTTTATCCACCCTCTCCACACCACTCATGATTTTATACACCTCTATCATATCCCCTCAGTCTCCTCTTTTCTAAACTGAAAAGTCCCAGTCGCTTAACCTCTCCTCATATGGGACCCGTTCCAAACCCCTAATCATTTTAGTTGCCCTTTTCTGAACCCTTTCCAAGGCCAAAATATCTTTTTGAGGTGAGGAGACCACATCTGTACACAGTATTCAAGATGCGGCGTACCACAGTTTTATACAGGGGCAGTAAGATATTCTGGGTCTTATTTTCTATCCCTTTCTTAATAATACCTAGCATCCTATTTGCCTTTTTGACCGCCGCTGCACACTGTGTGGAAGTTTTCAGAGAACTGTCCACGATAACTCCAAGATCTCTTTCCTGATTTGTCGAGTTAAATTAGCCCCATCATACTGTACGATAGTTGGGGTTATTTTTCCCGATGTGCATTACTTTACACTTATCCACATTAAATTTCATTTGCCATTTTGTTGCCCAATCACTCAGTTTGGTGAGATCTTCTTGGAGTCCCTTACAGTCTGCTTCTGTCTTGACTATCCTAAACAGTTTGGTATCATCCGCAAACTTTACCACCTCACTGCTTACCCCTTTCTCCAGATCATTTATGAATAAGTTGAACAGGATTGGTCCTAGGACTGACCCTTGGGACACCACTAGTTACCCTCTCCATTCTGAAAATTTACCATTTATTCCTACCCTTTGTTTCCTGTCTTTAACCAGTTCTCAATCCAAGAAAGGACCTTCCTCTTATCCCATGGCCATGTAATTTACACAAGAGCCTTTGGTGAGGGACCTTGTCAAAGGCTTTCTGGAAATCCAAGTATACTATATCTACTGGATCCCCCTTGTCCGCATGTTTGTTAACCCCTTCAAAGAACTCTAATAGATTAGTAAGACAGGATTTCCCTTTACGGAAACTATGTTGACTTTTGTCCAACAAATTATGTTCTTCTACATGCTTTACAATTTTATTCTTTACTATTGTTTCGACTAATTTGCCAGGTACTGAAGTTAGACTTACCGGTCTGTAATTGCCCGGATCGCCTCTAGAGCCCTTTTTAAATATTGGTGTCACACTGGATACCTTCCAGTCATTAGGTACGGAAGCCGATTTAAGGGATAGGTTACAAACCACAGATAATAGTTCAGCAATTTCCCATTTGAGTTCTTTTAGAACCCTTGGATGAATGCCATCCGGTCCCGGAGATTTGTTAACATTAAGTTTTTCTAATTGTTCCAAAACCTCCTCTAATGACACTTCAATCCGGGACAGTTCCTCAGATTCATTACCCACAAAGGACGGTGCAGATTTGGGAATCTCCCAACGTCCTCAGCCGTGAAGACTGAAGCAAAGAAATCATTTAGTTTCTCCGCAATGGCTTTATCGCCCTTGATTGCGCCTTTTATAGTTCGATCGCCTAGGGGACCCACAGGTTTTTTAGCAGGCTTCCTGCTTCTAATGTACTTAAAAACATTTTGTTATTTCTTTTGAGTTTTTGGCTAACTGTTCCTCAAAATCTTCTTTTGCTTTTCTTATTACATTTTTACACTTGATTTGACAGTGTTTATGTTCCTTTCTATTTATCTCACTAGGATTGGACTTCCACTTCTTAAAAGATGCCTTTTTGTCCCTCACTGCTTCTTTTACATGGTGATTAAGCCACGGTGACTCTTTTTTAGCTCTTTTTTAGAAGTCAAATTAGGATGCTAAAGTAGTGCATCACAGTGTTAGAAATGTGTCAGTACCTAAGAGTTGTATTATTTTAATTTTTTACATTTTACTTTTAGTAGGGTGCTATACCCCCTGCTCGTTATACTCGCCAAACCCCGCTCCCCCGGCTGGAGAGGGCCCAGGACCAAGGCCACTCCAGCCCTGGCTCTTCCCCCCGCTCTGCTGCCGGCCACTAAGAAGGGAGGCTAAGGCAAGGTCCGCCTGGCTCTCCCCTCCCCGGCTACTGGAGTATGAGGGGTGGGCCGAAGCCATGGCCACCTCTCCCCACCCGGCTGCCAGGAGGAGCTGGGCCAAGGCTCCTCCCCACTTCGCCGGGGAGGGTCTGAGGCCACCCCATCCTTCTTCCCTGCCCTCAGTTGCTGGGGAGCACCTGGCCCAAGGCTGCCCTGGCTTTTGCCCTCTTCCTGGCTCCTTGCCCTCCCCCAGAGGCTGCGGCTCTTTGCTCCTCCCCCCATCTGCTGGGGGTGGGAGGGCCGGGCCAAAGCCACACTGGGCCCGCCTTCCCGTCCCCCGAATGCTAGGAGGGGCCAGGGAAAAGCCACGGCTGCTATAGCTCTCCCCCTAGCCGCTGGGAAGGGGAGGGGAGTGCCAGGCTGCAGGCATCCCCAGCTTTCCAATGTGGGCCCTGGGAAAGGCCCGGCTGGAGCTTGGCTCCTGTGTACATAGAGTGATGTGATGTCATCTGTTGTCCCACGTGAAATTTATTTATTTTCATATAGATACACACACACACACAGATTTAACATAATACAATAAATAGTGAAGACTGGCAGTTTGTTGAAACAGAATTATACTCTACAGTTATTCACTTAAAGTGATTCTGTTATGAAATCTGGGTTTTTTTCCATTCTGTATTTTAGTTTTCAAGAGGTCTCCTACAAATTTATTTAAATGGGACTTATGTTTATTTCATGTATGGAAAAGTTTTGCTCAAGTAAAAGCTGTTCATTATGAAGTTAAAAAAACTAAAGGACATCAGCAATGAAAAATTCCCAAGCAGTAAATTCTTTTCTGGGGAAGGACCAACCCTCTGGTTACTTCTTGAAGCAACAGTTATGCTTCTACACACACATACTCTCTATTAAATTACATTTTTGTTACCACACTGCATTACAAGTTCACATCTATTTTTTCTGCCCACTATTCTCTCCAAATTCCTTTCTTCCACCCATTGAAAATTATAATGTAACATGGTTATTCCACTTTAAAAAAAATCTCTAGGTGGAATAATCTTTTTAAAATTTCTTGTCCCTTATTTCTAACTTCCAAGTTTTTATTACTTGTCATCACCTGCAAATTTTATAAGATTCCCAGAAGATATAATGTAAATGTTATGATAAATCCCTACAGCTACTCACTAGATACTCCTTAGAACCATAAATAGCTATGTATTTTTATTATTCACCTTTAATACTGGTTTATTCTTCAGCTAGTTTCCAATCCATGTGGTAATTCTCATATCCACGATAACTTAATTTTTTTTTCCAAGCAAGACTGTGAGACAGAAGGAATGTTTAATTACATAGAGTAAGAGAACTAGCAGTGCACTTACCTCCGAAGGGACTTGGTAATAGGGATTATGTCATTGTCACATAGCTTTAATTCAGCAACTGCTTCTTCTGAAACCTTAAAAAAGAAATCTGTCAAATATAAACAAATGACTGACAGTGTCTGTCCCAACAGTGTGTGGGTGACCATATTTGAAATATTAATTTCAAAACATCTCTTTATAAAAGATATACTGCTAAACTAAAGTTCACTAAAGAAGTAAGATAAAAATATGAGAGGGGCAGAGTGACTGACTTCCGTCCTAATATAGGAACATTCTTAAGAGTATGCTTAAGTACATCCTAATTCAATAAAGCACTTAATAAGCATGTATTTAGTAGTAAGCAGATGCTTAAGTCCCTTTGGTTTCAATAGGTTTAAATGCTTTCCTGAATTGTGGTCTTTGTGGGTAAAAATTAAAAGCAGACCACTAAATTATTTCAATTATACGTGTGGAGCTCTTTGGAAATCTTATAGTCTGTGGACTCCAAAAGGTTTGCAAAACACAGGTTGAAAAGCATTGAAATAAGGTATATAACATGCCTAATTTATAACGTAAGAAGGACACGTTTACACTCTTCGGATATTTGTACCCTGTTAAAACCAAAGAGAATGATTTGGGATGGCCCAAAGTACTATGAGTAGTGGTTTGGTTTGAAATTAAGGGGGAACTGTAGGCTGAATCCTATCAGGAAAAAGCTTCCTAACATGGAGCTCCATTAGGCAGTGGAACTGCTTCCTCAACAGAACAGGTGCAAGTTCCACTACTTGTGACAGTTACAGTAATCTGGATAAAGCAGTAGAAAAGCTGCTTTAGGAAATAGTAGTGCATTGTTAAGAATATAGAGAAGATGACAAAATTGGTAATTAACTTTGACTTGAATGAATCAGAGTAACACTGGTCAATTTTTGTAATCTGGCTGGAATTCTAGACCTTATAAGTACAGTCCTACAAAAAAATTATATAAAATATTAATATCAATAAGAAACTACTTACTTTTTTTAACTCATCATTTTGTTCAGCAGTTTTATTCTGGTTAAAGCTTTCATGAACTGCTTGCAGGTTGAACAACATTAGCTTTAAAGCTTCAACTGGACCATGATGGTTACCTCCAGAAAAAGTATTTTCCTAAAACAAAAAAGCAGAAAGATTTTGATCTTGCAATGAGACAAGAGCTATAACATTTTTTTCAATCAGACCTGCTACTTTTTTGGGTGACAATTTGCTAGTTGTGATCTATGTGGATTTTCCACTACTCTTTTTTCAATTTATATAGAAATAGCATATAGAGCCTCAAATCCCCACTATATTAATTTTATGACACTGTAACCCATGGAACCAATGTCAGTAGAGTGCAGTAGATCTTGAGTAATAGAGGGCATGTATACACTGTAGTTAAACACCTGCAGATGGCCTGGGTTTGCAGGGGTTGGCCAAGGGTCTATTTATGGTGTAGATATTTGGATTTAGGCCCAGGCTCTGAGACCCTCCTGCCTTGTGGGGTACCACAGTCAGAGCACCAGCCCATGTCTGAATGTTTACACTGTAATTAAACAGTCCCGTAGCATGAACCCACTGACTTGGGCCAGGTGTGTAACTGCAGTGTTGATATTCCCAAGGCACAATCAGGGCTAGAAATGGTAAAGGAAGTAGGAACTACTCTGACAGCAAGCTGGTAGCGAGCTCATGCTTTTAGTATTCCTTGACTCCATTCGACAGATGTAAGTTACACTAATGATGAACATAATCAGGCACATGTAAAAATTCGTAATTGACAACTCATAAGAACGGCCATACTGGGTCAGACCAAAGGTCCATCTAGCCCAGTAGCCTGTCTGCCGACAGTGGCCAGCACCAGGTGGCCCAGAGAGGGTGGACTGAAGACAATGATCAAGCGATTTGTCTCCTGCCATCCTTCTCCAGCCTCTGACAAACAGAGGCCAGGGACACCATTTCTATCCCCTGGCTAATAGCCTTTTATGGACCTAACCTCCATAAAATTATCTAGCTTCTCTTTAAACTCTGTTATAGTCTCCAAATACCAATTTTAAATTAATTGGTAAATCCAGAATCAAACTTAATCCCACACATTCACCTATAACATACACCATATCCTCTCCAATACCTGAAAGGTAAACACCTTGGAAAAGAGTTGTTTAAAGAACATGAACTGTGAATTTCCACATTTTCCAGTTTTTAATGTGTAATTTTAGAAGGCACATCGATAGCTTAAGAACAAATATCACTTGTTTCAAAAATGTTTGCCTACTTTTGTTAATAACACTTCCCATTGCTCTAGTTGAAAGATAAGAGGACTTTTTTAAAATTGCTATTTATAGGGGAAAGTTATGAAACTAGACAGTTATTTCTTTGCATGGATTTCTCACCCCCCCCCCCCCCCCCCCGAGCCACAACAGATGTGATAAAACACAATATATAGGAATGACAAAGTAGGTTGCAAATGGCAAAGGAGTCAAACATAATAAAAAAAATCTTAAATGAATCAAATTGTACCATAGAATTTCTATGGGAAGAGTAATGGAAATAGATATATTGTAGAACTATTGCTATAAGTATATCTAAAGACCATCTGAGAAGATTGGTGACAGTGACTAAAATACTCAGGGAGACTGGAGAGGCTACAAAAAAACCCAGAAAACCTATTAATAATGAGAGATTTCAACTATCCCCTTATTGACTGAGTAAGTCTCCACAGATCGGGACAGAGATAAAATTTGTAGGCACCATAAATGCCTTTGAGACCATATTTTCCTGGAGCCTACAAAGGAACAGGCAATTCTTGATTTAGTTCTAAATGGAGCACAGGATCTGATCTATCTGGTGGACTAAGCTATTCAATTTAATTAAAAGACAAGAGTAAAATGAATACAAGAAGAAATGCAATACTTAATTAACCTATGGATCTCAACTGACTAACAAAACTATCACTGAGATCAGATATTTATATGGACAATGACATCATGTAATCCAAGTAATTACTACCATTTAGTAAAATATAAAATACAAAATTCAAGCAAGCAATGAAACAATTAGTGTTAACTATGGATGTTAAATTGGTGTTTTTTTGGGGTAAACATGGAACCTCTGAAACTTGTAGTGGTTACAAGTTTACATACAGGAGAGCAGGGGGAAGGCAACTTTGCATGGGGGGAGGGTGGGGCAGGATGGCAGGAGCCAGTGCTCATGGGGGAGTTGGCTTAAAAGCTGGCTTCCCACAAGCACTGGCTCATGCCTGCTCTCCAACCGCACTGCTGTCTGTATCAGAGGCAGCAGCGTGAGGGGGAAGTGGGGGGAACAGGCAACTCCCCGTGAGCTGGTGCTTGCAGGAAGCCTGTTTAAAAGCTGGCTCCCCACAAGTACCAGCTCCTGCCTGCTCCCCCACCACACTGCTGCCTCTGGTACAGAAAGAAATATTACATGACAGACAATTCTACTTCACCTACCTGACTGTCATTGTTTAAACAGTCTTCAAGGAATTCATTAACAATATGAGCCTTGGGAGATTGTAGAGTGTTTTCCACTTCGTCACACTGTACAGGCACCGGAGGTTTGCTAAACAAAAAGACAGACATGTAATGGAAAGAATGAAACAGCTTTACAAACTCAAATTGCTATAAGGTACATTATTATGTCATTGGGAACTACTGTTTTGTATGTTTATAAAATATGCAAACAACAGTAGTTGGCAGAGGGTGTAAAGAACAGGATTAGAATGATACTGATAAATTGGAGAAGTGTTCTGACACCAGTAAGATACAATTAAAGACAGACAAATACAAAGAGGGAGACAAAAAATATCAATTTTAAAATATGAAGTAGGAAACAAATGCCTAACAACTAGGTAGCAGCACTGCAGAAAAGAACTGCTGGGTTATAGTGGGTCACAATTTGAAGTTTAGTCAACCGCATGATTCTATGGTGAAAAGGTAAATATTCTGTGGTATATTAACAAAGGTATCATATGCAAGACATGAAAGATAACCGTTCTGCTCTACCTGGATCTGGTGAGGCCTTCAGCTGCAATACTATATCCAATTTTGGACACCACAGTAAGAAAAACATGAACAGAGTAAAGATAGTAATACAGGAGAGTGTAACAAAAGTGATAAAATGTTTTGAAGACAATCTAAGAAAGGTTGAAAGAACTAGGCATGTTTAGTCTAGAGGAAAAGAGACTGGTGAGGTGAACATAAGTTTTCTAATATATAAAATTATAGAAATGACCACAATCAATTGTTTTGCCCTCAATGGACATGGAGAACAAGTAGTAATTGGCTTAGTTTGCAGCACGGGAGATTTAAGTTAGCTAATAGGAGAAACCTATCTAACCAGTTAAGCAAGCAAATAGGTTACTTAGGCCAAAAGTCAACAAAGCTCCAGAAAAGCAGACTTTGACCCCCTCAAGGAACTGATGAGTGGAATCCTCTGGAAGGCTAATATGAGGGGGAAAGGAGTCTAGGAGATCTGGCTGTATTTTAAAGAAGCCTTACTGAGGGTAAAGGAACAACTAGGGATATTAAATTGCAGTCAATCAGCTAATTGAGTAGTCGATATTTCCATCGACTACGATTAGTCGATGGGGGTGGGGTCACTCTCTACCCCTGCTGTAACTCTGTAGTTTAAATGTAGTAGGAGTTGGGTGTGCAGCATCCTACTACACTTAAACTGCAGAACCACAGCGGGGTTAGCTCCTGGTGGCAGCATGAGTCGGGACTAAGCAGTCCCAGCTCGCACCAGCCCCCGGAGGTAACCCTGCTGCGGCTCTGCAGTTTAAATGTAGTAAGAGCCCACTGCAGCATCCCGGAGCCGGTGTGAGACGGGCCTTTCAGTCCTGGCTTGCATCAGCTCTGGGATACTGCAGCTTTGCTCCACATGTAGTGCAGAGCCAGCTCCCCCCCACCGGACTCCTGCTTCCTAAGCCAATTACTACTTGTTCTCCATGTCCATTGAGGGCAAGACAATTGATTGCGGTCATTTCTATAATTTTATATATTAGAAAACTTATGTTCACCTCCCCAGTCTCTTTTCCTCTAGACTAAACATGCCTAGTTCTTTCAACCTTTCTTAGATTGTCTTCAAAAGGAAGCAGGAGTCTGGGGGGGCCAGTCAGCCTCACCTGTTCCTAGAAAAATCTTGGAGCAAGTCCCAAGGGAATCTATTTTGAAACACTTGGGCTACGTCTACACTGGCAGCTTCTTGCGCAAGAACTCTTTTGTGGAAGAGTTCTTGTGCAAAAACTCTTCCAGAAGAGAGCGTCTACACTGGCATGTGCTTTTGTGCTAGAGCATCCATGCCAGTGTAGATGCTCTCTTGCGCAAGAAAGCTCTGATGGCCATTTTAACCATAGGGCTTTCTTGTGCAAGAAATGTATGTTGCCTGTCTACATTGGCCTCTTGCGCAAGAACAGTTGCGCAAAAGGGCTTATTCCTGAGCGGGAGCGTCAGAGTTCTGGCGCAAGAAGCCCTGATTTCATACATTAGAACGTCAGTTTACTTGTGCAAGAACACAGCCAGTGTAGACAGGCAGCAAGTTTTTGCGCAGGAGTGGCCGCTTTTGCGCAAGATCGCGCCAGTGTAGACACAGCCTTGGAGGAGAAGAAGGCAACATGGATTCACCAAGGGCAAGTCATGTCTGACCAACTTAACTGCTATTTATTATGAGAGAACTGGCTCTGTGGATATGAAGAAAGTGGTAGACATGACATATCTTGACTTTCGCAAAGCCTTTTATATGGTCTCCCTCAGTATTCTTGCCACCAAGTTAAAGAACTATGTCTTGAGATGAATGGATTACAAGATGGATAGAAACCAGGCTAAATCATCAGGCAGTGATCAACAGCTAAATGTCCAGGTGAGTGCCCAAGGGATCAGTTCTGGGGCCAGTTTTATTATCTTCCTTAATGATCTGGAAGATGGGATGGACTGCATCCTCAGAAAGTTTGTGGATGACATTAAGTTAGGGGGAGAGGTAAATATGCTTGAGGGTAGGGAGAGGGTACAGAGTGACAAACAGATTGAAGGACTGTGCAAAGAGAAACCCAACGAGATTCAACAAGGAGAAGTACAGACAGAACTTAGGACAGAAGAA
Organism: Rafetus swinhoei; assembly: GCA_019425775.1. Taxonomy (NCBI): domain Eukaryota; kingdom Metazoa; phylum Chordata; order Testudines; family Trionychidae; genus Rafetus; species Rafetus swinhoei. The sequence continues at coordinate 18,636,723 of CM033427.1, read as the reverse complement.
CCCCATATAATGCAACAGGTTGGGGGCCGACAGGCTAAGCACAGTTCTGCAGAACTGGGGATTAGAATGGATGAGAAGTTACATATAGGTCAAGAGTGTGCCCTTGTTGCTAAGAAGACTAATAGAATATTGGGATGCATTAGTAGGAGCATTGCCAGCAGATCGAGGGAAATGGTTATTCCCCACTATTCAGCACTAGGAAAGCCACATCTGAAGTACTGGGTCCAGTTTTGGGGTCCTCGCTACAAAAAGGATGTTGGCAAATTGCTGAGAGTACAGTGGAAGGCAAGCGAAAATGACTAGAGGGTGGGACACCTGACATAAGGAGAAGCTGAGGGAACTGGATTTATTTAGTCTGCAGAAGAGAAGAATGGGAATGGGGGGGGGAAGATTTGATAGTAGCCTTCATCTACTTGAAGGAGGGATCCAAAGAGGATGGAATCAGGCTATTCTCAGTGGTGGCAGGTGACTGAACAAAAAGCAATGACCTCAAATTGCAGTGATACAGATCTAGGTTGGATATTATGAAAAACTACTTCTTTAAGAGGGTGATGAAGCACTGGAATGGGCGACATAGGGAGATGGCGGAATCTCCATCCTTATAGTTTTTAAGATCAGGATTGACAAAGCCCTGGCTGGAATCACTTAGTTGAGTTGGTCCTGCTGTGAGCGGGAGGTTGGACTGCATGACCTCCTGAGGTATCTTTCAACCCTAGTCTTCTATGAATCTATTAAAACAAAAATCAGCAAAGGGTGTTCACACTTTCCTCGTTGCACCTATAGAGTCCCCACAAAACTGCTAACGCCCAGATTTACACCACACAGAATCTTGTTACTCTTGAGAAAATTGAGCACTAAAAATTTTAAAAAGGGCATGCTGCTCCCCGCAGCTCCCCACACCTCTAGTGTGTTGCTGGAGATGCACGATCCCTAACAGCTGTTTCTATTTAAAAGGCTCTCATGTTCCCCATGGCTGCTAGGTAATGTGTTGCCTGACAAGTATAGGGATGGCACCAGCCCTTTAAATACAGGCATTTAAAAGGGCACACAGCTCCCTGCACATCTAGCGTGTTGCTAGGGAGCCAGAGACATGAGCCCTTTCAACTGCTTCTATTTAAAGGGCTTGTCTGCTAGGTGGCTACATTCCTTGGAAGCCACCCAACAGGCACAAGCCCTTTAATCAGAAGCAATTTAAAAGAGCTCACAGCTCTGCCCCACTGGCTCATTGACTGGGAGTTGCCCGGAGAGACAAGCCCTTTCAACTGCTTCTATTCAAAGGGCTTGTGCCTGACAACAGGTTAGCAGTGGGGGCCAGGAGCTATGAGCCCTGTTATATGAAATCTAACCCTCCACCCCAGAAAACTCTGGGAGGAGGCTAGCCCCTGGCATCCTCCCCTCTGTTCCAGGTCCCTTCCATTGGCCAGAAGTCAGGGGGCAAGGACCCTAGGCCAAGCAAAGCTCCCATAAGGGTAGCTCTAAACCCCGCCCCTTCCACCTGAGGGGAATTTGTGAAGTGGTCCCCCTTCAAAAATTATTGCCTACCCCTGGCATAGATGCAGCCCACATAACACAGAGTATATGCAACTCATAGTGATAAACAGGTTGAGAACCACTGATCTATAGCATACATACTACGTAGCCTAAGTGCACTATGATACAAATTCAGGAACAATTTTTTAAAATGTTTATTACTCACAAAGCAACTGGAACATTTTCCCACGATCTTTCTCCTTCCAATATATCTACGGTACAAGGGCTGTCATCATTTTTCAGAGCACTTGATAAATTCTCAACAGAAGACTCTAGAGTTCTCTTTGCCTTCAAGATAAGCAACTCAATCTGGTCATCTAAAAAAAACACACCACCACCCATTACTATACACTAAGATTCTTCAAATGAACAATTTCACTTTCATTATTCAATTATTCCATTCAGACTTATTCTAAATGACTTGTAAGACACTGGAAATAGTCTGTCCTCTTTCAGATGTTACTGTCAAAATTATCAAAATGTAGTGTTTAAAATTTTGCTTAAATATGGAATTAAGCATCTTCATATAGAACTATGGGTGTGTCTAGACTACATGGCTCCATCAACAGAGCCATGTAAAGTAGTTTACTCAACATAGTCAGTGAAGCGGGGATTTAAATAATCCCTGCTTCATTAAAATAAAAATGGCCGTCGCGTTGTGCCAACAATCAGCTGATCCTGCACAGCGTGGCAGTTTAGATGCAGCGCGGTCGACAAGGGAAGCCTTACAGGAGCGGTCGACAACAGCTTCCCTTGTTGACGGCGCCGCATCTAGACTGCCGTGCTGTGCCGGATCAGCTGATTGTCGGCACAGCGTGGTGGCCCTTTTTATTTTAATGAAGCGCGGATTATTTAAATCCCTGCTTCACTGACTATGTTGAGTAAACTACTTTACATCGCTCCATCGACGGAGCCATGTAGTCTAGACACACCCTATGAGACTAATTCTAGGCACTATTTTTGAAATCTTGACATATGATTTTATAAAACAAATAGGCTTCTATTCTAAGCTCTAAATTCTCAGAAAAATCTCAAATACAGAAAAATCTCTTCCCAACATAAAATACATCCCAAAAGATAAGATAATCTCTTCTGTACACAAAAAAATCTCCAGCCTTCAACATACTCTAACACTTTGGAGAAAAAATTTGTCTTGTACCACATCCTGAAGGTTAGTCTGGTAGAGTGAGGATAGGAGAATTCCAAAATGTGAGCATGTCTCCCAAAGAATGCCCTATTGAAAGCTGCTTCCTGCTTATAGTGGGGAGACCTCCAGCTTCAGTGCCTCTACAGATCTTTATTTTGGCTGTAAGGCAGTGGTCTCCAACCTTTTTACACCCAAGATCACTTTTTAAATGGCAGAACAAGCCAAGATCTGCCACCCCGCCCCTTCCTTGAAACCCTGCCCCTTCCCTGAAGCCCCACCCTCTCTATTCTCCTCTCTCCATCACTTGCTATCCCCAACCCTTATACTGCTGCTTTTCCCCCAATTCTTCTGTAGGAACAAGTTTTTCCAACATTTGGCCTGTCTAGACTGGACCAAATGTCAGAAAAACCTCTTCTTTGAAGCCCCTTATTCCTCGTGGAAAGAGGAATATAGGGGTGACTGAAGATCATGTTTGCTCTTCCACTAAAAGAAGTGGAAGAACAAACCATCCCTGGATGCAGAAAAGTTTTTCTGGGATATCTCCGAATCCTGAAAAACTCCTGCAGTCTAAGCCGCACTCGCTGGGTTGAGACAGGATGTGTAGGCTCCGGGTGGGAATGAAGGATTTGGGTGTGGGAAGGGGTGAGAGGTGCAAGCTCTGGGAGGAAATCTGGATGCAGGAGGAGGTGGATAAGGGAACGCTGGCTCGGGAAGGGGGCTCCAGACCGGGCAGTGTTGGGGTCAGATGTAGGGTTAGGGTACTAAGCAAGCCACAGACTTCTGGATGTGAGGGTGCAGGAATTTGGGTTGGGGTATGTGAGGGGCTCAGGGCAGGGAGCTCCAGTGTATGATAGGCTCAGATGTAGGGTCTGGGGGAAAGGGGAGTGGCAGGAGTGTTATGATGCTGTGGCCAGATGGGGGCTTGGCCCCAATTGGGGGTTTGTTGGCCAAGCTTCATTTTTAAATAAAAAACTACAGTAAACTTCTGATAATCCAGCACCTTTAGGACCCAGGGGGTGCCGGATTATCAGATATGCTGGACTATCGGAAGGGGGGGCTATGAGGGGTCTTGGGTGGGGTGGGGGGGATGGGGGGCAGCGCTGCGGGACCAACCCGGCAGCACCACAGCTGCTCTGCCCTAAGCGTCCCCAAGTCAGCTGCTGCTGAAACTGACCAGCGGCTGACTCCAGGAAGCCCGGGGCAGAGGAGCTCCAATTGTCCGGCTGCCTGGAGCACTTCCAGGTTCCAGGTGGTGCCGGACTAGCAGGAGTGCTGGACCACTGGATGCCGGACAACTGGAGTTTTACTGTATGTCAAACACAAAAAGTTTCTGCATTGTGTTTATTTCTGAGAAGAGCAGGGAACCTGTTTTAAGTCAGGGGTCATTGACCCACAGAAAAGTCAGTTGGGGCCACACAAGTGAGATGCAAAAAAACCCCTCCTCCACCTCCCGCACCCCCACCTGTGATTCACTAATGTGGCCCCAACTGTGTTGGTGGGAGCAGGAGACATAGTACTGGGGAAGGGTGCTAGTGGGTGCTTCGGCAGGGGACAGGGTGCCAGTGGGGACAGGTTTCTGAGGCTGGGGAGTGGGGGCTGGGGAGTGGGGGAATGGGGAGTGAGGAGAGGGTGCCGGGAGGGCAGGGGATAGGGTGCCAGTTGGGACAGGTTTCTGAGGCTGGGGAGAGGGAACAGGGAAGAGAGTCCCCTGCACCCGCCTCCTTCCAGGATTGCCCCCCCCGGAAGCTGGCGCGTGCCTCCCGCAGCGCAGCCAAACCCCCGCATGTGCCTGCCCTGGAGCCAAACCCACCTCCCATGGCGCAGCCAAACCCCCGCGCACGCCTGCCCCGGGGCTAAACCCTGGGGCCGACCCCCGCTCCCGCGACGCAGAGAAACCCCTGCGCTCGACTCACCCCTCCTGCAGTGCAGGGAAGCCACTGCACTCCTCCTCCGGGGCCGACACCTCCTCCCGCAACGTGCCCAGCACGCCACCGAGCTGTGGGAGGGGAGCAGCCAGCGCACTTCCAGAACCCCAGGAAGTGGCGCGAAGCTGCAGGCAGGACTTCCATCCACCCCGCGGGAAGCTGGCACTACGCTGGAGGTAGGTAGTGGGGTTTCTCGGGGGTGGGAGGAAAATGGGGGGTGCCCGAACGCCTCATGATCGACTGGTCGAGGCCTCGAGATTGACCAGTCGATCGTGATCGACCAGTTGGTGACCACGGCTGTAAGGCATATAACTGTTCAATTGTACATGCGAACTGAAAGGAAAATTAACAGATGCTCACAGCTACAATCTTTCCAGGCAGTCAGAGTTTTCCCTCATAGCTCATGTATAGAATACAGCACTCAAGAGTCCTTAACTTTTAAAGTATTCCGATATTCAAATCATCCAATCAAATCTACATTAATATTGAGGAATCTTAAATGGCTGGCAAACAGGTGAATTTTCCTTTATAATGTTATATAATAGATGCTTCAAGCCCTCCAGAGAGAAAAAAAATATGCTTGTACACACACCATATGTAAAGTCCTGTGGCACCTATAGACTAACAGCTTTATTGGAGCATAAGCTTCATCAGATGCATCTGATGAAGTGGGTCTTTGCCCACGAAAGCTTACGCTCCAATAAAGCTGTTAGTCTATAGGTGCCACAGGACTTTTCGTCGCTTTTGCAGATTCAGACTAACATGGCTACCCCCTCTGATACTTGACACCATATGTAATTACATATAACTGCATTAGTTAGGTTGCAAAATCAAGCACTCAAAAATTAATAAGTAGTGGATTTATGATTTCACATACAATCCTAATTCAGCAAACCTATCCAACCGGCCTCTGAACTGAGTGAGGTAAGTATCTTTTTGGGAGAAAAAAGTCATGATCATAATTAAAAACAGCATTATAAAACAGACACATAAATGGGGGTAAACAAAAATTGTGGCGATATCCATAAATCTAACATTTCCTAAATTCGGAGTACTTGACTTTGCTATCTAAAATAATATTTTAAATGAGATTTTATATGAATTTCCTATTTATTAAATAAATCCCATCCCAACCACACATTACCATCTATGTGAATGCTGAACCCTTAGCACTGCAACACAGACTTCTACCCTTTGAGTTAACGACTAACCACTTTAGTGAGCATTATCAAATACTCAATAGGACGCTTCCCGTTAATTTACAGCAGCTTTTTCCTGTTGCTCGAAATGTAGAAGTGGATGGGCCACTGGCACCACATGCTGGGGGATATATGAAAGGAGTCCAGCTCAGCAAGCTGTTCCCTATCCTGAGAATTGAAAGAGCTCCTGCTCCACATCATGCCCCCAGAGAGGACTGGAAACTGAGCACAAAGTAGTTGTGGGTCAAGCTTAGCTAAAGAGCTGGGGGAGCTACTGCCCCATGTTATGCCCTTGTAGGTATAAGGTATGACTCCTGTTCCCATTTAGAGGGTACGGGGATAAGCAATGTCCAGCTCACCTCTATTCTTTCCAGTTACAGCTGCTCACAGATATTCTCAATGCAGGGCCTGCTGCTGCTGTTTTGAGAGAAACTGGCAGAGGCTGGCCACAAAGGCAAACTGCTAGAAATGCGAAGTCAAGGTGCATAAGTTAAAATGTGTTTACTTCTAAATGAGAGCACCCATCTAGAGTTAAGTGCCCTTTGTTTATTCTAACTTAGGAGATGTCAATATTATTGATGCTACAATGGCACAACTATAGTGTAGTAGCTGTGCTGCTGTAGCTGCAGAGTGTACACATTTGCTAAACTTCCAGTTTTTTAAATCCAACTTCCAAGATGCAGGAGCTAGGTTGACTGAGCAATTCTTGTGTTGACCTAGTTGTGTCTATACCAGGACTCAGGTCAACTTATTTATGTCTTTCAAGGATATGAATTTTTCACACCACTGAATGGCAGTTAGGTTAACCTAAATTTTGGACGTAGAACAGCTGTAAATTGATGTGGTACCAAGGTCATTTTACTCCTGAATGACAGAATCCAGTAGGTGGGTGGGTAAGGTTAAATACGCTTTAATTTATGCATACTGACTTCAGACCCTTTGTTGGTTTACCTTAAATGTACTAAGGGTTTGTCTTCATGAGCACTACAGTGATGCAGCTATGCTGCTGTAGCAGTTTAGTGAAGATGTTACAATGCTGACAGGAGAGCTTCACCACTCAGTACAGTTAATTCACCTCCCCGAAAAGCAGGAGCTATGCTGAGGCCAGAAGCTTTCTTACTGACATAGAGCTGTCTAAACTGGAGGTTAGATCAGTATAACTATGTTACTCGTGAATATGGATTTTTTACTATTCACCAATGGTGAATGGGTATGAACAGCCTTACTGTGCAGTGGTTCACTTTGCACAATACAGCAGGACCATGTTTTGTCACGTGTGACTAAAAGTTACACTTTGCATTTAACATTCTCAAAAAACATTCACAAACCATGCATAATGTAGTTACCTCTGAATGGCTGTTTAGACTGTCTTGAGGGAACATTGCTAGGTTGGAAGTATGCACTTGGTCTGTCATATCTGCAATTTCCTGTTACTTCATTGTCATCTGTTGGATCCCCATAACTATTTTGTTCAAAAGAATTGCAGTTCAATTTATCCACAATGTGAGTTTTTTTCAGATTCTCACAATTTTTTGAAGAGGAAAATTCATCTTGTATGTTAAGTGTTTGAATAAAGCTTTGATTAGCTGAATCAGATAAAAGGTTATGACTCTTTAGCCAGATTGGGTAATTGAAATCAGGAATGCTACTTATTCCAGAGACATTCAAGTCAGACTTATGGCTAGTAAGCCACCTTGGATAATTCTTGTCAGAAATAGGTATAGAGTGTTGCTGGAAACAGTGATCTCTTGAATTTTCTTTAGAAAATAAAGAATTATATTTGTGAGATTTATATACATTGTATTTCTCTTTGCCAATGTCTCTATTCTGATTTTGAGTATCCACAGCATTGTCTTGGAAACCAAAGTCTTTTTCAACATCAAATGAGGAATTCTGATACGGATAGAAGGCCGATTTTTTCAGTGACTTCCTAATCCACTTGCCACTTTGAAGCCCTAACCCAGAGGGAGTCCTGTAGATAAAAGGCAGTGATCCATCTGCTGGAAATGCTAGTAGATCATCTGTGGTGAGACTAATCAAGTCCGGGTCATAAAGAGTTTGTCTTATAAAAGGTGAGGCAATCGAGTTTAGTTTCACTTGCTGGTTAAAGTCCTCCAAAGCTAAAAAAACAAAGAAACTGGTTTTTTTATACATTTTTCTAAATTTTAAAAATGCATCAAAATTATGTATTCAAAAAACCTATGTATTTTGCACATTACTTTTTTTTACAAAATTACAGTGTGAATATTTTGTACTGATGTTTCAAAGCATCACAGTCAATTTTAACTCCACTACTCTCTAAAATGAAAAAAATAAAATCATTTAAAACTTTTGTCTTACTCCCAATGAGTCAAAACACTCATGTTACATCTGTAGAAATGTAGAGGGGAGTGGTTATTAGGGAAGTGAACGTGTAACCGTTTACAAGGTTCATCAGTTAGCATGCCTGTTTCTCTCTCCCCGCCTTGCTGTCAAAGGCAGCAGCGCCGGGGGGGAGGGGGTGGGTGGGGGCAAGAGCTGGGGCATGTGAGGAGTTGGCTTTTAAGCTAGCTCCCTGTGCACACTGGGTCCCAGGGAGCCAACTGCCCCCTTCCTGCTTGTAACAACTGAATTTTCAGCAGTTACACGTTTACTTTGATAAACACATTTTAACATCCCTAGTGGTTATGGAGGAAATCACAGATTCATAGAGTACTAGAACTGGAAAGAACCTCTAGAGGTCATCAAGTCCAGTCCCCTACCCTCACGGCAGGACCAAGCACCATCCAGATCATCCCTGATAGATGTCTATCCAACCTGCTCTTAAATATCTCCAGTGATGGAGATTCTACAACCTCTGTATGCAAATTACTCTGGTATTTCACCACGCGGACAGTTAGGAAGTTTTTCCTAATGTTCAACCTAAACCTCTGTTGCTGCAGTTTAAGCCTATTGCTTAATCTAGCATCTTCTGTTGTTCATCTAACCAAAACAGGGCACCATTCAGATAAGTGTTTTGACATCAGTATAGAACTGTAAATGAAAGCATATTTCAAATTAGGGAAGTTAAATTTAGTTTATCGACTAGTCGATAAGCAGGTGAGTGGGGGAATCATAATTTAAGTTTAATTTACAGGAAACGTACCATATTTTTGTACAGAACCACACTTTGCTGACTTATCTTTAGGAGTACTCTGACCTATGCAGATTTTTCCAGTGCTAACTTCTGAAGACATAAGACTTTGATTAAAATCTTCAATATAGGCCTCCAAAGCCCGAGATGCAGAGTCATACACCTTGTCTTTGTACTGAATTGAGCTGTTTGAGTGGGAATTACTACTGTTAAGGCTGCAGCTTGCTAGGAGAGAAGACACAGTCGATTCAGGTGAGAAAATGCTGTCTTTTTCAAATGAACATGCCATAGCTTTTATCCAAATGATTAGTAGAATCCCCTCTCATCTTTCTGAAGAGTCTGAATAAAGAAACAAAAATATAACCAATCACTATAGTGATACATCCTCTCATACATTATATTTCTGTACTTCCAAATATCTGTATTTAATTGTCATGCATCAGCATGTTTATTAATTTCCAGTAAGACTTTTACCAATTTTGATAGCTTTTAAATCAGGGGTGAAGAACCTCTGGCCTACAAACCGCATATGGTTGTTGTGGCGCCAGATAGATTGTTTACTTGAACGTCCACAGGCACAGATGATCGCAGATACCAGTCGCTGTGGTTTGCCATTCCTGAGCAATGGGAGCTGCGGGAAGCGGCCGGGGCCAGAATAGGAAAGGCAAAACAGCCACTGACAGCTGCAGGGCTCTTGTGTCTGTAGACACAAGAGCCCTGCTGAACTGTGTACAGCCCGCAGGCCTGAGGTTCCCCCACTCCTGTTTTAAATAGTGCAGCTAACAGATTCCATTCAGCAATTGAAAATTTGTATTCAAGCTGTAATCCAGATAGTCACTCTAGCTACTGACTGCAGAGCTTTACAAATAAATAAATAAATAAATAAATACATCTCTGAGTAGGCAATATCAGAAAAACAAAGGCATGCAGACCACAGAACAAAAATAAGTCTGAATCTGGACAAAGAAAAGGGGAAAGAATCTGAGTGTTCATATGCAAAAGGCACCTCATATTCTGTACCGGCCACATTGTTTTTCCAAACATTAAATACTGAAAGATCCTGGTTTAGCAAGAGGCACATTTAGCAGATGAACAGATGAAAGTCTGCCAGACCACTGGATTCAGCTGGAACATCCTAGAAATAAATCTTTCTATAACAACACTACTAGCACGGAAGACCCAAAAATTAATGGAGCAAAATTGAACAGACTAGTAAAAATGGCTTTAACATATAAGCAAGTCAGTCAATTGACAATACCAAGGTGGTAAATCACTATCACTGCAGAAATTCAAGATGTAATAATATTGGGAATGGAATATTAAAGAACCTTGCCAACTACAGGTGTGGGGGGCATTTTACAGGCTGTAAGAGCTTCTTAAATCCTCTTATCTATGCAATTAAATTGGCTTGGCTATAATAATCCAATGGATTGAAAACTGACTGAAGATTCATAATTGTAGAATAGTGCTAAATTCTGAAGCTGGGATTTTCAAAGAGGCTTAAAGGTGTTAAATCCCATGGAAAAGAGACACCTAGCTCCCTTAAAGCGCCTTTGAAAATCAAAGCCTCATAAAATGAATCAACTAGTTGAGGGCATCTTGAGGAGTACAGGACAAACAGCATCTAACTTGGACCCATATGGGAAAGATTTAGTATTTTTATTAAGAAGATATCACAAATTGTATCAATGTGTAAACTGTGACAGAGCCAGGGAGGGAAGGAAGTGATTTGCCAAGAAAGAGCTGCCGTTTGGTGGAGCTCCATGGTGTGAATACCAAAGGAGAAATGTTGATCTGCACGGTCCAGCAAATAATTGGACGTTACACAATGTCTCTTAAACGTTTTTACTGAAAGGGCTATTAAAGGATTCAGGTGGGCGCCTAGGCACAGGCCAAGGAAGCAGAAAGGATGACCATTAGCCAAACAGAGCAAGAGAAGGAGGTGATGTATTTTACTGCACCAACTCCTGTTGGTGACGCTTTGGAGTCACAGTTAAAAAATTGTCGCTCACACCAGACGTTGGTCCAGTAAAAGATAATATCTCACCCACAGTGTGTCTCTGATGCCCTGGAACCAACGCAGCAACTACCCTGCAAACAGCCAGACTCGGTGGCAGGCGCAGCCACACCTACGACGTAGTGATGTCCCAGAGACGTACCGTGCCACCCACTACCTAGCCCCATCGCGCCAGCTTTCTCCAGCTCCCCCAAACTTACCTCCCTCCCCGGCGCAAGCTGGTCACGTCACGATACAGGGCTGTGCCAAGCCCTCCATCCCCAACGCTGTCCCTTCCTCCCCAGAGATCTTCCGGGCGTGGAGGCTGCAATCCTGAGCCGACGCCTGGACGCCCCGCGGCAGCGCTAAGACGAACCGGCAGCGGCAGCTCTCCTCACGCCACCGACTGTTGCCGCCCGCTAGTTCAAAGTACGACACCACCTCTTCCAAAATGGCGCTTGACTCACTGCGCAGGAGCACGCGGTCGCATTCCTTTCTGGGAGTTGTAGTTCGCCCCCCTCGTCTGTGCATGCTGTGGACTACAACTCCCAGAATGCCCAGCAAGCCATTACCGCACATCTCTGCACACTGCTAGACTACATGTACCTCTGGTATCCCGGGAAAAAGCTGCAGTCTAGCCTTAGCCTAAGAGTGCAGGGGTGCTGCAGTTAGGGATGTGAAGACTAGTCGACCAGTCGCTTCACTCCCTTGCTGCCTCTATAAGAAAGGGGGGGGGAGATGGGGTACTTCAAAGTGGCAGCTTATTGTGGACTCTGGAGCCAGATGCTGGACTCCATGTTGAAATGCTGCCTACAGCCTGGGGTCAACTGGAGACTCAGCTGCCCCCAGGCTCCATGCCACCCTGCTGCTTTAAAACTTGGGTGGGGCATGGAATCAACAGGGGACTGCTTGAGTCCTGCACTGGCCCCATGCTCCCTGCAGTACTTTCGCCTCTGAAGTGTAGAAAGAGCCCTGGGGCTGTTGCTACACTTCAAAGGTCGAGGTGTCCTTATGGACTAATTGAATAGTTGATGCAAATTGCATTGATTATTCGATTAATCTAAATTTAACATCCCTAACTGCAGTATCCCCTGGCTTGAAGTGGTTTCCATAATATACCAGTTTGCCTGTTTGGTTCCACAGGTTCAGCACCCCTGCTTGTCTGCCAGCTTCCCCTCACTTGGATCCCTCCTAAAAACGTACATCTTCAGTGATGCCTCCATGAGGACCTAATAACATTTGTGTACCCATCCTTGAAACTGAAGCACAATAATGCCCGTATGCTTAAATCTCCAACTAGTTGTCCTGCGATAACCCTCCTCTCTTCATGCCGACTCCACGTCCCTCTTGCTGTCTATACAGGCTAGCCATGCATCTCTCCAGGTCCTTATGTGGCCTCATCATATTAATAGTAGCAATAACATCGAGGCACCGGAGGACACCTGCCAGGGGAGTGAAGGTGGCTTTCCTATGTCCGCCTGTACTAGAGTTAGGACCGCGCCAGCCAGACTTGGCTGAGTAAGGGTGGTGCCGCAGGGCAGGGCTAGACGTGTCACCCAGCCTGGCTGCTGTGGCTGAGAGCCCTCGTCTCCTGCCTCTGCCCTTATGTGCCAGACGAGCCTGGAGGTCGTTGTGCATCCCTGGTTTGCCCCCATCCCTGCACGGCCGGAGGGGGTGGCTGACGTCACTGCGCACACCGCGCAGTAGCCCATCCCAGCGGGTGTCGCTGGGCGGATGGATTCAGGGAGAAGGGGCGCGGGGGATGCCCGGGGAAGGGAGCTGTGGCTCAGCTACGTCTACCGCCCTGCGGCGCCGGCCAGCCCCCACTGCCGCGCGGGCACGTTCTCCCGCCAATGCCAGTGACCGCCCGGCGGCGGCATGGAGCCCCTGAGGAGGAGGAGGAGGTGGCAGAACCGGATTGGCTTTGCCCGCAGCCTGGCGGCCCTTGGATCCATGCGGGGGCCGGGAGAGGCTCCCGAGCACAATGTAAACACGGGCCGCGCGGCCTGCGACCCACCGAGAAGGGGTTGGCGGGCTGGAGCGGTTGTCGGCGGGGAGAGCCAGGAAGCCTCCGGGCCACAAAGTCAGACACGTGCCGGGAGCTGGGTCTCTGGGATACGCGTGTTTGTCCCGCCCGGAACTGGGACACTCCCGCAGGGATCCGGAGCCCTGGCCCCCTCACCGCCCACCTTTCTCCCTCCTGCCCCCCCCCAGTGCTCCCCCATTTCCCGCCTCTCTCCGCCTGTGACCCCCATGACCCCTCTCTTCCCAGCGTACCCTGTTCCCTCCCCTCTCCCTTGTTTCCCCCCTCAAGGCCCATTGCCCCCTGTCTCGCAGTGCCTCTCCCATTCCTCCCAGTGTCCCCGGGTAAGACCCCCCAAGAGAGGTTTGAGGATTCAATTATAGGGCTTGTCAGAACTCGACCCTTTTTATAATTTTGATGGATAATAGCTATGTTTATAAGCGTTTTTCCAGGTTTTAGCAAATTTTAATTTTTCACTTTTGTGGAAATTTGAGTGTGGGTTCAGACAGTGAGGGTGGTGACAGACAATTTGGAGAGAGTAGGGTGAGATGTGAAAAGTTAAACCTTTACAATGGCTAAAACACAAATTGTCATATTAATCAAAAACATAATTTGTGTTACTTTGTATGTTTCAGTTGTTATCAATGGAAATATTTTTTGTTGTGGTGTGTGTGTGTGTGTGTGGTGAAATCAGTATTTACTTATATAAATTTAATCCTTTCCAAATCTATTTGTTTGGAAAGCATCACATCTGTGTGAAGTGCCATATAAATAGTATCTAGATAGGACTGAGCATGAGGAGCAGCACCATTTTCTATGTCACCCACCTGTGTTTTACAATAGGAACATGCAAAAAAAAATCAATGGAATGAGAAACCTTGGATTGAAGCAGATGTTGCACATTTCAACACATTTTCATATAAGTTAAAGCGAATTTCCTTGAATCAAAAAACAAAACAGAAGGGGGGGAAATCTGAAAAGCTTGAAATTGTAGTGATACTGGGTGAGTATGTTCTCAGAAAGAGGTGGTTTGATTTTACCACTTTTGTGATGCTTCTAAACAGCAGAAAAATCATTATACATTTTCTATAAAATTAATCTCTAACTTTATAAAATTATTCAGTGAAAAAGAAGTGAGGTGGCAGTGGTAATCTAAAATAGGTTGTCAGGATGTAGCTAGCAGTACCTTTTACTGATACCAAACCACTCTGCTAAGTGACTTCCAAGTTCCAATGGAATTAATGTACAATTTATAAACTGTACTTTGCCACACAGTGCTCCGTTTCCAAGCAGAGATTTCTTGTGTTATTGACAAGAGTAAGAATGTTGTTTTCTTTAAACTTAGCTGTATATTTCATTGCTGCAGGTCATGACAAGATTGTACCAGCAGGAAGTAAAGCACATAGGGTAATTGTGCACACTGACCTGGACTGCTTTTATGCACAAGTAGAAATGATCCATAATCCAGAATTAAGAGACAAACCTTTAGGTACATTTATATTGTGCTTTTATTGCTGTTTGAGAAGTACTTTTTTACTTTTGTACTCTGGCCTTTTGTGGTTTACGCTGACTGCTTGAAAGGATCATTTGAACTCAAAACTGTTGATATTGTTGCATGTGAATTTACTAAGTGGAAGTAAATGTTTTTAATGAATTTATATAAATGCTGCTACTAATGCAGATATGCCTATGTATAGATCAGGTTGCATGATATGGGCCCAAAGTAGTGAGAATACCTTTTCATAAGTGAAAAAATCAACATGGCATTTCAGGAAAAAATATTACCATAAGATATTCTAAGAAGATGAGCACTGGCCCTAATAACCTTCAGTTTTATGCAATAAAATCTATATACATATATTAGAGATTTGGGTGTCTGTCTTGAGTCCATTTGCTCTAGAACTCCTCCTAAATGGTTAGAGCTAGGACAACCAATTTTGTATGCAGCTTAGTCTTATCCTAACTTAAAGCAAGGCCAGGGTTTGGTTGTGTCAGTAAAACGGGCTATGCCTGGAATTTGATTTGTTTTTCATAACATGGAAAGAGGTGCGGGGAGAGAGAAGGGATGCTATCCTACCAGTCACCACTGGGAGTAGCCATACCAGTCACCACTAATGCAGTGGCCATCTGGGGATGGGGCTCTGCCTTCTTGACCTGACACTGATAAGTGGCTTCCCTGACTCAAACCCTGGCCCCACTGCTGTCCCCACTCCCACTCTTGAGCACCCACAGGAGCCAGCCCAGCCCCGGACTCCATCTTCCCCACCTGCACTGCTGAGCCACACAGCATGGCTGCTGTGGTCAGCCTGCACAGCGTCCCCCATCCCCAGGGCCATGAAGCGCCAGCCCGGCTTGTGAAGCCCCCTTTCTCCCCAACCAGACTAGCTCCCAAATCCAAAGCCTTCCCGTCATATCCCTGGGCCAGCCCCCACACCTCTGACCCTCGGCCAGCCTGGGGTGCACCAGTGCAAGTTCTGCATGGTCCCCGCTTTCCTGCTCCCTCTGGACTGGACCTGCGCATCGTTAGATAAGTCTGCTAGTTATGATATGTTTCTTGAAAGCTGTATTCAGTTTTTAATGATTGGGGGATGTGCATTATAGGCGTTGATTAAAAAGTGCAAATGGCATGAAAGTATTGAAATATGCTTTGTAATGTCTAATAAATAAGTGATTCCTTAAAATGTGTTTATTTTTTACCTTTGTTTCTAGGTGTGCAGCAGAAAAACTTGGTTGTTACCTGTAACTATGAAGCCAGGAAACTTGGAATTAAGAAACTTATGTCTGTCAGAGATGCTAAAGAAAAATGTCCCAGCTGGTGCTAGTTAATGGAGAGGACCTGACACAATACAGAGAAATGTCATACAAAGTTACAGGTACAGGTTAACTGTTTTTAATATAAGTACTGTGTATATGGTAAGAATATTTTCCTACCTAAACATTTCTGATTTTAAATGAGTTTTAGAAAGTTGTCATAAGGCTTATAAAGATGCCATCTAAATCTGTGATTGGATCAGTTTTCACAAACTAAGCAGTTGGGCTCAGTCATTATCTAGATTAAAGATGCATGCTGGATTCAGCCAACATGATGTATTTATGTGGCCTTTATGACACATTAAAATTGTGCAGAATCTTTAGAATATTTTTAAATGCAAGGTAAGTTTCAAGCCATCATGACTGCAGGAAGGACCTTCTAAAAATGAACTGCCTGGAAACTGATGCCATGACATCTGGCTGAGTAAGTGACTCAGAAGTATGAACTCTCCTGTCCCTTGTTAATCTTTTTCAAGGGGTTGATAATGAAGTCCACAGGATTGGGATTTAGAGTTGCTGCAGGAAAATAACTACAGAAATTACAAACTTGAAGACTCTCAAAGAAAAGAGGGAAAGAAGCAGGAAAAGGAAGTAAATCAGGGCAAAATATCAGTGGCCTAAGGGGAAGCACTAAATGCTGAAGAGACTATAAGATATTGAATAAATATATTTTAGTATTAGCTTGAGGCTATGTTCTCCCTTTGAGTTCTGTGCAAATTTCTCACTTAGATCAGTGGGAAATCCACTGTAGAGTGTAGAGAATATGAAATCCCAAGTTTACATTATTATCCTATATAAAATTACTGTGTTAGGGACTAGTCAATCTTTTACTGCCTCTATCAGATAGAAGCAGAAAAGGGAAGAGAAGGGGGTACTTCAAAGCGGCAGCGCTGCATGGAGCCCATACCCTGGACTCCATGTGACGCTGCCACTTTGAAACGCTGCTGCAGCCCCAGTGGGCTTCATGCGGGCTGCTGGTTGCCCACCACTGAGCCACACTCTAGCTTTCGGCAGCCTTGGTTACTACTTGCAGAGTGACCCTACGCACTCCTGGATTTTCCTCAGAAACTTGTGTTTTTCAGTGCCGAGTTCCTAGACAGTCCAGATGTTAGAGATCTGTTGCTACTGTAAGGGATCAGTGTATGGTACTTTAAACTGAATTTCTCAGTAACTCTACTTAAAGACAACAATGGATTAGTTTTGATTAAATAATAAACCAAGTATTAGAGGGTTAGCCGTGTTAGTCTGAATCTGCAAGAACAATGAGAAGTCCTGTGGCACCTTAATAGACTAACAGATTTATTGGAGCATAAGCTTTTGTGGGCAAAGACCGACTTTGTCAGATGCATATAGTGGAAATTCCAGAGGCAGGTATAAATATACAGGCATAAGAAAAGAGTTCCAATCAAGAGTAAGGTTAGAGATAACGAAGTCAATTTAGTCAGGGAGGATGAGGCCCACTTCTAGCAGCTGATGTGGAGGTGTGAATACCAGAAGAGGAGAAACTGCTTTTCTAGTTGGCTAGCATTCACAGTCTTTGTTTAATCCTAAACTGACAGTGTCAAATTTGCAGATGAATTGTAGCTCTGCAGTTTCTCTTTGAAGTCTGTTTTTAAAGTTTTTGTGTTGCAGGATGGCTACTTTTAAATCTGCTACTGTGTGTCCCGGGAGATTGAAGTGTTCTCCTACAGGTTTTTGAACATTGCCATTCCTGATATCTGGTTTGTGTCCATTTATTCTTTTATTCTTGCAGGAGGCATCAGGGATCTGTTGAAAAAGCTTTTCTTTCTCGACAGATCCCCCTCTAGACTGCTGCTTTTTGCCAACAAAGTGCTGAGTTGGCAAAACATGGTGGCCATTTTTATGCAAGTTAGGCGTGGGATATTTAAATCCATGCATCATTTGCAATGTCAACCTGCCTAATCTGCATCCCTCTGCCAACAGAGGGATGCAGTCTAGACATACCCTTTTCCCAAGGTCTGCAGTAATTATTGCACCTCACCCTGACTTTAGGTCCTGGATGGAGTTCAGTAACATCCCATCCCTGCCAGTGTACCTTCGCTTACAGAAATATGGTTGAGACAAGGTGGGTGAGGTAGTATCTCTTACTTGACCAGCTTCTGAGAAAGTTTTGCTTTTAAACAGAGCTTTTTTCCTCAAGTCACTTTTTCTCCTTAATGGGACAATCATAGCTACAGCAACACTGCATATAACAGAGGCACAATTAACATGTATAAAGTAGTTACAGTAATCTAAAGATATGCCATATATGTCCCAATTATGTGCTTTGCGTTTTTCCATAGAGTTATTGGAAGAATTTAGTCCACTGGTAGAAAGACTTGGATTTGATGAAAATTTTGTGGATATCACAGAGCTGGTAGAGAAGAGACTAGTACAACTGCACAGAGATGGCTGTTCCAAAGTATCTGTATCTGGGCATGTGTATAATAATCAACGTAAGTGGATATTCCCTATTTTTCTAGAAGATTTTATTAAATTTTAGTAAAATTTAGTACAGAAAATATCTTGATAACTAAATGTATTTAACTTTCAAAACTGCATTATAACACATTTCCTATTCAATACAGTATTGCCTCGAAAAGTTTGATTTTTCCCTGTGGTTACACTTCCAGGAACTGACTTGTAACATACCATAATTTCACATCTGAGAGTCTCATTATTTTGAGAGTCATCTGTACTTTTCTATACTAGTGTCAGTGGAATTTCAGTATACTCAGTGAGTTGAGTGATTTTTTTGTTGTTGTCTTCAATTTGAGCTTGAAGTAATACCTTCATGTTAGTTCTTGCAAAATATCAGATCAACTGTTGCTATAATTTTTAGTACAAAAATTAATAATAAAATTTTTATTAAGAAATAACTGTCTTAATAAGATCTCAATCAATTAATGTTCACGCTTGAGTAGCAGAGATGGATGCCTTCCATTTGTCTTAATTAAACCAATACCGTATTGCTAAATCTTTAATTCGTTTACTTTTCCCTTTGGATATACTGAGGCAGGAGCCTGTTACATGATGGCATTTAAACATTATTCTTTAATATGTATTAAACGTTTGTAGAGTGCATTTATCAAAGTACTTTCCAAACATTAAGTAATTCTCCCCATGCTTCTATGATGCTAGAGTAGTGGTAACCAACTCTTTGATCGGTATTAACTGGTAGATTCTAGAGCCTCTGCCAGTTAATTTTGATCCTCTGGTAGGCTGTCTCTGACTCCCTGATCCCATGTTGCTCCTGGAAGCAGCCAGCTGGCTGAGTGCAGGCATATCTCCTGAGCTCCTGGGATGCGAGAATGAGGTAACTGCATGCTGCTTTTGTCGCAGCACTGTCTAAAAACAGCTTCCATTGGCCAGGAATCATCCAATAGGGGTGGCACTTGTGGGCACAAGGAGCAGTGCAGCACATGGAGATACTCGCCCCCCACCCCCACCCACCCACATGCAAGGGCTGCACTCAGCCAGCCAGTAGTTTCCAGGAGCGGTGTGGGGCCAGGCAGAGACAACTTTCCTGAGCCTCACTGTGCTGCTACCAGCCACAGCCTGCATCCCTACCTCCTGTGCCAGACCACAGTCTGCACCCATACTCCCTTCCAAAACTCACATCCCTCACCCTGTCTTGCACCCAACACTCTTCTCCCTCCTGCACCCCGAGTGTTAGGTGCAGAATGAGAGGTGCAAGTTCTGGAATGGAGTTTGGGTTCAGGAGGGGGCTCCAGGCTGGGGCAAACTCCATCCCGGAGCTTTCACTTCTTGCTCCTATACCCCAGCTCTCTGTCCCATCCTGGAGCCCCTTTCTGTACTAAATTTACTCCCAGAACCTTCACGCTCACTACCTCCTACATCCCTATCCTTTGCCCCTGCCAGATAAAAGTGAGGGAGGGAGAGGGAACGAGAATGGGGGTGGAGTGGGTGGGGTTTTGGGGGAAAGGACGGAGACTCAGGGAAAGGGTAGGGTAAGTCCTGCTCTTAAATTCAAAAAGTGATCTTGGGCATAAAAAGATTGGAGACCACTATGCTAGAGTATTATCCTTTTAATTTTGAGGTAAGCGGTTAAATTACTTGTTTGAGGTTAAACACTGAGTCCATGGCAGCACCAGAAAGAGAACCCAATAGTCCTTACATTCAGTCCCTTGATCTACCCATTAGACCACACTCTTTCCCATAAAGCTTTTAATAGGCTATAAGCATATGTATCTTTTTATTTGTGAATGAACCTGTAGTGATTTGAGCAGTCATTGTTAGCTGAGAAGTTTGCTTTTTGTCTTCACAGCTGTCAATTTAAATGATGTGATGCATATAAGACTTATCATTGGATCTCAGATTGCAGCAGAGATGAGGGAAGTCATGTACAATAGATTGGGTCTTACAGGCTGTGCAGGAGTGGCTTCTAACAAATTACTATCTAAACTAGTATCTGGAACCTTCAAACCAAATCAGCAAACAGTTCTTCTACCTGAAAGCTGTCAGGACCTATTAGGCAGCCTCACATCAGAAAAGTGCCTGGTAAGAGACTTGTGCCACAATCTTTCATAGAAACACTATTTAATTTTAATATATACACTATAATTTAAAAACTAAAGTAATTTTTAAAATTTTTTTATATTTATATTTACTTTTTGCATTTTATGCCAACTAGCCAATGAAACTATACTCGTTTGTTCTAATTGTGTTTTTTAGTCCATGTCACTTTTTGATTCTGCACTAATGTAAGTACTGTAGTATTTGGCTTGCAAATACTTAAAATAATGTATAAATCTCGTACTGTTTTCATTGGAGCCCAAAAATTGTTATCAGTACTTATGTAACTTTGGGAAATAGCTCAATCCTAAAATGTAATTCTCAATTACTTGAAAATGTTGCTTCAAGGAACTTCCAGTTCTATAATTAAAAAAATGTTTTATGATGTCTAGTTTTATAGAAAGATGCTAATATTTACAGAGAAAATTATTTTGATTTATTGACCAAATAAATGTTTAGTATTTTATATACATTATATATTGCAAATACAATTTGCTAAGCATAGCTCAATCTTTTAAATAACTTTCCTGTATGCTATGTTATTCTGTAAAGAAATGTTAACTCAAGTTATCACACATCCTTTTTCATCTAGGGATTGGCTATCAAACTACCAAGCGCCTTGAGTTGCTGGGTCTCAGCAGCGTGCATGATCTACAGACCTTTTCACCTGTAATACTAGAAGAGACACTAGGAGTTTCAGTTGCTCAGCACATTCAAAAGCTCAGCTATGGAGAGGATGACTCCCCTGTTGCTCCCTCAGGACCTCCTCAGGTACAAATGATGTATGAAAATACAATTTTTCAGAATGAGAAAGATGGCACTATTTGAGTACCATTTTGCTGAGCTAGCTGACATCCAGTCGTAAGGAAATCAGCAAATGTCATACTGGAACAGACCAGTACTCCATCTGTTCTGGGACCCTGGCTCTGACAATGGTTAGCACAAGTTGCTTCAGGGTAAGGTATAAGAAATCCTGCAGTTATGGGATAACTTTCCCTATCCCCCATAATTAGAGGTTGGCTTATGGCTTAAACCAGTGGTCTCCAACCTTTTTACACCCAAGATCACTTTTAAAATGACAGAACAAGCCAAGATCTACCGCCCCGCCCCTTCCTTGAAGCCCCACCCTCTCTATCCTCCTCCTCTCCATCACTTGCTATCCCCAACTCTTATACTGCTGCTTTTTCCCCCCCAATTCTTCTGTAGGAAGAAATTTTTTCCAACATTTGGCCTGTCTAGACTGGACCAAATGTCAGAAAACCCTTCTTTTGGAAGCCCCCTTATTCCTCGTGGAAAGAGGAATATAGGGGTGACCGAAAGATCATGTTTGCTCTTCCACTAAAAGAAGTGGAAGAACAAACGCATCCCTGGATGCAGAAGAGTTTTTCTGGGATATCTCTGGAATCCTGAAAAACTCCTGCAGTCTAGCCGTACCCTCGCTGGGTTGAGACAGGATGTGTAGGCTCCGGGGTGGGAATGAGGGATTTGGGTGTGGGAGGGGGTGAGAGGTGCAAGCTTTGGGAGGAAATCTGGATGCAGGAGGAGGTGGATAAGGGAACCCTGGCTCGGGGAGGGGGCTCCAGACTGGGCAGTGTTGGGGTCAGATGTAGGGTTAGGGTACTAAGCAAGCCACAGACTTCTGGATGTGAGGGTGCAGGAATTTGGGTTGGGGTTGTGAGGGGCTCAGGGCAGGGGGTTCCAGTGTATGATAGGCTCGGATGTAGGGTCTGGAGGAAAGGGGAGCGCAGGAGTGTTATGATGCTGTGGCCAGATGGGGGCTTGGCCCCAATTGGGGGTTTGTTGGCCAGGCTTCATTTTTAAATAAAATACTATGTCAAACACAAAAAGTTTCTGCATTGACTTTATTTCTGAGATGGGCAGGGAACCTGTTTTGAGTCAGGGGTCACTGACCCACAGAAAAGTCAGTTGGGGCCACACAAGTGAGATGCAAAAAACCCCTCCTCCAAACTCCCCTCCTGCCCCCCACGCAAGCTTCACTAATGTGGCCCCAACTGTGTTGGTGGGAGCAGGAGACATAGTACTGGGGAAGGGTGCTAGTGGGTGCTTCGGCAGGGGACAGGGTGCCAGTGGGGATAGGGTTCTGAGGCTGGGGAGAGGGGACAGGGTGCCAGGAGAGCAGGGGATAGGGTTCCAGTGGGGACAGGTTTCTGAGTCCACCCAGCATGCCAGAGCTGTGGGAGGGGAGCAGCCAGCGCACTTCCGGAACCCCGGAAGTAGCATGAAGCTGCAGGCAGGACTTCCGTCCACCCTGCACTACGCTGGAGATAGGTAGTGGGGCTTCTTGGGGGTGGTGGGGGTTGGTGGGGGCCCGAATGCCTCGCGATCGACTAGTTGATGGCGATCGACCGGATGGTGACCATGGGCTTAAACCATGGCAGTTCATACCCCTTCCAAAATTATTTTAATTTTACGTATATTTATTATAACTTGGGATATTCTTGTTACTTCTATTAATGTATGTCCTTTTTTGAACTCTGCTGAACTCTAGGCCTATTGATATTTTGTGGAAATAAGTTCATATATGAATTATGTGGAAAAAGCTATTGCCTTTCATATATTTTGATTTGCTTGATCACTTGGTAGTACACAATTAAAAGGACTATTGCATTTATTTCAGTCCCTCAGTGATGAAGATTCTTTTAAAAAATGTTCATCAGAAGTGGAAGTTAAAAAGAAAATTGAAGAACTACTTGTTAACCTTTTAGACAGGTGATTCTCTTCATTTGTTCTTATTGCTGACCAAGTTTGAGACCTGAAAGGACATTGGGCATATGTAAAATTCTTGTCTCCTATTTTACAGAGGATACATTGGTCTTGCTGCTTCTCCACCACATCTGTCTCACTAACTACTTCCTCATTACTTTTTGTCCATTATCTCTGAACTTGTGAAATGTGCCCTTTCCAACTTTTGCCTCAAATTCCCCTTATGCAACTCCATCTTGGTTCTATCTCCCAATCTGCCTTTCACCTTCCCCACTCCATTGCAACAGTTCTCACTAAGGTCTATAAGCTCTTCCATTCTTTCCTTCTCAGCACTTCTTTCTAAAGATCTTATCTTCCTTTTAGCTTTCATGATTCTGTCCACTCCTCTTTATCCTATATCTCTGATCATCTTGCGTTTTATCTTTGTCCCCTCCAGTCTCTTCTATTTTCTTGGGCTATGTCTACACTGTGGCCTCTTGCAGAAAAGCCTATGCAAATGAAGCTCAGCGTGGAATATTGCCGCGCTTCATTTGCATAATTAATGAGCAGCCGTTTTTGCGCAACAGGCTTTTGCGCAAAAAAGAGCCATGTAGGAAGAACGGCTCTTGCACAAGAGGGGTTTTGTGCAAAAGGGAGCCGTCACCCCCCTTTGTTTAAAAAAAAAAAAAAAGACTAGTAGAGTTAATTTATTCCCCTTCTTTCTTAATTACTGAGTCCACCAAGTATGTCTATACTATATTGTATGTTCAGGGTTCGGATTCTCTTTTCCAGACTTAAGAAACTCAGTTCTTTCAGTCTTCTCTCATAGTCATGTTTTCTAGACCTTTAGGCCCCCTTCCATCTAAACACAAAGGCTACCTCCAGACTGCATCCTTCTGTTAGCAGAGGGATGCAAATCAAGCACTTTGAAAGTGCAAATGAGCCCGGGATTTAAATATCCTGGGCTTCATTTGCATACTCAGGTTTGGGCGCTGTGCCGATCACGCGCCCTTTCAAAAGTGAAAGTAAAGTCTAGCCATGGCTCTGCTGACAGATCCTGTACTCCTCATTTTTCACTTTCTTGATGGATTTAAAAAAGAAATACAGTACTTGATTCAATTGCTGTGAAATAAATGGTAAAACAGTGGTAATATTAATTGCTTTGCACGCTTTTATTTTTTTCAGACTATCCAAAGATGGAAGAAAGCCACATACAATAAGATTAACCATCCGTAAATTTTCATCAGCCTATAAATGGCTTAATCGGGAGAGTCGTCAGTGTCCTATTCCATCTCACATCATTCAGAAATTTGGGACAGGTAAAAGCTCTTCGGTAGTTTTGTTTTCAGGAAGTGGGGTTTTCTTTTATTATTTTTAGTTTAATTAAGGATTCCTTTAATGCACCAATATAATGTTTGAAATTGTAACAGAGGTCTCTCTTTTAATTTAAGAGGTGCCCAAGTATTTGGTACAATCATAGGAGCAGTGAAATAACTTCTCTCTTGGGAAGGAAGGTTTATCATTTTACTAACTTCAGTATCAATAAAGTTTCAAGTATTAAGGTTACCTTTATTTTGTTTTAAATTACTTTAAAAAAAAACAGCATACAAAACATTGTTCAGAAAAATAGATTTAATGTGGTTTTATATGACAGCTGAGGACTCATCACCACAGAGAAAAGTGGAAAAATAACTTCTCTTGTCTTCCTTCCAGTTCTCCTGTTAATACATCCTGAGATGATATTTACTTTTTTTTGCAACAGTTTCATACTGTTGACTCATATTTAGCTTGTGGTTCACTATGACCCCAGATCACTTTCTGCAGTACTCCTTCCTAGGCAGTTATTTCCCATCTTGTATGTGTGCAACTAATTATTCCTTACCATGTGGAGTATTTTGCATTTGTCCTTATTAAACTTCATCCTATTTACCTCAGACCATTTTTCTAGTTTGTCTAGATAATTTTGACCCCATCTTCCAAAGCATTTGTAACCCCTTCCAGTTAGGTATCCCCACAAATTCTATGGCGTTGTCTAAACCATGAATAAATTGAATAAATATTAATTAATAAATATTGAACAGAACCAAACACAGAACTGATCCTTGTGGAACCCCATTCATTGTGCCCTTCCACCATGACTCTGAACGATTGATAACTACTCTCTGGGAACAGTTATCCAACCAGTTATGCAGCCACCTTATAATAGCTTGAATTCGGTTGTATTTCTCTAGTTTATTAATGAGAAGGTCATTCAAGACTCTATCAAATGCCTTTCTAAAATCCAGATCTACCACATCTTCCACTTTCTCCTTATCCAGAAGGTCTGTTATCAGGTTAGTTTGACATGATTTGTTCTTTACAAGTCCATGCTGCTTATTATCAACTTATTATCATTTAGACTTTTACAAATTGATTGCTCCATTATCTTTCCTAGTACAGAAGTTAAGCTGGCTGGTCTGTTATTTCTTGGGTTGTCTTTAGATCACTTTTTATAGATAGGCACTGTATTTGTCCCTTCTCCAGTCTTCTGGAATCTCTCAGGTATTCCATGATTTCTCAAAGACAATTGCTAATAGCTCAAATTTCTTGTCAGTCAGGTCTTTGTGTATTCTGTGGTGCATTTCATCTGGTCCTGGTGACTTGAAGACATTTCACTTGTCTAAGTAATTTTTAACTTCTTCATTCCCTATTTTAGCTTCTGAACCTACCCCATTTTCATGGGGATTCACTGTTAGGTGTCCAGTCACCACCAATCTTGTTGTGTGTTTCAGTTTTCACCAAGTCATTAAGCACCTCTGTCACATATACAGTTTTCCTTCTTTGAAGCCAGCCTTTGTCCATCCTAAATAGTGATCACAATCTTTGAGTTGCCACTTTGTAGGAGTGTATCTTTTCCCCATATCTGACCACTTTGCTATTCAGCATCATCATATCTTCTGTCCTAGTAAACACAGGGTTTAATAAAATATTTTAATTATAGACAGGACTTAGTAAAGGGTTTCCCCTCTGGTCCAGTCTAGACTGGACGAGACCAAATTTATTATAATCTGATAAGTTCACCTAATCCTATGTAAAGTGAATAGGTGGTCTCAGTTTAGATCTTTGTCAGATATCCATATTGCACAAATTGGAATTGGCTTTCATTAACTGAATCCATTTGAGGACGGTTAAATAGAAGTGGAGAGTGAGCTACTGTCAGTTGTACAGTAATTCCTCATTTAACACTGTAGATATGTTTCAGAAAATGATCGTGTTAAGTGAAAATGTGTTATGCGAGGTCAGTTTTCCCATTGAAAATAATGGAAAAGGTGGGGGTTGCATTTCAAGCGGTGGTGTCTGTTGGGACCAGGACATAAGGTTGGAGGAGAAAGGGGACTGGGTTACAGTAGGGAGGGGAGGTGTTTGGCTCTGGGGAAGGGAAGCGAAGGAGAGGGGAGGGGGATTGGGTTGGGAGTATGCCCCTGTGACGGGTCTGCCAGGACCCGCACTGCGTCCAGAGGGGGTCACTGGGGAACGGCACAGCAAGTGGCGAGCCCTCCGCCTCTTTGCAGGGAGGCGGGGGAAGGCCCATGCAGCCGCCAGCAACGGGCTGGCTGGGGAAACCCAGCCGCCGGCCTGCAAGTGGAGGCACAGGAGAGAGGGCAAGGTGTCTGGCGAGGGGGGAGTCAGTAGGGAACGGTGCGGCAAGCAGTGAACCCTCTGCCGCTTTGCAACGGGCCAGCTGGGGAAATTGTGTTATTTCGGGGACGGTCGTGTAATTAAAAAGACGTTCCCTAAAAAAAAATCATGCTATTGCGAAAACGTGTTAAGCGGGCACGTGTTAAATGAGGAATTACTGTATAGAAAGGCTTTTTTCACTTTCAGTTTAGTTGTGTTTACTTAAATTGACCACTTTTCCAATTATCACATTACTTTTCAACAGAGATAGCAGGGCAAAACAAGGGAGCTTGTATCATTAATGTCCATTAATATAGATATTCTGTGGGCATATCTCTAGTGTTGTCAATCTGGCACTTCTGGCAAGCATACAATTCAATTAAAAAAAGTTTAATTACAAGAGGCTGCTGAGTTTAGCTTTTTATTTTCAGATGATCAAATAAATGCTGCCTTGTCAGAGCTGTGGATGGGCAAAATACGGTTTGTAGGCTGGATTTGGCCTGCCAAGCTGCCAGATTCAACATGTGGACCGCCCCACCAAAACCCTCAGGCACAGAGCAGCCAGTTGCTTTAGAACAACCCCACACTGCTTTAAAGCAGCTGGCTGCTCCTGGTGGTGCTCTGTTCCGGGGAGAGGGGCAGGCTTTGCATGCTGTCCCCATCCCCCAGCAAAATCTGTCAGCTCCTATTGTCTGGAAACAGCCCAATGGCAAGTGAGATATTTTGCTGGGAGGCAGGGGCAGTGTACAAAGCCTCCACGTTCCCCCAGCATCCAGAGCAGAGACCCACAAGGAGTAACCATACATTTTTAGCTGGCTGGGACTGTGGCAGGCAGGGAGCCTGCTTCAGGGTCCTGCAGGGTTGCTGGCCGGGAGTTGTGTAGGTAAGCGCCTCCCAACCAGGGCCTGCATCTGGTGCCCCACTCATCCTGCACATCAACTTCCTGCCCCAGGCCACCCCTCCCCTTCTACCACAGGTGATCATCCAAATCCTCTGAACCTCCCCCTTCTAGGTCACAACTCCCTCCCATACCCTGCACCCTCTCTTACACATCTTCCCCAGGCCAGAATCCTCTCCTTTACCCATACCCTCATCTCAGACCTTGCACTTCAAGCCCCTGCACCCAACCTTCATCCCACACCCAGCACCCCCACCATAGCTGCTTTAGAACAACCCCACACTGCTTTAAGCAGCTGGCAGCTCCCTGTGGTGCTCTGCTCTGGGAAGAGGGGGAGGCTTTGCATGCTGTTCCCATCCCCCAGCAAAATCTGTCAGCTCCTATTGTCTGGAAACTGCCCAACGGCAAGTAAGATATTTTGCTGGGAGGCAAGGGCAGTGTACAAAGCCTCCACGTCCCTCGGCACCCAGAGCAGAGACCCACAAGGAATATCCAGACTACTTGACCCTTGACCGCTCACTAAAATCTTGGAGTTGTCCCCATCAAAAATTATTGCTCACCCCTGGCAAAGCTGTAATTATAAGCCCTCACGTTTTCTATGAGCTGAGATTTTTGTTCAGTTCATTGAACAATTAGGATAAGTGCCAATTTATTCTGCATTAGTGCAAGTGTTGAAAGTCCAGAGTGTGTGTGTGTGTGTGTGTGTGTGTGTGTCATGTACAAACCTTAATTCCATTCATCCCCTTGTACTGTGGAAAGGTTAAATTAATTCTGCTATTTGTTTCCATTTCATATTTAGGAAATGATAATGTTCTGACCCCATTAGTTGGTATCCTTATGAAACTGTTTAGGAAGATGATAAAAGTGGATGCACCGTTTCATCTTACCCTTCTGAGTGTCTGCTTCTTAAATCTTAAAGCTTTGTCTAGCCTCACCAAAGGATCTATTGGTTTTTATTTAACTCAGTCGTCACCCCCTTCAAGTTCTGGCAAAGTAAGTTGAAGATTATCAACAACTGTCATTCAGATCATGCATTAATTTTATACTGGGGCAATATATACACTGCAGTCTCTTTAATGACTTTTAAATACTTTAGTCCCAAATATCAAGTTGTAAAAATGAAGAACTCTGTGAGCTCTCCTGAGTACAAGCAATTTACAAGATGTGTTTATGCTGTCCTCCTTTGGTAGTTTTTTTAATCTGTTTTCAATTACTGTGTCTTCAGTGGGCTAATACTGGGCAATATAAACTTCATTACTTTGGCAATGAGAGAAGAGCTTGTGGAGAGAGGTGCTGAAGCCAAGTTTTTCAGAAGTGGATGCCTAAAATTAGGTTTCTCATTGACTTTAATGGGAGCTCTGTTGCCTGCTCAGCATTTCTGAAAAAATCAGACCACTTAATTAGGTGCCTAAATATGAAGTTAAGAGCCTATTTTTTCAGCATCCATTTTTAAATCTCAGTGCTTCTATAATATGTGGTCTGTAGATCATGGTGGAACTGAACTGACCTAAGTATTTATTCCCTCACAAAATATATTTAAGAGTTTAGCTTGAATTAAGTCTTGTTAAAGTGCCCTTTACCTTTTGTGTACTTAGCTATATAGGTTTCTAAAAATACTGGATTACTTTACTTCTGCGGGCCTTGTGCACAAATTAAAATTCTGTACACAAGATTTTAAAATTCTGCAAAATTTGTCAGAAAACCCACTACGTAATCATGCCGCTTTCAATTATTTTGAAATCAAAATACGTGTTGGCAAGTATATCTGTAACAATACAGACACACAAAATTTCCCCAGCAGTAGATAATTAAAGAAACTCATATGATATTTCTTTTTCCAGAGCCCAGTTGCAGCCCCCTCTTCCCCCTCCACACTCTGCAACCAATACACCTATACGCTTTGTCCCTCAAAGCCCACACACATGGCCTCCCCATATGCTGTCTCCTTCCCCCAAGCCCAGCCTCAGGCCCCTTCTCAGAGCCCAGCTACAAAGGAAGAAACAGCCTGATCCTCAATTTGAGTCTTGCACAGTTTCCTGTGTGGCACCCTTTCCTTCCCTCAGGACATGCTGAGAACTGAAACTTCCATAAACCCTCTAGCTCAGTGAGAGGCAACCTAAGCTAGTGAGTGGGCTGCATGAATGACCCTCTTTCAGTTCAGTGGACTGCAAGATTGTTGTAACCAAGATGGTCTCCCAGGATAGGATAGTTTTGCTAACTGTGTTTGCGTACCTAAAATTTGCAGTGTGTGCAATCAGCATGTACCCTCACTTCAAGTACCCTTGCTTTACATGTGTGTCACTTTTACAATACCGGTAGACAAATAACTCTGTGGATGAAAACCAGCAGAATCTGGCAAATTTGTGTGAGAGTAATGGTAAACAAAATGTCTCATGGGCCTCACATAGAACCCAAAGAGCCGCATGTGGCCCTCAGACTATAGATTGCCCACCAAGCCTCTAGCTCTCTTCCCTTCGAGCAGTGTCTTCTGTGGCCATGTTGGGCTCTTCAGGGTTTAGCAGCCCCTAGGGACAGCAGCCATTTCTCTGGGTGGGAAAGTAGAAATTCTACACGCACAACATTTAATTTCTGCATGCATAAAAGTCGTGCAGAATTTCCCCAGAAGCACCATATGCTATTAATTCATAGTCTGAACAGGGTAGGATTTCATTTTCAGGTCTCACTTTTATAATTTAAATCCAACTATGATGTGTTGCTTTAATATACATTTTTAATAGAAACTTAGGGAAATGACAAAAGACCATGGTTGAAATCTTGGCTTCATTGAAGACACTAGTAAGACTCCCATTAGTGTCATTGGGGCTAGCACATTCTCAGATATCTATATTTTTTGTACTTGTGTGTTTGTGAGCCACAGTACTGTTTATTATTTAAAATCTATTTTATATTTTAAATTTAGATTTTAAATTATCAGAATTCTCCCTATGTGAGCTGGTATGCACAGGGTGCTGGCTTAAAAGCTGGCTTCCCCCTTGTACCAGCTCCTGCCTGCCCCCTTCCCCTCCCCACGGGGGCAGTCTGATAGAGGCAGCAGCACGGGAGGTGGGAAGCAGTCAGCTTGGTGGGAGCCAGCATGCATGGAAGCTTGCTTGAGAACCACCTCGCGTGTCCTCGTCCCTGTCCCCCCCTTCCCCCATGCTGCTGATGCAGAGGCAGCAGCATGGATGGGCAACAGTCGGCTTGGCAGGAGCTGGTACACGCGGGAAGCCAGCTTAAAAGCTGTCTCCCCATGTGTACTGGCTTTTGTCTGCCTCCTGCACCCTCCCCCCTCACAGGGGCAGTTGTTTATGCCTTGATGCCTCACATGGGCAGTAGGCTCAGTGGGAGCTGGTGCATGTGGGGAACTGGCTCTCATCTGCCCTCTCCACACTGCTGCCTCTGTTAGAGGTGGCAGTCGGCTTGGCAGGAGCCAGTACAGGCTGGGAACCAGCTTGAAAGCTGGCTCCCCACATGTACTAGCTCCTATCTGCCTCCTCCCACCCTGCTGCCTCTATAGGAGGCAGCGGATGGGAAGGGGCAGGCTGCTCAGAGGGAACTGGAGTGTGCAGGGAGCCAGCTTATGGGGACCCGACTCCCACAGTCCCCTGTTGAGTCTGATACAGAGGCATCAAAGGGAGGGGTGCGTGTAACCATTAGGATTAACCAATGACTCAAGCTTATCCGTTAATCATGTAAACGACACAAGCTAACATCCCTAATGCATGTAATTATGGCCACAAGTCACATTTATACATGCAAACAGAAAATTACATCTATAATTACCAATATTTTATGTGTAATTACTCCCTTAGGTGAGATGTGCGAAGAGCATATCTTTTATTATTGCTGCTGCTTCTCCTTTTTTCATGGCACATTTGTCCACAGCTGACCCCCTTCAGTTCCACAATCTGTCCTACAACCTATTTGCAAACACTCAGCTCTTAAACTCCCTACATCCCCTCAGGAGTCCTTGCTCACACACGTATCTTATCTTTTCTCTGATAACACTGGTCTACAACTTTTTAGAAGTCGTCTGCTTCAGAGATAAAATGTGCTATTTATTATGTATTTTGATGTGCTGAATTCAAATATGACAATTAAAACAACTGATTGGCTACTGTTTCCAAGATATTTAAGTTTTTACATTTTACGTCTATGTATATTGTGTAGATAGTAGAGTTTTAATCATAAATTGTAAACCTAGGTCTTTTCATGTGTTTATGGTTGCTTTACATGATAATATTTCACCTGTCCTGTTTATGTAACACTTTAAAATCAGCAAAAGGGTTATATAAATACAATTTATTATGAAACAAAAGGCAAAAAACTATTATGTACATAGTTTAGTCCTATTCAGTGTCTACTCGGCGCTTCTTGGCTTGTCTCTTGTATTCATTAAATGGAGCATCTCTTGTCACTGTCCAGCAATAGTCCGCAAACATTGATGGGCTCCATTTGCCCTGATAGCGTTTCCCCATTGTTGCAATGTCCTGGTGAAATGGCTCGCCGTGCTCGTCGCTCACTGCTCCGCAGTTCGGTGGAAAAAAATCTAGATGAGAATGCAAAAAATTTATCTTTAGTGACATGTTGCAACGAAGGCTTTTGTATGCCTTGAGGAGGTTTTCCACCAACAACCTGCAGTTGTCTGCCTTGTTGTTTCCGAGAAAATTTATTGCCACTAACTGGAAGGCTTTCCGTGCCGTCTTTTCCTTGCCACGCAGTGCATGGTCAAATGCATCATCTCAAAGAAGTTCACGAATCTGAGGACCAACAAAGACACCTTCCTTTATCGCTTCACTTAACCTTGAAATTTTCCACGGAGGTACTTGAAAGCTGCTTGTGTTTTGTCCATGGCCTTGACAAAGTTCTTCATCAGACCCAGCTTGATGTGTAAGGGTGGTAACAAAATCTTCCTTGATTCAACAAGCGGTGGATGCTGAACACTTTTTCTCCCAGGCTCCGATGACTGTCGGAGCGGCCAATCTATCTTGATGTAGTGGGAATCTCTTGCACGACTATCCCATTCGCAGAGAAAACAGCAGTACTTTGTGTATCCAGTCTGCAGACCAAGCAAGAGAGCAACAACCTTCAAATCGCCACAAAGCTGCCACTGATGTTGGTCATAGATAATGCACCTCAAAAGTAGTTTCATGTTGTCATAGGTTTCCTTCATATGGACTACATGACCAACTGGAATTGATGGCAAAACATTGCCATTATGCAGCAAAACAGCTTTAAGACTCGTCTTCGATGAATCAATGAACAGTCTCCACTCATCTGGATCGTGAACGATGTTGAGGGCTGCCATCACACCATCGATGTTGTTGCAGGCTACAAGATCACCTTCCATGAAGAAGAATGGGACAAGATCCTTTTGACGGTCACGGAACATGGAAACCCTAACATCACCTGCCAGGAGATTCCACTGCTGTAGTCTGGAGCCCAACAGCTCTGCCTTACTCTTGGGTAGTTCCAAATCCCTGACAAGGTCATTCAGTTCACCTTGTGTTATGAGGTGTGGTTCAGAGGAGGAGGATGGGAGAAAATGTGGGTCCTGTGACATTGATGGTTCAGGACCAGAAGTTTCATCCTCTTCCTCTTCCTCGTCTGACTCAAGTGAGAATGATTCTGGTGCATCAGGAACTGGCAGTCCTTCTCCGTGGGGTACTGGGTGTATATCTGATGGAATGTTTGGATAATGCAGTCCACTTTTTCTTCTTTGACACACCTTTCCCAACTGGAGGCACCATGCAGAAGTAACAATTGCTGGTATGATCTGTTGGCTCTCTCCAAATCATTGGCACTGCAAAAGGCATAGATTTCCTTTTCCTGTTCAACCATTGGCGAAGATTTGTTGCACAAGTGTTGCAGCATATGTGTGGGGCCCACCTCTTGTCCTGATCTCCAATTTTGCAGCCAAAATAAAGGTGATAGGCTTTCTTAACCATAGTGGTTATTCTGCGCTTTTGTGATGCAAAAGTCACTTCACCACAAACATAGCAGAAGTTATCTGCACTGTTCACACAAGTACGAGGCATCTCTGCTCACTTTGGCTAAACAGAAATGTGTCCCTTTGCAAAATCAAACACTGACAAATAAGAGAGCACGACACTGTATGATTTCTAGAGCTGATATAGGGCAATTTGTTCAGCAGAGTGATGTAAGCTTTGTTATGATTGCATCATCCATGACTTCTAGGAATAACATGATGCAATTCATATCATGTATGACACAATACCAGCTTCAGATTGCATTATTCATTGTTTTGCCTAAAAAGCAAGTACTGTCCAAACCCAGTCACAGATTTATTCATAGATCCAGTCAAAGATGTATTTTAGTCATTTCTGGTTTAAATTGAGATCCCTTCCCTTTATAACTCACTTATCCTCCGCCATTCCCAAGTCAAGGGTCATGTACTGACCCAATAGCATATCTTGAAAACTAGAGCCAATCAACAATTTTAAGCATCATTTTCGTTCTCAGTGACCCAGAATTAGTAAAGTTCAACTACATTTATTTCAGAAGCATTTTGGCTGTAGAGCAGTGAATTACAGGTACACACAGGCTCATTCTTATTTTTGAGATGCAACATGATTTGGTTTGAAAGTCTGGCCATTTTTAATTTTCTTCGGATGCTGACTTTAATGATACATACTCTGTAAGTAAGTAGGCATATTGAGGGACTTTGCTGTAGCTGGGCTATGAGACAATATTGTGAGAGATCCAGTTTAATGTTGCTTTTTAAATTACTTGTTTTACAACCCCAGAAAAATTATTTAAATATCTGGTCAATTATCAGTCTCTGTCTATATTAAATAGAAAAATCTCTGTAGCGGAATGATTTAGTGGTAATTTTTTTCTGTGAGGAAGCAGGGTTTTTAAGGAATCACTGTCCGTAAAATTGTATTTATGGCATGGTATACTTTTAATTATTCAAAAATTTTCATAAGTAGTATGTAGCTAAATAATATATTTTATGTTGCAGAAAATGGAAGGTGACCAGGTGAACTCCTGCAATTTTGTACCAGATGGAAGAATTAGAAGTATAAGAACTAGAGAATCTTCACTAGAAACTAACAAATGCAGAGAAGAAACTGGAATGAATGTTTGCTCACTTCATTTGCTTCCTGCTGGTATTGACCAAGAGGTCTTCAGTCAGCTTCCAGAAGACATTAAAGGGGAAATTGTTTCTGGCAAAACTGGGGAAAGGATCCATATAAAGAATGTTTTGAGTCAGCCATTACCTTTTTCTCAAGAAGCACTACCATTCTCTGCTCAAAAAAATGTACTCTTCCCCATATTCCAGAGGAGCAGATTGTACTGTCAGCAGTTTGGTAAGCAGTGAATACTTCCCATCTACCAGTGAGCTGGTGAAAGCTATTATACATAGGCCTAATGCTAGTTGTATTTTCAATTTACAGGATCTTCCTGAGTATTCCGAAAGTGCACAAATGAATAACTGTATGGAGAAAATTCAGAAGGAAGCACTGAATTTCAAGAGCACTGATTCAACTGTATTGAACTTACAAAGTCAACATTTTCTTCAGTCCCACAGTTCAGATAGCAAAGAACAGCCCATTGGAACAGCCTCTCAGGATAAGGATCA
Organism: Rafetus swinhoei; assembly: GCA_019425775.1. Taxonomy (NCBI): domain Eukaryota; kingdom Metazoa; phylum Chordata; order Testudines; family Trionychidae; genus Rafetus; species Rafetus swinhoei. The sequence continues at coordinate 18,601,580 of CM033427.1, read as the reverse complement.
TAGAGAGCAAGCATCAGAAGAAGGAAGAATTGTATTTCCTCCTAATGTTGACCCAAGTATTTTTTCTGAACTACCCACAGAAATTCAAAAGGAACTACTGGCTGAATGGAAGAATCTCAAGCCTGTATCCAAACTGCATATGAATAAACCTGAAAAGCTAAAGACAAACAAAGCTAAAAAGAATATGGTGTTGTGTTCACCACAGTCTAACAGTTTATTAAGGTATTTTAAACCAAAGTGATTATTATATACATAATACAGAGATGACTGGTGTAAAATATTTGTGATAAAATGAGGACACCATAAGCCTTGGAGGCAATACAATCATATTCATGCATTAAAGTTATTTTAAAGTGTACTGCAAAAAAGCATACAAAAACAGACTTAAAACTATAACAATAAAACTATTGATAATTTCTTTTGAAAGTGATTAATATTATGTACAGGAGACCCTTGCAATTCACGTTTCTACATATTTGTGGGGGCTCCTGTCCCGGGGGAACTCGCTGCAACTGTCAGGAGCTGCATTGAGTTCCCAGCAGCTGCGGTGAGTTTCCTGTGGCTCCCAGCCTTTCAGTGAATTCCGTAGCCGCAGGGAGCTCACCTTTGGGACCGGGATCCACGTCTCCCAGTATTCACGGATTTTTCCATTTGCGGTGGATGCAGGAATGCATCGACTGTGAATGGCAAGGGTTTCCTGTGTTCGTGGGTTAATTATCAGATTAATGTTTTATTTAGTCCAAAGAACGCATCAAGGGAGACTTACTTCCCCCTAAAAGACACATTAGGTAAGATGAACCTCTAGTTGTACAGTACATACAAAGACTTTTGGCCACCGTGGGCCAGATCCGACCAGGGGAGGCCCTGCTGCTCCCCGGCCCCGAGGCCAATCGGCCTAGGGACAGGGAAGCGCGCAGTACTTAGAGTCAACCGCCAGGGTTGACTAAGTGCTGTGCACCGGAGGGCACGGAGCAAGAGACATCACACGCACCCAGGCCAATCAGGGCCAGGGGTGGGGAGTGTGCACAGTTTCTTCCCATTCTGCAAGAAGTGTGCAGTGCTTCTAAGCAGTGTGCGCTTCTGGAAGGGCAGGAGGAGACTTCACATGCCTGATTGGCCTGGGGGTGGGAGGGAAGTACACGAGGTCTCCTCCCACCCTGTGGGGGAGAGTGGAGGGCGCTTCTAAGCGCTGCACGCTTCTTGCAGAATGGGGGCAGGGTGGGAGGAGACTGTGCACGCTTCTCCCCCCGCTCCCAGGCCAATCAAGACTTGGGAGCATGCAAAGTCTCCTCCTGCCCTGCAAGGGGCTTGGCACTTAAAGTCAACTGCCAGCTTCTGCTTAGCTGGTGGTTGACTCTAAGTGCAGCTCTCCCTTTCATGGCAGGGACAGGGAGCGAGTGACTTCGTGTTTTCCCTCTCTCCCAGGCCCTGATTGATCTCGGGTAGGTGTGGGAGGAGTGCACAAAGTCTCCTCCCACTGCCAGGGACATAGGCGCCTAGAGGGAACCTCCAGCTGTTCAGAACAGCTGGCAGTTCTCTCCGGGCCAGGGGAGGCAGAGTTCATGCGCTCCCCACCCCCAGACCAATCAGTGTTTGTGCTTGGGGGAACATGGAAGTGTCCTGGCTCAGCCCCTTCTGCCTGAGGCTCCGCACCTTCTGGGGTAGCCCTGGGCCACGGTCAAAAATTATTGCCCACCCCTGTACTAAGACATTCCAATCTAATTTGAAATGCGTACAATTGTTCTTGTATCGTCCAAATGGCATCCATTAGGGCTTCGGTGTTCTTCTGTTAAAACATATTTTTAAACTCTTAAAATACAGAAAATATTTACTTGGACGGTGGGTGTTGTGAAACTAGTGGAATACAGAGAGCATACTACTATTTCTCAGTAGTTATAGTCACTAACAGAAATAAAACAAATCAGTAATGTAAACCATGCATCATGTACAGATTGCTCTAATTCACAAAAAAGGCTTCTATTATTGGTAGTTGGAATAGCTGCCAAGACATTTGTCGGCATTTTCAGCCATTGATTAGGCACCGGTTTGATAAGATGCTTAAGAATGTGCTTACCTAATATGCTGATTTACTACAATATGGATTTAGAAATATATATTTTTAAACTTGGCCAATGAAGACTGATTACAAAATTGATGTTTAAATGCTAGCTAATTATTGTTGCAAAGTAACTTGTAATATACACGTTTGCAGTTGTTAATACCTTGTCTCTTTTTTTTTTCCAAGATGAAATAACTTTGAAATGTACTAATTTAAATGCACTAATCTAATGAGGTATTTGGCATTTTAATAGTAAATGCTTTTAATTATAGGGCAAAATCAAATTATGCTGAAATCTGACTAGTTCCTCAGAGAACATACTAATTAGCAATTGCTTCATAGCAAAACTACCTCACAGTAACTGTACACAAAAAGGCTACGTCTAGACTTCCTCCTCTTGCGCAAGAAAATATGCAAATGAGGCAACGCGATGAATATCGCTGCACCTCATTTGCATACTTAATGAGCCTTCATTTTTGCACAAGGGGCTTTTGCGCAGAAAGGAGACATCTACACAGCTCCTTTTTGCGTAAAAACCCCTGTTGCGTAAGAGCCGTTCTGCTGCTTTTTTCCAGGCAAAAGCCCCTTGTGCAAATATGGCGGCTCATTAAGTGTGCAAATGAGGCGCAGTGATATTCACCGCTTCGCCTCATTTGCATATTTTCTTGCTCAAGAGAGCGCTGTATAGATGCAACTCCCATGAACTGATCGCTGTTTCTTTGGTTCAATGAAGTCTCGCTCTATTTTATGTATTTTGATGGCAACTCTGTTCTGATTTAAAGAAAAAGGTTTTTTCTAGAAAGTAGCAAAACATATACTGTTATGCTTAGTCATTATTTCTACTATTAACAGAAGTACATTAAATTAAACTACACATTTACATTTTCCATATATACACTTACAATATTAAAAATCTCAAATCCTTGAATTTTAAAATGAACTTGGATAAAAGCTATATATGATTTATTTGTATACAACTTTCCTCTTATGTTTTGGCTGGGGTGTATAATTCCCTCATAGGCCATGTTTCCTAGATATTTAATCGTTTTTGTTGCTCTTCTCTGGACCTTCTCCAGATTCTCCACATTTTTCTTGAAATGTGGTGCCCAGAACTGGACACATTACTCCAATTGAGGCCTAATCAGTGCAGAGTAGAGTGGAAGAAGGAGTTCTCATGTCTTGCTCACAACACTCCTGTTAATGCATCCCAGAATCATGTTTGCTTTTTTTTGCAATGGTGTTGCACTGTTGTCACACGGTTGACTCATATTTAGTTTGTGGTCCACTATGCCCCCTAAATCCCTTTCAGCAGAACTCCTTCCTAGACAGTTGCTTCCTACTCTGTATGTGTGAAACTGATTGTTCCTTCCTAAGTGGAGCACTTTGCATTTGCCGTTATTAAATGTCTTCCTCTTTATCTCAAACCATTTCTCTAGTTTGTCCAGATCATTTTGAATTTTGATCCTATCCTCCAAAGCACTTGCAGCCCCTCCCAGCTTCCTCACTGAAAACTTAATAATCACTCTATGCCATCATCTAAATTGATGAAGATATTGAACTGAACTGGTCTCAAAACAGAGCCCTGTTGAACCCAACTTTATGCCCTTCCAGCATGATTGCAAACCATTAATAACTACCCTCTGAGAATGGTTATTCAGCCAGTTATGCACTCACTGTATAGTAGCCCCTCTAGGTTGTATTTCCCTAATTTTTTGATAAGAAGGTAATGTGAGACTGTATCTAATGCCTTACTAAAATCTAGGTATACTACGTCCACCACTTCTCCCTTATCCACAAGGCTTGATATCCTACCAAAGAAATATATCAGATTGGTTTGACATGATTTGTTCTTTACAAATTCATTTACCTATCACCTTATTATCTTCCAGGTGTTTGCAGATGAATTCCTTAATTACTTCCTCCATTATCTTCCTTGGCACCGAAGTTTAACCGACTGGTCTAGTTTCCTGGGTTGTTCTTGTTTCCCTTTTATAGATGGGCACTGTACTTGCCTTTTCCCAGTTTACTGGAATATCTCTCAACTTTCATGATTTTTCAAAGATGATAGCTAAAGGTTCAGATACTTACTTTAACAGCTCCTTGAGTATTTTAGGATGCATTTCATCAGGCCCTGGCAACTTGAAGATGTCTAACTTTTCTAAGTAATTTTATCTTGTTAGAATAAAAAAAGAACTTCTAAACCTATCCCATTTCCACTAGCATTCACTGTGTTGGTGGTATCCTGTCATCATCAAACTTCTTGGTGAAAACCAAAATAAGTCATTAAGCACCTCTGCCATTTCCAAGTTTCTGTTACTGTTTCTCCCTCTTCATTGAACAATGGGCCTACCCTGTCCTTGGTCTTCCTCTTCCTTCTAATATATTTATATATCTTAATATATTTTAATATATTTATTGATCTTACCCTTTATGTCTGTAGCTAGATTTAGCTTGTTTTGTGCCTTTGCCTTTCTAACTTGCCCTTGCATACCTGTGTTGTTTGCTTATATTCATCCTTTGTTAAATGGTGGTTATCTGGCAATTTGTATCGACTACAAGATTAGTTAATAAGGACCACTTCGCAGAGCCATAACAGGGACAGCTCCAGGAGCTGGCTCAGTCCCGGCTCTTGTCCGCTCTGGGAGCCACCTACACTGCAACTCTGCAAAGACTCTCCATATGGCTCTTACTACATTTAAAATGCAGAGGTGCAGCATCCCGGAGCCAGTATGAGCTGGGACTGCTCGGTCCTGGCTTGTGCTGAGTCCACCAGCCCCTGTCCGTGGCGGCCAGCCCTGTCTGCCATAAACAGGGAATGCTGCCAGAGCAGCCTCTGTTCACCAGCCTGGCCTGCTATGAACAGGCTGCTTGGCTGCAGCCCCTGTCTGGGGGGCCAAGCTCCCAGCTGGGACCTCCATGGACAGGGGCTGCTTCGTAGCAGCCTCCCCTATCTCTTCCCCCCGCCCCTGAACCGGCTCCTGTTTTCCCCCCGCTGGCCTCTCATAAAGGCAGCAAGGGGTGGGGTGAAGCGAATAGTAGATACTCCAGTTGACTTCCCAATAAGCTCAGGCTCAAGAACAAACTGATCACCATATCTGGGGATGGACGGGAATTTCATGCCAGATCAGATTGGCAGTGGTACTGGGAGTTTTTGCCTTTCTGCAGCATATAGGCAAGGGTCACATGCCATGTTTACAGTATCTAAATTTTGTACAAAAAGAAACATCCAAAAGTTATTAAATCATATCATGAACTGGAAAAAGTAATTTTATAATATTGTCATTGCTTGGATGAGACATGCTACAACTAGCAATAGCATGGAGATGTTATTGCATTTGCTGGACTCTGTTTAAAAAGCAAGTGCGTTATTCTACAACTGATTTATTCTTTTCTCAAATAGCATTATGTTCTGAACACCATAAGCAATTTTAAAAATTGTGTCTTATAAAACTTTGAGGTTGGATCTTGTTCCTTTACCTTATTCATCCATTAACATACTTTTCTGTATCTTAACTTTTTAAATGGGTAATTTTAGTGGAAGATTTTCATTCCACTTTGACAATTTATTTAACCATAAATCTCCTCCAGAAGATATGGACAGTTCATACTGGTATCTTTGGGAATCGCATCTAGGACAAGTGCTCTACTAATAACAGACAACTACTAAAACTACTGGCAACTATTTTTTACAAATATTTTCCATTAATATTTGCTATTAAAACATAAATAGCACAGTGATACATATCTGCACAAGAACAAAGTTAAATCATGAAGTGCTGAATCACAAGAGTAATAAAATAGCATTTTTAAAAGTAAGCAAAAGGAACAAAACTGTATTTAAAATGTATTACATAGGAAAGAGTGCAATGCAGGGAATTACCTCAGCAGACAGAACCAATTTGTGAATTGCTATGAGATTTTCTGCAGACATGGAAACTTATAAGGGATTCTATTAAATACTCAAAATGTGAGACACATTGTTTTGGGGGGTATATGTAAAATATTTCACTAGATCAAGGCTGTTGTAGCATTTCAGTATATCAGCAGAGGTGCTGACCTGTCTAGGCTTTAGGATGCCTGTGCCTTGAAGAACTGAGCCCTCAGAACTCTGTGCTGTGATTTACTGTCCTGTGAAAGAGGAAATTAAAAAGTCCCTCTGCTGTCAACCCTGTTTTTTTGCAAACATGGCAGGTACCTTATCCCATCAGGAATGGATAACTGTTTCCCCCTACCACTGCTCCTTGTGCTGGGGTTTTGCCACCTTCTAGCAGCCCCTCACCTCTGGATGTAACTGCTGCCTTCTCTTCTTCAGATTTTGCTTCTCTTGCTGATGCCCCAGTTGTAGCACACCCTCTCCCCCAGTTAATTTAGTCCCCCCTGCTTAGATCCTTCCTACTCTGATTTGCCCTCTTTTTTATCTCTGTCAAGAGCAAGTAGCAGAATCTGATTCTGAGAATGGGCGGAGTGAGGGCAGATTCTTCAGTAGATGCTACAGAACTTGCTCAGTTTTTGTGATCCTGCTCACTTCAAAGTAAATCATACATTCTGTTAGATAGCAGTTTCTGACACTACAACACTAACAGCAAGGCAGGGCATTTCAGCAGAGCAGGGAGCATGGCAGATCACGAGGCTCCCTCCAAATTCATAAGCAGCAGGGCCTGGGGCAATAGGGCAGCAAAATAGGCCATAATACCACAACCTGCAACTACTTACAAATCATTGCAACTTTCAGTCAGAAATAGCCCATTTAAGCTGGAAAACTGCAGTCAATACAAAAGGTCTACACTTTACAAAATCACAAGAGAGCATTCTCAGGAAGCCAGAAGATTAATTTGCTATAAGTCATGTTTTGTTTGGGCAGCATGTGGTGACCTTAGTACAGGGGTTTTCAGCCTTTTTCTCACTGAGGCCCTCCTCAACAAGCTATGAAAACTCTAGGGCCCAGCAGCCATACTGGGTGGGGGGACTCAAGGCTTCAGACTGGGGGGAGCACCTTGGGCTGCTATAGTTTGACTGCTGTGTGTGTGGGGGGCAAATTCAGTTCTGCACAGTGGAGTCCAGGAGGGAGCACCACCTCCATCCCCAGACTCACTTCAGCAGACCACCCATCTGGGTGGTGTGGGGACACACTCAAAAAAGGAGGGAGGGTTCAGCTCAAAAGTTTGAAAACTGCTCAGTGAACAGGCAGGGGATAACTAGAAGCTGTGTGCAGTGAGGGGTATAGCTCAGGGTTCAGGGAGAGTGGCTAAGGTTTGCTTGTGGGCAGTGAGATAGCTTAGTGTGCAGGTAGGGGCTAGTTAGGGGCTGTGTGAACTGAGGTGTGTAGCTCGAGTCAAGTTGCAGAGACAAGGATAACTAGGGGCTGTGTGCCAGGTGGACTCCCCTTGCAGTGGCTGGTCCCCAAGGGCTCTACTGGCTCCAGACCCAGGTACTCTATCCCAGGAAGCTATTACCAACAGAGGGAACAGTCAAAGGTGACTGGGAGCTGAGGAGCAGCTGAAACCCTGGGTACCTGCTGCAGATGGGGGCATAGGTAACTAGTGCCAGCAGAGGGATGGGGTGCAGGGAAGACCACCCAGTGAGACAAGGAAGGGACATGTGGGGGATGCAAATTGCTGAACACTCTCTCCCTCCACAACTGTTGGTTCTGTCAAAATCCTGGGCATGAACTGCATAACTCTGGTTGCTCTAAGACAGTGGTCCCCAACCTTTTGGGGCTGCCAGGTGCCCGGGGGCAGGGCCACGCATGAGCTGCGTGCCCATGGGCGGCACCGCACATGCTCTGCACGCCCAGGGCAGGGGCTGCACATGCACCGGGCTCGGGCTGGCCCTGGTCACTAGGTGGGCGCACATAAATGCCCCGGTGCCGCGTTGGGGACCACTGCTCTAGGATGCATTCTTTGATCTGGATTGACTTGGTAACGTCACAGCACTCTACAGCCATTGGAGGAAGTGTTTTACAGTGCCGGTTTTCCTTACGATTGTACAACTAAGAAAATGCTACCGGTAGCACATTCCTATAAGGTAGCAGTTTTCTACATTACAGGGCACTGTTGGCTCCTGTAATCACTCATGTAGCTTCCTACAGCCAGAGGGTACCGGAACAATTTTACAGTGTGTGTGTGCTGCTGATGGAAATTATGTATTCCGTGTTTGCTATTACTACTTTAAGCCAGAGGAGTGGTGGCACCCCTACTTCCAGCACTGCCTACAACTCCCCAGACACTGCTTTCCTGGCTCCTCTCTAGGGTCCTTTTGCGGGTGGACTCTGTCTAGGGCGTCTCAATGGTGGCTCCTCTGGCCTTTCTGCAGCGGCCTCCATGGTCTACGGCGTGGCCGCTCTGGCCCCTCTAGAACGCGCTCTATGACCCGGCTCGGAAGCCGGTGACACGGGGTTCCAAGGCTCAGTTACGGAAGCGGCTGCCCGGCGAGGAGGCGGCTGCGCGCGCAGCTCGGCCGGGCTCCAGGCTGCGAGGAGAGCGCGGCGGTCGCCATCGCCAGGGGGGTCCCGGCCCCGGCCGTGTCCGGGAAGCAGCGCGCCGGCGCGTCGGGCCCGGTGCATGGAGAAGCGGGGAAGGATGGACTGCCCCGCGCTGCCCCCCGGCTGGAAGAAGGAGGAGGTGATCCGCAAGTCGGGCCTCAGCGCCGGCAAGAGCGATGTCTACTACTTCAGGTACCGCCCGGCCGACCCTCCCCCGCCGGGCCCGGCACAGCCTCCTCTCTCCCCAGACCGGGACACCTCCCCCGCACAGGCGCCCTTCCTCGGGCCCATTCCCCCCAGCGGGGCCGGACACTCCGCCCCGCCGACTGGCACCGCCGCGCCCGGCACATCCTTCCTCCTTCCCCGGGCACCCTGTCAGGCCTCTCCCGCCGGGGCACCCCACCCCCACAGCCTCTCCGCCCCATAGAGCTGCACCCCTCCGCTGCCCCGCCACATCCCTCAGCGAGGAGAGTCGGCTCCCGGGTTTGGCTGCAGCGCTAATCCTACCAGGCAGTGCTCCCGCTGGGGCCAGGGTCTGTCAGGCACAGACTCCTCTACTCCTTCTCGCGCCCCCCTCCCCGGCCTCGGACACCCTGTGCCCCTCACTCCAAACAGGGCAGGACATCATCACTTGCCCCCACCCCCTTACACATTGCTGGCGGCTTCTCCTTCCCCCAGGCATTCAGACCCCATCTCCTGTTCCCCTCCCCCACGTGTCTCATTCCTGTAGATGTGTACACTTTCACGTTCTTACACGTCACTGGGAAGAACTGAAAGCAAGTGACTTGTCAGAAAACATACATTTAAGAAGTCACTGTCAGGCGGCCATGTCTTTGATCTGCAGATAATTGGTTTAGGGATTAAGGAAAGTTGACAAGCTGTTCTTCTGCCTCTTTTGGCGTTTAGAAAACACTTCCTGCTTAAGTCACAGCACCTGCCTTCCCCTGCAGAAAGACTTCTTCCTTTTGGTCATATAAAAAGCTTGGATTGATCAAGCTTGAATTAGTGCCAACTTGGGACATATTGTTTTATACTCTACCCTCTTAGGTATATATTCTTATCTGAAGTCTCCTAAGTGCATTTGCAAATATGGACTTTATTTGTGCACCTAAAGACAGGTGTGGCAGGCAGGCCAGCCACAGGCTATTAACAGTATAGATATTTCACTAGAGGAATCATGGAGCCTGATTCTGAAGCAGGAGTAGTGGGGGTTTGAATTCTGAAGCAAGGACTAGTAGAGCCTGTACTGCAAGTGCAGCTATCAGTCATTTAATGTAGCATTTCTTGTGGATGGACTAGTGCAGTATACCCATTAAATTGCATATGGAAAAGTCCCATGGCCTCATGCAACATCCCATTAAAGTCAGTGATTGTTTCCAACAGCTTATTGCAGAATCAGGTTCTAAAATACTTAGAACATTTTGGAAGGTAAATGAGCCCCTCAGCAATATGTGCTGCTTGTAAACTGCAAATTGAATAGCTCTATGTCCCCTCACCGCCTTTTGGGAAAAGAAAACTAAATAGAATGCTCACAGCTGTGTCAAGAGAAACACATTACAAACTTGAATCTACCTCTCTTATTTTAAAGCCAGTATTTTAAAATTTGGAGTAAATACTGTTCACAAGTGAGTTTTTTAGTCATAGCAAAATGAGTTTGCTCATTTCTATTCTCAATGCTAAAGTTGTTGAATCTTTGAAGAGTTCCCTTTTAGACAAACAAATTGAAACACTGTTGGTATGTTAAGAGTATATGTTGTAGCTATAACTATGTTAGATGTTACTACTGTTACAATCACAATAATACTGCAAAATCCGTAGTCTTTCATTTTACTCTCATTCTTTGTAAGTGCCTCATTAGAGGCACTGAAAGAACTTAGTCCTTTTCTTAAAAGAGAAAGGAAACAAATTGTAAGTCTTGGTGCTTTGGCTGTAGGACATAGTCAACTCCACACTGCTGTTTGTTGAAGGCAACACCCTTCTGCCATGGCCAACCTCTGGCCTAGTGTGCGTCTATTTATGGCTGTCTCTAATGAGTCATACCTAAAGGTCTCTCCCTAACTTTAAAGTAGTGTTTTGGGGCAGGACTGACTTTTTTTTTTTTTTCTCTCTTAGGCTAGTGAAGGGCTAAGTGATTTGCTTTCTCATTGCCTGCTGGGAGCAGGGGGGTGTTTTATTTATCAGGTTATTTAGTCTGGTTTCTATTAGCTTTGCAAATAGAATCACTTAAACCATCATGTGTTGCCACTAGATAAAAGAACCACCTATACATGTGGAAGAGGAGCTCTAATTTCCATTAACATTTTAAATCTTTTAAAGGAGATTTATTTGCTATTGTTTTTGTATTACTGCTTTTGTCTGACTTTTTTTGCCATAGGCTAGTATGATGGCAGATGATTGTATAGCAGCTGGAATCACTAGCTTTTAGGCTATGTCTAGACTGCAAGCCTCTTTTGAAAGAGGCTTTTTCGAAAGTACCTTTCAAAAAAGCCTCTTTCAAAAAAGCGCGTCTAGACGACAACCAGTACTTTCGAAAAAGCAAGCTGCTTTTTCGAAAGAGAGCACCCAGGCAGTCTGGATGCTCTCTTTCAAAAAAGCACAGTTTGGATTACATAGCACCTTTTTTCTAAAGAGCACTTTTGAAAAAAGGCGTTCTTCCTCGTAAAACAAGGTTTACTATGGTCGAAAAAACTGCTGCATTCTTTCAATTTACTTTCGAAAGAACGTGGCTGCAGTCTAGACACAGGTGAAGTTTTTTTTTTAAAAAAGGCTACTTTTTTAAAGGGAAGAAAAAATGACAAAGTTTTAAAAGCAATTTCAGTTAGCATGACCAACTAAGGCTACTTTTTTCTCAAAAAACCCGCTGAAGTCTAGACCCACCCTTATTGTGAGCCTGTCTAAAAGCTTAAACTTAAGTCCTCCAATATGATTCTTATTTTTTGAGTGGGTTCTGGTTGATTATGGTTCTGGTGATACACTTTACGCATATAGTCACTATTCATCAGAGGTAAATGCCAGATTTTTCTTCAGCCAAACGTTCATTGCTGATAGTAGTATTTTAATGGGAACATTTGATTGAGAACAACTAAGCAATTTCAGATATACCCTTAAACAGCCATTTAGACAAGCACAGTTTACATGGTTTAGTCCTATGTAACTCTGTCTATCCTTGCCAGAGCTCTGGGGATCTTAATATGCTAAATTTTCTGTATTTTAGGTTCCTGGTTAAAATAGGGGAGGGACAAAACAGTTAATTGAAATAAACAGTAGGGCCACCGTCTGCAAAGGCATCCCTTTATTTCACTAGAAGCTTAAATACCTATGTGTTTTGGGGCTTACACTACCAATTTTTACCCTGATTCTGTTGCAAACCCTGTGTGACCTTATTAACTTCACTGTGGCTCTGCGCTGAGGTCACTGCGGTATTGTGACTTGCTTGTTTTTTGTTTTTGTTTTTTTTAAAGGGAAGAAAAAATGAAAAAGTTTTAAAAGCAATTTCAGTTAGCATGACCAGCTAAGTAAATGATGATTGCTAAGCAGAACTCTTAGGGCACGTCTATAGAGGCAGGGCTAAAGCCAAAATAAGCTACACAACTTGAGCTACGTCAATTGCATAGCTTGTCGAAAATAGCTTATTTCGGCTTTTGGCCCTGTCTACACAGCTGGAAGTCCAAGAAAGAGCAATCTTCCTCTGACTTCCCTTACTTCAACTCCTGTAATCCTCATTTTACAAGGAGTAAGAAGTCCTCCAGCTCAACATTTTGACATTATGTTGAAATAACTGCTTGTAGTGTAGATGCAGAGATAACACTGCTGTTATTTCGAAATAACTCTGCTGTGTAGACATACCCTTACAGAATAGCAATTAGTTGTGATCAATATAATTTACATCTTGAAATTTACTTTGTGTCAGCATTGCATTACAGAATTTTAATATCAAAATCACATAACGTGGTTTAGTAATTTGTCATGTGTGGACAAGCTGGCAATACTGTCTAAAACCCAGTTTTGTGTGGGATGGTGTTTGCCCTCTCTGTAGATAGATGCCAGATAGTCCAACTGATTTAACTTACAACTTTTATAATTAGTGTTGCCAGGCATCAGCTTTTTGACAAGAAGACCTGGTTGAAAAGGGTGGCTCCAGTGCACACTAGTCGCCAGGCTATTAAAATCTGGTTGCTGGTATAGCAGGGTTAAGGCAGACTCCCTGGCTCTGTGGCTCCCAGAAGCAGCCAGCATATCGCTGTGATCCCTGAGCACAGGTTGATCAGTGAAGCTCCATATACTGCCTTTGTCCTAAGTGCTGGCTCTGCATCTCCAATTGGCTGGGAAATGTGGGGATGGGTGCCTGGAGGTGTGAGTTGCATGCATTACGCAGAGTCACCAGGCGTCCCCTGTGTTTAGGAGCTGGACATGCTCGCTTATGCAGAGCCAGGGTGGACCGGGAGTTGCCTGAGGTAAACACTGCATGGCTGGAGTCTGCATCCCAAATCACCTCCTGCACTACAACTCCCTTGTCCCCATTTGAACCGCCTTCTGAACCGCACATCTGAAGTCCAGCTCTGAGCCCCCACACCCAAACTCCCTCTTAGAGCCTCACACTCTCCCCCACACCCCAGCCATCTATCTGCACTTGTTTCCTTAATGGGCATTTTTAGTAAAATGAAGCATCAGAATACAGGATAAGGGTTTTTTTGTTGTTGTTGTGTGTGTGTGTGTGTGTGTGTGCATGGTAGTTGAATAGTTTGATATTTCTGTCACTGGTGTAAACTTGAATTTGGTATTTTGCATACAGTGGGCTTCACATTTCCATAGAATTTAATTTAATCTTAGAAATCCAAATTCTCTGGTTTTGGGATACACTGTTTTTAGTCAAATATTAATGCTTCCTCTATGCTCTAGTACCCTGATATTAGTCATTCATTGTGATTTCTGGTTGCCTGAATGAAGTTACTGTAAAATCATAGAATGTTTGCATGCATAAAGGCAAATTGTATTAGTTCTCTTCCTAGCTGTGTAAATTCTCCTTTAACTAAACTGTTTGACTTTCCCACATGTAGAGATCTGTTTAACCATTGTGAACATAAGATGTCTCAGTTTGAATCTTTATGTCTTGAGCATATTAAAAGTTCTAAGGAATCTTCTGAAAACTCAGTGTTCCATTAATTATGGTACTGTTTACATATGCCTCATACCACATCCACTCTTCAGAGCAGGGTAGAATGCAACGTGTTCTAATTACCTCACTTGTGTTCAAAAAGTGTACGCATTTTGAAATGTGGATTCCAGGTATCCCAAACTACTGTTGAATAGCCACTAAAAATAATCATTTTCCATACTTATAGGTACAATGTCAGGCTTTTCATAATATGAGTTAGCAAAGGCATGTGGCATTGGGAAGCCTTGGAAAGCCATCTTTTCTATAAGTTTTCACATAATTTTTCAACTACATATGACTAGCAGATGTTCCAAATAAGGAACTTTTCAATAATCTTTGAGCCTTCTGAGCAACCATGGGATCCCCATATAACTTTTACTATATTGTTGTACTTTCCCTCATATGCTGCTGTAATTTGGGAGCAACTCCAATGATGTCAGCATATTTTCACTGATGTGAAAGAGGTGCAAGTGAGAGGCAGGCTCGTCCAGTGGTGAGAGTGATAACCTGAAATGAAGGAAATACGGATTCAATTCACTGCTTTGCTGCAGACACCCTGTCACTTACAGGTTTTTAAATATATATAGTTAGGGATGTGAAAGGTTAACCAGTAAGCATCATCCTTAACGAGTGATGCTTACCATTTCTGGTTAACTGGTAGGGACTGGAACAGCTCTCACATCCCTGATGCATGCCCAGACCTCCTCTGAGCCAGGCCCCCACCAAATGCTGGGCTGCCTTCCTCCCCCATCTCCGCCCCCACCCAGGCTGCACCAGGTAAGTCTGCTAGTAATCTATAAAGCTTTTTTACTTATTAAAAGTGTGGTTTTGGAACAGAGAAAATAGACTTTGATTCCAGGGTTGTTGTTAGTTTTTTTTTCTTCTGAGTGACACTTTCATGTCCATGAATAAAGCTGGGAGAACAATTCCCCACAAAATGACTTATCCAACGAATTCAGCTCTCTTCATTTAGTCTGAAAACAGGAAATTTGGCAAACCTTTGCTCATGTGAGTGTTGAGGGTGCACTCATGATCAAAGTGTCAGATATTTTACATCTTTAATTTTGAAGTTTGTTGCCATATAAGCAAGTTACTTTTGTGTCTGATCTTTGATGAAGTATTTTTCCCACTGATTGCAATTTGAGCAATGACAGCTGGGCCTTGAACTAAAAATGTAGGAAGTTATTTTGTTTTGTGTTCGCACATTGGCTTAGATATTTTTTCTAAGTTGCTGGTAGTTTACTAAAGGTAGAAGATGTCTGCAGTTTTTTACTACACTGCACACTCATTATTGGCTTCACATTGTAATGTCTTTTTTCCCTATTGATCAGAGCTTGTGCTTGGCCTTTCTGTTACTTCTGTTCTCCACCCATAAGGCTGTATTATTTCAAATAATACCCATTTTTTTATATTTGTCTTATTTAGCTATTCCTTTGCAGAAGTCATTACATATTCTACAGTGCTGAATATCTTGTAAAAAATGATTTTGAAAGAATAAACAGCTTTAAATAACTTCTGCAGTGCTTTGCTTTTGTTATGTTCAGATTGCTTTGCACTGGAAGCTATCACCATGTTTTCAGGTTTCAAAGAGGTAGCTGTCTTAGTCTGTTTCAGCAAAAACAACAAGGAATCTGGTGACACTTTTAAAGACTGACACATTTATTAGGGTATACTCACTCTGATGCTGAAGAGAAAAAGACAGAAAGAAAAAAAAAAAGGAATAGGATGGGACTGTGACATCAGTTTTCAGTTATTTTAATTTGTGCATTTTAGTATCTTGGAGGCTCCCATTTTTCACACTGTGTCATTGTTCAAATATAAGAATGCTCTATTGGCACCTCAAATGACACTTGATTATTGCTTTGATGTAATAATAATATTTTATCTATGTTTCACAGCTATGCTGCAAGGAAGTCTCAAGTTACTGCGTTATAGACTAAGTGTTTATTTAACATCTCTTAATACCTTGTTTCTGCCAAACTTAAGACAACACTTACTTTTTGAAGTTGATTTTAGTTCAGTGAATAATGGCTTAGCCCATAGTCTTGTAAAGAGGTGCATTTGGCAAAACATTGTGCCCACTGGAGCTCCATTTAAGATGGTGGAGGCCTGTACGGGTGCAAGAGTTCATCTATGTGCACCTTATTGAAAGTTAAGGGCTGTAGATATGGAAGAAATAAAGTTCTGTAGCATGCAGAAATAACATTGTTTTAGGGTGATGGTAAACCAAATGTTTGAAGATGTTGCTCAAAAATAGATCCCCACATATTGGAGCAGATACCTATGCAGGGGTCCCCTCTCCCCTGCCAGGAACAGTGAAGGATGCCATTGTAGGTCTTTTCACTGCCGTCAGGGAAAGGATGCAAGAAGCTGTGTCTAAATCTCCCTCCAGGAGGGAAGAACTGCTCGCTCTGCCTGGCTACCCTCTTTCTACCCCCTTCCTCCTACCTGGTGAGCACTAATCTGCGGAGCCCAGGTCCCTGCTGCCCCTTAACTTCAGTCCCTGCTTTCATGCTACTTGTCTCTTCCCTGCAGGACCCTGTCCCCTGCTTGCTCATCAGTGCCCTCTCCCCCATCCCCTCCAGATTTGTTGTGCAGATGCAAGTAAAATCCAGATTGCGGATTGGATGAGGAGTTGAGCCTGGCAGATGTGGATTGGATGTGTATCCACATTTTTATATCTGTGCAAGGCTCTGCTCAAAAGAGCAGGTTGGAATAGGATAGTGTTCATAATTCATTAGTTAAATGGAGCAATTCTAAATAAAGCCTCAGAGACAAAATATTACAATAGCGTCATTTCATTTAACACTGTGGGATCTGAATATTGATATGGTACATGCTGGTCCAAAGCTGAGACTACTAGCTTTATATCATGCATTATTTATCTTGCTTCTTGGTTGCTTACTGCTCAGTTATTTCTCCACCCTCTGATGCCAACATTAGTAAGTGAATTTTATATATATGTTGTAATCCTGTTGATATTAGAGATTTGGGATGGTTGTTGCATTAATAATAGTATTAATGAAGCCTAGTCTACTGACCTATATTGTGTACAGAGCAAGTCACTTCCTGCAGTTGGACAGAATCTAATCTCTCACTGTGGACTTTTTAGAGTATCTGGCACAGTCATTCAGTTTAATTTTCCATTTAAAGCTCCCTTCCAGAATATAGTGCATATGTGTGTGCATCAGCCTGAAACACAAGTTAGAACTCAAGGATGGGACTGGATTTTAGGTGAGTGATGCTACCTCGGCACAGTTGCCTAATAAATGCATAAATACACCATAATGAACATGCTACATAGAATAAAAATATGGACGCTTCTTAAAGTATAGATTAAGTAGGCATGAAACTTGTTCTAAGTCAAGGTTGTATCATTTCATACAACAAAACATACTAAAACGTTTTCTTCTTTTTAGTCCAAGTGGTAAGAAGTTCAGAAGCAAGCCTCAGTTGGCAAGATACCTGGGAAACACTGTTGATCTCAGCAGTTTTGACTTCAGAACAGGAAAGATGATGCCTAGTAAATTACAGAAGAACAAACAGAGACTAAGGAATGATTCTCTCAATCAAAATAAGGTTTGTTAATAAATAAACTGTGTTTAAGTACATCTATGCCACTTGAGATCCTAAATTTTTTCTTTCCTCTAGAGCATTTAGCAGTTTTCCTGCTTAAAGCAGCTTGCTGCTCAGGGATATGTTTCTGTGTATGCTGATCTTTTTAGTTGTAATGGAGTTGTAGATTTTTATGAGTAGCAGAAATATTCTGCTACTACAACGAAAAATTAAAGTGAGGCTAAACCTGGTACATCAAATTTAAACAATAATTCAAGAGTTGGCAGTTATGTGTGATTGAGAACAAATTTCAGTATTGTTCATCTGATGAACAATAAGGCTGAAAGCACATTTCTAAATTAAACCAGTTAAGTTAGTCAATATCAAGAGATTATCCTGTTTACTTGTCTATCTTTAGCCCTTGTTTAGCCCATCTTCCTATTCTGAGCTAAAATGTTTCATATTATTTCATATGTGCCAGGAATCTTGTCTTTCGAGGCATTACATAATATTTATACAGACCTTGGTGGCTTTTAAAATTATGCATCCAAAAGAAGCAATTTTTTAAAAGAGGTGATCTGTGAAAAGAGACCTCATCAGGCTTTTTAATTAATAAGAAGATGCACTTCTCTTTTGCGTAAAAAGGAAGGAGAGAGCTAAAGCACACACAGGCAAAGATAATAGATGCAGCAGTGTTTTCATTTATATTGGCAACTATATTTTAGACATCATAAGCTGCATCTGGCTTCCAGGACATGCGTTCACAAGATTAAATTAATGGCAGATGATAGAAGTCATGGACCACACAGTTCTTGCTGATCGCTTACATTTAATGAATGCTTTAAAAACCCAGAAACCCACGGATGTGCGCCTTTTTCAAAATGATTGAATGAGTTTTGCAGAATTTTATATATTAGTCTGGACCACATTCTGATATTAACACTGAGCAAATTGAGAGCAATGCTCTTGAAATCACAGAAACTATCCTGGGTTGAGTTCAGTGTAAGTGAGATCAAAATCTACCCTACTATTTTTGCTAAGTTTCTTAATCAAATATAATTTATTAATATCCTGTACTGTTTAAAATCAGTACTGTGAGGGCTGCTAGATTTTCTTCAGTGGTTATTTCAGTAAAAAGGACTTTACATTTAATTTTGAATTTTGCTATTTGTGAGTTCTCTTGCATAGTTGTTAAAGCAGAGAGATATGTGGTATTCATCTTGCAACTGAATTCCTATCCTATACCTCTAACAGATTTACCTTGCCATGTTTGTTTATAAATTTATTCATACATACTATACTACTTGTAAGCCTTGTACAGTTAACCATGAGTGGTTTCTAAATTATTTGCCTATTTTATATTTTTTGCAAGGGAAGATGTATAAATCTGCAGCTAATCTGTCTTTCTCAACCAGACTGACGCAATTAAATATGTATATGATGGCAATGAACTAGTCCTGTCTGTTTTTGCCATTTTTTTCTCTTCCATCATAAACTTAACATGTTAGTTAAGTTTTATGGTACCTTTAGCTTGAAATCAGCATGTAGATATTACAAATAAGTTCTTTTCTCTTTTGTACTGTTAGCATTTATTGGTCACTTACAATCTGTCATTTTATCTTCTATACAAATTGCAAGGCATCCCTGATTAGGTATCAGTGCACTTAATGAACATACAGAGTTAGCAATAAAAACTGCTTGATTGATGGACTTTGTGAAGGGTGGGGAGAAGAGAAGTTTTTCTCCAAACTTACAGTAATCTTGTCAAATTTTATACCTTTAATTTGGAAATTTTAAGTATTTAAAACTATTCTGCTGTTTTGAAAGTTCCTGAAGAGAGAACTGAATGAAGAATCAGAGTAGTTTTGAACAAGAACCAATAAATGCAGTTGTTGGTTACTACTGTTATGATGTAAACATGTATTACACAACCCTTTTGGATTTGTGGTTGGTTTTATTTTGAAAAAAAAAAGCACATTTATATTATGAGTGACCTAAGGCTCACCAGGCTGGAAAGATTTGGAACTTTCTAAATCCTATTGAGTAAGAAGTTTCTTTTCCAGAAGGAGAAGAGTGGATGACCTCCTAGAAAACAATTCTACTAGCATAGAAACGTTATGTAAGGAAGAATACAGCTGGATGAAGTATATTTGTGGCACAATGAGGCATTGACATGCTTGGCAGATAATGTAATATCTTAGTTCCTAGAAGGGGAAAAGGATTTTATTTGGGGAGAGCTGCTTTTAAAGGATGTCAATCAAATAGTAGCAGAGTTTGGCAAAAGAAGTCTTTGGCATTTAAACCCATTCTGATTAAGAATATTGAAATTTTATAATAGGTATATTGGTAACCGAATACCTTAACTTAATTTGTCTTAAATAAATAAATGTTGTTTATTAGACCATTTATAGACACTTCGTTACATTTTACTTTGTCCTTTATCATGAAGGATTCCAAAGCACTATATGAATTTCAATCAATCTGTAAAATACAGAGATGCTACTTCATCCACCATGATGCAATTATTTAAGTGTGATCCCACATCATGAAATGAACCATGGATGAATTCTAGTTTATAGTTTCATTAAAAATTCTCAGTTCGCACACTGAAAATCAGCTAAACACTGTACTGCATAACTGTAATGAATTATGATTTTTTGAACATCCAGAAGTATGCTGAGAGTTGTACTGAAACAAGTAAAGCTGCCCCACTGAAGTCAGTGAGAGACATCGAGGGGACTTCCTCCATAGCCTCATGAAGTCAGTAGAATTACAGATATGACATTAGAAGTAAAGATATTAAGGCCTCAAAAAGCAGGGTAGGAAGAGGATGAGAGCATGGTTACGGACTGCTTTTCAAGTGATTCACTCTTCACTTGAACAGTTTGACAGACACCTGCTAGGTATCAGGCTAAATCTAGGAAATGGAGCCTGGGAGCTTACCAAGGATGTGGCACCATGGGACGCCACAGGAATTTGAAACTCAGACCAATCCTTGCTGACTTCAGGCTAGCTAGGTAACTGGTAAATCTTATACTCTCCTATAGTTTAAACTTGTTTCACATTTCTCTGAAACTGTTGGTCTAAAACATTTATTTTTTAAGTGTAATGTTAACAACTCTAGTTCTTAGAGCTCTTAGCTAATTAAGTTCTTAGATTCCTCAGGGAAAACTTTATATTCACTGCTTTTGAGTGTATGCATGGATTCTGTATGAATTTTATCACATACAAAAAGACACAATAGCTTATTTGCCTCCTAGTGGTGTGCAAGAGTATCACAGTTTGATTTGTTTATCCCTGTTTGACAATTGAAAGATATCTAAAGAAAAAGATCTTTAAAATAAAATTTAGAACTAGAATGAAATGAAATGTTACACAGTAATTACTCAGTGCATTTCATTTCACTGAATAATTTTGTGAGGAATACTTTCCTTTTTTTAAAAAAAAATAAGGAACTCAAGTTGTATGCGTGATTTGTTGGGTCACACAAATCTCCTTGAGACTGTCACCTGATGGGCTTATCAAACCATTGAGCTTGCTTTCCTGTCCTATGGGATACTCTAGCAACCTGCCCTACTGAGCCAGAAGCTCTGGTCTCTTTCAGCAAAGGCACAGACTTGGAGTAACAGTCCCCTGGCAGAGTAACTCAGATGCTGAAACAGCTCAGCTCTGGTGGGATCAGACTCGACATAAATCCGTCTCACTCTTTATAAAAGTTTTACATGGAGAAAGATTCTAAAGTTTGCTCCCCTTTATCAGTGAAAAAGAGATATTCACAACCATAGTTCCGCTCCCCCAGATAACAGTTATTTACAGTGGATTTGAAAATAAACAAGTGATTCTATTAAGTATAAAAAGTAGGATTTAAGTGGTTACAAGTGATAACAGACAGATCAAAGTAAGTTACTAACCTAAAATAAAGCAAAATATGCTGGCTAAGCTTAATACTCTAAGCAGCTTGTTGTATTCAATTTCTTTCCCTAATGGTAGTTTTAATTATCTTTTCTCACAAGTCAGGGAACCTCCTAGCTTAGGCTTGATCCTACCCCCTGTTCAGTCTGTTGTTTCCAGCAGTCATCTTGGTGGTAAGCAAAGGGATGTCTTCCAACTGCCCAACTCCCACTTTGGTTCCCTGCCTATAAATAGATTTTGCCCAAGGTGGGAATCCTTTCTGTTCAGCTTTAACCCTTTCACATCCCCATGGAAAAGTGCTGTATTCAAAATGGTTCCAGCATCAGGAGACCTGGACATATGTATTGACAGGACCACAATAGTATAGGCTTACAGGAAAAACAAGACTATTTACAGATCATTGTCTTGACTACTGGGCCATAAAGTTCCTTAAGTTGCACAAATAGCTTTCACTGGAAGACTTAGATTAATAAAAAGGTTTATACTTCATATTTCTAACTTCAGATATAAAAATAATACATGCACACAAAGAAAATATACACATTCAGTGGATTACAAGTTTTTTTTTAATGAGAGGTTACATGCTGCATTTTGTATAAAGCATGCTTGAGTTATGCATATTTATATTCAAACCCACATTTCCTTAAAAAGTACAGGGGCACAGTGTCACAGCATGCCCAAAATGTCTTGAACATACAACTCAAAATACCATTTTTATTTGTTTTAAGTGTCCCTGGTTATTCATAATGTAAGAGGTCTGAAATTCCAAAGTTTGTTTGGGTTTAAAGTCCCTGCATATAATACCAAAATACTTGACATTCTCTCAGAAAAGCTGAGGAAGACTGGTGTTCATATCTATGTTGAAAGCGCTTGTGGAATATAATACTTAGAAATGATGGGGCCAAATTCATCTTGATTCCAGTGACTTCAGTGCAAGCTTTAGATCTGTCTCATTTGTGAAAAAAATTGGTTACAAGACAGTATTTTAAAAATAAAAAAAAAATCCCCTATTTTTAATGGAAACATTTATGTCAGGCTAATGAGTATAAGTTACGCATGTTAGATGCGGGGCAATCTCAACATTTTGAATTTCTTTGCCTGCTAGAAAATTAGAGGCGTATAATGTAAGAACATGGTTGCAGTTCGGTGACCCTCAGGGTACGTCTAGACTACAGGCTTTTGTCAACAGAGACTTTGTCAACAGATACTGTCGACAAAGAGCGTCTAGACTACATCCAGTTCTGTCGACAAAGCAAGCCGCTTTGTCGACATGAGAGTGTAGTCGCAAAGGACAGTGTAGATGCAATAACGCCTTCTGTCGACAGAACTGTTGACAAATGGCATTATTCCTCGTAGAATGAGGTTTACCACTGTCGACAGAACTGCCGAGTTCTGTCGACGTTATGTCGACAGAACTCGGCAGTAGTGTAGATGCAGGTATAGTTTTGTCGACAAAAGTCCACTTTTGTCGACAAAACCCTGTAGTCTAGACACACCCTCATTGTCCAAAGCTGCTTCACTATATTAAACCATTCACAACCATGCTTCACACTTCAGTGAAAACAAGGCATATAAACTAAAGGAGTGAAGTCATTGCATATAAATTTTTAAAAGTTAGTTTCTGTGTGGGTGCAGTCATTTATGAGTAAAGTGGTCTTAATTTGCTGTAAATTAATCCTCTTCCTAGAAGAGACCACTTTTTTTCCCTAAGTGAGAGCATGAAAGGTGGAAGAGGAGAGGACGGTAATGACATTTGAGGCTGTATACACATCAGCGTTATTTCGGAATAACTCATGTTATTCCAAAATAACAAAGTCCGTGTTTACATACATGCAGTTATTTTGACATAATGTTGAAATAATGTTGAGCTGGAAGACTTCTTACTCCAACTCCTGTAACCCTCATTGTATGAGGAGTAAGGGAAGTCAGGGGAACAGTGCTCTATCTTGAAATAACTGCTGTGTTAGACAGCACCAAAAGTCGAAATAAGCTATTTCGACTTAAGCTACACAATTAGCGTAGCTCAAGTTGAGTAGCTTATTTCGAGTTTAGTCCTCCTGTGTAGATGTGCCCTGAGTACCCTTCTACTTGTAAACAGAGTAGGTCCATATATGCAGTGCATGGACATATAAACTTGCCAGATTACTGTAGCTCTTGTCTTGTGAAAGTGAACAATTTAAAATGTAGTTCTGCTGTGAAAACTGGTTGCTCAATAGGATGTGAGCAATAAGTTACAAACTTCTGAATATTTAAAAAAGGAATCCAGTAAATCTCTATGGGTCGGACATATAATTGGCATCAGTATTTAAAGTCTTCCTTTTCACTATCTTTGATGTTCATAGAGGATACATTATAACACTATGACAATAATATAGATGAGATCACAGTCTGTAAATAGCCCTTCTACATAAGATTTCTCAAAATAGAAATTGTTTAAGTGCAGAAAATGGTATAACATTATCCAGTTAAAAGCTCAGAGACACACATTAAGGCTAAAAATAATATTTTTAGCATGAAATCTATAGGCTTGTTAGGAGGAGCAGGTCAGATCAAGTGGCTGGTTTCTGTTCTAGGCCTTCAAAGGTTCTGGACCCATGATCCTTATTGAAGGGAATAATGACTCAGGAATTGTAACTTAATATAAATTTCTATTTTTAAAATCTTATTAAAACTCTAACCCAAAATTAAATCAAGCAAATCTGCCACTAGAGCTAACCTTAATAATACTAAGCAGAAATAAAACTATGAAATCAAATAAGTTAATTTTAATATTAGAGGTAAATTGTCAGATAAGTACAAAAAATAATCCCCATATAAATTCTAAGGAATCTAAGAATATGGTTTTAGTTGGGAGTTATAATTAAACAAAAGAACTTCACCAAATCAATTTTATCTATAATTCAAAGCTGATTAAGTATGTATATGCGTATATTGAAACCAGTTATTCACTTGTATCTGAGCTACAACCTTAGTAAATTATAAAGCTTCCTTCTTAAATGATAGAGGTACCCTTTTCCTCTCCTACACAGATATTATAATACCATATTTAATAGAATATTCTTGATAAGCACAAGTTTAAGAATTCTTATTTACAGTAGACTTCCGATAATCCGGAACCTATGGGATTTAGGTGGTGCTGGATTATCAAATATGCCGGACTATCAGGAGGTACTATAAGCAGGTTATATATATACTGTATACATTATATACTGTATATAAAGTGTTCTTAACCCTTTTTATTGTACATACTGTATACAGTATACTGTAATGTTTTAGGTTTTTTTAAGCCTTTTTTACCCTTTTTGCTCAGTTCAGCTGCTGCCGCCGTTACCTTGTGACTCATTTTTTGCCAAAGCTCACTCACTAGGCTCTTGCCATTTTGATGCCGGACTATCAGGAGTGCCGGACTATTGGATGCCAGACTATTGGAGTTTTACTGTATTAGAAATTACAGGTGACAATATCAAAGACTTTTTAAAAACACAGAACATACTTTGAGGAAATAGTTAGGGCTGTTTAATTCTGGGACACTTCATTTTTTCCAGCACACTCTGTGTGTGCTTTGAATATCCACACAGATATGGGTGCACCCAGACACACTTTCATTTTTATACCCTAAAAAAGTTTCGGATGTTTTCTGGAAATTGGGGGTGGGAGCATGGAAATACTGTCAAATTACCTTTCATTTCTGCAATTGCTAATTCCTTATTATTTTTCACCTTGTGCTTCAGGCATTTAAGCCGTTTCCTACCTATGTCTAAATAGTTAAGCATAAGGATAGAGTTAAATAATTCAGCAAAGATATGTTTCATGTGGATGGGGCCAGGTTATTTTATACATTTTGCAGCAAATTTCTTGACCATGTTAAAAAGGAATGCATGGTCAACCACATTAAAAGTCCATGTCCTGTTGCAGCAATGGAAAAAAGAAAATGAAGGGTAGAGAGTGGCAAAGCTACAGGAGCAAAGAAAGACACACATCAAAATTATTGGTGTGTTTTCATGACAAATTGAAAATTAAGGAAAAAGATAGTACAAGAATGGGTGGAGGCTTGTCGCAGTGCAAATATCCCACTAGATAAGCTAGACAATCCAAAACCGAGAGAATTCCTAAACAAGCACATATGAAATAGGCCCTGTATCCTGCAACCAAGTACGCTGAGACAAATCCTTCTTCCCCACATCTTTGAACTAAATAAGCAACGACTGCTGAATTGATGGATCAGCGTGTAGTTATAATTGTAGGTGAATATAAAGGCAGAATATTTGCAACATACCAGTGTAGACTAATAGATCTGATGCAGGTTTCAGAAGACTGCCCAGCTGCTGCCCAGCTTGTAGAAACAGTAGTTAGAATGTGTTAACTAAAGCTGCACAAGCTGTTCAAAGAACCTTGTACACCTTGAAATGACTTTTCAAATGCAGTGGTTTATGTGACTGATGATGCAAAGTACATGTAAAAGTCATTCAAAGACAGTTTAAGTGTTTTTTTAACTAACTGAATTTGTGCGACCTCCGAAGCACACATTACAGCCTTACTGGGAGAGTGCTGGGGGCTAAGAGTGTTTGTATACATAAGTGGACTGCCTGTGTGCTGTAATAAAAAAGTTCCTCTGAAAACTTCTCCTTGAATGTACTCGTTTCAGAGACTACCTTATCAGCTATGGAATTGAAAGACGTTACTTCTGGAACCAGTTGTAACAAGACGAAATACTTTGGTTTAAAGCCGTAGACTATCACTGCCATCATGTGGAGTACTATAAGGGGTTTATTGCTTGGGAAATCGAAGTGGAGATGTGACTGCTGTTTTAGAGAAGCTGAGTGTTTTATTGCAGAGTGAATTGCTTATGGCACATTTAGTTTTTATTCAAGTAGATGCGACTCCACTAGTTCAGACGTTACTTAAGTTTGAATCATGGTCAATGTTACCAACAGCAGCATACAACATGGCACTTGAGCTGCTGGCTATGTTTCAGCACAGAGGTCAAGATGCAGTGAACAACCTCAAGCATGAACTTTTTCAGAGCTGTGCAGAAAAACTGCAGGGGTATTTGCATACAAACAGCCAGTATATAGATTTTTTTTTTTTTTTTTTAATGATGTGGGAATCCTTAATCCCAAGCAAGTTCATTCTCCTGCAATTCAGTAACTATGAACACTGCTGAATTCTGTACCTGAGGGTGGGTGAACAGTTACTTCCTCCTACCAATGATATTTCTCTCTCTCTAATTTTTGGAAAAATATGACAAGCGTTTACCAAGACTTAGCCAGATTGCTCATGTTGTTTTTTTGGCAATCCAATTAGTGCTGAATGCAGTTTCTCCAATCTTGAACAAGTCCTAACCCTGCAAAATTACTGTATGTCACTGGAAAGTATGTGGATGTATGCCCAAATGAGTTTTAATGCCTCCTAAAGAGTGTGTCAGTGAATATTTGTATGCTATTTTGGGTGATAAACATATTTGCAATAAAATGTTAGTTTAAGCAGACTAGAATTATTCCAAATTTCTCCTTGCCTTTATATTGCATAAAACAATCCAACGTTCATTTTAGTTATATAGTTTTGCATGGCTAGAACTTTGTTTTGGTTTATAGTGTTGATCACTTCATACATTTTTTTTATATTCTAAAACCGATATAATAGGCTACTGAATTTGTGTTCTGTAAAGGATTACATATTGTTCATGCTTGTTAGTACATTTTTGTATTAATATACTGTATGTCTCAAATATTAAGCTTTGAAAATCCAAAATTACTCTTTTCATTGATGTTAGTAATTCTTAAGCATGTGGAGTTTTTTAGCCAGAAATTCTTAAAATATTTGGTATTTTCTGTATGTCAGAGTTTTTTTCAACTTGAAGCATACCACTGCCAAATATCAAGTATGAGATCGCTTCTGAGGAAATGGGCATGCTCTTATCTGGATCATATATCTTAAAAACATTGTCACCAGTGTATAATAAATAAAATATAATCCCCTTATAAAACTGCCTAACAAAATACCCGAGCACAACATAGCCAGTCATGCAAACATTCATTTATCAGTAAAATAAAATTAAATTCAGACTTATAATGCACTTTTATCTCTATTTTCTCCTGAGCTAATCTAAAAATGATAATTTTCTCATTCTTCTTGGAAACATGTACAGTAACGATCCTAATTTGAAAATAGATAGCTCAAACAGCTTATTTTCTAAAATATCCATATTGATAGAAAAGTAACTTAAAAACATACAAAGATGAAACCCATTCATAATATAAAATTTAAAAAATTATGTAAGGTATTTATGTACAGACAAGGTTTTTCACAGTAGTAAAGGTAATTAACCATTAGAACAATTCATTAGGGTTGTGGAGTTTTCTGTCACTTAATGTCAATTAGTTTAAGATTTAAAATGTTTCTGAAAGAGATGTTTTAACTCAAAGTTATAATGATCCTTGATGTAGCAAGTACTGTGAGATGTGTGTTATATAAGCAGTTTAATTAGATCATATTGGTCCATTTTGAACTTATGATCAGTGCATTTCTGAATAATACTTCTAGCTATTATAACCATACATTACTTTGAACATGTTTTCATAAGAGGTTTGGTGGGCTAAATTTGTCATTAGCTTTCTGATAATTGCTCACTTTAGCAACAAGTCATTTAAATAAATAAGATATGTTTTACAGTAAAGAAAGCTGCATTCTCAAGCTGCTTTATTTTCTTTAAAATAAATGAGTTGGTTGTTCTTAGCTGTCTAAGAACTTCAGTCAAATCATTAATGCAGTACCAACAGATTCTTTCACGAGTCAGTGAAAATGGGTTAATCCAACAGCAATCTGTTATATGCTATTTGCTAATCCATTTTTTTTAAAAACAGGGTAAACCAGATTTAAATACGACATTGCCAATTAGACAAACAGCATCCATTTTCAAACAGCCAGTAACCAAAGTTACCAACCATCCTAGCAATAAAGTGAGATCAGATCCACAACGAGTGACTGAACAGCCACGACAGGTAAGAAGCTCACCAGTTCCCTGTTGTTATCATTCAGAAAATGGCATTGCAACCGGAGATGTAATTGGCTTTGGTTTAAGTTTAAGACAGAAAAATTTGCATTCCAGGGGAGGTTTATACTTTCTATTAAGTATCTCTTTTTCCTGTTAATTAGTGTGTAGTAAAGAAGTAACTAAAAAGGTTTGATTCCGTACATGCTAGAATAAGTATGTAGGAGACTAATTTTTTTAATCCATACCTACATTTAAAGAATTTCTTTTCTTTATAATTCTTTTTTTAAAAACACATCCCTGTACTTTGACATGAAGCTTCATTATGTTGCCCTATTTACAGCATTTGTTTCTAAAAAGTATGTTGTTTATAAAGGGGAAGGGGATAGAACATACCTTTGTAAAAGGCATTTTACTGGAAGAAAGCTTTACATAAAACATTATAAAATGCTGTTTTGTGGCTCTTAAGTTCATTAAATTGCCTTTAAGGAGGCTTATGATTAGTGCTCATTTTAGAAAATAGTATAGTATATTATTATAAACTTTGTTTTGTACAGGATTTCTTTTAGATCCCTTTCTATATACTGATGTTTGATCATCTCTTCACACCTAAGGGGTCTTCATTTGAAAAAAATGAACAAATGCAAGAGCTATTGCAAGAAACTCCCTGTTAGCTAATTATTAGCACTGTGTATATATGAGTTAGATTTAAAACAGTACCTGAAAGACCCATGTAATCTTATTTATTAAGCCCCAATAAGGTTGCTAACATCAGGTTAAGATGCCTTATACATTGGCTGTTTAAGGAAAAAAGTACCACAACACTTATTTATGTGTTATGTACACTGTCATGGCCCCTTTCTTATTACAGAGCAGAGTTAAGTTTTGGGGACAAACATGCTTTTAACATTCATTCCCTATGAAATCCAGACTGCTTCTATCAGCATTGCTCCCTCAAGGGTCCTGTGTGCGCAGATCTTGTAAGAAATAATTTTGACCTATCGCACATGATTTGGCTTTGTTTTCTTAAAGAATCTACCTAAAGAATTTGGATCCTACATCCTGTGTAGTGTTTCTTCCTCTTCAGGTGAGCCAGAAAAGAAGAGATTTGGAGCCATATTGGATCATCTTGTTATAGAGGTCTTTCAGCAAGATTTGAAGGTTTCGACTTGCCTCACTGTTGGTCCCACGAAGTTCAGCAGGGGCCATGTAAGTGTATCACATCCAGATCTAAAAGATACATAACTGCATGGGTCTACAGCCTCTTATCACCATATATTCTCTGGGTTTACCTTGAGCTAATACATTTCCAGTACCAGGCTTTTCCTTTCAATGTGACTACTGCATCAGTAATACTCACCAAACAAGGTGGCAGTTATAGGACCTTCATTCGAGAGAAATGGATCTCTGCTAGTTCATACCTTGATGACTGACTCAAAACCCTTCCCTGGTTTTCTGCTGTCCTACCTCCCACAAATTTAGTAACTGAGGTCTTCTACAACTAGTCCCTTGATCTTTGTGAAAGAATAATCACTCCTCCTAAAGATTCCCATTATAGTTGACTTTCAGTACTCAATTGGGCAAGGTCTTTGCTTCCTAAGAGAGGGTTTAATAAATTAAGAAGTTGGAATGGGATCTAACCCTAAGCGACACCTGTTGTGTTGGGCATCCTGGTTACTTTTGAACATATTCCATTCTCATCTTTTGCAGCATCACTTCTTGGTAAGAGGACACACTGAATAAAATCACTAAACAAAAATGCCAGTGATCTGAGCAGAATAGGTTTCTACAAAGATCAGTGAAATTATTATTTATGGAGAGTTGAGTTTTAAATGGTTAAAAAACGTCTCCCTCCTTCCTATTTAGCACTGATTTCATGCAAGAATTCTAGTACTGATATTAACTTTAAAGTGGTGTTCTTATCTCCAACACACTTCATCTCTCTGGAATGGTCCCATATCTCTCAAGAATCTGGAGTCTACATTCTTTTTGTGTAAATCTGATTTCTAAAACACAAAATGCTGTGGTTTCAGCTTGTCTGAAATTTCCCTGGGTCTTTAAAGACACTGAATCTAGCTTTTTCTTCTGTTCACTAAGGCTTGTGTGATTCTGGGTAATGCAGAGTTAACAGTATGCAGAAAATCCAAAAAGCTTAAAATTTGTAGTGCTGCAATTTCCTAACTAACCCTGTGACTATGTAAACTCAGTAATCTGGATTGGTGGGATACAGTAACAAAAAATTACGCTATTCACAGTAGCTAGCATAATTGATTGGAGGGAATCAACAATGGGAATGAAGTTCAGCTCAAAGGTATTCCCACTGTAGTATTCTTTCCCAGCCAGCCTGTTAAATTTTCAAACCATAAATTTGGATGGTTGTAAAACTCCCTGCTGGAAAATTTCTAAACTGTGCATTTTTTATTATGATGCAGTAAACAAAAAGTTAATTATATACTAAATATTTAAAAAACTTTCTTCCAAACTATGTCTAGAGACTTTCTTGGTACAACAACTTACAAAAAAATAAGGAAGAAAATAATGTGGAATCCTAAAACCCTCTTTAAAACTAGGGATGGGTTTTCTCTGTAAAAATACTATGCAGATAGAAGCACACTCTCCAAGGACTTCCCAATTAACCTCCAGGTAAACTGTGTTACACACTGAGTTATAAAGCCTTCCCCATCCTTTGTATTTCAGGAAAGTTACAGTTCAAAACATACAGTAGATTTACATTCTAACAAATAAGCAATTGTCAAATAGTTTCACTAATATATGCTTTTCATATAGGACATATACATGTCTTAGAAATTAGTCTCCTCCCATGGAAAAATGTTACACCATGAAGATAGAAGTCTTTTTTGTACATAAATTCCCAAGTGGTCCAGAGAGATCTCAGCACACTACCTCAGTGTGCAACTGCATATTTGCAATCACTTTCATATGTGTGTATTCATATGATAGGTTTTATCCTAATTGTGTATTTGAATAGATGTGCACATTTAGATTTTGTAATTCTGTTCATTTTATTGAGTGTAGAAGTCTAATAGAGTGTATAAACGCTGCTTGCTTTCCACAAAACAAGGATTTGGTTCCCTGTTAAGATCTTTTACAGAACAAAGTAGTAATGCAGGACTGTATACTGACTCAGAGAGAGAACACCCGGGTTTCCCAACATTTCATATTATAGAGTATCTCTTAGTAGTCAGGAAGTCTCATGACTCTTCTTTCCAAATCAAAGTGACTTCTTCCTGCATACAGTTTCCTGTCCAGACAAAATCCATTCCACACTTTCTTCCACATACAAGTTCAAAATAAATTCACACTGCTGTTGATATTGTCACTCCTGCATGCCCCACAAATGTGTACAGATCCTCCCCATGCTAATACTCAAATGCAATCAACCTATTGCATTCAGTCATCCAGGTTTCTTTGTGCCTACATCTTTAGTCACTATTCCCCCACCCCTCTAGGTTCCTGCCTTCCTTTTTCTTGGCATCTTGGTCTGGCCTCCTTTCTCTTCTCTGTTTCTCTCCCCCCCTCATTTCCCCCTCCCTCCTCACCACAGAAGTTGAAACCACACTTTGCCAAAATTCCTTCTTAACCTGACTTTTCAGGTGGTGGTCTGAATGGCTGCTTTCTATGTTAGCCTTTGTGGTAGATATCCCCTTGGCAATCTTCCTTTGCCATGTGTTAGCTTTTCGGAGTGAGATTTTGAACACTAGCTCCTTCAGGTAGAATTTATCTCTGATGGTGGCTCCTCTGTGACCTTGTAGCAGCAGCTTTCTTCTGGGCTGGGTGTTGGTAGAATTGGGAACTCCTTTTATGGAGCAACAGACTCTAGTGGTATCTGTGGTTCCATGCTTTTAAGTGTTCTGGCATCAGCTGCACATAGGGGATGATGCCTCTATTATCCTGAGGCTGTGCAGATCTTCACATGCCACTGGGGAACGTTTTGTAGAAAATCCAGTTCAGGAACATCTGAAATGTATACAACCCTTACATTCTTGGTTCTCTATCTTGCTCCTCATCAAGAAGGAGGAATCCACACTGGAGGGTGTGACACCAACCATCCAGAGGCACTTTGCTAAAAGTTCCCCTATATTTATCATCGGAGGACAGTGGTGTGTTTATATGCATACTGCCAAACTTAGTCTGTCTCATTCACACATTTCTCTTGTAGCTACATTCTTATCTTCCTAAATTATTCTAATACTCAAAATCTGTTTGGGGTCTCACTGAGGTGGCTCAAAATGGTAGTTACTCCTTTAATTTTTATTTTGAACTACTTGTATTTGTTTCCCTTCTTGCAGGCTTCATTTTCTTGCTTGTAATTAAATGGACAAGAAACCCTCAGTCTTCTAGTCATTGCTGCTTCTCTTATTGCTTTAGAGTTGCACTGCACTCAGCTTTAGCCAAGGTAATCAGTCAATGTTGGACTGCTACCCAGAGTCGCTCTGTAGATGAAAAATGTCAGAATAGTGTTAGCTTCAAGAGCAGTTTTGTCAGGAAAAAAAAAGCAGAAAGCCTGTTTCCTCGTCATTGCTGAAATCTAGTATGACTTTGCTTAAGGTCAGGAAAATGCACCTTCTATCCACTACTACTCTCCCTTCTCATCCAAAAGGATACCAGATGTGGCAGTACTCTCTACCCCTGCCATATATTTCCTTTTGAACCTGGAGTGGGGATTCCCAGAAGAAAGAAAAAAAAAATATAGACCTGTGGAGACCTAAGAACTAGACCTCAAGTCTACAATGCAATAAATTAATCAATCAGTTGCTTAAGTTAATACTGATTCCAATTCAATATTTCACATTTGACTGAAGAATATTCAAAGACATGGCAAACCCAAACTTTTTTCTTCCTCATGGATTTCAGTATCCCTGCCCTCTAGTGTGTCTGCTGTGTTTGACCCTCCAGAGGTTATTACCTCACAATGTAATATTTGTAAAGCACATGTTCTTTTCTTGAAAACGCAGGACTCCTTGGTGCTAACTAGCTTAAACTTTTTGTTCTCCAGGACATGCTACAAAGTCCACCTGTTTCTTCCCCAAAAGCTTAAACGCAGGGCTCACTTAGGAAATAGGATTTTTAATGTTATACCTATTTTGAGACTTGACCAGTTATCTACTGAAGTTACAAGACTGTAGTGCTTTTAAAAAATAAACGTGCCTAGAGCCTAGGAAAACTGTTTTGTCTGTATAACTCAGAATGGATTGATTTAAATTAAGATAATTTGAATCACTGATTTCAATCATGATTTATTTCAATAAGCGGAAAACCTTGATTTAAAAAATAGATTTTAGTCATATTGTGCATTTGTACTGTTTAGAGATGTTTTCTTAAAGAAAGGTTGAGACTCGGTAACCATTAAACATGTTGATTTTGCAAATAAATATAGGATTTATACTAAATTTGATGTTCCCTT
Source organism: Rafetus swinhoei (assembly GCA_019425775.1). Lineage (NCBI taxonomy): Eukaryota > Metazoa > Chordata > Testudines > Trionychidae > Rafetus > Rafetus swinhoei. Next base: position 18,568,002 of record CM033427.1, on the reverse strand, counting down.
TTACTAATACCATATACATACACACATTTAAGTGATTATATAACATATTTGTTCTGATTATTATTTTTTACATTTTAATTATATTAGAAAATGGTGAATGATGCATTTCTTACTAATTACAAGTTGAACCTTTCTAATCCGGCACGCTGGGGACCTGACTGGTGCTGAACCAGAGAATTTGCCAAATCACAGGAGGTCAATATTGTCTAGCAGCATTACCAATGCATCCACTTCTTACTGGGCTCTTAGAAGATATTTAGGGGAAAATTACAGCTAAATAACAGCACAGAACACTGAGGGCCAGGGCTGTTGTCTGTAAATGAACTTTATGGGAATACAGGAAACTTGGCCACACCCATGATAAGTGGACATCCAGCAAACAAATCATGATGAACCATGGATGTTGCTGGACCAGAGAGTGCTGAATTATGAGAGGTTCATCCTGTAGTTGATTAATGTTTACTTGTGATTATTGTGCCAACCTTGACTTTGATAGAAATTCAAATTCCAATAAAATGCACAAAAACAGCATTTTAGTTTTATGTAATAAAAATATTAACTTAAACTTTTTTCTTATTATCAAACACTTATCAAAAAATGCTTTGCTGCTAAAACTGATTAAAGGAAGTATTTGTAATTAGTATGACGAACTGATTTATGGTCACCATGCCCTTAAGATTTTAGAATTAGTTGATACACCCTCACACCTAGTTTTTATTCATAGATTGGGAAAAGAAAAGCAAGCTTTCCTGCTTTTTTTCAACACTCAGTTTCTTACCTTTGAATGAAATAGTCATTGAATGGAACTAGATGAATAAACTGAAATGAAAAAAGACTGCTGCTTGTCAAAGCTGGTTTAGCATTTCAGCAAACTCTGGTTCCAAGTGCTTATCTAGTGACTTCCAGTAGTTGAGTTGTTTGACTTTCTTTGAAACTTCAGTGGTGTGTTGTGAGCAAGACACGAGAAGTCATTCTTCCGCTCTACTCTGCGCTGGTTAGACCTCAGTTGGAGTATTGTGTCCAGTTCTGGGCACCGCATTTCAAGAAAGATGTGGAGAAATTGGAGAGGGTCCAGAGAAGAGCAACGAGAATGATTAAAGGTCTAGAGAACATGACCTATGAAGGAAGGCTGAAAGAATTGGGTTTGTTTCGTTTAGAAAAAGAGAAGATTGAGGGGGGACATGATAGCAGTTTTCAGGTATCTAAAAGGGTGTCATAAGGAGGAGGGAGAAAACTTGTTCATCTTGGCCTCTGAGGATAGAACAAGAAGCAATGGGCTTAAACTGCAGCAAGGGAGGTTTAGGTTGGACATTAGGAAAAAGTTCCTAACTGTCAGGGTAGTCAGACACTGGAATAAATTGCCCAGGGAGGTTGTGGAATCTCCATCTGTGGAGATATTTAAGAGTAGGTTAGATAAATGTCTATCAGGGATGGTCTAGACAGTATTTGGTCCTGCCATGAGGGCAGGGGGCTGAACTCGATGTCCTCTCGAGGTCCCTTCAAGTCCTAGTATTCTATGATTCTATGAAACTTGACACACAAATGTATTGCTTAATACTTTTTTATTTAATTTAAATTACTTAAATAAATATGTTGTCAATCTCAAATTTATTGTAAATAGCTTTTAAAATACTGATTTTATTTATTACAGATTTTTATTTAAATTACAATCAGATTTTACATTTAAAAAAATAAACTTTTTAAGCTATGTTGGTATAACTTGACATAAGTTCTAATCACATTTGTCTTGCCAGTGTTTTAGCTCAGTGCCTTCACATTCATTTGGCTTAAATCATCCATGAGAACCCCTGGCCTTTTGTACATACACAAGTTGAACAGTACAACCAGAAAAAGATCTCCTACCATAGAAATTCAGGAATCAGATGATATATACCAGCACCCTCTGTGCATCACCCACTTACTTCAGGATAATCCTGACAATAGATGGGTCTTGTAAGATTCCCTAAGGGTCATATGTGCTCTCTGAAATGAGATTAGGGCTGTGTCTAGACTACAAAATTCTATCAGAAAAAAAGATACGCAAATTGCGAACCGCAATTTGTGTATCTTTTTCCGCTTTTCTTCCAAAAGAGGCTTTTCCGACAATTGGCCTATCTACACTGGGCCAATTGTTGGAAAAAAAGCCTCCTTCGGGAACATCCCTTCTTCCTTGTAGAACGAGATTTACAGGGATGCCGAAAAAACGCGTCTACTTTTCTGAAACTTTTCCGGTATCCCGGAAAAACTCTGCAGTCTAGATAGACCCTAGAACTCTGAGAATCTGCAACTAATCAGGAAAAGTAGTGCAGAATAGTAAGTAGTGGCTGATCCTAAGTTGAATAATGTCTCATAATTCAGTTTGATCTTTAATTTAAGTTACTTGGAAGATAGAGTTTGAGGGGCCTTGCCAAAATAAGGCCTAATGGCGTCTTCCCAGAAACTATTACAGTGTTGTCTCACTGGGAAGGGGAGAGAAATAACACAGAAACTGAGAATAGTCAAGAAGAGAGAGAGAACAGTGAGAGGGAGGGAGAAGTAAGAAAGCAAAAGAAAGAAAGACAGAACCGTATGACTCTGAGAGAAGCTAGAAAGAAAGATTTTGCATCTCTTAGCTAAAGATGTTAGGGCTGCAAACTAACAAACTGCTTCTTTTGTTACTAGTTTCTCCTGCAATTGGGGAAGCAGGACTTTTTACATTCCTTGTAAATACATAGAATACTAAACTTCCATCTTCCAACTGGAAATTCTCCAGTGTATAAGCTCTGACTCTGTGGGTGCTCTGGTGCTGTAGCACCCACAATAAAAATGGTGGGTGCTGAGCACCCAGTGGCTGAAGCCCAGTCATCTCCTTTCCCTCGCCTCAGTGTCTCCTCCCTCCTGGCAGCCCCACCGATCAGTGTCTCTCCTTCCCACCTGCCATAGATCAGCTGTTCTGCAGCATGCAGGAAGAGCCGGTGGTCTGAGAGGGGCAAGCAAGAGTGGGGTGTGCTTAGGGGAGAGAGTGGCAATGGAGATGGGGCAGGTCAGGAAAAGGCAGGGCAGATTGGGCTTTTGGGAGAAGAGGTGGGAAGCCTGGGGAAGAGTTGGGGGTTGAGCACCCCTTCCCCAGCACATTAGAAAGTTAGCACCTCTGCCCCAGGGCTCTGAAATTTGATTAGCTGCTCAGATAAAAAAGGGGTGTCAGTATTATGCCCCAAACTACTACTAAAAATTTTGAATACATAGGACATTAACAGGGATGCCAGCCAGTATCTTTTGTATCAGCTGCTACTCATAGATGTAAAAGGGGAAAAAAAAACCTAAAGAAATGTCAGGCAAGTTATGAAATAACAACTTGTGCCTCCAATCCTGCAAATTGCTTCAACCAGGCAGAATCCCACTGATAACACTAAGACAGTGAATAGATGCAGGGGTTTAGAGTAAATTGCACAATTAGCATCTGAAGGGTTAAATCAATTTGATTTTAACTAATAGGGAGGAACTGGTTGAGAATTTGGAAGTGGAAGGCCGCTTGGGTGGAAGTGATCATGAAATGTTAGAGTTTATGATTTTAGCAACGGTAGGAAGGAGAACAGCAAAATAAAGACAATGGATTTCAAGAAGGCAGACTTTAGCAAACTCAGGGAGCTGGTAGGTAAGATCCCATGGAAAGCAAGACCAAAAGGAAAAACAATTGAAGACTGTTGACAGTTTTTCAAAGGGACATTATTGAGGACTCAACATCAAACTATTCTGCTGTGTAGAAAAGATAGGTAGTATGATGAGAGACCACCCTGGCTTAACTGGGAGATCTTGAATGGTCTAAAAATCAAAGAAGTTCTACAGAAAGGACATGGTAGGACATTACTCAAAGAGGGAAAAACAATAACAGAAAATGTGGAAATGGCAGATGTGCTTAACTTTCTTGTTTGTTTTACACCAAGAAAGCTGTTGATGATTGGATGCCTAGCATAGTGAATGCTGGAGAAAATGCAGTAGGTTCAGAAGTTAAAATAGGAAAAAAACAAGTTGAAGACATTTAGCTTTTCTGAGTAATTTTTAAGTCACCAGGGCCCAATGAAATGCATCTTTGCGTACTAAGGAGCTGATTGAAAAGGTATCTGAACCACTATCTATCATCTTTGAAAATTCTTAGAAGATGGGAGAGATTTCAAAAGACTGGAAAAGAGTAAATATAGCGCCCATCTATAAAAAGGAAAATAAGGACAACCCAGGAAACTACAGACCAGTCAGCTTAACTTCTGTGCCAGGAAAGATAATGGAGCAAATAATTAAGGAATCCATTTGCAAACATCTGGAAGATAAGGTTAAAAGTAACAGTTTGCATTATTCATCAAGAACAAATCATGTCAAAGCAGCCTGATGGTTTACTTTGATTTGCCAAACAAAAAACTTCATTTAAAAAATCCAAGTAAACTGATTGTACAAGTTCAAAGGATATGCAAAGGATAGCCAGCGGAAACCTAGCAGAGAAATAAAGTTCTACCCATCTTTGCACCTAAGGCTTTCCATTTCCTCGTTACTTCCCCCACCAGAGAAAAAAGATACTCTTATAGCTCACGAGTCAGGAGGTCTGGGCTGAATTTCTTGCTCTGTCGCAGATTACTGTGTTACTTTGGGTAAATGTCATAATTTCTTTTCTTCAATTCCCTCACTGTAAAAGAATATTTCTTTATTTCACTGGAGTGCTGGGAAAAAGGCCAAAGCATATACACCATACCAATAGGATGGAGGACTCTTTGGAGAAACAGCAACTGAAAAAATCTTGGCTCATGATGGATAGTCAGCTGAACATGAGCTCCTGGTATGACACTGTGACTAATGTGGTTAGTGTAGAAATAGGGGTCTATTAAGTAGCATAGGGAGGTTATTTTACCTTTGCATTTGGCATTGGTACAATTGCTACTAGAATCCTGTGTCTGATGCTAGTGTGTACAGTATGAGAAGGTTCAGAGAACCACAAAAATATTAGAGTTTTGATAAAAATGCCTTTTATCAAAAGTTTCCTGGAGTTCAATCTATTTACCTTATTTAGTAGAAGGTTATGTGGTGACTTGAGCAATCTATAGTTACCTACATGAGGAACACAAATTTCATAATAGGGGTCTTTTTTATTAGCAGAAAGAGCTATAGCAAGATCCCATGACTGGAAGTTGAAGGTAGATAAATTCATACTAGAAATAAGAGGCAAAATTATAATGTTGAGGATTACTCACCATTGGAAAAATGCACTAAGGACACATCTATACTTAGCAGAATATCAATGCGCCAGGGGTCGATCGTCTAGCATTCGATTTAGCGGTTGTAGTATAGACCCTATATTGAACACTGAAGGCAGCTCCTGCCTGCATCCAGTACTCCTCCTTCTGCGAGGAGTAAAGGAAGCTGACGAGCATTTGGTCCCATTGGCCTTTCAATGTGCGGACACCACCACAGCTCAGCTTAAGGTAAGCCGACTTCAGCTTTGCATAGCTGGAGTTGTGTACCCTTAAGCTGACCTTCCAGGGGCTAGTGTAGATCTGGGATAAGGGTTGTGGTAGATTCTTTATCACTGGCAATTTTTCCACTGGATATCTTTGAAAAGATATGCTTTTAGTTCAATCCACAGCTATTGAACTGAAAGAAGGAATTCAGGGAAGTCCTATAGAGTGTGTGTGTGTTATTGAGGAGATCAGACTAGATGATTATCTATTTTAGGTATTTATACAGTCCTTATCACCATTGTATGTTAACATCTCACAATTCTTAAAGGCTATGTCTACACTGCCCCCTCTTGTGCAAAAAAAAATGCAAATGAGGTGAAGCATGGAATATCACTGTGCCTTTTTTGCGCAAGAGGGGGGTTTTGTGCAAAAAGCAGCCATCTACAGGGCTCCTTTTTGCAAAACCCCCCTCTTGCACAAGAGCCATTCTTCCTTTTTTTTCCAGGAAGAACGGCTCTTGCGCAAGAGGGGGGTTTTGTGCAAAAACGGAGCCTCATCAAATGAGGCGCGGTGCTATTCCACGCTTTACCTCATTTGCATTTTATTTTGCATAAGAGGGGGCAGTGTAGACATGGCCAAAGTGTTTATCCTCCTAATATCTCTGTGAGGTAGGGAAGTACTGCTAATCTCCTTTAGACAATGGGCTTCCTACTCCAAGATCTTTCCATATCCCTGTTCTCTAGATACCTGTCTTGGAGCACTCATGTTTTTCCCAGTGCCTCCACTCACCCACATATCCCTTATTAACTAATCTTCCTCTCTGGCACCTCATAGTCTTTGTGAGTTGTTGAGAGAGTGATCTGGGGAAGCAAGAAGGAGGCCTCAGAGAACAATATTATCTGAGGGCACATCTGCCCTGCAGAGAGAAACCCATGACACCAAGTCTCACAGAGGCGGTCAGTTGACTCAGTCTGACAGGGCTGCAAGGCTAAAAATAGAAGTGTAGAGGTTCCTACTCTGACCCTCACTAGGTTTCAAAGCCGAGGCTTCAGCCCAAGCCTCAGCATCAGCACTGATATTTTGAGTTCAGCAGCCCGAGCCCTGCAAGCCCACGTAAGTTGACCCATGCTCTGAGACTCATCACTGCAGGTTTTTCTTTGCCATATAACAAAGAAATGTAATTTCTTTGTGTGATGTAATTTCTGTGTGTGAAGATGAAATCCTTGGGCCTTGCGTGGTTGGTTAGAGTAATGGGGCACAATTTTAGAAAAGGACAGTTTAAAAAAAAAAAAAAAATTCCTTTGCAGAAACTAGTAATTATTTTATTAAAATAACTTGGTTGTCCTTAGAATTTATTGCACCAAACAGATTAAAATCAATGATTAAACTGAATTAGAAGTTTTTTAATTCCCTTTCATTGCTTATGCATTTCTCGATATACTCTTAGGGTGTGTCTAGACTACATCCGTCTTTCGACAGAGGGATATAAATTAGGCACTTCGAAATTGCAAATGAAGCCGGGATTTGAATTTCCTGCGCTTCATTTGCATAATCCTGTCATGCCGCTCTTTCGAAAAAGCGCTATTTCGAAATTGAAACCACAGTCTAGATGCGGTTCTTTAAAAAATAGAAGCCTTTTTCGAAAGATCCTAAAAAGGTTTACAGGATCTTTCAAAAAAGGCTTCAATTTTCGAAAGAACCGCATCTAGACTGCAGTTTCAGTTTCGAAAGAGCGCTTTTTCGAAAGAGCGCCATGATGCGATTATGCAAATGAAGCATGGGAAATTCAAATCCCGGCTTCATTTGCAATTTCGAAGTGCCTAATTTACATCCCTCTGTCAAAAGAGGGATGTAGTCTAGACACACCCTTAGTTATAGAGTAGCTACTTACACTTTCATAGTAACTAAAACATGGATTTCTTTAGTGTTCTAGAATTTTATAACCATTGTCACTTTATCTAAAGAGTGGTATTGGTTCTTATAGAAAATCTATTACACTTCTTTGCAGTACAATGTTTTAGCTTTACAGAGAGTGGCAGATAATGCATATACAAGACGTAGGGTGCTAAATATATACAGTTAAAAGTGGAAGATGTAAGGGAAATAATCTGTCTTCAGCTACCATAAAGGTAACAATATAACTTAAGGGAAGGAGTCTACTTTAGAAAAGGTTAGGTGAGGAAGCCCCTATCCTGAAAGTGAGGAAAAGAAAGCTTCAGCTAGAAATAAGAGTTCAGAAATTGGGCAAGACTTCTTGGGAATAATTTTAAGATTCAGATGAAGTGTTCCTAGTTGTCTGAGCAAATGAGGAGTGACAGCTGTAAAAGGAAATTGTTATCACAGAGATGGCCAAGAACAAGTTGTGTCAGTGGAACAATTGTAGTCAAGTAGTCCTGAGTCAGACTGGATGATACAAAGGTCTTAATGAGATGAGTTGATTTGTAAAATAATTATGAATATTTTGTTGCTTAGTTAAGAGAGTCATCCAACACCACTGCTATCTGCAGAAAAGTTAATCCTCTTTTAATTTATCTATCCTGAATGTTTCAAGGATCATTCACCGACTGGTCCAGATGTCATGATGGAACAAGGACAAGAATCCCCATAACAATTGCCTGTCACATTTTGCTGTCAATGCTTAAAGACAGTTGACTTTCTTGTTAACCTTTTCCTCCCCATAGATAGTGCCCTCTATCCCTGAGAAAATGGCTTCTCTTTAATGATTCTTGTTCAGAAATTTATTGCATTTCACTATGAACTTGATTGTTTTTTAATGAAGGAAGCCTTAGTAGATTAAGTACACTCATTAATTCCAAAGATAAGTGGTGGGTAAAGGAGGAGGGAAAATCAATTGATACATTACTAACTTGTCAAGAATGAAGACTGCACCTGATTTTATTTAAAATGAACTTATTGCTGCTTGCTTTCAGTGGTCTGTAGTGATAGCTGTGGAGACTACATGTCCATTGGTGTAGTACTCTGCCATACCCTGAATGCAGGTTACTCATACGTGCATGACTAAAGAGATCACAGTGAGTGGACAAGTTGCCTCTAGCCAATTTATGGAGCAATTTTAGTTTTTTGAATGAATTTTATTGAGATTGGTAATATAAGAACCAGTAGTACTGGTAGGACAAGCCTGAAAGTATGTGAATGTTATGTTTGAAAAATGCACACCAGCAAAACTCAAAGCCTGGGTCTGCAGTCTTGGGCTTGTGCCACGGGGCTAAAAACAAAAGTGTAGACTTTGTAGCTCAGGCTGGAGTGTGGGCTCTGAAGCTAAAGGAGAGGGAGTGTCTGTCAGAGCCCAAGCTCCAGCCTAAGCCTCACTATCCATCCTGCTGCTTTCTAGTGTGAGCTCTGTAAGCCTGAGTCTGTAGATCTGGGCTCTGAGACTTGCTGCTGCAGATTTTAAAACACAAGGTAGATGTATCCTAAAAAGCAGAACATTGGACGATAGAAGTAGTAAGAAGGAATCTGTACCCTTCTGTAGGAGTATCTCAGGCCAAAAGTCAGATAACTTTTTAAATTAGAAAATACTGATAGAAAATATCCACCCCCATGAAAGTGAGTCACAAAGCTTTTATCAAGGGATGAGATAATTAGTGGACTAACAACCACACCCCAGTCTTTGTGTAATAAGTTGTATGGGTATTGCTGATATTACTGACTTTTATTTTATAGGGTGCAGTTGCAGGCCATCAGTTATCAGTTTACTTGTTTAAGTGTTCTACATGTTTTTGTCATGAATAAATTGTATGGTGATAAAGCAACCTCTTTCCATCTTTCAGCTTTTCTGGGAGAAGAGGCTACAAGGCCTAAGTGCATCTGATGTCAGTGAACAAATTATAAAATCCATGGAGCTACCTAAAGGTCTTCAAGGTACTGCATGCCCTTAGCAGCTATGGTATGCCTAGTAAGCAGAATGTATACAAAAGATCATGTTATCTTTTCAAATATTCTTAAGCAGTTATGGTATCTGTCTCTGACTTTGATTTACTTTAGCAACTCTCAGATCTTGACATATGCTTGTTGGCAGAAACACCTGTCTCCTCAAAAGGGTTTTCTGTTTTATCAAGTTACTTACTTAACTAATATAAAAAACATTTTAAGAGTTGCACTCTTTACTTGGCACAAGTGCAACTGATGATGTGAAATTCAATAAGTTATAGGTCACAGTCAGTAACTATTTATTCTACCACATTGGAGACCTCTATAGAAATTTGAAAGAGTTGTGAAAGACTCTCTACTGCTTGCCAGCATTGGCTTCGTTTCCTGTAACACTAACGTAAAGAGAATTGAGATACTAGTGTAGATTAATTTTAAAAGCTGTAAAGAGAAATTGTATTTCAAGACCAAATGTTATGTTAATAAGTGTACTTGGAGACAAGATAATTGCTGGAGAAGGAACTCAGATCATTAAATCCGTTGACCTTGTTTGAGGAAACTGTAGCCAATTTGTAAAGTTATCACTTCAGTAGATATTTATGGTTTTGGTTTTTTTTAATCTTAATGTTAAAATTGCATTAACAGGGATTCAAAGTAATTTGCTAAAATATCATTTGCATTTCATAGTCCTTATTACCATTAGATTTGTGGTCTTAAAATATATGCTCATACATATGAATATCATTTTATGTGTACAAAGGCTTCAGAGGGGTAGCCGCGTTAGTCTGTAACTGGAAGAACTTAAAACAATGAATAGTCTAGCAGCATTTTAAAGGCTAACAAAATATGTAGATGGTATCATGAGCTTTCATTGGCACAACCCACTTCTTCAAATGAATGAATGGAGTATTAAAAGTCCAGATCCAAGAACTTTTAATACTCCATTCATTTGAAGAAGTGGGTTGTGCTCACGAAAGCTCATGATACCATCTACATGTTTTGTTAGTCTTTAAAGTGCTGCTATTCAACTATTTATTGTTTTTTATTTTATATGTAGTTGTCCTGCAAACAGGAGAATATTTGCTATTTCAAGTCATACGTACCCCAGGGACAGTAAGCTATCTGGTTAAATAAATTAATTATTCAGTAATTTACATTGCAGGAGTTGGCCCAGGCAACAATGATGAGACTCTTTTATCTGCTGTCGCCAGTGCTTTGCACACCAGTTCTGCACCTATCACAGGACAACTCTCTGCTGCAGTGGAAAAGAACCCAGCAGTGTGGCTCAATACATCTCAGCCCCTATGCAAAGCATTCATTGTTACCGATGAGGACATTAGGTAAGGGAGATGAGACACGAAATTTTCAGTAAAATGTGCATTTTCATCTACTGAGCTTCTTTTTCATACCTATGGCAAAACAGAAAATAATCCAAAACATTAAACAGAATAATGTACTTCCCCAGGTGTACCTGTTATGTGTATCTGTTAAAATGCAGAATATACTGTCTGCTTACTAAATATATTTGCATTTAACAAAATCAAGGAAAACGCTGCTATGAGTATAGTACTAATCTGAGCCTTGGCTGACAGGGTTCAAATACTGCTTTCCCACAGACTTCCTCTGTGACCTTAGACAAGTCATTTTTGTTACAGTATGCTTCAAATCCCTATTAAATAGGGATAAATAGCACTTCCCCACCCGCCAAGGGTGTTGTGAGGATTAATACAGTAAAAATGATGATGTCTTCAGTTACCATGGAAATGGGGGCCCAAAATAAGTTCCTTTACTAATAAATTTATTTCTTCTTCGAATGATTGCTCATGTGCATTCCAATTAGTTGAGTACGTGCAGCGTGCACGTGCTGTCGGAAGTTTTTCCCTCAGCAGTACCCTTATGGCCAGCAGGGGAGCCCCTGGAGTGTCATCGGTATACCGGCCCATATATACCCCTGCTGGCCCCCTCACCCACTCAGTTCCTTCTTACAGCCATGACGGTCATTGGAACAACCCTTAGCTTGTTAGTGATAGTTGTCTTCAGTATTGTTCTTTTGTATTCTCTTCAGTTAGCCTTCAGCTAAGTACCTGTAATTACGTTAAAGACTCTTTTGTTGTTGTTCCCTGCCTTGGCGTGCCGTGCGCCCATGGCAGGGCATGCCTGGATCACAAGGCTTCAAGCCCTGCAAAAAGTGTCACAAGCCTATGCCTGTGGCGACCCTCATTCATCGTACTTTAAGTGTCTGGGAGAGGCTCATCTCGCCTGCAAAATCTGTAAGGTGTTGAAACCGCGCACCAAATGCAAGAGAGAATTGTGCCTCAAGATCCTCCTCATGGAGACAGCTCTCAGGCCGATACCGGCATCAGACCCGGCACGGGAGTCTCGAAGTGGACCGGCGTCAGTGCGGGATACCATGGTGCACCATGCCTCACCGGCACCGCAGAGACCCCGGCACCGGTCTGTCTCTGGCACCTCAGAAAAAGAAGAGGCCCAACAGGGATGGTCCCCTTCTAGACACGCGCCCTCCAGTGGGGCACATGGCGCTGACGAGTCCGGAGCTCAGGCCTTCCAGGTTGGGTGGACCTTCCTCCCAGCATAGGGAGCCTAGCCCCTTGGAGGACTTAGAATACATAGAATACTAGAATACTAGGACTGGAAGGGACCTTGAGAGGTCATTGAGTCCAGTCCCCTGCCCTCATGGCAGGACCAAATACTGTCTAGACCATCCCTGATAGACATTTATCTAACCTACTCTTAAATATCTCCAGAGATGGAGATTCCACAACCTCCCTGGGCAATTTATTCCAGTGTCTGACTACCCTGACAGTTAGGAACTTTTTCCTAATGTCCAACCTAATCCTCCCTTGCTGCAGTTTAAGCCCATTGCTTCTTGTTCTATCCTCAGAGGCCAAGATGAACAAGTTTTCTCCTCCTCCTTATGACACCCTTTTAGATATCTAAAAACTGCTATCATGTCCCCCCTCAGTCTTCTCTTTTCTAAACGAAACAAACCCAATTCCTTCAGTCTTCCCTCATAGGTCATGTTCTCTAGACCTTTAATCATTCTCGTTGCTCTTCTCTGGACCCTCTCCAATTTCTCCACATCTTTCTTGAAATGCGGTGCCCAGAACTGGACACAATACTCCAACTGAGGCCTAACCAGCGCAGAGTAGAGCGGAAGAATGACTTCTCGTGTCTTGTTCACAACACACCTATTAATGCATCCCAGAATCATGTTTGCTTTCTTTGCAACAGCATCACACTGCTGACTCATATTCAACTTGTGGTCCACTATAACCCCTAGATCCCTTTCTGCCATACTCCTTCCCAGACAGTCGCTTCCCATTCTGTATGTATGAAACTGATTGTTCCTTCCTAAGTGGAGCACTTTGCATTTGTCTTTATTAAACTTCATCCTATTTACCTCAGACCATTTCTCCAATTTGTCCAGGTCATTTTGAATTATGACCCTATCCTCCAGATTAGTTGCAACCCTCCCAGCTTGGTATCATCTGCAAACTTAATAAGCATACTTTCTATACCAATATCTAAATCGTTGATGAAGATATTGAACAGAGCCAGTCCCAAAACAGACCCCTCACGGAACCCCACTTGTTATGCCTTTCCAGCAGGATTGTGAACCATTAATAACTACTCTCTGAGTACGGTTATCCAGCCAGTTATGCACCCACCTTATAGTAGCCCCATCTAAGTTGTATTTACCTAGTTTATTGATAAGAACATCATGCGAGACCGTATCAAACGCCTTACTAAAGTCTAGGTATACCACATCCACTGCTTCTTCCTTATCCACAAGACTCGTTATCCTATCAAAGGAAGCTATCAGATTGGTTTGACATGATTTGTTGTTTACAAATCCATGCTGGCTGTTCCCTATCACCTTGCCACATTCCAAGTGTCTACAGATGATTTCCTTAATTACTTGCTCCATTATCTTCCCTGGCACAGAAGTTAAACTAACTGGTCTGTAGTTTCCTGGGTTGTTCTTATTTCCCTTTTTATAAATGGGCACTATATTTGCCCTTTTCCAGTCTTCTGGAATCTCTCCTGTCTCCCATGATTTTCCCTGAACCCTCCATGCCAGAGGCGTTAGAGGCAGTGAGAATGCTGATTGACTCTTCTCCCTCGCCTCCCCCTACTCCAGCCCCCTTCAGGGGGCACGGGACGGCGCGGCACCGGCCTCCTTCCAGGCCTCGGCACCGGAGGTCAGAGACCACCACCCACCCCTCCCGGCACCGCATGCGGCACTGGCCAGTGATGCGCCTCCGCCCATGGTGACGCCCCAGGACATGGCACCGGCTGCACCTCAGCATCATAGACTGGTACCGCCACCGGGACAGACTGCCTCGGCACTTACCTCCGCACCAGACGTCCGTACCGCCATGCCTCCGCCTCGGCACCGTGGAAAGCCGGAATCTGTGGCCAAGCACGCGACTGCTCTTTCGGCACCCATGTCGGCTCCTCCTTGGTCCGCCTCAGAGTACTTGTCCGACTCCGAGGCAGAGTCCACCTGGTCTTCTAGGGGCTCCCAGTCCCACTCACGGCGCCACTCCCATTCACGGCACTGCTCCTGGCACTGTAGTCCACCTCGTCCATACCAGCAGCAGTGGGCGCAGCCAGTCCCAGTGCTGGTGCTCCAACAGTCGTGGCCTCCACAGCCTCTGGGCCAGTGGCCTTTCTGGACACCCTGGGCATACCACCAGGCCCAGGGAAACATTCCATCCAGGTCAGCCTCTGTCTCCTCTGGTCCACGGGCTCCTCCTTCGGCGACCCCCTTGGTCAGATCTCCAACCTCGGCCTAGTCGCTGCCCCCTGGCCAGCTGTTTCCTGGTCCTTCGGGGAGCGCGGCTCCGGTGAGCCAACCTCCCCCATCCTTGTCTGCTGGTACCTCGCAAGATCTTGTACATATGGGGGCCACTGTAGGAGAAGCCCAGAAGGGGTCATAGTCCTCTTCCCCTGATGAGGCTTTAGGAGACCCTGGACCATCCATGGCCTCTATGGATGCCAGGGCTCACCAGGACCTCCTCCGCCGTCTAAAGTTTGGGAGTTCAGGCGGATAAGGTGTCCGATGACTCAGACCCCACAGTTGATATCCTCCATACGAACACCCCCTCCAGAGTGGCCCTTCCGATCAATAAGACAGTGGCCAAGATTTCTAAAGCCTTGTGGCAGACCCCCGCGTCCATCTCCCCAACTGATAAGCGGGCCGAAAGGAGGTACTTTGCTCATTGCCCTCTTGGGGAACACCTTTGTTCCCACTCTCCTCCAAACTCCCTGGTGGTGCAAACTGTGAACCAGAGGGAGAGGCAAGGTCAGCCCGCCGCCACTCTTAAGAACAGGGAAACCAAGAAGACTGACCTGTTAGGCAGAAAGGTCCGCGCGTCTGGTGGTATCCAGTACCACATTGCCAATCAACAGGTCCTCTTGTCACAATATGCTTTCAACACCTGGGCCTCGATGGACAAGTTTATGGACCTGCTCCTAAGGGACTCCCGTGCAGAGTTCAAGGCTCTCCATGAGGCGGGGAGAGTGATTTCCAGGACAGCTCTCCAGGCGGCTCTCGACGTGGCGGATGCCGCTGCCCGGGTGATGGCCTCCGGAGTGGTCTTACACCTCAGTTCTTGGCTCCAGGACTCTGGGGTCCCCCCAGAGCTCCAGAATACTATATAAGACCTTCCTTTTGAGGGTCCCTCGCTTTTCTCAGAGCAAATCGATCAAAGGCTACATGGCTTCAAGGATACCCAAGCCACTTTAAAATCATTGGGCATGCACACTCCTGCTACCCAGAGGCGCACCTTCATGGTTAGGAATGTTCCTAGACCGCCTCCTCAGGACCCATGCCCTGACTTCTCCCACCGTAGAAGCAGGAGTGGTAACAGCAGGAACAACAGGTGCCGACCCTGCCCGGCCCCAGACCACAACCAGGGGCCCCCTAACAAACCCTCCGGACCAGATCAGGGCTTTTGATGGGACCCCCGAGGGCACCTTACCAGTCTCCCCACTACTCTTCCAGGACCGTTTATCCCACTACATCCAAGCCTGGTGGCCTGTTACTTCAGACCGATGGGTGCTGGAGATAGTGGAAAGGGGTTACGTAATCCCTTTCCACTCATCCCCTCCTTCCCAACCCTCTACCCCATCCCTTTTCAGGGACCCCTCTCACGAGCCTCTGCTTCAAGAGGAGGTCCAACATCTCCTTAAGATAGGGGTGGTAGAGCGTGTTCCCCCCGAGTTTCGGGGGAGAGGGTTCTATTCCCGTTACTCTCTGGTCCCAAAGGCCAAAAGGGGCCTCCGTCCCAACCTGCTCCGTCGCCAAAGCAAAATTCAAAATGGTAACATTGGCGTCCATAATTCCCTCGTTAGCCCCCAGAGACTGGTACGCTGTCCTTGACTTAAAAGATGCTTACTTCCACATTTTGATCGCCTCCCACCACCACAGGTTCCTCCGATTTACTGTGGGCCCGGACCACTCCAATTCACGACCCTCCCCTTTGGTATTTCCACGGCCCCTCGGGTCTTCACCAAATGCATGGCAGTGGTGGCCACCGCACTCAGGAAAAGGGTGTTCCCCTACCTAGACGACTGGCTCCTGAGGGGGGACTCAGAAAGTCAGGTGAGAGCCCACGTCACCATAGTCCGCACACTCTTTGACGACTTAGGCCTCCTGCTAAATCTGGACAAATCAACTCTAACTCCCACCCCAATAATAGAGTTTGTGGGCACCAACCTGGACTCTGTCAGCAAGAGCCTCTCTACCCAGCTCCCAGTTTCTCACAATAGAGACGGCAGTCAGGGCACTCCAGAATTTTCCAGTGACCACCGCCCAGACTTGCATGCATCTCCTGGACCTCATGGCTGCCTGCACTTATGTAGTGTAGCATGCCAGACTGTGCATGCGTCCACTACAGATGTGGCTATTGCGAGTCCACAACCCGGCCATCCACTGTTGGGACAGAGTTGGGACAGAGTGGTGACGGTTCCCGCACCTGTCCTCCTTGCATTGGACTGGTGAACCCATCAGGCGGAGGTCTGCGCGAGGGTCCCATTCTCCAGACCAGTGCCGTCCACTCGCCTTGTCACGGACGCATCGGACACCGGCTGGAGAGCCCATTTAGGAGACCTATACATGCAAGGTATGTGGTCTGCGGACGAGATCTCCCTGCATATCAACATCTGGGAGCTCCGGGCAGTCCGCCTGGCTTGTGCCGTTTTCCTTCCCCACCTCAGGGGAAGGTATGTCCTCATCCTGTCAGACAACATGACAGTGGTGGCGTATGTAAACAAGCAGGGCGGGGCTCGTTCTCCTCACCTGTGCTTGGACGTGATTTGCCTGTGGGACCTCTGCATCAGGCGGATATCCACCCGATGGCCTCGTACCTCCCGGGTTCCCAAAACATCCTGGCGGGCAGGCTGAGCAGATCCTTTGTGGGACACGAATGGTCCTTGAAGTGGGATGTACCTCAATCTATCTTCCATGCGTAGGGGTCTCCCCATCTAGACCTGTTCACCACAGGGTGAAACAAGAAGTGCCCTCGGTTCTGCTCCCTCATGGGGCAGGGACAGGGTTCTCTGGGAGACGCTCTCCTCCTCACCTGGCCACAGGGCCTGCTGTATGCCTTCCTGCCATTCCCGCTAATTTACAGGGGGGTCCTCAGAGTGCGGGAATTCAGGGCATCCCTGATTCTAATTGCCCCGGCATGGCCCAGGCAACACTGGTTCTCAATCTGTCATGCGAGACACCCATGACCCTCCCGCTGCTTCGGACGTGATATCTCAGGACTCGGGCAGGCTCTGCACTTGACAGCGTGGAAGCTCCATGGTTGACGGCTGAGGAGCTTCAGTGCTCAGGAAGTCCTGCTGGGTAGCAGAAAACCCTCCACTAGGACCACGTACCTTGCTAAGTGGAGGCGGTTCTGCATTTGGGCTTCCCAAAGGGGCGTGCACCCAAGGCAGGCTACAATCCCCCTGATCCTGGATTACCTGTTGGATCTCAGGCTACAGGACCTCTCTTTCTCCTCCATCAAGGTTCACTTGGTGGCCATCTCGGCCCTCCACCTGGGGGAAGGGAGGAAAACCTTGTTCATTTACTCAGTGGTCAACAGGTTTCTTAAAGGGTTAGTCAGGCTCTACCCACATGTCTGCCAGCCCGTCCCCCCAGTGGGACCTAAACCTAGTCCTTTCTAAACTTATGGGACCCCCATTCGAACCGTTAGAGACGTGTTCCCTCCTATACCTATCTTATAAGGTGTCTCTCCTGGTGGCACTCACATCTGCCAGGCGAGTATCCGAACTCAGGGCGTTTACTTCGGATCCCCCCTACATGGTGTTTTTCAAAGACAAGGTTAAGCTCCGCCCCCATCCAGCTTTTCTGCCCAAGGTGGTGTCGTCTTTTTCACACCTCCCAGGATATTTTCCTGATGGTCTTTTACCTCAAGCTTCATGTGTCTGGGAAAGAACAGGCTTTACACACTTTAGATGTGCGTAGGGCATTAGCCTTTTATTTAAACAGGACAAAACAATTCAGGAAGTCACTGCAACTCTTTGTGGCCATCGCGGAATGGGTGAGGGGCCAACCCGTGTCCTCCCAGCAGATCTCCTCCTGGATAACCGCTTGCATCAAGGAGTGCTATGCCCTGGCGGGGGTACCGGCCCCACCCCTTAGAGCTCACTCCACAAGAGCCGTGGCAGCCTCCACCACTTTCATGGTGCAGGTTCCCATCTTGGACATCTGCAGAGCCGCTACATGGTCCTCTGTCCATACCTTTGCCAATCACTACGCGCTAACGCATCGAGCCAGGGAAGACACCGCCCTGGGCAGGGCGGTTCTCCACTCCTCTGTAGCTTCAACATCCGGCCCTCCTCCATAGGTTCTGCTTTGGAGTCACCTAATTGGAATGCACATGAGCAATCACTCGAAGAAGAAAGAACGGTTACTTACCTCGTAACTGATTCTTCGAGATGTGTTGCTCATGTCCATTCCAAATCCCCACCCGCCGCCCTCTCTCTGGAATATTCCAGTAAGAAGGAACTGAGTGGATGAGGGAGCCAGCAGGGGTATATACAGGCCAGTATACTGGCGCCACTCCAGGGGGCTCCCCTGCTGGCCCTGAGAGTGCTGCTAAGGGAAAAACTTCCGATGGCACATGCACGCTGCTCGTGCACACCTAATTGGAATGGACATGAGCAACACATCTCGAAGAATCAGTTATGAGGTAAGTAACCGTTCTTTCTAAAACATGAATGTCCATTTTTCTGTATGGTTTCTGAGGCACAGAGCATCTGAGCTCTTATTTTAGCCAGCAGTTATCTTTTTGCGCTATATATAAACTAGGCAGGCCTGGACAAACTGGTTCCTTTTGCTGGCAAGTTCTTCACTTTGTAGCCTTGCACTTCAGTTTTTTTAATTGACGGAGCTGGGAATCAAATATAGGAGTTTTGACTCCGAGGTTTATGCGCTAACTACTTTTAAGATGCGTCAACTTCTGAAATTC
The DNA here is from genome assembly GCA_019425775.1 of Rafetus swinhoei. Taxonomy (NCBI): domain Eukaryota; kingdom Metazoa; phylum Chordata; order Testudines; family Trionychidae; genus Rafetus; species Rafetus swinhoei. Next base: position 18,549,182 of record CM033427.1, on the reverse strand, counting down.
TGAACATTTCTGCCATCAGTTAAGATGTGAATAGTGTTGAATAGGGTAGTATAAAACCGATTTTTTTAAAAGGAATTATTAATTAATTGTTAAATATTCTATTCACTATCTGTTCACTATCATGCTTTTAATACTCAAAAAAATGAACAGATCTCACTTTTACATAATCTGAATCTGATTGCCTTTGTTCTATCAATAAAAAACTGAGGTAGAGACACTAACTGACTTAAGTCCTACCAGAGAGCTGGTTTCAGAGTCAGCATTGGGTTTTGGAGTTCCTGACTTTCAGTCCTGTGCCCAGAACTCCAGGTGATGTTGGTTGTTTGATTTTTTTTTTTTTTTTTCCTTAAAGGGACATCGACTTAACAAATAAGATTTCTGTCTGGAAATATTTGACCTTTTATTGTAACGTAACATCTAAAATCATACTATAACAGTGAAACGGAAGGACCAGGATAAGATTTTTCTGATTACTTCTCATATTTAACAGCATTTTATTCATAATAGCCAGTCTTTTTTGTATTTTCAGTCTGTGTGAGGTGTGTATTTTTTCCACTTAACAAAGGAGAAGATACACACCCTAGAACAGGGCTACTCAACTTTGAAAGCCCCGGGGGCCACAGTGAAACTCACAGCATATGCTGAGGGCTTCAACTTAAGAGTGGTTGCATATACATGCAAATATATATGCAAATATATGCAAATAGCTTCTTTTACACTGACAGGCATGAATACAAAGATTAAGACAAGACTACACATCACACAGGCCCCATTTAAGTCAGTTCTGCTGATATTAATAAAATGCAATATTTACCCGATTCCCACCCATATGACAGCACTTTTAATGAGCAATGGCAGTCCAGGAATTTAACTACTAAAATGTGCATGAATGGAAGATCATTATATTGAGTACTTTTTGGTTTTGGCTCCCACCCACAGGCCACGTGTTGAGCCCTGTGTAAACACAAACTGCGCCGCGGGCCGCAAACAAACAAGCTGCTGGCCGCAAACAAACAGGCCACAGGTCACGTGTTGAGTAGCCCTGCCTTAGAACAAAATTATAAAATCACAGTAATTGGCCATGAGGACTCAGTGGCAATGGCAAGTGTAGTAATTGAAATTGTTTCTAACTCAACAGTGGCCTTTTTGACTGTTTGCCATCAAGCACAGAACACTTTCCTGTCCGTTTATGTAATATTTTTAACCTTTTTTGTGCCAGAAATGAAAAACAAACTTAATACACAAACCATGTAAAAAACTAAAACAGTATAAAAGGTATCATCCTAACAGTCTTTGTTATAACACTATAAAAAAAAGTAATTCTAAAAAACACTAACTGCATTGAAAACTTAAGGGATGGAGAGGACAAACTTTGGTCACATCTGCTCAGAGGCAAATAATGGCTATGAATTTTGTAGGCAGAGCATAACTATAACCTGCACAAAGTAAAATTATTGAACTTTTAAACCTTTGGTAACTTTTTATTATAATTACTGCATAGAAATTTATTGGAGGCTACTTAACAGTTATTAGATCCTATAGAAATTGTAAACACTTGTGTAGAGGTGAAATATTCATCTCTATTGAATGATGGGATTAATAATATATTGTGTGGTGTGTTTGGGATTGTGTGGGTGAGGATTATAAATAAAAAACTAGTCTCAAATGAAAAGGCACTACTTTTGGGAGACATCTTTTGTGCTTCTGCCAATAACAGCTAAACACTGTTCCTAGAACTGTGCACATTTTTTGCTTGCAAAACAGATACAGCAGTGCTGATACATAAACAAAATAAATCAAATTGAGCCATATTGGCTTTTGTTGTATGGAAAAAGTGTGGAGGGAGATCTTAGTGGAAGTTTAAACATCATAGTAATGTACGGTTTGAAGCAACATTTTCCTAAAAGAATGCTTTATTTTGTGTTCTGCTGTGTGTCTATGGAATAAAGTGTATACTAAGTCCAATGATACTGTTTAGTATAAAAAGCTAGATAGTTCTTTTGTACAAGAAGACAAAACAATTTATTTAAAGTATGTTCAGAGTCTGAAACTGTTGATTTTAAATGCCTCATATAGGCATGTTATGGTTTCTTTCTGCAGCATTTTTGCTTTTATCAAAGTTAAATCTAGTATAGCTTAATTGTAATTTCATTTTTTGAAAAGTTTGTTTGCCCCACATTCGCCAGCTGTTCATATTATTACAGTTTGTTCTGCAGTGTAACACACACACACACACACACACACACACACACACACACACACACAGAGCAGTATTGTGGTTCTAGTTAAGAAAAGTAGCCACCAGAATACACACACACACACACACACACACAGAGCAGTATTGTGGTTCTAGTTAAGAAAAGTAGCCACCAGAATACACACACACACACACACACACACACACACACAGAGCAGTATTGTGGTTCTAGTTAAGAAAAGTAGCCACCAGAATATACACACACACACACACACACACACACACACACACACACACAGAGCAGTATTGTGGTTCTAGTTAAGAAAAGTAGCCACCAGAATATACACACACACACACACACACACACACACACACACACACACACACACACACAGAGCAGTATTGTGGTTCTAGTTAAGAAAAGTAGCCACCAGACACACACACACACACACACACACAGAGCAGTATTGTGGTTCTAGTTAAGAAAAGTAGCCACCAGAATACATGGTCAATGACCTATGTGTTCTGCCTTTCTCCAGAAAAGCTCATAGGGTGAAATTCTGGTTCAGTTGAAGTCAATGGCAACACTCCCTTTGACTTCAGTAGAGCTGGTATTTTGCCTCTGACCTGTATTCTGATTTCTCATTTTTAGTGAATTAATCTTTAAAAAAAAAATAAAAGTCTTTATTTAATAGCAGGCAACTTAACATTTATTTGATCCAAATAGAGAAATACAGCCATATTCAAAACTCAATCCATAGAATCATACAATCGTAGAATACTAGAACTGGAAGAGACCTTAAGAGGTCATCAAGTCCAGTCCCCTGCCCTCACAGCAGGACCAAGTACTGTCTAGATCATCCTTGAGAGATGTCTATCTAACCTGCTCTTAAATATCTCCAGTGATGGAGATTCTACAACCTCCCTGGGCAATTTATTCCAGTGTTTAACCACGCTCGCACATGGGAAGTTTTTCCTAATGTCCAACCTAAACCTCCCTTGCTGCAGTTTGAGCCCATTGCTTCTTGTCCTATCATCAGAAGCCAAGGAGAACAATTTTTCTCCCTCCTGCTTGTAATATCCTTTAAGATACTTGAAAAATAATTTTTGTTGCTCTTCTCTGGCCCTTCTCTAGTTTCTCCATATCTTTCTTGAAATGTGGTGCCCAGAACTGGACACACTACTGCAACCGAAGCCTAATCAGCGCTAGGGATGTGAACAACTAGTCAACTGTCCGATAAGCAAATGCTTATCGGAGAGTTGACACGCTAGTCGACTAGTTGCTTTCCCCGCTCCTTGCTACCTCTATCAGAAAGAGGCAGTGGGAAGGGGGAATAGGAGGAGATGCTTCAAAGCAATAGTGCTGTGTGCAGCCCAGGGCCAGACCCCAAGCTGCACACGGTGCTGCCTCTTTGAAATGCTGCATGCAGCCCAGGGCCAGCTGGGAGTGCCCAGCTGGCCCTGGCTGCACATGGCATTTCAAAGCAGCAGCGCTGCATGTAGCCCGCGGTCTGCCGCTTTGAAACGCCATAGGAGCATACAGGCAGCAGGGGAGTGCTTGAGTTCCCGGCTAGCCCCATACTCCCCTCAGTGCTTTCGCCTTTGAAGTAGCAACAGCCCTGGGGCTGTTGCTACACTTCAAAGACAGAAGTGCCCTTATTGACTAATCAAAATTTTACATTCCTAATCAGTGCATAGTAGAGTGGAACTTCTCAGTGTCTTGCTAACAGCACTCCTGTTAATGTATCCCAGAATCATGTTTACCTTTTTTTCCCAACATTGTCACCCTTAAATTAAAAACAAAAAGCATCACTTTACAAAAGCACTTCAAAGTAATCATCTAACATCTTTAGTATTAAGAATTAAACATTTTTCAGCTTGACTAGGAAGCTTTCAGCAAGAATGGCTAATAACCTTGAGTCAGAGTTTTTACTTTTTCTTCCTATTGGAAGAGACGCTTAATTATGCATAATTACAAGCTGCTTAGGTGTAATTAATATTTTGTATAATCACCAGCAGAGGGCACTTATGCATTGCTGTTCTGCTTTTCAATCTGTACAAAGTACTGATTTTGAAGAAAAATCTAAAGAACCTTACTTTGGTAAATTAAATCCTAAAGAAAAAGGACCCATTCTCATTTTCTCACTGAAAGAGCACATTTAATGGAAATTTCATTAACTTTCAGCCTGTAAATGTTGTTTAATTATATTAGAAAACTCATTCTTAAATGTAATAAACCAAACCATGCTTGTTTTAAAATATATTTTCTCTTGGCATAAAATTCACCTAGTTCTATAGGAGGTATATAGACAAAGCTGAATCCCACGTGCTATGTTTTCAAACACTTTGCGTTTACGGTATTGTACTATGGTCAGCTGTCTGAACTTTTGGAAAAAGTACTGTTGGGCAGGGGACCCATATTGCAGTTGAGCTGGTAGTAGCTTAGAAGCTTATCTGCAGTTTCCATAAAAGTTTTAGTACATTTGTTTTCAATCCCTATGTTGCTGCTGCATTATTCACCTGTAAGTTCTCAATATGTGCTAAGACAGCATCTTTTATTGCATGTTTGTATACAAATCTCAAGGCTTTCAAACAATTTGATTAAATCAACAAGCTCTTTGCTATTCTTTGCTATTAAATCATGTTGAATCTGTAACATTTTTAAATAGTTTAACAGACGTTTCAGCTCCTTTAACATGTTTGTGTTTGGTGTAATTTTCATTTTTTCTGCCACAAAACGGAAGCAAAAAGTAATGTTCTGTGCATGGTTTTTAGTAGCAGTATACTAACTTTCCCATCTTGGCTTACCTGGAATGGGGGACAGATTTATAGAAAGGTTTGAACCCATAGCCTAGACCAAGGGTTCCCAAACTTTTTGACATGGGGACCAGTAAATCCATTCACGAGCTTTTGGAGGACCGGTAACATATATTTGCATATTCATTAAGCAAATGATGAATATTCAGATAAGTTGTTTCTGGTCCTCCCAAAGCCCCCAGTGCCAGTGTTAGCAAAGCTTTTGATACAGTCACCCACAGTATTCTTGCCAGCAAGTTAAGGGAATATGGATTGCATAAATGGACTGTAAGATGGATAGAAAGCTGGCTAGATCAGGGTTTCCCAAACTTTTTACTTTAGTTGGAACCCGTGTTTTTTCAGTACTGTATTTTGCAGCCCAAAAAATATAAACACACATAAAAAAAAGAATTAAAAATGAATAAATTTTCAGTGTTTCACCTGGCTGCATCCTCCTCCCAGCCTCGGCCAGGGCTTGGGGTACCCGGCACCGCATGGGCACTCCAGGAGGGTGGAGCAGGAGCAGATTGGGAGTAGGGTATCTGGCTAGGAGGGAGGGTGCAAGGAGGGGTAGGGTTGCCAGGTGGCCAGTTTTGTACCGTACAGTCTAGTATTTGTGGGTTTTGTCCTGGAAACAAATTGAGAAAATACCGGACATATAAAATGTCCGGTATTTTCTAATTAGGTAAGTTTTATTATAATTAGGTGTATCAGTCCTTAGCTGTGAACTGCCTGGCTGGTAGATGTGCTCATGCTGCCTGAGTGTCTACCAGCCAGGCAGTTCGCAACTACTCGAGGGAGGGTATGTGTGTGGGGGGGCAAAATGGAATCCCTGGGGCCCGACTCACTAGTGTGCCCTGGTCTGCATGTACCCAAGTCAGTCCCGCTCCCCCCCTTCTCCTCCTGATCTACCCAGTCCAGCCCCGCTGCCCCCGTCCAGCCCTGCTTCTGGGGGCCGGTTCCACCCCGCCTTCCACCTCTCCCTGGTCAGCTCCGCTCCTGACAACCCCTGTCCAGCCCTGCTTCCGGCAGCTGGTTCTCCCGTCCTCCTCCTCCTGATCTCCCCGTCCAGGCCCCCGTGACCCGCCCATCCAGCCCGCTGTCCCAGTCCAGCCCTGCTTCCGGAGGGTGGTTCTCCAGTCCTCCTCCTCCCAACCTCCCCCGTCCAGCCCTGGTTCCGCTACCCGCCAGCCCAGATCTCCGCGGGACAGCCCCGCTGCCCCCAACCCTGCTTCCCGGTGGCCAGTTCCCCCCGCACCTCCTCCCAGCCCACCCCACTCTGCTCCCCTCCCGGCAGCCACGCTGAGGCCTGGTATTTTTTTTCCATAGATTGGGAAACGCTGGCCTAGACTATGATTTTGCGCATTGCTTTTCAAAACACAGTTTTCTGATAAATGTTTTTAAAACCTTTTTGTCTGTTGCTATTAGTTTGTGAGCATCTAGTAAATTGGGCCTCAAAATGTCACTAGCATAGGCTAATATTTGAGCATTACAGGTTAGGCATTAATCCCAAAAGCAGTTGATTGTAGGATGTGTTATTGGAGATAAAGGCACTGATACCATCAAATCCACCCCGAAGGTATTCAAGCACTTGCAATAGTTTGTGCAATGATGCTGTAATACATATACTCTAGGTAAATTGGATCAGTGAGGACAGCTTTTAGTTCTAAGTCAGATGTGTCTTCACCAAATAGGCCTTGCAAAACAAACAAAATATATAGCACAACTGATCTTGGGCACCAGTTGGTAGGTCAGTGTCCATAGACAAGCATCTAGCTTCACCAATTCCACGATTTCTGCTTGGACACTTTAGGTACGTATTCATATCTCAGATGAATTGATGAAGGAATTGCTCTGTCATTTGCTCCATTGTGCCTGCAGAATTCACATAAGTTTTGGTTGTCCAAAGAGGGATATTTGTGCAGATAAACACCTCTTTCTGGTCAAATTAGGGAGTTTGTTTCTGGGTTTTCAGTACAATTTTGAAAAAAGAAAGTCACAATTTTTTTTCTTCTCAAGTAAAGCATTCACCTCACTTTTATGCCTTTCTCTTTTGATGAATGCCTGTGAAGGCATCTACAGTAGGTACAGAAGAACTGACCTGCATCACTGTGTAAAACTCCGCAGGTAATCTGTATGGACACCTTTTCAGAGATAATTATTTATGGGTTTTAGTAAACTAGTGCCAATTTAAAAAGGTTCTCAGGTGTAGAGTGACAGACACTAGAGGAATTTTCCCATAAAATTATATCTCTCCAAAGTAGAGTTCACATTTGTGGACTAAGTTTGAGCTGTCATCTCAGAAAACATGACTTCTGAATTGCTTTTAAAATCTACTTTAGAAACAAGTACTTGAAAGGCAGTCTTTTACACTTGCTGTGGAAGAATTTAAGTATACTGGTAAAACCTCAGAAAAAATAATGTAGTCTGGCAGAACGTTTTTAGTTCTTTTTTCAGTTATTCTATATTGTGATACAGTAGGTCTTGCACTACTGTGCCACCACTGGTGATCCCTGAGAACTTAAGCAATTATATCTTTGAATGATGGCTTTGTGAGAGCTAAATTGGTGACCAAATTTTTACAGTACACAAAAGAAAAAAAAATCCAGAAAATCCTTATACCTAATGCTGCGAAAGTCTGTTTTGTAGTAGGATTCATGGCTTCAGCTTTAAAATGTTTCTATTGAGACTTAAAACCAAGTCTTGCAAACCCTTTCTTATGCGTGAATGCTTAAATAAATGTTTTTGTCCTATGTTAATATACACAGAGGATTATTTCAAATGTTTGTTGCTCTGTTTTTGAAACAGAAAACAAGAAGAGCGGGTGCAACAGGTGCGTAAAAAACTGGAGGAAGCACTTATGGCAGACATCTTGTCACGGGCTGCTGATACAACAAAAGAAACGGATGTGGAAATGGACAATGGAGATGAAACATAAGAAAGGAATCAGGTAAAGCCAGAACTCCAGGTGGTCCTTCTGTGAGATAGCAAAACTTTGTAGTTATTAGCAGTACTGTTTTTAACTGCTGTTGATCTTAATACTGTCACTGAGTCACCCAGTTGGCACTTGCATATCACTTAAAAGCTGAGCCCTGTTTTGTCCCATACAGGTGTCAAGGAGCATACATTGTGGCTGACAGATCACTAAATTGCAATCTCTGCATAAGTACGGAAGCACAGAATATGAGACACATGCTGTCTATGCCACTGGTGCAACAGCAGAGTAAAACATACTCTTTGGCCCAAAGGCTAAGGGCCAAATCCTGAAAACCCTTAGGGTATGTCTACACTAGCCCCCTAGTTCGAACTAGAGAGGCTAATGTAGGCATTAGAAGTTGCAAATGAAGCCCGGGCTTTAAATATCCCGGGCTTTATTTGCATGTTCCAGTCTGGTCGCCATTTTTAAATTCCACTAGTCTGAAGTAACTGCACGCGGCAGTGAAATGGTAATTCGAACTAACTGTTACTTCTCATGGAATGAGGTGTAACAGTTATTCGAACTAAGGACTTAGTTCGAATTACCATTTCACTGCTGCGTGTAGCCGCGGGCAGTTACTTCGGACTAGTGGAATTTAAAAATGGTGACCGGACGGGAACATGCAAATAAAGCCTGGGATATTTAAATCCCGGGCTTCATTTGCAACTTCGAATGCCTACATTAGCCTCCCTAGTTCGAACTAGGGGGCTAGTGTAGACATACCCTTAGTTATATGCAAATACAAAGTGGGTACTGATGCAAAATAGTGATCAGATTCTGCAACATTAATTTCCAAGACTTCAACTTATTTATGAACATTCTACAAAAATTAATGATTTTTCTATTTTCTTTGTGAAAAGTGCTTGAATTCATAATTTTCTCATCCTTGGATTTCATTTGTCCCTGGCCATTATCTGTTGTACAGAATTCGCAGAACTTTTAAGGGCTTACATTTAATCTAGTTCTATTTTTATCTTTTTTATAAGAATATATTTGGTGTTTTTTCTAAAAGAACTCCCCATGGCACAAGACAAGAGAGTTCTAAATTCTTTCATTCATCATTGGTATATAATATATAGAATCAGAGAAATTTGGGGCTAGAGGTGCCTTCCAAGATTATCTTGTCCATCCTCCTGTGCTGAGGCAGGACCAATTATATCTAGATCCTTTCTGGTAGATGTTTGTCCCTCAGATGACAGGTATTACATAACCTTTCTTGGTAACCTATCCCAGATCTTCAATTCCTTATAGTTAGGTTAGATGTTAGCGAATACTTTCTAAGTCTCTCTTGTTGCAGATTGTCATTTATCTTCTTATCCTGAATTCAGTAGACATGGAGAATAATTGATCACCATCCATTTATTATAAGGATTACGCATATTTGAAGATTGTAATCAGGCCCCCCTAAAAGAAATAGAAGGCCAAAAGGAAATAGTAAACCAGTAATATGACCAAACGAGGCAGACATAGTTATGAAAAGGAACACAATTAAGATTGATTTGATATATAGGTCAGTAGAAGTGGTACAGGGAAAGTGGATGTAAATATTAATGGAGGACAATTAACCCAGACAGACCAGTTAAAGTACCATGGTGGCTGGGTTATGGAAGACAGCAAGCTTGAATATTGAGATACAGTGCTGACTGGGGAGTGCTGGAGGAGTGTGGAATAACATCTCAGGTATTTTGTATGAGAAGCATATTCCACTGAATCTGAAAGCGTAACAGTACAAACAATAATGTGCCCCCACGATGCTCTGTGATGCAGAACCATGGCAGTAAAAAGACCGCAGGTTCAGTACCAAAAGGTATTTTGAGATGAGCTGTCTCCATGCTAAAAAAGACATAATCCCACAATGGGATAAAGGAAGAAGAAGCAATCAAGTCCCATCTCAGTCATCCCTTCTCAAGACTAAACATGTCCATTTTTTTAACGATTCCTCATAGGTCAGGTTTTCTAGACTTTTTTTCCACTTTTGTTGCTCTCCTCAGAACACTCCTATTTGTTCATTTTTCTTCAAGTGTGGCACCCAAAACTGGACACACTACTCTTTCTGGGTACATCTACACTACAGGGAAGATTGAAACTGCTGCTGTCGATCTTCCAGGGTTTGAATTGGTGGGTCTAGTTAAGATAGCTAGCTGTTGCTTGCCATTTCAGCCAGACTGACCATTCCCTCAATGACCTTAAAACATGCATATTGCTTCAAAGAGACTTTGACTCCAGACTTCAACGAGAAGCTTCAGAATTGTCATTCATGCTTAAATTTGACACTTTGTATGGGTTTAAACAAAGACTCTAATTATCTCACCCATTACAAAGATAGCTTCCCCAATTATCACCCCTAATGTCATTACCTCACAGAAACTTCCCCTATTATCACCTCTATGTCATTACCTCACAGACACTAACCTTCCCCCCTCATCCCCACTCTGCTCTAAAATTTGATTTGTCAATTTCACATGTGTTCATTTTTTTGATTGTATCACTTTGGTATATATGGTTGTGCCGATTTTCTTCCACATATTGATCTGAGGAAGTGGGTCTGGCCCACGAAAGCTCATCACCTAATAAACCATCTTGTTAGTCTTTAAAGTGCTACATAGTTCTGTCTTTTGTTTCAGCTGGAACTGAGAGGGGCACTCGGTTGATGCTGGTAGTCAAAGGGAGAACACTCTCCCTTCAGCTCTCTGAGTGTGGAAAGCGCCAAAAGTCAAGTTAATGTACTTTGACTTCAGCTATGCTATTAACGTAGCTGAAATTGCATATCTTAATTCAACCTGGTCCTGTAGTTTAGACATACCCTCTGAAACCTCCACATTGTGAAGCAGAATGGAACACTTACTTCCCAAATTTTACATATGTCCCAGAGAGAGATTAGCCATGTTGGTGACTTCACTGCACTGCACTGTTGGCTCACATTCAATTTGTGATCAGCTATAACCCTGGGATTCTTTTCTGCAGTATTACTGTATAACCAGTTATTCCCCTTTTGTATTTGTGCATTTTTTATTTAGTTACCATTTATCAATCAAATTGTTCTCCTGAACATTCAGAACTTCCAGTGAAGCCAGTTAAAATTGGTTTCATATTAAAGGTTCTCAGACTTTCAGGGGGTTTTTTTAATCTAAATAATAGAAACACACAATAAAGTACTTAAGTAAAAGTCATCCTAGTGCAAAAAGGTTGTTCTAAGCCCAATGAACCATTCATTGTTGCACAAGAGTGAATTCAATACTTTGCGCTGAGTGAGGTTACTGACTTTTCTAAAATATATAAAGTTATACTTTTGATTTTGTGGAAGGGATAAGAGGAAAGATGGGCTAGGTGTCAAATTATTTTTGTTCAATCTAAATTAACTACGATCATCATACTTTTCCTCCTTTGCTTAGTTCCTCTCAAATCACTTCTAACAATGTTTATAAATATTTGTGTAAGCGCTAAGGGTACGTCTACACTTGCCCCCTACTTCGAAGTAGGGAGGTAAATGAAGGCGACCGAAGTTGCAAATCAAGCGCGGGATTTAAATATCCCGCGCTTGATTAGCATAGTCGCGTCCGGTCGCCATGTTGGAAATTGACTAGCCCAAATTAACTCGCCGTGTGTAGACGCGGTACTCCAAGGGAAAACCCTGTACTTTGAATTAACTGTACTCCTCATTGCCTAAGATACTACTCTTCTGACTGTGGAGCCTTCTCATCTGCTTTCATTAGAGGCTGAACATTGGGGAAGGGAGGTCAGGGGCTGTGCTCCTCCCCTTTTCAAGAGCCTACAGGCAGGCTTTATGCCCTCTTTTTATACCTATTTTGAGAATTAGCTTTTCCATTTCCAGTCTAAGAGAAATTTTACTTTATCCCCACAAAGTATGTGGCCTAAAATAAATCTGTAGCTTTCACCGTGTATGTCTATACTTCAGGTAAATACCTGTGGCTGGCCCATGTCTGCTGAGTTGGCCTGTTTAATTGCAGTGTAGATGTTTGGGTTTAGACTTGGGCTGGAGCTCCAAGGGTCCCAGAACCTGGGCTGTAGCCCAGTCCTGAACATCACCACGTCAAATAAACAGCCCAAGCCCAAGTTAGCTGACACGGGGCAGCCAGAAGTGTTTAAATGAAGGCAGACAAACCCATAGTGACTTTTCTTTCTTTAGTCTCTATATATTCCCCTCCATCCCTCTGCTTTCAGCTTGAGAAATAAGTTGTTAGAGCAATCCTACCAGACTGTGCGCTGTATCTATAATGTACACATGCAGCCCTCTATGGAAGGAAAGTTATACCTGGTCTACTTAACAGTAGAAACAAAGTTTCTATTCTTAACTGCCTTCTATTCTAAGGCTACATCTACACTGCAGCGCTATTTCTGGATACTTCTGAAATTCTGCGTCTTTTGAGCATGCCCATTATTTTGAAATACAACAGGCTCACTATTCTTACATCCCTGTAAATCTCATTCCATGAGGAGTAAGGGACATTTCAGAATAGCACTTTATTTCAAAAGAAGTGCTTTGTAGACAGCACCAAATTTTGAAATAAGCTATTTCGAAATAACATCAAAATAAGATACGCAATTTGCATAGCTCAAATTGCATATCTTATTCTACCTACAGTGCAGAGTAGATGCATCCTAAATATTGTTCTCCTAGGCGATATACCAAAATAGAACTTGTTTTACTTTTCCAAAAGAGGAGGACTCCCTCTTATCTCCCAAAATAGTTTGAATTTATTGCTTTACATGCTAGGTTTTAACAGTATTATGTACTCTTACATTGTTTACTTACAATATTTTAAACAGCTAGCACATTGTTGGTGCTACATATATGAATTTGATTTGGATTGTGTGAGGGGTCATATAACTTCCCATAGTAGTTGGTCTGCATAATGGATTAATGAGTCTCCTGATGGAGTAAAAAACAAGTATGTCAGTAGTATGAAGTGTTTATTGTCTAACAAATAATTATTTTGAAATGGATATTAATGAGATTATAATATAGACCTGTTGTGTGTTATAGTGATTATCCTTATTTTCTTTGGGTAGCTTTGCAGGAATTTGACTTAGGCTACTTAATCTTAATAGACCTTTCTGTAGTTCCATTAAAAATGGATTTGTTATATATACATTGTCAACACAGTCTTTCTATTCTGTTTTCATCTTCCAACACCCATTTTAACTTCAGACTTAAGTAGGATTTTTGAATAAGTGGTCAGTTTGTGTATATGGTTTATTGAAAACTTTAAACTGAAAGAAAATCTGCTATTGAGATGAACTTCTATATATTTTGTAATATATATATAAATGGAAGCTATTTATCAAAAAGTGAAAAATTAGGTGGAAGAACAATGTAACTAAATACTGTAGAAATGCAGGTCACCTATAAGGGTATATACATAAATAATTTATAAAGGGTTAGATGTGATAAACATGCTCAGTATGTGAGTACATTTATAGATGGTTATAAGTACATCAGTTTTAAGTGTTGATAGATAGCTATAAGTAACTTATTGACTCATTGCATTATAACATCGGTTGATTAACCATTTATTAAAACATCAATTATTTATTAGCCTTTTGTCAACTATTTATAACTGTGGCCTTAATGTGAAATGTGACTGAAACACAGCTATAGATTTTAAGACATGTATTCTGATTCAAATTATGATCAACCTATCATTTCTCCAGAGAAATCATTTTGCTTTTGATTTATTTACTCCTCTCTCTAACTTACAGGTACTTTAACTGACTTGTCCCAGGAGGAATTTCCAAACAAAACAGAGGCACTTTCTCCTTTGGTCTTTCATTGTAAGAAGAAATGGACCCATGCACATTTATATAGCTTTCTAATAGCATTAAAACCAATGCCTTTCTAGACTCCTATTTTTGATGTATATATCTTATTTGATAAACAAACTTTATTTTGTGTCCTATGACTTAAAATAGTTGGTTTTTTTTAATATCAAACAGTACCCTTAAACTAAAGCTGAGCTTTTGACCCCAGGTTGCAAACCTACTGGAATTATATTGCCTATACTTAATATTTGTTTTTCCTGTGGTTTATAATAATGATGGATCAAGAGAATTAAAGATTATTGTGACTCAGTGTATATAAACAGATTTTTTTATACTGCTATTGAGTGAAAACACCTGTACATTCTTCCATCATCACTGTAAAGATAAATAAACGATTATATTCCAAGTGACTGAAAATTGTTCTGTTATGGGGTAGAGGAAGCAATGAACTAGGGCTCCTGTTGCCAGTTTCTGACCTGTGTCTATTGTTTCCTTGTTCCCTTGGCTGAGATTGTGTAGATTAGGTAAGGCATATATTTCTTTATGTACTTTTGATGCTGTCAGGGCTGTTCCCCAGTCTGGCATTCCGAGTGCAATGGGGGAAGTACAAAAGACCTTAAATACCTTGCCTCTATAGGCTCCCCAGAGTGCCAGATTCACTGCTACCATCACGTGAATTAAATAAAACCCTGAAAATCAGGAAGAAACACTTGAACTTCTTCCCAAGGGGTACCCCAAGCTCTTTTGCCACAAGAGAGCTTGAAAAAGAAACAAACACAAAAACCAAACTGATAGCTGGCCTTTCAGGCCAGGCAGGCATACACACAGACCTCCTGTTACTTTTCAAGACACAAGAATCAAATCATTGCCTTAAAAAAGGTGTTTTTATTAATAAAACAAAAGATATACTTTTCAAAGCATACTTGGTTGCTAGGTATTACAGAGCAACTAAGAAAAGAACAGATTAAAACAGAGAAAAAAATGGTATCTCTGGCACAGATTAGGTAGAGTGGGGTGGGGGAAGGGAGGTGCATGGATTTCACACAGAGAAGTTTAACCAAACAGCAAAATAAAGAGAAATGCCCTGGTCACGACTAAACATACATTTCTCTATCTACTCATGATCCATACGGTCCGTACTTCAAGGCCCAGTCCATTCCCATGTCCAATTTTTCTTGTTGGCATGGTAATGCTGTTTGATTACTTCATCTTGCTTCCTCCAGCTGCTAACTTAGAACACACATAAAGGAACAGCGGTCGGGTATCTATATTCAATTTAAATTTCAACAGTCTTTCCCATTGATTTTCCTGGCTTTCTGCCAATACCCTCTAGCCACCTGAGTTTAACGCTTTGGTCACCAGGTGCTGGCCAGCGCTCCTTCCTTCCATCACAGCTGCCCAAATCAGTGCCTTGGGAAATTTGTCTAACTTAGCAGCAGCTGCTGGATTTTCATCTAAAAGAAAGTGCAGCTGAAGTATGACAGACTATATTTCCTCTGAGAAAGAATGGAAAAAATAAAAAAGGCAACATGACTACACAACGTCCTGCTTTGAAAGGGCAGAGGTTAAATATAAATT
This sequence comes from Rafetus swinhoei, assembly GCA_019425775.1. NCBI lineage: Eukaryota > Metazoa > Chordata > Testudines > Trionychidae > Rafetus > Rafetus swinhoei. Next base: position 18,533,853 of record CM033427.1, on the reverse strand, counting down.
GTAATGCAAAAAAGTGAACAGCATCATTATTGCAATACAAAATACAAGTGTCTCAGTGCCTGACTTACCACATTTACAATCTATAGACAAATTGCAAATACTAACAATGGATGTAACAGTGTTTCTTACTTACATGAGTTAACTTTGGGGACTGTCTTAGCTCTGATCAAACAATCCAAGGGATGGGGTTCCCACTCCCCCCACATTCCTTCTTGACTAGGGGACTAAGCAGCCTGAAGAAGGCCAGAGCTGTCTCAAGGTCAAAATGAGTCCATTGCCTCCACACTTCCCTGCTTTCCTTATAGCTATCTAGTAGCACACCCCCATTGTCCAAGCTAGCAGAATTCTTTTGCTTAGTTTGTCTTTACATTTAGATAATGCTCATGGGTTCATCAGTGTCTTACATGAGCAATCCCACTGAAATTCTAGGAGGATGATGGAGACTAGTGCTTAGTGGCCCTGTTCCTGGCTTTGTTGCCTCGTGCCTTGCAGTGCCTGTTCTATATTCAACTTTAGAAGGAATTTCTGGGAGCAGAAGATATGGAGAACAGTATCATGGATACAGCAGCTTCCTTTAATCTCTTTCTCCTCCCCATATCCATCAAATGGTCCTATTGCTAAAAAGACTGATTGGAGCAAGAGATTTGGGGCCTACTTCTAACCTATACTCCTGTAAGATCAGAACCAGGTCCTCTTCAGATCCTTCTAAATCTGATAGCTATTAAATCCAATTACCAAGATTTCTTTGAAAGAGGTGAAATATGCCATTCTACACAGTAACTCTCTGAGATATATATATATATATATATATATATATATATATATATATATATATATATATATATATATATCAAAGACTTGATGGTGAATAGAGTTTCTAAGGGCCTTAAAATCTGTATTAAATTCTTCTAGTTTTAGGAGTTGATCTTAAATTCTACCATTTCTAATGCAGTTTTTCTGGTTTCTAGATAACTTTTATTGAGCAGGAAGCTCATAAAAATCCTACAGCAATCCCATCCAGGCTTAATTCTGTGCTGCTTGGCAATGCAGTCTCATTATGGAAATGGAAATATAAAGTCATGATATGCACTCGTGAACAGTGAAAGTAAATGAAATAAAACCAGCACAGAGATGACTTTAAGGAAATTATCCTAACTATGCGTGTTTAATGTAGGACCTAAAACCAAATGCAACTCATTCAGAAGGAAGGTTAGTCTTAATAGTAATGGTTTAGCTCAGTGTTTCTCAAACTGGGGGTCACGAGCAACTTAGAGGGGGGGTCACAGCTGAATTTGTTTTTTCACTTGCGACCCCTCTCCTTTGGGCCATGAAGAATGGCAGGGCAGTGGAAGGCAGCCACCGGCAAGCTGCGTAGCGTGGCCGGGGCTGTGGGACTCCAGGAGCGTGGCTCAGCTGCAGGAGGAGGCAAGGCGACAGGTGAGTGAGGCCGGCATCAGCGCAGGAGCGGATGTGTGAGGGGCCGGCCGGGGCATGGTTGCTGGGCGACCGAACGCTTCCCCTGCTGGGAGAGGGCAGGGTCCCTCAGGCAGAGATCTGGGGGATTGGGTCAGGGCAGAGGACCCGGAGGTAAATAAGGGCACATGGGGGTCAGAGGAGGAGGGGAGAGGAAAGGAGAGGAACCAAAGGGACGCGGAGCAGAAAAGAGGCACAGAGGAGAAAGAGACTGGGGGAAGGAGCCTGAAGGGGAGAAGGGCATTGAGGACCGCAAACGCCTTGAAGGAACCCCAGGAGGGCAAGGAGGCTGGTGAGAAGGGGGGAGGAAGCGACCCAGGGCAGTGAGGGTGGGGGGGTCACACAAATTCATTTAGCATTTTAGGAGGTCGTGGTATCACAAAGTTTAAGAACCCCTGGTTTAGCTAGTGGTCTATGACTTGTTTATGCTACTGTTAACACTTGAATGCTTCACATGGCTGATGCCCTGCATTCCAGACCTTTTTGCTTAAAACTGGAAGGTAGGATGTATGGCTCTCCAACTTAAGACAGATGCTGTAATGTTATTTAAACTGATAGGAAATAGGAATGTAAGCAAGTAATTGACTACTTAAGTACCCGATAAGCATAAGCTTATTGGGTAGTTGAGTGGAGTACTTGATTACTCGCTCTTCCACCTTGCTGCCTCTGTATGGGGGGGCAGGGATGGAGAGGATGAGGCTTGGTGAGGTTTCTTTGAAGAAGACTCTGCCTACAGCGGGCTGAGGCCAGTCAGAAAATGGGGGTATTAAACTTTTTTTGGGGGGGGGGGTAAAAGCTGAAAACTTTACAGCAGCTGGAAAACTTTACAGCAGTGTTTGGGTGCATTGGGGTTGGTAAAACAAATTTGCGTAAATGAAAAATTTCTAATGAAAGAGTTTTAACTGAAAAGTATCACCGGGCTTGGGTTGTGAGTCTGCATTGCTGCAGAATTCCAGTGTTAAATATCTGGCTGGGCTTTGTTTTTAATAAAGATCAGATTGACTTATTGGTTTACAGAGCAGCTTTATGTGGCACTTTCCAGCTAAGGCACTCAAAACACTTTACAAAAGGGGAAAACAGGCATATAGTGAACAGTTAAGTGACTTGCCCAAGGCCTCACAGTAAGTTGGTAAAAGAATTTTGAGCAGAATACAGTTCCACTACTCCTAGATCCTAGAAGTGTGACTGTAGTGCATTGAGGGGCCACACAGAATGCTCATTCAGGGAAAACTGCAAGAACAGGGAAAGCAATCCCAAAAACTGACTATGTTGAAGTCTCCAACGCGCAAGTTGGACAGCAGAACCCCTGAGCCCTTCAAACCCAACAGCCAGGGCTGCCTCTCTTGCTGTGATGCTGTTGGCAAGCTACATTCTGCTGCAGGTGCTGTCCTTTGATAACCACAGGCAGGAACACATCCAACTAAATTGCATGAATGCTTCTCCTAGCCATTCACGAACCAACAATAGGGAGACTCCAGCCAATTCCTCACAGCTCCCCAGCCTTGTTCCCCAAACCTGTACCATCTTCTGACCAGTCTGACAAGTATTAGTTCATTATCCAATCTGCTCCTTCTTGATGTGGAGAAGTCACACGCTAGTCTTTGTAAGCTGAGCTGAGATTTCTCAAGCACTTCAACCGAAACACACTGTTTTAGGTAAACAATAAAATATAAGTTTATGAACTACAGAAAGACACATGTTCAGTGACTGTAAGTAGTAAGAGCAGATGTCAAAGTTGGTTACCTAAGAAATAAAAATAAATCTACAGTCTGAGTTCTAAAAACTAAACAGCATTTGAATCAAGCAGTGTCTCACCCTGATAGATAGGTACAAACAGGTCACATATCTTAATACACAGGCTGGAACTGCCTTTCAGCCCAGGGCCACTTTCCATTGGTCAAAGTCTTGTCCTCAAGACATGTTTCCAGGTGATGGGTTGGGAGGGAGGGGGAATTTAGAACAAGTGATAATGTCACTTCACCTCTTTTATAGTTTCTTGCAGTTTGTTGGAAAGATCATTTGCTATGATATAGGTCAGGCAGTCTCCATTGTATATGTGCCCTCTCTGAGAAGTCTGCACTGTATGTCATTTTTGGAAAGTGAATTATTTCCTTAAAGGGTGTTGATGAGCCTTAATGCCGTCTAGCTTCTCCATTGTTGTACCTAAAAGGCTGGTTGTTGGTCTAAGACACAACAAAACTCGATAAATTCACATACAATGATAGCATCTAGAATCCAACAGGATAATAATGTTAAACAGACTAGGACTTTTAAAATGGATGGACCATTGGTCTGACCCAATATGGTCGTTCTTATATTATAAGCTGAGAGTTGTCCCCTTTGGCTGTGGGATATCATGTAGGAAGGATTGTGCATCCACATGTGCTGGAGCAGGATCCTGCAGCCAGGAGTGTGAGCAACCTGTTTAATGTGTCATTTGCTGCACTCTGTTTTCCTTCCTCAACCTTTGATCATGGTCGAGGAAGTAGTCTAGGAAATCTGCTACCATTCCCTTTTCCCTCTGAGCTATCCCCCACATTCTCTGCAACTTCCACTCAACCTTGCCTCTCTGATACACCTGTTGTTAATCTGTCTAGACCATGATGTCTTGCAGCTTTTCATTCATGAAGTTTTCCTCCATCCAGGCTGGTTGAGAGTCTGCTTCCCCAAAAGTCCCATGCAGATGCTCAATCAATGAGAGATGGAAGAAGCACATTTATTTTTGCCCATGGAGCATGTAAAGGGGTCCCTATATTGATCCCCCTTTCTCTAAGGGTCCATCAGGTTCTAGCGACCCATGGTCTGTTCAGTCTCATGCAGTTTGTATAGTTAGACTAACCCCGTTACTGCCGGGGAGTCTTGGCCCACACGGGCGTTCCACTCTATCCGCCTCTTTGGGAGGATTTCCCCAGTGGGGGATAGGGGGACCCAGACCCACCCTCTCTCAGGGGTCCCAGCCCAGGGCCCTAAGGACCAGTACCGTCACGGTTTGGTCCGGCTGGTGGGGCTTCTGCAGAAACTCGCCAGCCCGCTGGCCATAAACAGTGAGCCCTGCCCTGGCCTGCTTCCTATCCCCACTGACTTTGCTCACGTTTCTTTTGCTGGTTCCTCCGCTCCCGTACGCTCTTTACCGCCTGCCCCCGCACGTTCCTCTCCTCCCTTTGTACTACCCGCCGCGTCGCTCCCACACTGCCCGTGCCCCTCCCCTCTTGACGAGCTTCCACCTGTCCATCACCCTTAAGACGTGTTGGAGATGTTCCGGCCAGGATGTGCTATAAACCACGATATCGTCTATATATGCCGCCGCGAAGCGTTCATGTTTCCGTAATATCTTATCCACCTCTGATGTGTCCACGCATCCCCCAAGCATTGCGTAGGGATGTCCTTCCCTCTCCCCGCTCCTCAGTAGCGCCGCCGCTCAGCTGGGCCACAGCGTGAAAAGATTCTGCGCAGGCGGGGGGCAGTGCACCGGGCTCCCCGTGTAGCACGGGTACTGAAGCAACGGGAGTGGAGAGCGAGCTCGCTCCGTCCGGGCGGGGCGTAGCCAGCCCGTCACACCCCCCCACCTTTAAGTGTCCTCTAATACCCGTCCCTTTGTCATCCTCCTCCTCCGCCGGTATTCTAGAAAAAAAAAGTCTGCATTCCCATGCGCCCGTCCGGCCCAGTGGGTGACCTCGAAACAGTAGGGCTGTAGAGACAGGTACCACTTCATAATGCACATATTTGTGTCCTTCATTGACTGCATCCAGCAGAGGGAAGCATCGTCGGTAATTACTCAATCTGTTTCCTATGAGATAGTAATGGAGCATATCAACAGCCCATTTAATGGCCTCATTCTCAATAGTTGAGTACTTGACCTCCTGGGGGAATAGTTTATGGCTGATATAGAGTATTGGGTGCTCCTCCCCCCAACCAAGAAAAAACCATTCCTAATCCCACCTCTGAGGCATCTGTGTGCAGGGTGAAGGGCTTAGCGAAATTAGGTTGGGCCAATACTGGTGCGTGTGTTAATTGGTATTTCAATGCCTTGAAGGCCCGGTCGCACTCCAGACTCCATTGTACCTTTTGGGGTGCCGCATTTTTGGTGAGATTTGTTAGGGGTGCGGCTAATGTTGTAGAGTTTGGGACAAACCGCCGGTAATACCCGGCGAGTCCCAGGAACTGTCGCACCTGTCTCTTGGTCGTGAGGGCAGGGTACAATAAGGCTTCAATTTTGTCCACCAGTGGTTTTAGCTTGCCTTTACCCACAGTGTACCCTAAGTACGATACTTCCTGTTCTCCAAAGTGGCACTTGCTGGGGTTTGCCGTGAGACCTGTCTCACTCAAGGTTGTCAGGATAGCCTCAACATGTTGGAGATGTTCCGGCCAGGATGAGCTATAAACCACAATACCGTCTATATATGCCGCCGCGTAGCGTTCATGTTTCCGTAATATCTTACCCATCAGTATCTGGAAGGTTGCAGCGGCACCATGTAGGTCGAAGGGCATTTTGACAAACTGGTACAGCCCAAAGGGTGTCGAGAAGGCTGTCTTCTCCCGTGAGGTTGGGGTTAAGAGGATCTGCCAGTATCCCTGGGTCAAGTCGGTGGTCGATATGTATTGGGCCTCTCCCAGCCATTCTAACAATTTGTCTACGCGCGGCATGGGGTACGCGTCGAATCTGGATACCGCGTTGACTTTTCTGAAGTTGATGCAGACCCTGGTCAACCCATCTGGTTTCGGGACCAAAACTATGGGGCTCCTCCATTCACTCTGGGATTCCTCCACTACCCCCAATTGCAACATGCGTTGGACCTCCTGCCTCAGTAGCACTGTTGCTTAGCTGGGCCGTGGTGTGAGAACATGCTGCGCAGGTGGGGGGGCCATGCGCCGGGCTCCCTGTGTAGCACGGGAACCGGAGCAACAGGAGTGCAGGGCGAGCTCGCTCCATCCGGGCGGGGCGTAGCCAGCCCATCACAGAGCACAAGACTAGAATCCCTCTTTTATGATTCCCTCATCTTTGGGTGAGAATTTATTATTATTCATTCTTTAGCCATTGGCTGATTAAGAAGTTCCTGCCAGCCAGGTTGCCAGCCCACAAACACATGTATGGTAAGAATTACACCTTAAATTCCTTTTAAAAAGAAATTTGGGCTTATCAATGGATATGTGTGTCTATCAATGGGTACTTTCCAGGCCTACCTTAACAAACTATATTACATTCAAGCTAAGTTTCTTCTAGTAGCACTACTGACCAAACCTTCCCCCAGTGTCCCAACAACTGCTTCAGTTGTCCTCCCAGGTGCAAAGAATGAGAGAGACAAGGAAAGAGAGGAAGGGTATTTTGGTATATGTGTCCTGCCTTTTAATAGTCTTTTAGTCCCTCTTTGAAAACCATTTCCAGCCAAGAACCAGGAGACTTGCAGTCTGCTGGAGAAAGGATGTTCCCTGCTGGGCTTTTTTGCCAGTGGGAGCTTTCTTTGGCTAGGTCTACACTAAAGGGAAAGTGAACTTAAGATATGCAACATATCTTGAATCTCCTTTTCACACTGTCCACTCACTGGGAGGTCGACAGGAGCAAATGCTCTTATTGGCTTCCCTTACTCCTTGTAAGGAGCAGAACTATTGGTGCCGTTGGAGGCACCCTCTTAGTTTGAATAATTAGACCTGCTGAATAGAAGAACCCTGGAAGATTGACGGTGGCAGTGTCAATCTTCCACTTAGTGTACACATGGCCTTTGTGTTCTCTCTTCCCTCTTCTGCTTGTGCTTATTGCTTATATGCAAATTAAGACAAGCATACTCTCCTTTTTTTTGAGCTAGGTCTGCTTGACCAGTTTGGTGGTACATGCATCTGAACATTTATTTTCAATGTTCAGGGGAAATGTATAACTTTGTGCGTAAAGCTGCTAGACATTTTTTACCATGATATTACTGATCAGGAAGTTACGATGTTTTCAGATGAGACCTCACAAGGCATACCTTTTACAAACATGATTACAATTATGTGTAGGGTGTGAACACAGGTTGAGTTCTGTTGCAGAATTGTAGGGGGATTTGGCATGGAACATGTCAGGCCATCAGTACAGACGTATCCTTACAAGAGTATCTTGTAGTCTCCCAGCACTCATTGACAAAGTATGGCATTGATGGTTTTTGCTTGATTTGGATGTTTATAACAGGAGAGTAGTTTGTGGCCTAGGAGAGCACAAACTGTATCTTTAGCATGCTACATCGGTTGCAAAAACCATCTTGCTTTATGAAGTACTTTATGGTGTTCTGGCTTCTTGCAGAAGTCACGGTAGCTCTTTGGTGAGAAAATAGCTCTTCCATGATTTGCTCACAGGCCACAAATTGTGTGATAATTGAGCAATAACTGCTTCCCTCCTCCCCCACAACTGCCAAGAGAGAAATAGCTCCAGGATAAACAACAAGACCCAGACTGAGTTGCTGATTCACAGTTTAGTACTTAGCAAGGAAAAGCAAGGATTTGAAGAAACACTCTTTCAATGATGCTTCTATCTACAGCAGCTTGTGTAATTATAGAAATTAGAGCAGGAAAAATCTATTAGGTCATCTTATCCACTCCACTGCCAATATAAGTTTGTTTCTTGCTATATTCTTCTTATCATCTATCGAGGTACTTGGCCTTCATAGTGTTTCTTGCAGTAGTTACAATTGAATAGGAATTTCCATGTAACTCCTCTCTCCACCCCTTTAAGTTTTATTGAATTGACCATAGCTTGATTAAATGCTTTTTGGCCCAGATGGTTCTATAGATGGTCTCACTCTAAAGGTGCAGAATTGACATAAGTCATTTCTGAGGTAGTTAATTAAAAAGCCATTAATGTGCTTTTCATTCAATCAATTGTGTAGCAAAATGAACCATCACAAATTGACTCAATGACTGTTAAAGGAGACAACCAATCCTAAATTAAAGAACTTCAAATCCACAGCCTGTAATGATCTCCACCCTCCATAACCCATTCTCTGACAGAAGGTTGTGCAAATAAATAGTCCTTGGTCAGCTATAGCGCTAAGGGGACATGTTTAAAAAAACAAACAAACCCCAAAACCATGCAGAGAGTTGTTCTGTCCTGTTTTTTATTTTTAATTCCCCTCAAATATCTTTCCAGATTTTAAAAACTGCTTTGATTACAGTTTTCAATTTTATCAAAAACTTTTCCGTTTGCATTTCCCCCATGGAAAAATTAGCAAATTCAGCCCCAAATGAAAAATATCAGACACAACTAGTAACACTGAAAATCACAATTTTCAATTTTGGCTCAAAAGCCATTTTTCATTTAAAAAAAAGTAGAAAAATGTTTCTATCACTTCTGGTCACACTGTCAGCAGGGGAGTGAGCTTAATTCTGCAGGTGTTCCCTTGGATAGTTCACCTAGGACTGCTTGGATAAAACACAAAGAGGCAAACACCTTGAACTGAAACTACCCATGATAAATGGACATCTGGCTGACTAAAATCATGCTGGATCACAGATGTTGCCAGATCAGAGACAGCCGGATTAGAGAGATTCAACCTGTAATATGATTTGTAAAATATAAGCAATGTTCACTCACCTCTAATTCCATCTAAAGGTAGAACTGGTGTTTCATCTTCATCCATCACTTTGCCACTTCCTCCCATTTCTTTTCCAATCCTGATGAAGGATTGCTGCATAAAGTGGACCTTAAAAAGTCCCTTTATGAAATTCAGAGGATTAATGTCCTGCCAACATTTTGTCAGGTTCTTCAACAAAGCCGGATCAAAATAGTTGTCTGCATCTTTTGCTCATAGCTCTTCCTTAGTTAAACAAGGAAGGTGAAATTGTAGTTTATTCAACAAGAGCTGTGGGGTGACAGTATCTAGCCAGACGTGACCCCCATATCTCAGGATTTGCAGAGCAGTTGCTTGGAAATTGCTTACATTATCTGCACCAAGCAGAACTGTTGTAACATTCAACCTAGCAGGAAACTGGCGTAGGGCTAAGTCAGGCACTCAAGGCCATTTTGTATGTATCAAATAAAATATTTATAGTGTGCTTTGCAAATGGAGGGTTTGACAAGCAGGGAAATATACGTGCTATTTTTTATGAATACAGTGTGCGTGTGTTTTAAATGATGGGTTCCTTGCTATGGAGTTAGATCTGAAGGGATTGTTAAAACAACCAAGCATGAAAGATTAAAAAAAAAAATAAAAGGTCTAGTTAAGATGTATTCCAACAGACACTGAAACATAGCTGCTAGCTTTATATCTGCAAAGGTATGACACAGCCCAACCCAGATGGTAGCGCTGGTTTGCCAAGGCTGAGAAGATAGATGGGAAAGGGGATCACTGACTGATCAGAGGACCCCTGAGTCTAGAAAAGAACAAGGCTTGAACCTAGTGTGCAGGGTAGGCCTGGGCCAAATACCCTCCATGGGCTGAATGCAGCCCATGAAACCAACATATCTGGCCCGTGGATGCAGTGAGGAGCCTCAGGCAGATTCCCTGCCTGCTCCTGCACACTACTGAGAAAAGCAGCTGTTGTGAACTTGTGGGGCTCTGTTTGAACAGCTGTGAGCCTGGGGGAGGGAGGAGCAGCTTCAGGCAGCTTGCGAAGCACCCATGTTCCCCTCCTTTCAGGCCTGTAGCTGTTCAAAACCACATGGCCCTCGCAAGCAGTGCGGGGGTGGGGCAAGCAGGAAGTTTGCTTGAGAAGGCTGCTGGCTGGCAGGCAAGCAGGTAAGTCTCCCAGCCAGAGTCTGCCTCTGGCACCCCAACATAACACAGACCTTCTGCCTCACTCCTGCACCCAGATCCCTTCCCAGATCCTGCACTCCAATCCCCTGCCCCAGGTTACAGCCCAAACCCCTGCACCACAACCCCCTCCTGCTCTAGGTCACAGCCCAAACCCTCCACCCCTCCTGCACTCTAGTCTCCTTCCTCAGATCACACCCCCCTCTTACCCAAAGTCACAATCCAAACCTCTGCACCCTAGTCCCCTAATCCAGGCTTCCTGCAAGTGCCTCCTTCGCCCAAACTCCCTCCCAGACCCCACACCCTCTCCTGAACTCCTTTACTGGAAGATCCCTTTTGAACAAGGGATGTCAATGTATAGTTGACTATACAATTAACTGATAAGCCTAGGCTTATTGATTAATCATGTTGACTACATGTATTTCCCCCCCCCCTTGCTGCCTCTGTCTGAGGCAGCAAGGGGAGGGGGGAAGCAGGAGCCAGTGCTTGGGGGAGCCTTCTTAAAAGCCATTTCCCCCCAGCACCGGCTCTGCGGGGCCATCTTAGCGTGCTGCTGCCTCTATCATCCCCTGTCCGCGGGGGATCCAAGCTCCACCACCCACGGATACCCCATGAACAGGGGCTGCTGCCATCCCGCTTTGCTGCCTCTGGTCTGTGTGAGGAGCTGGTTATTAAACTGGGTCCCCTCGCAGACTAGCTCCCACCTGGCACCCAGTGCTGCTGCCTCTGATAAGCCTAGGGGCTGCCTAAAGAAGTGGGAGCTGACAAACTGTCAAGCAGTTACGCAGAGAGGCTATGTCTACACTACATGCTTCCTGTGCAAGAAGCCTTGTTTGGGAAATGGTTTGGCCCTGGTCCTGGTTGAATGGCAGAATCTGCCTAGAGTGAGGTGCAGGAAGGCAGGTCTGTGAATCAAGAGTGTCCAGAGGGCAACTGTCCTTTTACTATCACAAAGTGGTTTTGGTTTTCGTGTACATACATGGATATGTAGAGTATGGATATGGGTGTATGAGTCTGTGTGTGTATCCTACTTACAGAAAATGAGACTCATGATTTCACTGGTCACATTCAAAACAAACAAACAAACAAACAAGGATGAACTAGAAGGCTTATCGGTAGCGGTCCCTGGACTGCAGCCAGAACAAAATCAGATACTACACATAAATAGAATGATAGTGCTCCCTTTGTGATCTCATAGAAGTGGGATTACATTTCTCAGAGAGTAGAATCCTCCATAAACTCAACTCTCTTGTCTCTCACCCTGTGTGAGTGGGTTGGAGATTAGATTAAAAAGCTATTTTGAGAAAAGCTCAGATGCAGAGTGTATCACTACCGTCAAGGGGAAAGGGCATTAAAAAGTTTGGGTAATGGGAAGGTCATCTGAAATAATCTTTCACCTTGAATGATTAACTACTGAGAATCCTGCAAACTATATTTTATTTTACCACTCATGTTCTACTTTTTCCGTATAAATACCTCAGAGCTGCAATTTAAGGAGAGATGCTCACATGTTTTTTTCAGATGAATAATAAGCACTGTTGTTGCACCATCTATTTCTTTGTAAAGGCAGGTTGAAAAATAAGGTGAAATAATGCAGAAGGGTCTTACCCTGCCCTCTCACTAAAGGGTACGTCCACACTGTAACACTATTTTGAAATAACTAGTGCTATTCCAAAATAACTTAGTCTGTGTCTACACAGCAGGCAGTTATTTCGAAACAGTCTCAAAATACTGTCAAGCTGGAGGACTTCTTACTCCGACTCCTGTAACCCTCATTGTGCGAGGAATAAGGGAAGTTGGAGGAAGAGTGCTCTATTTCAAAATAAGTGCTCTGTAGACACTCCCTATTTCGAAATAAGGTATTTCAAAATAAGATACACAATTGACATAGCTCAGTTTGCATAGCTTATTTCGAGTTAAGCCCTGTAGTATAGACACACTCAAAAGCATTTATGGTGAATTCTTAGCTTCATTGTTGTCAATGGATTTTTATCATTGACCTTGATGAGGGTCAGTATTTCATCTTTGATTTGTAGTTCTAGATTTCCCCCCATATTCTATGTAAAAAATTGTAATTTTTTAGAAATTTCTTTTTAAACTCTTTTAACTTCAATAAGTTGATACTGGTTGCATCTTTTATGCTTCCCCCCCCTTAGTGTTGCTGCATTCAGACTCTGGGCAATTTTTTACATTGAAATATAATTCCTGAAATCAAAGGAGTGGTATCCATTTTTGCCAGTGATATCCAGCCACTTTGACCCATGTTATTCTCCCTAGGTCTGCACGTGGAAGGAATATCTCTGTGTGGATCTCTTGATTTCTGCACACAAGGGAAAAAGAGAGGGAACCTAGTAATTTCCATGGCATTGGTCTCACATCTTCCTCACAACTCCATCACTCTCTGAAAGCACTCTGTGGCTTCACCTACACTGCAGGGTTTTTGTGGAAGAAGCCTTTTGCACAAGAGTTTTTGCACAAAATTTCTTGCGCAAAAGCACATCCACACCTCAAAGCGCAGCACAAAAGCATGTGCTTTTACGCAAGAGAACGTCCACACTGCATGGACACTCTTGTGCAAGAAAGCTCTGATGGCCATTCTGTGCTTTTTCCAATAGGGGTTTCTTGTGCAAAAACCCCTCCGGAGCAGCCACACCTTCCTTTTTGCGCAAGAGCTGTAGCGCAAAAAGGAGTCATTCCTCATAGGGAGATGAATAATTCTACCGGCAAAAGCCCTCTGTTCTGTCAATTTTCATGTGCAAAAATGTGCTTGAGGTGTGAACGCTCCGCTGATGTTTGTGCAAAAATGGCTGTTTTGGGGCAAAAACCTTGTAGTATAGACATGTATGTTTAGTGTCCCTGTGGAGAAGGGACTGGTGACCCAGAGGGAGTCGTGGTTGGGCAGTGGTTTGAAGAGTGTCATTGCTTTGCCACTTCCAGCCTCATACAGTTTAAGCAGCAAGATAATAAATCAGGGCTCTGTACTGTACTCTCTTTTCTGCAGAGTTCCTTCTAGAGATCTAGGAGAAGGTATTCCTGACAAGGAAGTCTGGGTCCAATGGAGCTTTGTTGCCAGTGCCCCAAGGAAAAGGATGCCAGGGTCAGAAATTATGTGGAGGCACAGGGGTTCTACAAGGATGGGCCACAGATCCTCATCTTGATAAAAAAAATGAGAGACTTCCCTGGGAGTTTATGATACGAAGGGACAAAAATCTCTCTTTCCACCTCCTGGCTTTAACTGAAAACAGAAACTGTTTTCTAGCTACAAGAATCATTATGAGTAAGTTTTCCAATCCCCATTCTCAATTGCTCTATTGTATCTCCTCCAAGCCATCAACATTCTACTGGCTCCAGTGGAATGTTAGGACATTCCTGGTCTATTCCGGCTCCCTGCTAGGATATACAGAAGTAGTCAAGTGTTAAAAACCAGGAAACGGGTGGTTTTTTTTTTTTTTTTTTTTTTTTGAGATTCATAATGTGTTTCCAAGTTGCTTAGTACTTTGTCTGGAGCAGGATTATTTTGCACAGCCACAGCCACTGAAAATAGCCTGGCATATTTGGCTCAGATGTTCTGTTGTTATAATTTTTTTACTCTGATTTCAACTTTCTCTTTCTTGTGCCATTGGAAACTTTACTGCAGCAGATTGTATAGAAAAAATAAAACAATTAAAGAGAGAGCCTCTAGAGGTCAGTATAGCTCAAACAATGGGAAGCCTCTGAAAATCAGCAATGAGACTTCTTAATGTTTCAATAACAACTTTATTCCTGTTTCATCCTAACAAGAAAGTAGTCTCATTGTCTTACACTCATAGTGATAAGAACATTTCCCTTGATAGTGAATTCCCCCTGTGTACATTTTAAGCATCTGGAGTCAAAGGAAAACCTAATTTGAGATTTAGGACCATTGTATGTATATCAAATATACACTTGTTACCTTCTGTCTCTGGATTGTTTAGCTCTGCATTGATTGGCTGTGATCTGGTAGCCCATCAAGTCCCTCCTAGTGTCAGCATTTGGAACTCTCTGCTCTGGTTTCACAATGCTACAGCCCTTCTACATTTCATTGGTGCTAAGCTGTTCTAGTAATTGGACCAAGGTATTTAAAAAAAACAGGCACTGAGGCTTTGTTTACTTGCAAGGTGGCCACATAGTGCTCAGATGACAGGAAAATGAAATGCCTAGATGCTAATGGGCTTATAGCCATAGTACAGAGGTGGCCAACCTGTTCCAGATGAAGAGCCAAATTAGTGGTGGATACAGCGCAAAGAGCTGAGGGGAAAAAAGTTGTTGGGCAAAAAAAAAAAAGAGCAAAAGCAGGCATTGCCCTTTTAAGGCGGCCATTTTGAAGTCTGTATGGGATGCCGTGACTCTGGCTCTGGCTCTTTCAGACAGAAACATGCTGTGCCTTAAGAGCCGTGAGCTGTGGGTGCGGGAGCCACAATTTTTTCTTTGCAAAGCCACAGGCGGCTCGCGAGCCGCAGGTTGGCCACCCCTGCCATAGTATAATACAGTATATTCTGATAGATAACTGTCTAGCTAGAACCATTTTCAATTTTATTGGTGAGTCTGCTATGATGAAATGAGCATTATAACAGAGCAGATAACTCAAGACAAATCATGTATTAAATAAATTGAACCTCTTTTTCTGTTCACAAGTTTCCACTAGCAGCGTATACTTTTCTTATTCATTATTTTGAACTATCCACCAAATATTGGTTTGTCTGAAGATTGTTCATAGAATCAGTCATAGAATGGGAAGGAACCTCAAGAGGTCATCAAGTCCAGTTCCCTGCACACATGGCAGGACCAAGCACCATCTAGATCACCCCAATAGATGTTTGTCTAATCTGCTGTTAAAAATCTCCAATGATGGAGATTCTACAACCTTCCTAGGCAATTTATTCCATTGCTTAACCACCTTGACCAGTTAGGAAGTTTTTCTGAATGTCCATCCTAAATCTCCCTTACTGCAATTGATGTCCTATCATCAGAAGTTAAGGAGAATAATTTTTCTCCCTCCTCCTTGTACCACCTTTTCAAGTACTTGAAATTTGTTATCTTCGCTCTCAGTTTTCTCTTTTCCAGACTAAAGAAACCTAATTCTCTCATCCTAGGTCATGATTTCTAAACCTTTTGACCTTTGTGAATAATATATTGTGAATACTGGATATAAAATTGAGCAGAGTTATGTAACTTTGATTGGACACAATGGCACATGGTACCTTTATATTCCCTGATTGGATGAGTGTAAGTCTTTGAATAAAGGGTCATGTTTATAATTTTATAATTTGTCTCTTGCACATATTTTCCAGTGTACTGAAGAACCACTGTCTTCATAATAATTTTTTGCCTATATATGTATATGCCAGGGGTGGGCAATAATTTTCACAGGGGGGCTACTTCATGAATTTTGGTACATGGTCACAGGCCAGATCCACTCCCTGGAAGGGGTGGGGCCTAAGATGGAAGGGGCGCGGCTGGGGACTACCCTCCCTCTAGAGTTGTCTGGGGCTAGAGGCTTTGAATTAAAAACACAGCAAAGGGCTTACAGCTTCCTGCCCCACCACTAATGCATTGCCTGGCAGCTGCCAGGGGTTGCTGAGTCTATTTAAATGGCTCGCAGCTCCAGCCCCTGCCAGAGTAGTACTGCCACCAGGAGGCGTGTGGCATTTAAATAGGATCCTGCTGCCTGAGCCATTGCCTGGAAATTCAGTGGCACGGGCAGCAGGATATAAATAGAAAGCAGCCAGATGTAGTCCTCAGGCCAGATCAAAGTGTTTGCTGGGCTGGATCCAGTCTCTCTCCTGCATCTTGCCCAGCCCTGGTATATACTAAAGTATGTGAGAGGGGCTGGGCTCACCAGGGCCACCCAAGGTGGTAGGGGTGGTGCTGCTCTGGAGATGGCAGTTCTCTGGGGTACCCGGGGCCACGCTGCCCAGCTGGCGGCTCTGCCCAGGGGGGCCAGGGCTCCACTGCTCAGACCTGGCTGGTGGCTCCTTTGATGGAGAATGGGGCTATGTTGCCTGGCCCTGGGTGGCAGCTCCTTATGGGGAGGCTGGGCAGTGGCCAGAATCTACTTCTGGGGGGGAGGGGTCAGGGGCTTTGCTGCCTGGCCCTGACTCATGCAGCTCCTCTGCAGGGAAGAAAGGGGAAGGGGGAAAAGCCTGGCCTGAACAGCTACTCCATGCGGGGGGGAGGGACACAGGGCCATGCTGCCCAGCCCTGATGGTGATCCCGGGGGAGGGGCAGCAGCAGGGCTGCTGGTCACTGGGCTACTCTCTCCCCCTCTGGCACTGCAACTGAAGGCTGTGGGGGGAAAGGGCTTGGGACAGTGGAAGCCACTTACCTGTGGCTGGTGGCTGGCAATATGGAGAGCCCTGGCCCCAGCTGGCCACTTTCTTCCTGGTGCAGCCATCGCCTTGTGGTCACTGTGCAGTCGTCATTGCAGAGCATAATTGTCCCTGTTCTCAGATCCCTCCCTTTCCATGTCAGGGAAAACAATTCCATTCCAGGTACTTCCCATTTTCCTGGCACAACCAAACCCTAATTTTGCTGCATACCAAATTTGGTGGCCCTAGCTCTTATTGCTTAGGAGGAGTTCTTGAACACATAAGGGTCATGAGGACTGAAAAATGAATTCATTTAGGTTTTTAACTAATAAACACAAAGGGTTTCTGCATAATTTGGCCTGCCCTATTGGTTACTAGGGAACAGCACTCCTGTTGTACGGCAGGTACCTTTGTTTTGCTATTTATGTGTGCTTTGGAATCAACACCACACATTTATTATTTAGTCCTTAAACAACTGTGTACAGCTATTAAACAACTGTGTATAGCTATTAAAGCTTGACTTCTGAATGATTGGTTGCAAGCAATAGCTATGACTGCATATTGCCCTTCTCGGCTGACCTGATGAGTTAGACAAATCTGGGTCTGATAACCTGTTGAATGGTGTGATAGTATCAACCCAATGCAACTTCAGGGATAGAAGAACATGTTAGATGTTTCTTAATTCCATTGAGTTCAGTGGAATGCTTAAATGCTGCATCACAGCAAGCAGTGTGAAAGGACTAATAAATTAAGGTACCTTTACTGTAATATCTGAGAACTTCACAATCTTTTAATGTATTGAGCCTTGCAAAACTGTTGTGAGGTAGGAGATTTTTATATCCCCATTTTACACATGGGAAACCAAGGTACAGCCAGTAAAATTTTCAGAAGTGTCTGGATTTCTTAGGAGTCTAAGTCCTCTCAACTTTCAATTAGATGTAGGCTCATTGGTGTATCTGTCACCTTTGAAAATTAGATTTATGCTCCTAAGTCACTTAGGGTTAGTCTGTAACTTTAAAAAATAGAGATGCCACAGGACTGCTCGTTTTTTTTCAAAAGTGTCTAAGTGACTTAGGGTCCTAAATTCCACTGAAAGTCGATGGGACAAAGGCTTTTCACAGGCCTGTTTTTTTTCAAGGGCATGTAGGTGTCCAAAGAAGCAGATAGGTGCATACTGAAATTGTTAGAAATACTTAAGGCATCTAAGTATTGAAATCCTGCTAGGGTGCATCTTTCCTTTTACAGATACTAAAATACTTTTGAAAAATCTAAGTGCCTAAGTCACTTCTGAAAATTTTACCCAGAGATTATTCAGGCCCAGAATCTCAAAGCACTTAATTCCTATTGAAAACAATGGGAGTTAGGCTCCTAATTATCTTTGACTTACCCAAATTCTCAAGGGAAGTCTGTGGCAGCTCCCCCTGGTCTCAGGATAGATCTCTAACCACTAGGCCATGCTCCTCAGCCAGATAATGACACAGAGTGATCTTTTATGTTTAATGAAGATGGAAAATGTGTATTTTAAGAGTAGCATGTATTCAATAGGATAAGTAGATAATATTAAAAGGGGCATGCTCACTAATATGTATTTCCAGCACACCTTGTATTTTGTTGTAGTTTATGGGACAAATATAAACAAATGGAATAAAATTGTGGTGTGGAATTGAGATGGCCTTGTGGTAAAATCACAGGAGTATGAGTCAGTCCCAGCTCTGCCACAGACTCAGTGGGGGCATTGGACATGTCACTTACAGCTGCATATTTAAAAACAGCCTCTAAAACTGCAGACTTATCTCAACCAATTACATTAGTTTAGAAGTCTAAACACTTGCATCCTAATGCTTTGGTCTTTCAAACACTTACGCACATGCTGAAATGTACACAGGAGTTGTCTGATTCTCAGCACACACACATGCTTAACTTTGTCTTGTGGGGAAGGTCTTAAGTTGTTGAAGGATTGGGGCTTATCCGGGTGTCCATGCAGGAGCAACATGTTGCATTTAAATGTTGGAAGGCCAGGATGAGGCCTCGCTAAATTCAAGGCCTTTATCTCTCCACATCTGTTTCCTTGTCTTAAAAGGGGGATAATGCTATCTTCTGGAATGGGCACTGAGGGCAAACTCATCAATGGTAGCAGAGTGCTCTGGCAAGGATAGTGGAAAGATTCAGTGAAGGGGAAAGCGTTATTATCCTTATTACATTAATTGTGATAACACACACACACACACACACACACGCCTGTAGCTACCACCAGGCAGATTTGAACCTAGGACCTTTGGAGCTTAGTATAGGAACCTCTACCCTCTGGCTCCAAGCCCATGTAGAGGTCTCTTGGTCTTAACTATTGCGGTGGTCTAGGTGCCACTGCATGGGACAGTGAACCACACTAGGGCTATGTCTACACTCTCGGCTTCTTGCGCAAGAAATATGCAAATGAGGCTAAGCGTGGAATATCGACGAGCCTCGTTTGCATACCTAATGAGCCGCCATTTTTGCAGAAGAGGCTCTTGCGCCAGAAGGAGCTGTCTACACTGCCCCTTCTTGCTCAAGAAGAACCCTCTTGCGCAATGCCGCTACGCCGATTATTTTCAGGAATAACGGCATTGTGCAAGAGGGTTTTTCTTGCGCAAGAAGGGGCAGTGTAGACAGCTCCTTCTTGCGCAAGAGCCTCTTCTGCAAAAATGGCGGCTCATTAGGTATGCAAATGAGGCTCAGCTATATTCCACGCTTAGCCTCATTTGCATATTTCTTGCGCAAGAAGCCGTGAGTGTAGACATAGCCTAGGTGTGTGGGTTACATGCACACATATAGTGGCTAGATTGTTGGGCTCAACGAGTAGTGATCAATGGTTTGATGTGTGGTTGGCAGTCGCTATCAAGCGATGTTTCCCAAAGGTCGGTTCTGGGGCTGGTTTTGTTCAACATCTTAATTAATTACCTGTATGGGGGATGGATTGCACTCTCAGCAAATTTGCAGATGACACTAAGCTAGGAGAAGAGATAAATACATTGGAGGGTAGGGATATGGTCCAGAGTGACCTGGACAAATTGGAGGATTGGACCAAAATAAACCTGATGAGATACAACAAGGACAAGTGCAGAGTCCTGCACTTGGGATGGAAGAATCCCAAGCACTGCTAGAGGCTGGGGACTGACTGGCTAAGCAGCAGTTCGGCATGAAAAACCTGGTGATTACAGTGGATGAGAAGCTGGAGATGAGTCAACACTGTGCCTTTGCACCTAAGATGACTAATGGCATATTGGGGTGCATTCCCAGCAGATCTAGGGCAGTGATTATTCCCATTTATTTGGCACTGATGAGGCCAATTCTGGAGTATTGTGTCCAATTCTGGGAAATGAATGTATTGGAGAAAGTCCAGCGGGGGGCAACAAAAATGATTTGGTGGCTGGAGCAGATGATTTACAAGGCGAGGCTGAGGGATTTGGGCTTATTTAGTCTACAGAAGAGAAGAGTGAGAGGGGATTTGATAGCAGCCTTCAATTTCCTGAAGGGAGGTTCCAAAGAAGCTGGAGAGAGGCAGTTCTCAGTTGTGACAGATGGCAGAATGAGGCGCAACAGTCTCAAGTTACAGAGGGGGAGGTCTAGGTGGGCTATTAGGTAAAGCTATTTCACTAGGCGGGTGGTGAAGCATAGAAATGGGTTACCTGGGGGTGGAATCTCCATCCTTAGAAGTCTTCAAATCCTGGCTTGACAAAGCCCTGGCTGGGATGATTTTGTTGAGATTGGTCCTGCTTTTAGCAAGAGATTGGACTTGATGACCTCCTGAGGTCTCTTCTCACCCTACAATTCTATGATTTTATGACCCAGACTCTGATTAACAAATGTTCCCTCAGTGCACATGCACAGGATTCCCATCTTAGATGGCTTCCTGGCTACTAGAAATAAGCCAACCTTGAGTAGAACTGACATGCAGTATGCTGGGTCATAATGCCACTCATTTGTATTTGGCCAGGCTACCCCACTGTCATGATGAAGGGGCACCTCGGCAAGATCTGAGTGTTGCAGGGATCTGTGGGGCTATGTCTATACTGGCCAGTCATGCGCAAGAACATATGCAAATGAGGTGTGGCTCCTTCTTATGCAAAACCCTCCTCTTGCACAAGAGCCATTCTGCCTGAAAATAAGCGGTAGAATGGCTCTTGTGCAAGAGGGTTTTTTTGCTTTGCGCAAGAAGGAACCGTGTAGACTGCTCCTTCTTGCACAAAAGCCCCTTGCGCAAAAAATGGCAGCTCATTCAGTATGCAAATGAGGTGCAGCGATATTCATCACTGTGCCTCATTTGCATATGTTCTTGCACAAGACTGGCCAGTGTAGACATAGCCTGGGTATACAGTGGGCAATGGGAGAAAACAGAGCTGAGTGGCCAGGACTGGGAGGTGCAGCCCTATCTAAGGATGGGAGTGAAGTGCTAAGCTGAGGGAGGAGGGTTGTGGTGGTGAATTATTGGTGGGCTGTGAGTGAATGGGACACGTTGGGTGGCTAAGGGGTGAGGGTTTGGAGGCTGTAGTAGGTACAGCTCAAAGTGTTGGGAGCTGTAGTGATGGGATGTATTTCCGGGCTACTGTGACATGTGAGGGAGCTGTCAAGATATGTGAGGCCTGGTGAGGTACATGTGGTAAAAGACATTTGATGTTCTCTGTGTAGGGTGGGGTATTTATGCGCAGGGTCACGTAAGGAAGGTGCCCCACCCTGCTGCAATTTCCATACATACAAGACCCCAAAATTCTTTCATCTGAGCCTTGTCTGATTTAAAGCCCATTGAAATCAATGGGCAATCTGTTGATTTTAATCTGCTTTGGATCAGACCCTTATAAATCAAATTTGAGCCAAACCACTTCTAGTTATTTTTTTCTTTAGCCAAATCAAAACCTTTTACAAAGAACCCCATGGCCTACGCTGTGTGCAATAAATGGAGTTCTCCCCCATCCTGGACCCCTGCCTTCTCATTGCTTCTTTCACAGCTAGTTTTAAATCTCCAATGGCTGAAGAAGTAAGCCACCAGGGGGCAATGATAATAGCAATAAACATAGAGTAATTATTCTCCCATTAAGTCCAAACTATAATAACACAATGTAACAATTAAAATTCTAAACCATAAACTGATCATATAAATGCCCAGTGCCTTGCCCGCTGAATTTCTAATGAGAACGATGAACAAGATATACGCAAATTGTAGTAGGTTCACTGGCATGTCTGACTGGAAGATGCTTTAGCCCCCATATCACATCCATGCAACTACAAGAGTTATTTTCACACCAATTTCAATGGAAACTGCTGAGGGCTCAGCAATTTTGAAAGTCAGGACACTTATTTAGGCACCTACATAAAGACTTAGAAGCCTCAACTTTCACCTAAGCCAAGATTTTCAAAATGGACTAGCAATTCTGGGTGCACAACTTGAGGTGCCTGATTTTTAGGGGATGGGGGCTTAATTCTTGCTGAAATCCAGGTCGCTTAAGCAGGGTCAGATTTTTCACAGGTGTTTGGCTGCCTAAGATTGTCTCTCATGCAACAGTTCAAATGGGGAGAAACTGACTGTAGTTCCTCCTACACCCACGGAGGAGGGGTAGTTAGCAGCTGGTCCCAGTGAGTAATGAACTTCTTTAATGTGCTTTTTAGTGTTTGCTTTAAGTGGTCCACCAATCCATCTGTTTGGGGATGGCTGTTCGGAGAGAAATGCACAACTCCTTTAGTACCTGGGCAGAAAGCAGATTCCCTGATCTGTTAGAATCTCCTAGTCCATACTCACCCAAGCAAAGATCTTCCTTAGTTCTGTTAAATTGGCTTTTGCATTCATGGTTCAGCCATGTGATAGCTAGTGGGTGGCATAATCTACAATCACTTGAATGGATCAATACCTGGCTGCAATCTTTTCTAGTGGCCAGACCAGGTCCATTCCCTTCCTCTCAAATAGAGTGCTGCTGAAAAAGGGGAGAAGGCCTAAGGAAACCTTCATCATTACTTGTGATGAAGATAGTTGGTAATTGGGGCAAAAAGCTGACATTTGGTGCCACCTTATAAATCCTGGTCCAGGAAAACCAGGGTAGGATCCAAGCTAAGGTTTTTCCCCCTGTTCAGGTGTTCAGCAAATAGAAGGGCATGAGTCAAGTGGAAGATTTCCCTCTGGTAGGGTCAGGGAACAAAGAGTTGAGTTCAGACTTCCATGGTTTTGTGGTCCTTCTTCAGGCAATACAGCCCCTCCTGTTGGAGTTCAAAATGGGGAAATATCTATTTGCTGGGGGTTCTCTATCTTCCCCTTTAAGTGTGGCCTATGCACAGATGACTTTTTGTTCTTCAACGAAGATAAAGAACCTGGTTAGGGTATCAGATTCAGGTAAGGGGGACACACTGGGCTATCAGAAGGAGCAGCGTACTAAAGCAGTGTCTGTCTGTCTAGAATCCCGATCATCGGACCTGGTTACCACCCCTATTCTGGCAAGTTCTACTGAAGTATGAGTCTTCTGTTGTGGGAAAATAAGTATGGTGCTCCCCTGCCCAGTTCTCTGGGATTCTCAAAAACTTCTTTAGGAGATCACCAAATATTTGAAGTCACAGCCTACAAAGACTGAATAAGGCAAGAGATGCAGCCAACGTGACTGTTAGGGACTGTGCTGTGTTCCCCCACAGAGAGCTGAATCTGTATCCCAGGGTATAGCTTTAAGTAGGCATTTTTCCATACACTTTAGGTAGATGATGCCTTGGAGTCAGTATCAAAGATTCCCTCATGAAGGTTCTAGTCATAGCCAAAGTCCATGAGGACAATTACTTCTATCCCATTTACTTTAAAAGGGCTGGTCAATTGAGCTGACCCTGGCCTCTGAAGCCCGGATTTGCCCATACCTGCATTCTAGTCTCAATCCCTTTACCTAGCATGGCCACATGAACAGCAAACACTCTGAGCCTGGCAGATGATATCAGGATCTAACACCATATCCCAGGTAGATCCTTCTACTTGGGCTTACCCTGTCTCTGTGTAACCACCACCAGGTGGATTTGAACCTGGAACATCTGGAGCTTAGCATAGGAGCCTCTACAGATTGAGCTATAAAGCCAGCTGGCACTCAGGTTAGACCACTTCCAGCAAGAGATAAGAATGAGTGAGCTCTACAGCCTAAGTGCCACTACATGGGACAGTGAACTACACTAGGGGTATGTCTAGACTACATAGCTCCGTCGACGGAGCCATGTAGATGAGTCTACTAGACCTAGGAAAATGAAGCGGCAATTTAAATAATTGCCACTTCATTTACATCAAAATGGCCACCGCGCTGTGCCGATCAGCTGTTTGGCAGCACAGCGGGGCAGTCTGGATGCGCTGCGGTCAACAAGGGAAGCCTTTGTCGTCCGCTCCGGTAAACCTCATTTCACAAGGCATACCGGAGCGGTCGACAAAGGCTTCCTTTGTCGATGGATCTGCATCTAGACTCCCGCGCTGTGCCAGATCAGCTGATTGTCGGCACAGCGTGGTGGCCATTTTTATGTTAATGAAGCAGGGATTATTTAAATCCCCACTTCATTGACTATATCGGGTAAGCTATTTTACATGGCTCTGTTGACAGAGCCATGAAGTCTAGACATACCCATTGAGTCAGTAAACTAGCTCATTCTGTGAGCTATAACCTGAGTTCTTTCTAGTCAAAAGCACAATTCTGCTCTCCTTTCTGGTCAGCCCTGAATTGTGCCAAGTCTCCTGTCTCCTTATACCTTCCGGCTGTGTCTACACTGCACCCCTTTTCCAGAAAAGGGATGCAGATGAGACAAGTCGGAATTGTAAATGAAGTGGGGATTTAAATTTTCCCTGCTTCATTTGTATAAACATGGCTGCCGCTTTTTTCCGGCTCGGGGCTTTGCTGGAAAAAAGCGCCAGTCTAGACGGGGATCTTTCAAAAAATAAAGCCTTTTCCGAAAGGTCTCTTATTCCTGATTTTAAGAGGAATAAGGGACCTTTCGGAAAAGGCTTTATTTTCTGAAAGATCCCGTCTAGACTGGCGCTTTTTCGGCAAAGCCCCAAGCTGGAAAAAGCGGCAGTTATGTTTATACAAATGAAGCGGGGAAAATTTAAATCCCCGCTTCATTTGCAATTCCGACTTGTCTCATCTGCATCCCTTTTCCGGAAAAGGGGTTCAGTGTAGACACAGCCTCCCTCTCTGTACCTGACATTTGCTGCAGTTGGGTCCATAGGCTGTCCTTAACACTCTTGTTGCCAGGATGGGCCTATATGCCCCATCACAGATTTGTAATAAAATCCTTTCAGTCTTAGGATACGTCTACACAATAGAGCTAAAGTCGAATTAAGCTGTGCAACTTCAGCAACGTCAATTGCTTAGCTGAAGTCAAAATAGCTTAATTCGGCTTTTGGCGCTGTCTGCACAGCTGGAAATGGAAGGAAGTGCACTCTTACTTCAACTTCCCTTACTCCTTGTGAAATGAGAGTTACCATGAGACAGAGTAAGAAGTCCTCCATCTCAACATTATCTCGAAATAAAGGCTTGTACTGTAGACGTGCACTATGTTATTTTGGAATAACGTCAGTTATTTTGAAATAACGCTGATGTGTAGATGTAGCCTTGGAAAGCTAGAGATGCTTTTGTTATTAACATAGCCCAGGACATTGGTTTCTTCATATTTTTAACACTTGCCCAGTTTAATCTAAATGTATAAAATAACAATAGGGGAATTGCACTGGTATAAACCTGGAGAAATGCAGTGACGTATCATTCTCTTGTTTCCTATTCTATGGCAAGGACATGTGTGCCATCACTTCCCAGATTGTGGTCCTCAGCAGAGCGCATTCATAAGAGCTTCATACCACACATTAATTCTACAGACATTTCACAAAATACATTAGAGTAACTGTTTTGGTTACCTTCCCAGAAAACAAGTGTAATTTGGGTAATATCTAGAATCATTGTCATGGATCACTATTTTTTTTCTAGCTCACAAAACATTCATTGCATCTGGCCACCTTCCCAAACCTTTCAGCCTCTACTATTATCCAAAGCTGCATACCTGGCCTGGGTTATATAAACTCTGTTGTAGTTCTTAGTGTAGTGCAATGGCTCTGATGTAGGAATGCTGAGGCAAAATAGAATATGTTGTCTGCTTATTTATTTGCATGTCAATACCCTGAATGCTCTTTCAGCCAAAACCAATCTTAGGTACAGACAAGCCTCAGATGCTCCCCTCTTTTCAGAGCTCCCATCATCTAGAAGTCATAGAGTGGCCTGATCTTGCATTCTGCTTGTGCAATTGAAGAAGAAGTAACTCACTGCCTCTCTTTTCAGGAGTGGGACCAGGACAGAGTAGGATTCATGACTTAGAGTATGTGTATTATGCAATGTGAGGTGTGAGTATGTAACCCACATGCCTACTGGGTGTGGTGTATGTCCCGTATAGTTGTGCTGAGACCCTTTACAGAGAAAAAGAATGAGTGTGCTCTACAAAACATGCTGAGAACCAGCTGGCTTTTAGGTCAAGCTATGGAGGCTCATGCACTAAGCTCAGAGGTCCTAGGTTTGGTTCTGCCTGTCAATGTTACAACTGCAGCACCCACCCGAATGCACTGTAGATAAGGTATATGGATCCCACACTGGGTCTAAATGGGATAAAAGGCAATACTGGATCAAGGTAACCCTTCCCCTCCAGGCCAGCCAAGCATTTGCTGACTGTGAGGAGTGGGCAAAAAGGTGCTCCAAAACCCAGGCAAGGGGTTCAGGAGAGAGGAATTCTCCCCCCAGGAAGCTAGACCAACAGTGAACCTGAGAGAAGACATAAAGCAGGTCAGGCTGCTACCAGAGCCTTTTGCAAGCACCGCCACCCCACTTGAGAATTTGCAAGGCCTTGTTCTTTTGAACTCTTTTGGTTGCAAGGTGATTGATAGTTTGGGCTATGAGACCATGCCCAATAGTGAAGGGGCCTATTGGTAAGAAGTACAAATGTCTTTTCCCACAGGGTCCTGGGCTGGGACACACTGAAAAGGGAGGGTCTGTGTCCACTTACTATTGGTTTCTTCATAGACCCTTAAGGGTCTAGATCTAGATGTGAGTGGCAAGCCAAAGATCCCTGGCTCTAGGTCAGGAACAGTGACTGAGAGGTGTGGCCGGACATACATACACAACTGCCTAAGACCCCACTATTGCTTGGCTGGCACCATGCTGCAGTGCACAGGCCAGTAGACTAGGAATCAGGATGAGTGGTTCTTTTCCCAGCTCTGCCATTGACCTGCTATATAATCTTGAGTTTGCCTCTTCACCAATCTGTGTCTCTGTTTGGTAAATAAACCCATTTTTCCTTTGGCAGAGCTTTTAGATTTATGGATGAAAACCACAGTTCTATTCTGTGTGTTTTACAAGTTGAGAAATAACCTCGTCTCATATCTGAGTAATAATGAAACAACAATCTCATATATATCTTTGTTTGAGGTGTGAGAAAAATATTTATGAAATGTTTTGCTACTCAACCAGCTGCCAAACAATAACTATTAATATCTAATCTTTTATGGACTGTTGTAGTAGCTGCCATAATGAGTGTGGCTTAGAACAAAAGCATTGATTCTTGCCTCAGATAGGACAGATTTTGGTCTAGGAGCAATTGTATTGACAGATGCTTGTCTCTGGGGACCTTCAGTAGTAAAGAATAAGCACTTGTCTCCTCTTGTCAACTGTGACCTCTCCCAAAAGAGTTTGAAATAAGAGTGAATGCAGGGAGATTTCTCACATTCATGTCTTATCCAATGAACTGATGATCTTATACTTAATAAGTGGGATTTATATGTAATTCAGTGTCATCAACATAGGCATGGGAAGTAAGGGTGTGGTGTGTGTTGTGTGTGTGTGTGTGTGTGTGTGTGTGTGTGTGTGTGCAGGATTCCACTGGGTCTCTGGGGGTATGTCTAGACTACATGCCTCTGCCGACAGAGTTATGTAAATGAGACATACTGACATAGTAAGTGAAGCGGGGATTTAAATATCCCCTGCTTCATTAAAACAAAAATGGCCGCCGCGTTGTGCCAGCTCAGCTGACTGTCGGCACAACGCGTCAGTCAAGACGAGGATCGGTCGACAGGGAAAGCCATTGTCGACCAATCCTGTAAACCTCATTTCACGAGGCATAAGGGATCGGTCGACAACGGCTTTCCCTGTCAACTGATCCGCGTCTTGACTGTCACGTTGTGCCAACAATCAGCTGAGCTGGCAAAACGTGGTGGCCATTTTTATTTTAATGAAGTGGGGGATATTTAAATCCCCGCTTCATTGACTATATAGGTATGTCTAATTTACATGCCTCTGTCGGCAGAGGCATGTAGTCTAGACATACCCTGGGATCCCACCTGGCCCTGCTGGCTTTGCTGCCACCCTCTGGCCTTGTGGGCTCGGCCGGTCCTCAGGGTCCCATTGCCCACTGGCCCTGTCTCTGCAATTCCAGTACCTCTGGCAGGATCTGCTAAAGTGATAAGGCTGACCAGTTTAGAAAGTATCAAGCTAATGACAGTTTTTGCTCTCCAACATCTGCCAACCAACCACAAATTATTACCTAAATCCATAATTGTTTGACTTTGTCTTTAAGTAGCTTTTAAAGAGGAGCAGTTCTTGAGCCTGATGGCCTCCAGCCAAACCATCTCGTGTCTGATCTCATAAGGCAAGCATGATAGGGCTGAGTAAGCAGCTGAACAAGTGATTATTAAGGAACACCTGGGTACTGCAGGAATTGGCCCAGTCAGTATTATTCTTTCCTATAGCCTCTCAAAGCCAGTTCCTTTGGAGCAACATCTCTGCCTGGTATTGATGTTAAAAGGTTCTCAGTTGCTGGAGGCACTGTTTTTCAGATGATTCTGACCCCTTGTAGCCATTAAAGAGTCCAAAGTACTTTTTGTAAAAGCAGATGTGTACGTTCTACTTTACTGGCCAAACTGCAATTTTAAATTCCTCTCGCAGCAAGAAAAGAATCCCATCTTCTTCTTCACTTGCCTTCACTTCTGCTGTCCGTGTTTCTGCACTATTAAACAGCTGCAGTATGTCATTCCAGCAATGGCTGCACTTCAGTGGTGGCGGAAAGTGAACCTTATACATCTTTATCTACTTCAAAGCATTATTATAGTAGCAATAATCATCATCCTAATAATGTTTAGCTTTAAGAAATAATATTTAGCAGTTTTCAGCTTTATCTTCAAAATACCCCTGTAGTGATGAGCATAAAACCTAGATAGAATAGAAAAATTAAATAGCATCTAAGTCAGAATTAGGACTCAATTCCTGTTCTCAAACTACATGCAGCTTAGGTGAAGTAAAGTACCATTTATAAAAGACTTTGCCTTTCATTTGCAAAACACTAAGTAATATGTGACTCTAAATTTTCTATAGGAAGAAAGAGAAAGGCAGAAACATATTTTAATAGTGAGGCTCATGCAACAAAAATATACCATTGGACAGTATCATTATGTGGTTCAAAAAATTTCAGGCTGTGGCTAGTTTATGATTTGTGGTGTTCTTGATTTACGTGGTGCTGCACAGATAATAAGAAGACACTGACTGCAAAGGCTCATCGATACTTAGAAGTGTACCTAAACACTGATTTCAAAATAATTATACCATGTTACAAAAGCGACGAGGAGTCCTGTGGCACCTTATAGACTAACAGGTTTATTGGAGCATAAGCTTTCGTGGGCAAAGACCCACTTCAGATTCAGACTAACATGGCTACCCCTCTCAGGGCTGGCCTGAGCCCTTTTGGCGCCCCGGGCCCAGGCACGTGGCGCTGCCCCCAGGCTCACAGCGCATGCACGGCCCCGCCTCCGGGGCGCATGGCGTATGCGCGGCCCGGCCACGGCCGCTGGTGCGCAGGGCGCATGCGCTGCCCACCCCGGCCTGGCCACCACTGCTGGCGCGCGCACCAGGCTGTGCAGGGCCCCGCGGCTGTGGAGGGGAAGGACGCTGCTGGCTGGTGTTGTGGGCGCTGCACCAGGCGTGCGGCTCCTGATTGCAGCTGTAAGGGATGCCGCGCACCCCTTACAGCTGCCATCAAGCGCCCCCCATCAGTTGGTGCCCCAGGCAGCTGCCCGGCTCACCCATGCCTCAGTCCGGCCCTGACCCCTCTGATACTTATTCCATACTAGTTATTTCACTATCGTTTCTCCTTTGGACAATCTTATTCCAGCAAGCTTTACTTCTGTTATAGCTTAATACAATTCAAATCAGAAAAAGGAATTCTGATTAAGGGTTCTTAGGCACTTTGCTGGATCATGGTTCAGGTGAGTCAAAAGAAGAACTCTGCCACACTGCTTGGCTAGTTGAAAGGTTCAACAGCATGTGCATGTCACTGTCTTTTAAACTCTGCAGGGTTTATTAAAGTTATTTCTATAGAGTCTTTTTAAATTCAATAGAACCCTATTAATTGCTGTAGAAGTTTTCCATAAAGTTTGTTTCTCATTCACATTTATCTAAAAATATCAAATGTACCAGTTGGAGTAGCTAATACAGGGAACTGGTTAGGAACCAAGGCAAAAACAGCTTCTTTTTAAAAAAAATTCTCTTGCATAAATTGATGTGAAAAATTGTCCTCAATTTAAATATTTTTCTTTTAAGGAACAGCTGTTCAATTTCAGGAATTATTTTCCTTCTTCCTCCTGCTTTTGGTTTTAGAACTCTTTTTTTGGGGAGGAGGGTAACTTGAAGACTTTTCCTCCAAACTCAGTTCAATGATTGTTAAAATAACCTTGTTTCTGTCTTCCATGCTTGGCACTCAATTAATAATGCTAAAATTGCTATCTTCTCTTTCTCAAAACACTTGAGAAAATCTGGACAGTTCTAAGAGACATTATAGCCTTTTTGAAGCTCATATCTTATTTATAAGACTTCCCCACTGAATGGAAGAAAAGCCATATTTGCTTCTGGGAAGGATTTTAGACTGTAGAGGAATGGAAAATGGAAGATAAATGGATATAGAAGATACATCAAAAAATGTAAACCAGAAAATAACTGGCTATTCTGTATGGTATCCTATTTAACAGGCAAATAAGTAATACTTGATAGGACTATATAAATATCAGAAAGATTAGATGTAGATGGATGTTAATGACTCAAGACATAAAAGAGAGAGGGGATAAAATAATTTCAGTTTTGCCTTAGAATGCTAGGTTACTGGGTCAAATTTTAGAAGAAGTTTAAATTGCTTAATAAGAAAAGGAAGCAGTCATAAATCAGACCATTAGCATCCTAAATAGCTCCATCTTATTGCTCTTACACTTATGTAACCTCTATTGATGTCACTCAGGGTTTTGGGTGCCCAAAGTCTGCAAGAAAAGTGTCTGTAACTGCATAACCCTCACATCACCTGGGTGTGGTGCTCTTCCCCTTGTAGCCTGCTACAGCCTTATCTAAGAGCTGTATGGCTTTTAGCTCATGCAGTAGAAACTCATGCATTTAGCTCCAGAGGTCCCAGGTTTAATCCTGCCTGCTGACAACCAGCATCCGTCAGCATTACAAATGGGGCCTTGTCTGGGATATTAACTGAGAAGTCGCTGAAACTCAGAATGTACATTCTCAGCTGGGGGAGGTATGAAGCTCCCATGTCTCCCAGGTGTAGTGCTCTGTCCCCTACAGTGGCACAAAAACCTCTTAGAAATTAATGAGTCTGTCTTATTTCTGAGTCTCTATGGAGCACACCAAATCCATAACGTTGGGGACCATACCTACTCACCAGAACTGTGTCCTTGACAGTCTGCTGGCATGGTGGTCCACAGCTACCATTGCCCAAGAATGGCCAACTTTGGACACTCAGTGTAAATTCTTGTGGGCTGCACATAATTGTAATGCTACTGGACTCAGCAGGTAGGTCAAAATGTACCAGTGGACCAGATGTGGTATGCGGGCTGTAGTTAGGGAATCCCTATATTAGAGGCTCATTCATTTAGCTCCTGGAGTCCTACATTTGGATCCACCCACCAACAATCAGGGTCTGTCAGTATTACACAAGAATCACTGAAAATTCTGTGTTTGTTGCAGAGACATAATTAAAATTAATGACTTAAACAGAGAACCAAATCCCAAGTATAATGGGCTAAATTCAGAACTGGGCTATGCAGGAGCTAAGCTCCATTTTTTCCCCTTATGTACCTTACAGGGCGCTCAATATAAATTTCTTGAAGTTGGTCAAACTAATCGAGTTAATTATGGATCCTGGTAATCCAGCACCCACAAATTATACTTAGTAATTGGATTTATTTCCATCTTCCAGTTTTTTAAAACTATTATTTGGGGATATTAAAGATGAAAAAAATTCATGCCCCTGTACTCCATCAGGCACACCTAATTTGGGGAAAATAGTGATCACATATCTAGCTACATCTACACTACCTCAGAAAGTCAACTTAAGCTAAGCAACTCTAGCTACATGAATAACATAGCTGGAGTCTACATACCTTAAGTAGAGTTACCGCAGGGTCTACACCACAGGAGCTTGATAAGAGAAACTCTCCCATCAATTTCCCCTTCCTCTTCTTGTCTAGGGTAGAGTAACAGTGTCGAGTGGAGAGTGATCAGTAAACAGTTTGGCAGGTCTTCACTAGACCTGCTAAATCCACTGCTATAGGTTGAACCTCTCTAGTCCGGCATTCTCTGGTCCAGCAAAATTTAGCCAGATGTCCATTTATCATGGGTGTGGCCAAGTTTCCCATAGTCCCATGAAGTTTTACAACCTCCAGCCCTGGCTCTCAGCATTCTGTGCTGTTATTTAGCTCTAATTTACCCCTAAGTATCTTCTAAGAGCCCAGTAACCAGTAGAAGTGTTGGTAATGCTGCTAGACAATATTGACCTCCTGGGGTTCAGCAAATTCACTGGTATGGCGCCAGTCAAGTCCCAAGGGAGAGAGGTTCAACCTGTAGTGGATTGATCTCAGAATTGATCCCCTTGGTAATGTAGATGTAGGCCATATTTCTCTCTGCTTATCACAGTTGCCTGAGGGATATAACAGACCTACGGCATTTCTACACAGCAGCATTATTTCAGAACAGCAGATGTTATTCCAAAATAACATATTGCGCGTCTACACAGCAAGCCCATTATTTTGAAATAAATTTGAAATAATGGGCTTCTTACTCCACCTTCTGTAAACCTCATTGTATGAGTCAGAGGAAGAGCGCTCTATTTCAAAATAAGGGCAGTGTAGATGTGCCCAAATTCAAAATAAGCTATTTCGACTTAGGCTACGCAATTAGCATAGCTCAAGTTGTGTAGCTTATTTTGAATTTAGCCCTGCTGTGTAGACATGCCCCTAGTGTTGCCAAGCCATTCATCTCCACTGCCCTCAGGGGTTCTCAACCTTAAGCTGAGCTGGGTCACAGGGTGGCAAGAAACTAACATGTGTCAATAGATGATCATATCTTCTACACACGGAAAAAAAATCCTCTCAGCATTCATCTCAGAGACACAATCTACACTGTGAAAGTGAGAGAGTGCTGTCAATTCCCTACAGCACTTTGCACTCCTTTGTTTGCTTAACGTGCCCCTCTTTGAAATTCACAAGCTGGATGCTCTGAACCTCTCGGTATTTACATGTAGTTATAATGCTCTTTTTTCCCAGAGAAGCTTGTGTCTTACCCCTTTTAGCATTCACACCTGGTTTCGCCTTTCATTAAGTTCTTTCACAAAAGTGGCTTTGTGAATGGTAATCTGCACATCTGCAATTTTACATACTTCTTACTTATGTATAAGGTGGGGAGGAGAACATTGTTTCACAATACAAATCTCTTCAGCCTGCTCAGGCCAAATTCTGCTTCCAGGTACACGCCCAGAGCTGCCGTCAACGTTGACAGGAGCAGTGTGTGTGCATCCAAGAGATGAATCTGGCTCTAAATGAGAGAGTTGTATCCAGCCCATTGTATTAATGAGACCTTGTATTTCTTGGATTTTTTCAGTTTTATACTTGAAGTTCATGACCAGGAAAATGATTGGGCAATAACTGCAAAATTATTAAAATGAAATCATCTTCTGCAACTGGCTTATTTTTCAGTGTAGCGAAGGGACTGGAGAAGCTTATTTTTTATAAGGCTATAAGCTTTAAAGTACTCTGCAACTTTTCTAAAAGTTATATTGTTTTATAAAACTAAAAGGAGACCAATGAGAAAAGTTTTTCTCCCCACAGATAACTACTTTGAATACAAGTGACATCTGGTTAGTTAACTAAGACATGGTATTGACCCCATTTGAGTTAAAAGGGAATTTTGCCATTCTCTTGAAGAGAAACAGGATTGGGCCCTTAATTTGCCATCTCATAACTATAAACCCTAAGAAGTCCCCAGACCTACAGTTCTTGGTGTAGCTGGGAATCAGGCCTACTACAGGTTATCCATGGTCTTCCTCTGCCATTGAAGAATTTCAGCACTTTGTCCAGTCTTTTTAAATTTCCTCCAATTGCTCCCCCAATTTCCTTAGGGGATTATTTCATAAGTTGGTAGACTCCACTGTCTGGAAGTTTTCCACTTACAGTTAATCTATTTTTAAAAAAGTTTTATCCCATTATGTCTAGTTATGTAGCATCTAAATACTTTACACTTGTCTTTCACTATCATTACTGTCTTTCTTTGCACCAAGCAATCTCTCTTCCCTGTAGTCCTAAATCCTCTTTCTTACATCAGGTCCCATTATTAAGGAAATGTGCCCCTCTTTCTTTCAAAACTAATCTTTGCCAGTCTTCTTTCTGGTGCTAGTAATTTTTACTCCTGGTCAAGGCTGGATTAACTTTTTGGTGGGCTTGATGCCTGGACTGTGGCTCGGCCCTGTACACTCCCTGCTCCCCTGCTCAGTCTCTTTGCCCAAGGCCCAGCCCACTTCTCACTTGGGGGGAGGGAGTAGAGAGGTCCGAGCAGGGAGCAAGAAGGGGAAGAGGTAGAAAATAGTGAGTCATCGGTGGGGATTTGGGAGAAAGAGGATGTGTGGGGTTAGGGCCTTGGGGTGGACTTGGGGAAGGGTGACATGATGGCCCAGGCCCCCGGGTCCCTACTGAGTGTGATCCCAGTGCCATTGTAATCCTGGTAGTGCTCCTTACGCATCCTTGAAGTGTTATTACTCAGGCCACAGCCATACTAGGGAGCTTATAGGGCACCACTGCTCTTCTGTAAGCTCTCTAGTGGAACCAGTCTAAGCTCGTCAAACTGATAGAAGAGAGCTCCCTCATTGGCTTACTTAATGCAGCCCCTGAGCAGCAGTAACTATGCCAGGGGGAGAAGCTGATGCTTAAATCAGCATAAATTATGTTGCTCATGTCGACTTAAGTCTCACTCAATGGAGGGGAAAGAGCATTTCAGATCCTGTGAAGTGTAAGAGGATGCGATTTGCAGTAAAATCTGAATATCTTGGTGCCAGGTTCTGCTCTCAGTTATAGCTGTACAACCTCATGAGCTCGAATAGAGTTGTGCTGAGTTAATGAGAGCAGAAGTTTGCTTGTTATCTTTAAGTAGCAGCTACACTGATTGGAAAGTGTTGAACAGCCTTTCGAAAAGTTGACTGACCGGAGCAAATGGTCACACTTTTAGTTTCTTCAGAACCTTCCATCTTAGGCCATGAAAGCGCTTTACAAACATTAATTGGTTTTCATATGATTTCCGTGAGATAGGTTGGAGTTCCTCTCCATTTTTTTAGATGAAAAAAACAGAGGCCCAGAATTGTAACAGCTATATTTTCAAAGGTAGCCTTTAATTTTGAATGACTATATTTAGAGAATAGCCTAGCAGCACCTTAAAGACTAACAAAACATGTAGATGGTATCATGAGCTTTTGTGGGTACAAAGAATGAATGGACACAAATCAGATACCCAAAAAGGCAACACACAGAAACCTGTTGGAGAACACTTTAACCTGTCCGGGCAATCATTAATGGCTCACTGTGTTGTTTCAGGCCAATTCCAGAAACCAGATACACAGGGAAGCCTTGGAACTTAACTTTATTTACAGGTTTGGGACCCTCACAAAGGTATGAATAAAGACATTACCTGGCTAGTACACTACCTTCCACATCCTAATGACTTAAAAACCAAACAATGGGTACTTACGAACAATTTGCACCTTCTCTATCAGCTTCATATAACATGAACACACTAATCTAATTCACTGTTTTTTCCCTTCCTCCCCAACCCCTCCCATCCCCTATTTATTTTGGAACTGGACTTTTAATACTCCATTCATCTGAAGAAGTGGGTTGTACCCACGAAAGCTCATGATACCATCTACATGTTTTGGAGCTTCAGGGGGTAGCTAAGTTAGTCTGTTAGGGTATGTTTACACTTGCACCCTAGTTCAAACTAGGGATGCAAATGTAGGCATTCGAAATAGTCACGAATCGGGGATTTAAATATCCCGCTTCATTAGCATGATCCGCTGGCGCGTTACTCGATCAACAGCTGTTTTGAAAGTGTGAGCCGATGCATTAGTTCGAACCAAGGGGTTTGGTTCGAACTAACGCATCCCGGCGCGCACTTTCACTTTCAAAACAGCTGTTGATCGGAGTAACGTGCCAGCGAGATCATGCTAATGAAGCGCGGGATATTTAAATCCCCGCTTCGTTGATTATTTCAAATGCCTACATTTGCATCCCTAGTTTGAACTAGGGTGCAAGTGTAGACATACCCTTACAGAAAAAAACAAATGGTCTGGTAGCACTTTATAGACTAACAAAACATGTAGATGGTATCATGAGCTTTTGTGGGCACAGCCCACTTCTTCAGATGACTGGAGTTATGAGTTTGGGATATGAAAACTCAAAATAAATATCAAAAGCTTCAGAGGGGTAGCCGAGTTAGAGAGCTTGGGCCTGATTGTCAGAGGTGTAGAACAGCTAACACTTCCACTTACCTTAAAGGGTGTTTCTGAAGTGGAGGCCTGAAATATCTCTACTTAATTGCACAGAATTATTAGTCTCTCTTGAAAGTTCTAGCCTAAGCAAATTGCTCAAGCTAACACAAGAAGCCTCTTGCCAACCTGGGAATAGGATTCAAATATTCTAACATGCAGTGGTGTTTTATCCACAAGCTCATTATTCCTCCCATATGCATGAGATGTATTCCAACTATTTAAAGCATTCTCCTTTCTTTGTATGTAAGCGTATAGCATATCAATAATGGGAATAAAGTGAAATTATTTTTAATGTGTTGTTAGAAAAATATGTATCAAAACTATTTTTCAAATGAGCTCTGTGACTGTATTTGAGGGAGTGCAGAATGGTAATATCAGAAATGCCTTTTCCATCAGCAAGGGCTACTGCTTTAGGTTTCATCAGATTTTATGGTGGACAGCTGAATCATTTCTTCCACCTGCTTTTCTGAATCAGGATTAGGGTTGCCTGGTATTCATTTTTTGACCAGAATGTCTGATTGAAAAGATACTCTGGTGGCTATGGTCAGTACTGCTGACCAGGCTGTTAAAAGTCCAGTTGGCAGTGCTGGTAAGCTCCTTACCTGCAGCTCCCAGAAGCAGTGATGTTCCACTCCCTCCTAGAAGAGGGACAGCCAGGGGGGCGCCATGTGCTGCCCTCACCCTGTATGCTGGCTACAAAGTTCCCATTGGCCAGGAACTGCAGCCAATGGGAACTGTGAGATGGCACCTGTGAGGAGAGGCAGCACACATTGCGTAGTGCTGCCTGGCTGTGCCTCTGCCTAGGAACTGAGTGTTATGTTGCTGCTTCCAGCAACATAACATTACCCCATGAGCTAAATGCCCTCCAAATTCCACTCCCCACACCCCTCCCACAATCCTCCCATACCCAAACTCCTTCCCAGAACCCTCTACCCCCTCCTGCACCCCAAAACCCTGCTTCAGTTTGGAACTCCTGCCTGCATCCAAATTCTCTCCTGGAGACTACACTCTGCACCCCCTCCCACACTCCAATCCTCTGCTCAAGCCCTGAGCCTCTTCTCACAACCAAACTCCCTCCTGGAAACTCCCCCTCCCCACACCAAGCCCTGAGTCCCCTTATGCACATTGAACCCCTCAGCTCTGGACCCACCCTAGAGCTTGTACCCCCAGCTAGAGCCTTCACCCTTTCCCAACCCCCCTGCTTAGTGAAAATGAGAATGTGAGTGAGGGTGGATGAGAGTGAATGACAGAGGAGATGGAGTGAGTGGGGGTAGGGCTTCAGAAAAGGGTCAGGGCAAAGATATTTGGGTTTGTGCAATTAGAAAGTTGTCAGTCCTAAATAGGAGTAGCAAGCAAACAGGACCAGACTTTCCAGTTAGACGAGTTAAAAAAGAAGAGAGACACAGTTGTCTGGATTACAGTGGAGAAAGGGAGATCTCAGGAACCTAGCTAAGGGGACATTTGGGAGAAGGGATGGAAAACCTGTTTTCCCTGCATAAGAGAGTCTTTCAGTTGAGAAAGAAAAGCAGAAAAAAGAGCAGAGGATAAGAAAAAAAGCTAAACAGAATCTCAGGGGTAGCTAAAACAGGAAGGAATTTGGATTAGGATTCATATAGATAAAGAAGAATTGAAGCCACTAAACACCCATGAGTTCTAAAGATGGTTGCAAGGGTATTGGTTGGCATTTAAAGTAGTGATAATCAGTTTAGGAAAACAGTAAAATTAGCTTAGGAGAGAGATTGTAGATCACTTTTTATATATTTATTTATTAAAAAAAAACATATAAATACTCTTATTCAAGATGGGTCTTACAGCTCCTAGTCTGGTGTGTAAATGTTCTCCCAGGACATGTAGTTCCACAGGCATACATTCTGTAGAACAATGTGGTGCTGCTTGATAAGATAGCAGAGAAGAAGTTATTTTCTGATTTAAAGATAGTTTATCTTCCTTGATAGTTTTCATGGCAGTTCTAAAAAATGTTCAGCATAACCACAAGAATGTGGATTATATAGGGGCAGATAAAACACGGTGCATATCACAAACTTGCAACAAATACTTGGATTTCTTCAGCAACAAATACTTGGATTTCTTCTGGAGTCTATTATCATATTTTTTCTGATTACATTAAACTGTTCCAAAATAACTGTGGGGAAGATGAAGAAGGAGCAATGGGAAGACACACATAGAACCTCTGCTTTTTCCCTTCTGTCTAGTGTTGAGTGGACATTGACATTGAAAGGCCAGAGAGGCAGGTGTACAATGTGTCTTCCTTTATATGTTTTATGTTTGGCACCAAATACACTAACCAGGAAAGCCGACAGCTATGCCAGACCTCTGGGCAAGGTGGGGGCAGAGGCCTCTGTGCTCCTGGAAAGGGGTGTGGCCTCAGGCAGAAGGGGTGGGGCCGGGGACAGCCCTCAGTGCCACCCAGAGTGCACCACACTGATCCCTCAGCACTCAGAGCCCCCCAGCATGCACTGCATGGTGCTCCAGAGGTGATTTAAAGGGCTCGGGGCTCCAGGCACCACCACTTCTACAATAGAGGCAGACCAGGAGCACCAGACCCTTTTAAATGGCTGGGCCTCGGGGCAACTGCCTCCTTTGCCTCCGTCCCTCATTGGCAGGCCTGACATTAAATCCAGGCAGATAACAGTCCTCAGACCTAGATTTTAGGGTTAAGTCAAGCTCCGCATGGTAAGCTCAGGGAAGGGGGCAGAGGTGACTTTATGACACTTTACTGTCCCATCCCCTTTCCCAAACGTGGAGGGCAGACAGCTGCCAGTTTGGTCCTCAGTCCAGTTTAGAGCAGTTTCAGGACTGCTATAAGTTACAGTGGCAGCCCTAAAGGGCTGTAGTGCAGGATCAAGATCGCCAGAGCACAAGGAATTCCAGCCACAAATCTTCATGCCCAGAATACCCCTGTAGGGGAGGTAAGGGGAGCCACAAACAAGTAAAGTAGAATTTGCTGCACCATTTTTACCTCATGCAAGGATTCCCCAAGATCTGGCTCTGAGTTTTTTATAAAAATAAAGAGAGCAACAATGCACACAGTGCCATTTTGAGGCATTAATTGAAAGCATTTTGCCTGTCAGAAAAATTTTCAACAAAGAAAGAAACAACAAAATATGAACGTCTTACCATGGGTATGATGACAACTTGTTAGTGCAGGTCAAGCCTTTGTATTCATTTGAAAGGGCAAGGTTTACAGTTATGAAATGTTTCTCCAGTATCCCTGTCTATATCTTGCTGCCAATCATGCTGGCTAGCTAAGGCTTCCCTATCTGGATGGTTTTCACAAATTCTTTTAAAAGCTCATGAAATTCCTTTTCAGAAGACTGGTTCTGATGCCCCAGAGGAAGCACCTTTCCCATCTGCTGAAAGATTACTTTTTCTGTAACTTCTCATCTCCTGAGTATATGTATTTGTCCATCCATCTGATATCAGTGTAGAAAGTCAGATAACTTACTGTTCAAGTAGGCCTCATGGATTTACTTGCCCCACAGATAATAGGTCAATCTGGCAGTTATTCAGACTAGTAGCTCTGACAAAATTATTTTGGTGTATGGGCTGTTATAACAAGTCAGCAGAGTCAGCAGATTCCTTAAGAATGTACAGAGATCCAAGGTAGTCACAGACTGAGGGTTTTGCTTTACAAAAACACCACACCACAAGGGCTTTGTACATTTTATTTTGTGTTCAAGAGAACGTTTTTAGCTAGCATCCATATTTTAGAAGTGCACGCCATCATTTTTCTCCATTTTGTAGTCAGCTGGAAGAGCTCTCCCCTTGATGGCTAGAAGTGCTAAAGGACAATGTAGAGTAATTTCTTACAAGTACATGTTTATAGTAGGGTTGCCAGGTGTCCAGTTTTCGCCCGGACAGTCCATTATTTCTGGCCCCTGTCCAGTAAAAAAAACCCAGAAAATACAGGACATGTAAAATGTCCGGTATTTTCTGTTTTTCTTGGACGGATGGCCGGTGGGGACATTGTTCCCCTGCTGCGTTTGGCGTGGGCGGGGGGGAAGTGAGGAGCACGAGGATTCTTAAAGGCACAGTGACCTTTTTTTGTTCACCTGTTTTTTTTCTTTCTTCTTCTGGTTTTTGTGGATTTTTTTTTTTGCTCAACCAAGTTTTTTTCCTACCATGTTTGGGATTTTTGGTGAAAGCATCTGGCAAACCTAGTTTATGATGACACAATCTTTGGACTTTTCATTTACTATACATTTGTGACCCAGAAGAGTAAGCCTCGCTTTCAAGACATTCCGCTGCAGATCCAGGTGTGAAATTCAGAGAAGGATTGGAGAGGAGTTAGCTGGATTGTGGAAGAGGGCAACATTGGAGTGGATGGAGTGTCACTTGGGAGAGAGGGAGAATGAGAGAGAGAGCAGCAGGAAGGTGGTTGATGTTGCCACCACATTAACTAGGGGTTGTCTTAGTACAAGGCATGGAAATTGAGGGAGTAGGATATGAAAAAAGAAGTGTATGGTGGTCATTTTAGTGATGGAATATACATCCCAGTGCGTGCAGGAGAGGAATGGATATCTAATGTGTGTGTGCATGGGGTGTGTGTGGGGGTGGTGGGGAATGGACTGATATCTAATGGAGTGAAACAGGAATGGGTCTTGTCTGGAAATCCAGGAAGTAAATTTAAAAATTTGCCAAACTAATTTGCTACCCTTTGTAAAATAAAAGTGCTTAAGCATGAAATTGAATTTCTGCACACAGTGAAATCAACCAGACTATATTTTTTCACGAAAGCAAGTTTTGCTCTGCAATTCTGACAGTGGAAGGGGTTTGTGGATCTGTACTTCAGAACTTGTAGCTGGTGCTCACTCAGTCCCTAGCTGTGTATCTGAAACTAGATTTATCCCTATTATATCAAGTCAGGTTCCCTTAAAACTCATGCTGGCTACTTATTTTCCCTACCAAAAAGTAGATTATCTCCCTCTGTGGGATTATTATTCTCTGCAGCACATTTGGTTGTGTGAGAAGGCTAAAATCTCGAAGGATAATCTGAAAGGTTGTTAAATCTAGTGGAGAATAGGTAAGGTACATTTTTGGCCCACAGCATGTAGTGTGAAGTCTGTCTAGCATGCTGCTTATGTACTTAGGGATTTAGGACTCCTGAACTGGCTGCTCCATTAACTTATTATGAATAGCATTGTATGTGTAATGTCAAATGCTATTTATAATAATCTAGTATTTGTGTAGTATTTTCAACATTTTATAAATAGATTAGCTTGGATTGGCATCCTAACCATGGTGTTTATAGGGCACCACACACCATATTTTTTAAATACCGTACCTTGAACCATGCACCTTTGCAATACAGCTCTGTCTTTTGTTATACACTGCACAATTAAAATGTTGATTTGTATAAATTCACCTTTTCCATGCATTCCTTCATCTACTCTTTACTAGAGGATATATTACAAGTTCTTTCTTACCTCCAAATTGTTCAGTCTTTTTTTTCCCCCTATGGCTTTTCTAATAGCAAGCAATTAGAAAAAAAAAGGAGTTCAGTATCTCAGCCATTGTTTGAAGTCATTAATTTCAGCCTCTGCTTTATTTGTAAATGGCTCTTATTTTTCCCCAGTAGAGCTGGAAAGCATAAGCAGACACAAAGTTTAAATGCAGGAAATGAACACTAACAATTGACTTAAATATAGGTCATGCCTTCCTCATAATTTGTTGTTCTTCTCAAGTAGCAGCTTAGTGATATAAAATAAACTTGCACATGGTTGATGAAAGCTTCAAATGAACCCTGATTGATAGTTGTTCTGTTTATTAAAATGGTTTGTTTTTGTTCTTTTAGGACATGTCTACACAGCAGTGCTAAACTCGAAATAAGCTATACAACTTGAGCTACACTAATTGTGTAGTTTAAGTCGAAATAGCTTATTTAGACTTTTTGGTGATGTCTACACAGCAGTTATTTCAAACTAGAGCACTCTTCTCCTGACTTCCCTTAATCCTTGTACAATGAGGGTTACAGGAGTCAGAGTAAGAAGTCCTCGAGCTCGACATTATTTTGACATTATGTTGAAATAACTGCTTGTGTGTGGACACAGACTGTGTTCTTTCGGAATAATGTCAGTTATTCCAAAATAATGCTGCTGTGTAGACATAGCTTTAGTCTCAGATTTGGACTAAAAAATATGGTCCTGATTCTCTTCTTGATCATTTCCCTGCCACAGGAGGGGCACTGGTGCAACCACTGTCCCCCCTATCTTTTGCCTATAGCAATAATGGTGCAGTCTACTGGGGGCTGTATCATGAAATCTGTTAATGGCCATGACAGCTTGGGTATTAATGATGCAAAGAGGCCCATAAAATGCTATAGTAGTAGTTGGGAGATGGGGGGAAATCTTCCTCGTCAAGCATCTCTCTCCTTCACATCAAAGCTGTTTGCTTCACTTTACTTATTCTTTCTAAGTTTCTCTGTTTTCCATACTTCACCTTTCACTGAAAATTCAAGTCCCACCAGCAGAGGGAGGCTGGCCCTTCCACACCCAGGTCTTCTGGGAAAAAGTATGTAAGTATGGTATTATACTAGGTAACTATCAGGCTTTGTCTACACTACAAGTTTTTGCGGCAGAGAGTATGCTAATGACGGACACTTTAGCATGAGTCACAATGTCATTAGCATATTTTCTGCCAACGGTTTTTGCGCAAGGGGTTTTTGTGCAAAAAGAAGCAGTGTAGCCGCTTCCGTTTTGCACGAAACGCCCTTTTTGCTCAAGATCCTTATGCCTCTCGGCATAAGGGTTTTTTTGCGCAAAATGGAAGCGGCTACACTGCTTCTTTTTGTGCAAAAACCCCTTGTGCAAAAAGCACCAGCAGAAAATATGCTAATGACATCGTGACTCATGCTAATGAGTCCGTCATTAGCATACT
This sequence comes from Rafetus swinhoei, assembly GCA_019425775.1. Classification (NCBI taxonomy): domain Eukaryota; kingdom Metazoa; phylum Chordata; order Testudines; family Trionychidae; genus Rafetus; species Rafetus swinhoei. The sequence continues at coordinate 18,490,577 of CM033427.1, read as the reverse complement.
CTCTGCTGCAAAAACTTGTAGTGTAGACATAGTCTGATAGTTACCTAGTTTTAGGGTATACTTAGATAAGTGCAATTGTACAACCAAACTTTTTGTTAATGCTATCCTCAGGAGTGATTGAATCAATCTGTGTGATCCCTGCTATGTGCTTTGTTTTGTTTGCCAACTTGATACCAGTCATAATAAAAATCTCCTAATTGTGAGCATGGCTGCTGTTGTGGTTCCCCAGATCTAGCTCCAGAAATGCAGCTTTATAGACCTCAACCTTTGTGACCTGATGAAGGAGGACAAACCGGGAACCTTTTAATCAGATTGGCGAGCCATGCCCACCTAAATTATATCATTCTTCACCCCCAGGCTACAGTATGGATAGTCTGGGATTTAAGAACTGGAGTGCAGGCATGAAATGGGGTGGCAGATCATCTAGAAATGAGACTTAGCAAAGACTAAATGAAAAGCATGATTCATACTCACCATACTTCACTTATATCCCACATGTTTGGGGTGTCTTCCAGGCTCCTTTATTGTCTGGCATTGAATAGAAATGATTAATACAGCGCAGATGTCAGGAACTGAAGCTGGCTGCTGGTGTGGTCGCCTAGCAACCCAATGAGCTTGGTTAGGCACAATAAACCTTCACTAAATGACTGTGCATCCTGATTGGACAGAAGGCCCAAAAGATCACACTTTAAGACTCCTAACTCTAGCAGCATAGTGGCTGTTCAATTTCTCTTATGCCTGCAGCTGTGTTAGACCTGCTTTTTATCCAGCCCTTGCTCCAACCCATGCCTGTTCCTGTCCCTATCTTCCTCAGAACTTGTGGCTCTGAGAGTTGGATTGACCCCTGGCCAAGCCTGTGGTTTTGTCCTCTGATTCCGCTCCAACCACTAACAGAGCAGTGGCTAGGAAGGCCAGAAATTGGGCTCGGACTCAGGGAGAAGGAGATGTGCCTGTAGCCACGTAGCTAAAATGTAGCTTTATGCAGTGTAATGTGCCTCATTGTACCTTGCCAGCAGAAAGGAACAGTCTTGTGCTGTTGGTAAAGATTCATTAAGCAGGCAGTTTGTCTTTGTTATTAATGTTAAAGCAGGAACAGACCAGACGGGTCTATTTGTCACTTTTGTTATCCTTTTACTGTTAGGATGGTTTTCTTCTTTAATTTAAGAGTGCAGGAATGTTTTTTGTATTATGAAAGAATTTGTAATAGAAATAGGTACTTTAATTTTAGAATATTTTGTTTTTTAATGAAGCATCTATGTAATTCTTGCTTATGTGAATCAACTAGGTAATTTTTGTTTGTGTGAGTAAAAAATGTGAGCATTTGTTTAAAAAATATTAGTTTGAAAGCCAGCACAGTTTGGAGGCACAAAAGAACTATTGAATGTGCCCATAATATTCAGTGAAGGATGAGGGGCATATTGGCGACCATGAAGTTTGAAGCAAACACTCCCAACATGTAAAGATAACAAATCCTATCAAAACCAGGGTGGGGAAGCACCCAGAAAAGTTGTGAGCAAACTAATATGAAACAACAATAAAAATGGTCACCAAATAAAGATACGTTGCAAAAGCCCAATTACAACATAATGCAGCAATATCCATAGATTTGCATGAGAGAGAATTTGTATAAAATGTAGGGTGACTCACTTGATTCTTTGGGTTCCATCCTGCCAAGATCCTGGGGCATCAGTCTAGACCAACAGAGCTTGGCTCCTCCCTTGCACTCAGCCTAACTAGCCATGAGATTATTGCAAGCAACATGCTTTTTACTTTGTCTTCTCAATAAACACAGTGCATTGCCTTCTCCTCTAAAAAGATCCCGTGTGCTTCTTATAGGCATAATGTGCCCACTGGCAGACTGGGATGGGATGGGCAGAAAAAACTTTAGTTTGGGTTTGTTTTACTTTAATAAATCAGTCCCTAGAAATGTTTTTTTAGTGGAAATACGCCTGGGAATGTCTGAAGGGAAACCGAGTCAGGGTGATGCAGAGGCACAATAGGCCAGCAGCAGGCACAAAGGGTAGGTGTGCTCTATTGCACCCACAAAAGAAGTTAGAACCAAATTATACCCTTGTATTTGCATATATAACTTCCACTGATGTCACTTTGGTACTTGGCATGGTATAAACAAGGAATTAAAGACACCAGTGACAGAAATAACTGTTAAATGACTTTAAAATGATTGCACTGGAACATAGTCAAGTCAGGTATAAGTAATTTTAAATACTCAAGAAATGCCATAACTTTTTTATGAACCACTGGCACTTGGATACCACAATGCCAGGTACATTAACATACTAATCTGGAATACAAACTCACTTGTGAACACCTGTTCAGGATAACCTATTTTGTAATCATATATTACTCACATAACAATGGCTATTGATTACTAAGCTAGTTAAAATGTTCTCAATACACCCTGTGACTGAAATCCTGCTCTGTGGAGGACAATTATGAATGAGTGACTTATTTTGTCAGAATGAATCATTAGAACATTGTTTTTGTTTTGATTTACTAAATTATCAAATGCAGCTGCAGACTGTGCCCGGGAGTAAATGGAGCATTTACATCTAATCTGGGATTGCACTGCATGATCCTGGGTTGGAAATGGCCTCCATAATGTAGGACAAACTGACACTAATTAAAAGAGAGCTGAAAATGGAGCTCAGGAGGCACTTCAGTGCTCTGCTGCTGGTGCCCTGCTTCAGTAGCAGAACTGGAATATTTGGGTTAGAAGCAAATCCACAGCACCCAGGAAGATTGGCTGGGCTGGGCAGCCAGGTTCCCTCTAAACTACAGCATGACCCTGCAGCTGCTTAATCAGCCCTGTCCAACCAGGTGCTCAAGGCCCCATGCTCCAAGCTGCTTGGCTGGGGAAGTGCTGGAGGACAGTCCCATCCCTACCAACTGGGAGAGTCTTGCTACTCTGTCCTCAGCAGGGAGATGCTATTGTCGATGAGGGAGAAGTGCCCCTACCCCAGCTAGGCAGCTCTGTACATGGAGCCCTGAGCCCTGGGCTGGGTGGGTATGATTAAGCAGCTGAGCTGTGCTGCTGCTCAGTTTAGTAGGTACCCTGCTGGGCAATAGGGCAATATGAGACAAAAGAAAGAGCAATATTTCTATTAAGCCCATGGAACTGTTCTATGAATGAAGTAGCCCTGTGCCCTCAACATGACTGCGCCTCTGGTAAAGGACTGGAGCGTTGGTCCCTGTCCCGAACACACCTGTACCCTAGAGAGCCTTTGAAACTCTGCAGAGGTTTTGCACCTCCTGAAATTCAGCTCCTCCCTGCATGTAATAAAGCCTACTGGTTTTACCACCTCGGGGTACTTCTGTGGTTGCCTTGGTAGATGGTGTCCCTTGCCTTTGTTTGTCAGAGACTGGAAATGGATGATAGGAGAGGGATAACCTGTTCTGTTCATTTCCTGTGGGGCGTCTGGTGTGGGCCACTGTCAGAAGACGGAATATTGGGCTAGATGGACCTTTGGTCTGACCCAGTATGGCCGTTCTTATGTTCTTATGATGCTGGATTTCCATCTGACAGAGGAACCCCCTTCTGCACACTCTTTGAACACTGATGGAACATTTAGATGAACCTGATACAACTGACCATTGCAGTCTTAATTCTGGAACTTCCTTGTTTGGCTTTGAAAACTCAAAATTCTAAAGGAACCTTATGAGGTAGTGTTATGTAACTTTGCATAGGTTTAGGAGAGTACATGCTATGATGGTGGGCAGATGGGGGTGACTCACATTTGCATACCCTATATTTAAAACAGAAGCAGTTAAAGACCCAGTGCATGAACAATAACAGTGTCAGAATAGACATCATGAAAAATACAAGCAGGTAGATTCAGAAATGAAACAGATAAAACCACTAATTAAAAAGAATAGGAATGGCAGATCCCATATGGAGAAGAGCAAGACAAGAGAGGATCAAAGAGAGAGAACATTGATTCAGTGAAAAAACTATGCAGCCTTGAAAGGTACTTAAATTTAATCGTGTTTTGGTTTAAGACATGAAAGTGCAGAATCCTGTTTAAACTGGCACAGTTATATCTAGAAATCACCTTCTTCCCTCTGGGATGAATCATCACAATTTCAAGTTTATCATCCTAACAAAGCATAAAACCAGAAACATTTAGCCTATTACAAATATACTCGCTCATCAGCTTTGTGATGAAGAAAGCAAACTCTTTGTATGAACAAATGTTTCCCACTATGAAACTTGTCTTACCGATGGACAATGGCATATCAGTAAATTCTGCTATTCCCTTTGTGGCTGACATCACCTCTTGTAATCTGATCCATATGAGTTCCTGTGCCCATCTGGAGCTACACTGACTTCAGTAATAAAAATAGGGGAGTTGGGTAAGCCAAAAAAGACAGGATACAAGATCAGTGGTGGTTCCACTTAATTCGGTTTCATTTGATTTCTTGCTGGGTGCTGCCTGCCCCTTAAATTTTATCTATAGTGTGAAGAAACAACCCTGTTTTTAAGATACACAGGGTGAAATCTTGACCCCGTTGAAGTCAATGGCAAACTTTCATGGATTTCAGTTAAATCTGGCTTTGACCCATGTTCCTGAGTCTATCCTGTGTGTTTGAACATTCTAGGATTTGCCTTTTAACTGAGGGGCAAAAGAAAATATATAAATGATGCACTGAACGATACTTGCAGTTTTCAAGTTTGTGTATTGCTTTATGATAACTTGAATCATGACATGTATTACAGATTTTTGTTGTTATAGGAATCTTTTTTTGATAAGGCATCCTTTGAACTTAGTACCGTAAGCACGTATTGCAGGGTAATATTTTCAAAGCAGCGACAAAGGATTTACTTTAGACTCTCCCACTAAAGCATTAGTTTGATGTGTGAAGTTGTAGCACTTAGATAATGTAGCCCTCAGTGGTGCCTTTTGAAAGAAGTTATGGAGAACTGGGAAATACTTGCATTTTTTATGAATATCATAAGCCCCATAGTGTATCTGTGATATTACTTTGCCTGAATGCATGGAGCTAGATCAAAAGAAGATGTCAAAGAAAACAGACAGTAAATGTAAAACAGCTTAGAAAAGGAGTATTTCCTCAAACACAATAGCCAAGAACAGAGACACTTTGGTCCCAACCTTAGGAAAGGGACTGTCTTGCTAAGGCTGAGAATCTGGAGATCAAAAGATATTGATCTGTAAAGGGTGTGTCCTGTGGGGAAGGAGGTGATCTGAGTGAATCAGGAATCTGCCCTGCAGCAAGAAGGCTACAACTTGGTCCCCAAGAGGACAGGAAACTGTAAGGCCAAATTCAGCCCAGCTGGAGATTGGAAGAAAATGCAAAAGCATAGATAAGACAGTATACACAGAATTGTTATTTTAAATGCATTTTTTCTTAGTGATGTGTACCTTTAGGCAAAAGAAGTCCTACTTGTCCTGAGGAAGCTGCCTCTTTGTCACTGTATACTATTACTGTCCATAGATTCTTGAAAGGAAACATTGGGCCTGCTAAGGAGTATGGTTGGCAGCCGGGCACATGTAATCCAGAAACTCATTCACAGAGTGGCTGAACTGCAGGATTCCACCCCAAAGAGAAGAGGAGGCCAGGGTCTGTCCCTTAAAAAGAGACCCACCATCCCCCTGCAGAAGTGGTCACAATGCAGTCATGGGCACTGGCCAAGGTCTGCAGGTGCATTCTATCCAGGAGCTGACAGAAATCAATCCAGTATCTTCACACTAGGGGCTCAGCAGGTATAATTTGTCATTCGTCCACTGATGTCAACAGATATATGATCCTGTACATCAGCTGAGGATCTGCCCCTCAGAGCTGAAAATCTTACTCAGTCCTTCATTTATAGAGACAAAATGACCATTAAAATAATAAAGAGAAATATTGGTTAAAATGGTTAGAACTTTAGAATTTCACCAGTCAGAAGCGGTATTATGAGCCTAACTCCCAATACCCTGTAATAAAAACCAAAGATTGGTTTAGATCAAAAACTGGGAATACCAAAATGGAAATTGGAACAGGATAGCAATTTCACATCTGGCCTATTTCTAAAATGGGCCAAACCAAAGTGCCAGAGCTGAATTCTGTGGGGTTTGAAATCCAGAGCTGCACTTATATAATCAATTATGACTTAAATAGAACTTATATTATTGGACCATAGAGCAGACCAGCCAAAAATCTTTGTCTAACAGATAATAACTTGTATTTAACATTTGACAAAGGAACCCAATGTGCAATGTAATACAACTGCTTTATCTGGCTGTACTGTGGAACCCAGCTGCTGCCAGAAAGCATAAAGCATCTCTGACAAAGATGACAAAAGATATCTTTCACAACCAAATTTTTTTTGTAAAGGATGTGAAGTATCTTGCCACCTAACAAAATGGCAGGAACAGATGTGGTCTCCTCACCTCAAAAAAGATATTTTGGCCTTGGAAAGGGTTCAGAAAAGGGCAACTAAAATGATTAGGGGTTTGGAACGGGTCCCATATGAGGAGAGGTTAAAGCGACTGGGACTTTTCAGTTTAGAAAGAGGAGACTGAGGGGATATGATAGAGTGTATAAAATCATGAGTGGTGTGGAGAGGGCCGATAAAGAAAAGTTATTTATTAGTTCCTAAATAGAAGAACTAGAGGACACCAAATGAAATTAATGGGTAGCAGGTTTAAAACTAATAAAAGAAAGTTCTTCTTCACACAGCGTGTAGTCAGCATGTGGAACTCCTTGCCAGAGGAGGCTGTGAAGGCTAGGACTATAACAGAGTTTAAAGAGAAGCTAGATAATTTCATGGAGGTTAGGTCCATAAAAGGCTATTAGCCAGGGGATAAAATGGTGTCCTTGGCCTCTGTTTGACAGAGGCTGGAGAGGGATGGCAGGAGACAAAGCGCTTGATCATTGTCTTCGGTCCACCCCCTCTGGGGCACCTGGTGCTGGCCACTGTCGGCAGACAGGATACTGGGCTAGATGGACCTTTGGTCTGACCCGGTACGGCCGTTCTTATGTTCTTATGTTCTTATATTAGAATTAAATTCCCTCAGTTAGAATCTGGCAAGGCCACCAACACAGAGAACTTCTGAGGCAAACTGTGATGGAATCTTTATGGACCATAACATCTTTCTTTTAGGATCTAAAGGAAAGTATCTATGGTAACACATAAAAACAACTTAAAAAAAAAGTAGTCATGTCTCTATACTACACACATATTTCGAAATAAGCTATTTCAGAGAAAATACTCTGAAATAGCTTATTTCAAAATAGCGCGTCTACATAGCAAATGCCCATCAAAATAGCACTGAGTTATTCTGAAATAGAGCATCTATGTTCATTGGACACAGAATCGCATTAAGGCCACCTGGAAGCACTTCGGGCAGGACATCAGGACAGCACTCTATTCCTGAAGCTGCTGCCTGAGGCTACCTGAGGCTTGAGCTTAAAAGGCACTCCCTCTACAGCAGTGTCTCAAGTTCTTCTTTGCTTACCTCATTGAGGGACAGCAAAGCCATTCCTTTGCCTGCTGTGGTTGCCCTTTCAGACACCTCAGCTCTCTAGCCATGGAGCTGGACCTGCCTCCCCAGCAGTCAGTGGCTCTTATATGTGTTGGTGCACCTCCTGATGCAGTTTCTGCAGGCTGCCTTGCAGGCCCTGCAGGAACAGGACCCCCAGGACAATTCTGGGTGCTGCTCATGCAGCTTGACCCCACCCACCCTCCCCTTCACACCATGCACCACCATTTCTGGCAACTGGACCACCAGCTCTGGTGGGACTGGATCACCCTGGAGCAGTGGGATGACCAACAGTGGCTCCAGAATTTTGGTATGTGGAAGCACACCTTTCTAGAGCTGTGTGAATGGCTTGTCCTTGCCCTCACGTGATGGGACACTCATGTGAGACCCGCCATCCCCCTCCAGAAGCGGGTTGCCATTGCCATCTGGAAGCTTGCCACACAGGACAGCTATTGATCCATCAGGAACCAGTTTGGCATGGGGAGATTGACCGTCAGGGCCGTGGTTATGCAGGTATGGTGCTCTTGTGCTATTGTCCCAGGAGGGTGCTGAACTGAATTGCCGGAGTGGGGTTCCCTAGGCAAGGGAGAAGGTGGCGGTGGTGGTGGGGTGGGATGAAAGCCCCCACCCAGGGAAGTTTTTCAGTTCCACCTTCACAAAGCTCTGACGGGGGTGGAGCAAGTTGGGGTTGATCCTGGTGTGTGTGGGGAAAGGTGGTAGGGAGAGGGGAACTTCTGAGGATCCCAGCAACCCTGTGATTCTGTCTCCTTCTACAGGAGGTGAGGGCCATCAACACTGTCCTGCTGTGCAGAGTAATCAGCCTGGACAATGTGGACCGCTTCATCACCAGCTTTGACACCATGGGCTTCCCCAACTGCAGGGGGGCTATTGACATCACCACATCCCCATCCAGGCCTACAGAGACCAGGTATCTGAGTACATTAACCGGAAGGGGTACTTTTAATGATCCTGTAGGCCCTCGTAACCACCGTGGCCAGTTCACCGACATCTACGTTGGGTGATCGGGGAAGGTGCACAACGTATGTGTCTTTCAAAACTCCAGCCTGTTCTGGAAGCTGCATGCCAGCACCTTTTCCCCTGACCCTGATGTTGCCAGCATGGACATGCAGGTCTGTATTGTATGGGACTCAGCCTGCCCTCTACTCCCGTGGCTCATGAAGCCCTATTCTGGACACCTTGACCCCACCAATGAACTTTATAATGCCAGGCTCAGCAGGGCCCATATTGTTGTGAAGAGCACCTTCAGGTGTCTCAAGGGGAGGTCCCATTGTCTCCTCACACAGCTGAAAATTGGTGAGTGGAACACCCCACAAGTGGCGGAGGCATGCTGTGTCCTCCACAATCTTTGTGAAAACAAGGGGGAGACATTCCTGCCAGGGTTGGGGGCAGAGGTTGGCATGGCTGCTGACCAGATAGGCAGGACCTTTCAGCAGCCATGCATAGTTGCTATCCAGCAGGCCCATCAAGGGGTGGTGCATATCCGAGAGGCTCTGAGGGACAGTTTCTTACAAGGACCCAGTGACACTATCCCCACAAGGGGCCTGTGAATTACCCCTCTTTGCCTTTCCTCCCACACCCCTTCCTTCCCCTCCTGTTCCCCCAACCCCACTTCCTCTCCTCCCTTGCACAGCCAATAAAGTAAATTTTTTGTTTTGGAACAAGAAACTCTGTGTTTTTATTTGGGGTAAATGTAACTGGGAAGGGACTGAGAAAGATCCTGGGAGAGGGAAGGAGGGAAGTGGGAAGGGGAGGAGCGGGGGAGGAGAGGCTCGGGGCTGGGGCATGAGAATGGTCTCCTGGCACTTGATGACCATGTGGAAGACCGTGCAGATGGATCTGCCCTGCTGTAGCAGCTCCCACCAGGTGTCACGGTGCAGCTGGAGGTCCTCCTCCAGTCTCCAGTCCGGCCAGTCCATGGATCACTGTGGGGCTCGCAGGGCAGCAATATGCTCCCTCTGGAGGTACTCGTGGGCTCTCTGGCACCGGCGGATCACGTGGGGTCGGGAGGATGGTACGGGAGGTGATAACTACTCCCCTCTAGCAGCTGGTCCAGCTGTGGAGAACAAAGAGAAGGACAGTCATCCCTGGGCACACCATGCATGAAGCCTAGCCCTCATCTCTGAGCCGAGACCAAAAGGCCTCAGGTCAGATGGAGGCAATGTGTTTCGAGTCTAGACAGTGGGCCCTTTCTTGCAGGGGCACAGATGTCCAAGGGTGAGTCTCACTACTCCCACATCCCAGGGACAAGCAGGCATGGGAAGGTGCCAGGTAGACCGGGAGCCTGTGGGCAGGAGGGGGGGCCAAGAGGTGGCTGGGCTTCCCTCCATGGTGCACACATGCCAGGTCCAGCAGTGGTGGCATCCCACAGAGAGAGGACTTGTATCCCTGGCCACTGGAGGAGAGGAGGGCAGGGGATGGTGGGAGATGTGTGTGAGTGGCAGATGCTCTTCCACATCACCTTACTGTCCCTGGGAGCAGATGCTGCCCTGAGGGTGCGGGCATGCCTGTGTGTCATGTGCAGCACTCCATAGTGTGTTTGTGTGTGTATGTGTGTGTGTGCGCGCGTCTCCTTGTCCCCAGCCTAGTGGTGACTTGTGGTGGTAGGGTGTCCCACCCCAGTGTCGGAAGCAAGGCAGGCCTCTCAGACACCCTGTGAGGCAGGGCAAAAGGGTTCTCTGTTGCAGCTTCTTGGGGCTGTGTGCCCCAGCCTGGTGCTCCACCTGCACCCATGTGCACAGGCTGCTGCATGATCCCCAGGCCAAGAAGGCTGAGCGAGGAGCATGCAGCAGCCCCTCGCCACCCACCACCTCCACTTGTGTGTGCCTAGGGAAAGTAATGGCACTCACCCAAGGGGCCTTTCTGGGCTTCAGATGATTCCCAGGAAACATCTTGGGAGGACGGGTACCGGCTACAGGGTGAGCAAGACCTCCTGGCTGTCAGTCATGAAGCTGGTGCTGGCCTCATCTGGCTCCTCTGCCTTCTCCTTCTTACTGGCTCTGCCCCCCGGGAAGGCGACGAAGGGTGTCTCTAGCCCTGAGTCAACAACAAGTGAGTGGGGGAGGCAAATAGCTATTTCAGAATAGGCATTATTCCTTGTAGAATGAGAGTTACAACATCCGGAATAAGACTCCCGTTATTTCAAAATTATTTCAAAATAGTGGGCTCCTTGTGCAGATACTCGTGTTGTTATTTCAGAATGACGTCCGTTATTCCAGAATAACACTTGTGGAGAGGTGCCCTTAGAGACTAGCCAAAATATATGTATAGCAACATAAGCTCTTGTGGGCAAAACCCACTTCTTCCGATGAGATGATTTTGACTATTTATCTTGAATCACAAGTTTAGTACTGAATGATTCACCTATGAGAAACGCCCACACCAATCTTCTACAGCCCATTCCTTTTGCTTGGAGGAAAGCACTGAGTAGACCTGACTCCCCTTACCTGGTGAAAGAAGACATTCACAGACCAAGGTAGAATGCTGCAGGCATGAAATATATATACGTCATTAAGGCTTCTCTTGGAATGCTTATTCATTCAGTAATAAGGTTCTTTTATTCTTAGCTTTTACATGACAAGCTTCTAATCAGTGGGGCTCTTATCAAAAAGGAAATGAGGATAAATGAGTAATGAGATCATTCCATTTAGAACAATGCATTTGAAATACACTTGCAAAACCTTATCTAAATCACTGAGCTTATCCCTACCTTGGTTGGTAACTCGTTCTTGAATCTCATTAGCAGCAGGTTTAGCGTTAGCTTTAAGTTTAATGTGGACTGGATTTTATCTACATTATACTTTAATCTCTCAATTGCTAAATTTATGCCGCTGTATTACACTTGTAAATTCTTGCTTGTCACAACCCGAGTGATTTACACCCCTTCTTTCAAGGATTTCCCTGCATACTGCCAGTGTCTCTTGTATTTTTCATTACAGGAGTAGAAGTAATAGAGCTTTGTGGTTTTAAAATGAGGCTAAAATATTGTTTTGTGATAAACATCCATTAATTCTTTTCTAGCTCACTTGGTAAGGTTTCCATAATTGGAAATGTTGAGGAATTGCTGTTTTAAATTCCCAAGAGAAGAAAAATTTCCTTAACATAAAACACTGCTTTTTCTGTCTGTGTGAGTGATTGGGTTTGAGTCAAAGACTTGGAATGTTAATTTCACTTTAGAATAGATTCTTAAAGGACATGTTAATTTTTCACTATGATGGGGGCACAATGGAAGACTGGTATTGGCCTGGAAGGGTGATGGACTATATTTCTGTGGTGCCAGATGCTTAGTGAGGGCTCAGAATTGGCTTAATTTGGGTCTCATATTGTCTTCACTGGAGAAATGATCTGAAAGAAATAGGATGGAACTCAATAAGAGCAAATGGTACACTGAGGAAGGCATAATTGATTGCATAAATGCACAAAGGGAAATGATTTCCTAGGACGTTGTACTGCAGAAAAAGACCTGGGGGGCCTACAGCTGATCACAAACTAAATACGTCAACAATGTAATACTGTTGCAAGAAACAAAATAAAAACCAAATATCATTCAGGGATGTATTATCAGGATTTTTGTAAGCAAGACATGAGAAGTAATTCTTTCAGTCTACTTAGCACTGATAAGGCCTCAAATGGAGAACTGTGTCCAATTCTGGTCATTATAGTTTGGGATAATAGGGACAAATTGGAGAAAGTCCAGAGGACAGCAACAAAAATGATTAAAGGATTAAAAAGCATCATCTGTGAGGGAAGATTGGGAAAAAAAAATCTTTTTTTTTTTTGTCTGGAGAGAAAACTGAAGGGGGACATAAGTCTTCAAGTACTTCAAGTAAAAGGTTGTCAGAAAGAGGAGCGTAATAAATTGTTCTCTTTAACCTCTGAGGACAGGACAAGAAGTAATGGGCTTAAATTGCAGCCAGGGAGACTTAGGTTAGACTCTAGGGAAATCTTCCTAAGCTTAAGGGTAGTTAAGCATTGAAATAAATAGGGGGGGTTATGAAACCTCTGTGATTAAGGTGTTTGTCTAACCTGTTCTTAAAAACCTCTAATTGTCCTTGGTCCCTTTTCCAATGTTTTAGATTTCCCCTCAACTCTACGCTGCCACTATCTGATGTGCCTGGGAGCCCCCTAAGGACACACATATTACTAGAGTCTAAGTGTCATCATATTCACCCTATGGCGGGAGCAGAGGTTAAAGTGACAGCAGCAGGTTTTCAGTCCCCCTGGAGGGGTACAACTTTGAGAAGTAGCATCTTTCTCCCCATCCATCAGAAGATCAGGACCTGGGGGTCCTGAATAACAGCAGGCAGCTAGATGGAAATAGCTGTCACTAACTTTCTAAGTTTGAGTTAGTATAATAATACCATGCTCTCATATGTCACTTTAGATCAATAGCTCTCAAAGGAGGCCATTGTCATTGTCCCCATTTTACAGATAGTGAAATTGAGGCTCAGAAAGCTGAAGTGACTTGCCCAAGGTCACTCAGCAGACCAGTGGCAGAGCTAAGACTAGAACCCAGGTCACTTGAGCCCAGATCATTGATTTAGCCATTAAGAAACACTACTTCCCCTTTGATTTTTCACCCTTCCTTTGTATTTAGTCCAAATTTGATAATGCCTTATCTCCTCCTCCTTCACTTGTCACTGGATTCTTTAAGCCTTAAATCCTGCAACAGATCATAGTGGAGTACAGCAATTCCTCCACATGGATTACAGTGCAGGATCAGGGCTCTAGATTGTAAACTTTTCAGAGCAGGGGGCTGGATCTAGTGCTTCATCTCTATTTAACAGACCATGTAAGGGCTTCTCTTTTGCAATATATGAAAAATCTGTTGAAGTAAGTGTGGACTGTGGTGCTTTGCTGAACTGAGAGCCAGGGACTGTATTTATACATCACTTAGCACAATAGAGCCCTTTCCAGGCTCTATTCTATTTCCAGGGGGCCTCAGGATTATACAAGATTATTTAATTAATCATGGAATCCATGACTTCTGTGACCCATGTGAAACAGCTGATTTTAAGTATACTTGAAATGTGGATAAAAAAGTAACTTTTTTAGTCCTCATTTCCTTTATTTTGTGGGATGACTAAAGGATTAGAAAACCTGCTTTATACCATGTCTGCACTACCACCTATGAGGGCAAAACTTACATTCCCCAGAGGTGTGAAAAACAACCCCCCTGAGTGACATACATTTCGCTGGTATAAATGGTAGGGTGCACAATGCTATGGCAAAGGGAGAGCTTCTCCTGCTGACATAGCTACCTCCCTTTTTGGGGGTGGTTTAATTATGTTAACGGGAGAGCTCTCTCTATTCATCATAGGGCAGCTACACAAGAGATCTCACAGTGGTGCATCTGCATTACTTCTGTGCTTCTGTAGGCTTCCTAATATAGCCATACTCTTAGACCAGGGCAACATTAGACCTGGCAGCTCGGCTTACAGTACGCAACACCAGCTACATAGAATACGTAGCTGGAGTTGGCTTACCTTAAACTGAGCTTAGTGGCTTTCCCAGAGCAGGAGGCCAATGGGAGCAAATACGCCTTTCAGATTCCCTTACTCCTCACAAAAGAAGGAATACCGGATGCCAGTGGGAGTGCTCTCTGAATTTGATTGAATGAGTCTTAACTAGACTCCCTAAATCGAAGTCCAGAAGACTGATTGTGGCAGTGGCAATCTTCCTTTTAGTGTAGACAAGGCCTTAGAGAGAGAGAGAGACTCAAGGAGCTCTATCTATTTAGCTTAACAGAGAGAAGTAGAGCCTTGCAAATCCATGGATATCTGCTTTACATTCACTGATGTGGATTCAGATGTGGTGTCCATAGATGTGGATGCAGATATCCGCAGCTCATTTCTGTGGATACGGATGCAGATACAAAATTTTGTATCCACACAAGGCTCTAAAGAGAAGGCTAAGGGGTGACTTAATGGCAGTCTGTAAGTACCTTCGTGGAGAACAAATATTTGAGCATGGGTTCTTGAATCTAGTGAGAAAGGTATAAGTTGATCCAATGGCTGAAAGCTGAATCTAGAAATAAGGCTTTGGAACCATGTATTGAGGGTGAAGTCTCCATCCCTGGCAATTTTTAAAAATCAAGATGGGCTTTTTGCTCTAATTCAAAAGGAATTATATTGGGCAAGTTCTATGTTATATAGGAGATGAGATTAGTTTATCCCAATGGTCCCTTCTGGCCTTAATCTATGAATTAGGTAAAATCCATTATATTATTAAGTGTACAGTGCCTTACATTTTGTTGTTGTTTTTGTATTGGAAAACAACAACTCACATGTCTTTGATAACAGACACAATAAACATCACTGCTCCATAAGAGTCCCCCTTTTAAAAAGCACAGGTCTATTAAAAAATTGTTGACACTTTTCAATAGGCATATTATTTAGCCAACAAGTCTAGTGGGTCCTGTTGGAGCTCTTATGGTTTATTATGCAAACAACGTTTATTTATTCAATTTTAAAATACTGTTATTTACCAAAAATGATAGTATCAGGGCCCTTCAGAGTTCATTGTATAAATCTTAATTCAGGCACTCAGAGATTTAAATCAAGAGACTGCAGCGGTTCTAAATGAGTCATTAGACAGAAACTTGCTATGAATCTATTAACAATTCATAAAACACTACTGTTACTAAGTGTGGTGCATGCTTTTAAAAAAAGCATTGACAATTGTATCAGGCTCCTTAAATTATAAATTACACAAGGTCCATGACCAGGGACTATGTGTGTTTACCTACATGATTTAACATAGCAGCAGCATAACAGTGGGGTTGGGCTAGAGAGATGGAAAAACGCAGTAGCTACAGCAATAAAGCTATGCTGTCATAAACTGGTATGTGCATAGTATGGTTGAATTAGGATTTCTGTACTTGCTGGCCTAGGCTAAATACCTGGCAATCAACATAGCTCTCTAGAAACATGGACCGAAGGTCTGTATGAGAAACTGGTTGAAATAAGGGCTCCTGAGGAAACATGTGTGGAAACAAAGCTGGGCAATTTTGTGGCTCAAATAGATAATCCAAATAAACTGACGGAGCACAAGGGCCAATAATCCAAGTGGTAAAACCTCTGCCTTGGTCTACATTAGGTCTGCCCTGGTCTACACTAGATTAAATTTATAAGCAGAGCGTCCACACTACTAAGCCCATTATTTTGAAATAACAGGCTGGTCATGCTTTCCTTGGGGAATAACGCCAATTTTTAAATAGTTGTTTGGAAATAGCATTAGTATGGACACTCCAGTGCTGCTAATTTGAAATAATTGGCCTCTGGAGGCCTCTCACAGCTGCAGCTCTGACCGCTCTGGCCATACATGGCATCTCCACTGCTCCCCTTCTCCTGCAGAGCTAAAAACTCCTGGCAACAGGAGAAGGGCTTGTGCCACGTGGAGAGCTGTGAAAGCCCATAGAACACATCAGCAAGTGAGGTAGCCATGAGTGACCCTAACACTCCTTCAGAGCCTCCCATGGTTACCAGCACTCCTGCTGCTCCCTTGGCTGCCACTGGCCAGGGACGCAGGAGAGCTCCCGCCTGGACTGGTGCCTCATCGAGGTCTGGGGGGAGGAGACCACCTTCCAGGATTTCCGTGCCAGAAAGAGAAAGGCAGAGGTCTATAGCCAGATCGCTGCCAGCCTGGCCAAGAAAGGCCACACCCATAGGACCAATGCTGGATAAAAATCAAGGAGCACTGGCAAGCCTACCACAAAGCCAGGGAGCAGAGAGGATGCTCCAGGGCAGCACCACACAGCTGCAGCTACTACAACCAGCTAGATGCCATCCTGGGAGGGGGGCTGGTCACCTCCCCTGCTGTCATTGTGGAGTCCAGCCAGGACATGCCTGGTGTCAACCTACAGGAGGGCAGGGTGGCAGATGACAGGGAGTAGCAGGAGGAGGAGAAAGAGGAGGCCAGCCAGGCGACCATGCCCACCAGCCAGGACATGCTACGCATCCTGGAGCCAGCTCCCACCCCCTCAGGATGTCTCCCAGGCTTCAGATGAACAGGGGAAGGCACTTTAGGTGGGTTCTATAACTTTCCCTACACATGGGGGCAGGCAACGGGTTGCGAGGGGTTGCCAGGGGCTGCATGCTCCTCACTCAGCCTACTCAGCCTGAGGTCTGCACAGATGCCTGTGCACATGTATGCACATGGAGCACCAGTCTGGAACACTCAGCTCCATGACCCTCTCACACAGGTTCCTGGAGAGCCACTGCTATGCCACACAGCAATGCCACAGATGGTGTGTGCGGGGCACAGAAGGAAGCAGAGCCACCCCATCTCCATGTCCTGTCCACAGGCTCCTGGCCTGGCCAGCATCTTCCCCTACCTGCTTGTCCTCCGGATGTGGGGATAGAAATGCTCCAGTGAGACATTTGTGTCCCTGCTGGAAAGTGCCTGCTGTCTGTGGCTTGAAGCACATTGTCATCGTATGAACCGAGAACTTTTGTGTCAGCTCAAATATTAGGGCTAGGCTTCATGCACAGTGTCTCCTGGGATGACTGCCTTTGTAGCTTTTCTTCACAGCTGGGCCAGCTGCTAGCTTGGTGTGTCAACCAGTTCCCACACCATTTACCCAACTCCACAGGATCCGCAAGAGGAAACATACCCAGGAGGACCTGATGTGGGAGTAGATGACCTGTCTGCAGTCCCTCATTCAGGGGCTCAAGGAAGAGCACCAGGCCTGGGCCGCTGACTGGGAGGAGTGCCAGGCTGACCAGGAGGAGGGTGGGGCTGACTGGGAGTAGAGGAAGGCCACCTGGGACCAGCTGGTGAGCCAGCATGATGCCATTGTGCTCCTCGCTCACCTTGGTGATGAAGCACATGATGTCGTGCATGGAACAAGCCTCCAGCCACCTCCCCATGGCTTCCCATCCTAATCCCCCTAGAATAACGACCCTCCGTAGCAGCACCTGGTTGATGGCCTTCGCTATTTGCAGCAGCATGGCCCCAACTGTGGATTTCCCCACATTGAACTGGTTCCCGACAAAGCGGTAGCTGCCTGGCGTGATGAGCTTCCAGATGGCGATGGCCACGTGCTTCTGCATGGGGATGGTGGGTCGCATGCGGGTGTCCTGTTGCCTGAGGGCAGGGGCGAGCCACTTGTAGAACTCCAGGAAGGTGGCTTTCCATATGAGGAAGTTCTGCAGCCACTGCTGGTTATCCCATCCCTGCATGACGATGCGGTCCCACCAGGCTGAGCTCATCTCCCACCACCAGAAGCAGAAGGGGATTGAGAGGCATGCGCACCAGGACCTGGATGAACAGGGCCTGCTGTCCATACTGGGATTGTCCTGCAGGTCCTGGTCCTCATCCTGCTGAAGCAACATGTGGGCTGTTTGGAAGTACTGCTCCATGAGGCACAGCATGAGGCCTGTGAGCCTGGCACTGCTTTGCAGCAGCTCTGGCTCCATGCTGTGAGTGCTGTGTTGTCTGCAAGGGCAACTAAAACACAAGAAGGCATGTACCCATTGTGTCTATTTTGTGTCCCTCAAGGGGGGAGGCAGTGGAGGAGTGATGTGTGAGACGCGGCCATAAAGAGGAGCCCCTGAAAGCACACATCACAGCTCGACAGACCAAGCAGCCACAAGAAGTATCTGCCCTCCTAGTGCCCTCCTCAGAGTGCTTCCGGGGGGCTCTAAGTCTGAGGCTCCAATCAGTGTGGACGTGCTGTTTTGGAATAATTTTTACTAATTTTGATGCTTCCCCATACTGGGGACATGCTATTTTGATTTTGTTAAATCAGGAGTTATGTCAATTTTACTTATTTCAAAATAATGTCCTACTGTAGACATGCCCTCTGTGAGCCAAAGAGCAGGCCACAAGTGGAAACTCCTGTCTTGCTATACTTGAAAACCAGACATTTTTGCAAAGACAGGAAAAAGTTCTGTATAATCGAGTGAAAGCCAAAATATCTGGATTCAGACCTTTTTTTTTTTTACAGGCTAGAAGTACTCAGATCAACAGCCATTCTCTTGAGTATAATCACACATCTCTTTGAGCTGCACACAGCTCCTCCATTTACCAAAGAGAACAATTATAGAATCCTATCTAGGCAGTGAACCAGTTTAAGGGATCTTATTGCTTCTGAATAGACAGTGTACTAAAAGCTGCCAGATCCAAGGGGCCTGTGTCTGAACTGGAGGACCAAGAACTCTTTTTTTCCCTAAAATAGTTCCTACTCATGCAAGTTCAGATAAAGCATTTGAAAGTGAGCAAAAAAGACTTGCTGTAGAAGGAAACTGAAGAGGGGCTGTACTGAATGCGGCCAACCAGTAAAGCAGGGGCATATGCAAGTCCTTCTTGCTGTGTAGCCATGTCACCAGCCAACAAGCTACTAGTGAAAATTAAAACTAAGTAATCAGAGGACTTGGGCACTGACCTGTACTACTGGAAGGATCTTGTCACTTTTGGCTGAAGAATTTTCATTGCCTTACAGTTCAGTTTTAAATACAGGAAACCCCCAAGTTGAGCCTGCCCGAATTGCAACTCCCTGCACTTACCACTATCTTTTAAAGTGTGGAAGGGGCCAAAAACCCCCGACTTACGTCCCCGGCCCGCATTTATGACAGCGCATAGCGCCTATCATCAATGAGGGTTTGAGTTACGATGCCCTCGACTGGCGACGCTTACCTGGGAACCAATCACATTGCAAGTCGGGAGTCGCTTGGTAGATGAACTTTGTCTATTTCCTGAGGCTTTGTTGCCTGAAACTAGTACAGGTTGAACCTCTCTAATCCAGACTTCCCTAAACCAACAACACCTCTGGTCCAGCATCATCAGGGAAAAATCAGCAGGCTGGGGGCTGGGAGTGTTGCTAGACTAGGTTAAGTCTCCGGCCAAATGTAGCAGTGGAGTCTTGGATTGGCTGCAGCAGTACAGTCCCCAGCTGGACAGTGGCTGGAGCAACAGAAGCATGGCTCCGCAGGATGGGAGTAGCAATGCACTGGGGCGTGAACAGTGGAGCTCCAGGGGGGCCAACATCTGGCAGCTGGCGCAGGAGTCCTGGAGCCAAGAACAGCAGAGTCCCAGGGGTACCAGCAGTTGAAAGCGGAGGTGCTGGCATTGACCTCCTATGGTCTGGTCAGGCCCCAAGGGTGCTGGACCAGGGAGGTTTAATCTGTATTTATTATTTCTGGTGGATGCTGGTTTTTGTTCTCTGCTTGTACCGCACCTAGCACAGTGAGGTCCTGACCTCCTAAATGTTGCCATTACAAATAGCAGCAGGAAGATAACAAAATGTAGCCCTGTGGAAGGCCTCCCCTACCACTATGCACCTCTTAAAAGGAAAACTACCTAGTCATTATGCCACAGTGTATGTCTAATAGGAAATGTATGTATATGCTAGTTTAGGTATGTGCATGTGACCCAATTCTAATCTCGCTTATACCATTGTAATCCTTGTGTAACTCCATTGAAGAATTATACCATTACTCCGCTTTATAACTGGCATGAATGAGATCAGAATCAAGCCATAATCTTCTTGTACTGTTGCATATTAGAAATGTTATATGCTAGACACTTCCCTTGAAGGCATGGATACGTGAAGCTTGAACACCATGAACAGTATTAAATAACTTAGCTCTGTCAGTCCTACCTGGGCAACACAACAGATTTTTGGGGTTGGATGCTATGCTGCATGATCTGAAACCTTACTTAGTGACTTACATCTCTCTCTCTCTCTCTGCATTATAATGGTTGTGTCAATTTTATAAAATGCAATAAAACATAAATCCCTCCTGGAGTTTTTATGGTTGAGTTATAAACTTCTCAAAATAGAGGTGTATCATGCAGAGTTATTCCTATTAAACTGTCCAGGCTGGCTAGGGTGTCAGAGAAGAGGCCTCAAGCATTAATTAAACTTATTAAATCAGGAGAGAGGAAATAGAAGCGCCCATGCATTCTTACACCAAGGCACATGGAAAGGAGCCAACTTATAAACAGGAAAGAATGAAACAACATTGTAGAAGCACCTGAAATGAAAGTCAGAGGCAGGAAAAAAAGTGAAGGTTTCAAAACCCATGGGAATTTGACTTCGCTTCATATTGCCCCATTTTGTCAGCCTCCACACCACAGGAAATTTCAGCTGTAAGAATTTGTCACGTAAAGAAGTGTGATTAAATAACAAATAACAAGACTGGGACTCCCAGTGTCACACCTTGAGATTGTTTTGTGTCTTTGCTGCTTTTTCCTTCAAAGACAAAGTGCCCCGGCAGGGTCACGCACAAGAGCTGCAGTAAGAGACTGTTGTTTGTCAGAGTAATTTATTTGCAATTTCAATCAATCAGACCTTCTTTCAGAGAGAAGATTACCAGTGAGTTTATCATCTTCCTGTCAGTCTTGTAAATACTGGAGAGAGCTTCCTCGCTGTCCTCTGTTATTACTCAATAAAAGTATATTATGGAGAGACTGTCTCATAGCTGGAGCAGTGGACTCGGACAGGCTCCTAGGATCCATTTCATCTCTGCCTTGGTGCATGGGCTTGAGTAATTTACAGTGCAAACTGGATCCCATGAAAGTAAATAGAAAACTCCATTAACTTAAGTGGTATGGGATCAAGCCCTTAGTACATGTTTCTCAACCAGGGTTCTGCGGAACCCTGGGGTTCCACAGACCATCATCAGGGGTTCCGCAAGAAATCGTGGAATAAATAATGCTGGGCAGTGCCTGGAGCATCTGTCATGCCCTTCGCCTCCCGCCCTGGCGCTCGGCTGACTTCTGCGCCGCTCAGCTGGGCCGCTGCACAGGAGCAAGTGGCCATTTGGGCTCCGAGAGTGAGAGGCAGGAGGAGGAGG
This sequence comes from Rafetus swinhoei, assembly GCA_019425775.1. Taxonomy (NCBI): domain Eukaryota; kingdom Metazoa; phylum Chordata; order Testudines; family Trionychidae; genus Rafetus; species Rafetus swinhoei. The sequence goes on along the minus strand of CM033427.1, from coordinate 18,469,258 downwards.
AGAAGAGAAAGGGAGAGTGAGGCAGGAGGGGGAGGAGAAGAGAAAGAGAGAGTGAGGCAGGAGGAGGAGGAGAAGAGAAAGAGAGAGTGAGGCAGGAGGGGGAGGATATTTGATATTTGAAAAAAAAGATTAGATAATACAAAAAAAGACAGGAAAAATGCTCCAATTTTTTTTCTTACAATGTAAGCTGACATATATATATATATATAAACAGCTCTTTACAAATACATTTTCTTGAAAAAAATTAGCAGTAATTGAATTGAGCTCCCCGCTGTCAACTTTTTTTGGCCAAGCAAACGTTTTCATAGGTTGGGGTTCCTCAGGATATGAACATTTATTTTAGGGGTTCCTCCATGGGAAAAAGGTTGGGAATCACTGCCTTAGTATCTATCAATCAGATGGCTCAGTTTATTTCTCAGTAAAACAGTCCTATTGATTACCTACTTCACAGGGATGCTGCAGGACTCAAATTAAAGGCACTATGTAGATAGTAGAAGTAGTAGTATTTTATATTATTTTAGGGGCTTTATATTTCAAGTTAGGTATTTTAAATTGTCATGTTCTATACAACTTATACCCTAACATGAAAGAGCCAAATTCTGGACTCAGTTAAACCCATGGTAACCCATTGTAATCAATAAATGATGGATATAACTGAAACTTTAAAGAATAATATTTCTACAGGTTGAAACTCTATTAACCGGGACTCTCTGATCTGGTAATATCCATAGTCTGGCATGGATGTTGCAGGACCAGAGAGTCCCAGTGGAAGGCCATCAGCAAGGATCCCTGTGGAGTTGGCAGGGCAGTGGGCTGCCCACAGTGAGTTGACAGTGGGGTTGCCTAGCGGCTTTGACTGACCCGGTGTTTGGCTGTCCGGCGGGGGCTGGGAGCCATGGTGGCTCAGTGGGGCAGAGAGCTGTAGCACACAGCTGTCCTGCAGGTCCCAGAGCTCCAGTACGGCGTGCTGAGCTATCTTGCAGGTCCCAGAGTTCTAGCAGGGCATGCACGGTTGTCCTGAGGGTTCTGGAGCTCGAGGGCAGCACATATAGCTTCCCGGCAGGTCCTGGAGCTCCAGCATGGGGCTGCCCAGAGAGTCCCAGAGCCTCAGCAGTGATGGCTTCCCAGTGGGGTTGGCAGGGTGGAGAGGCCAGCAGGAGGTAGGAAGCCCACCAGGAGGACAGGAGCTGGGCCAAGGGGGCTGGAGTCAGGGGTGCAAAATGACCTCCTTTGGTCTGGCAAAATCCCTCATCCAGGACTGGTCAGGTCCCGAGGGTGCCGGACCAGGAAGGTCCAACCTGTATTACTTTATATTTTTTAAGCATTTTATTTCATTTTAGGGAGAAACAACTTGCAGTGATGGGACCTTCAGACCAGAGATAAGCCTACTCTTGGTGGTGGTGGTGGGGGGGGAGCACAATTTAAAGATGTTGAAGACACATGACTGCCCTATCCACTGTCACTGGGATGGGAGTGTTATAACATGGGGAATGTTGAAACTTTCCTACTGACTTTGTCTGGACTTTTGCTGGCAGCTGGAACAGAGCTGTACACAGATGAGAAGCCCCATCTTGCAGGGTGCCTGGCTAGTAAGCTGGCTGGGTAACAGGGATGAGGCTGAAGTCAGGAGTTTTGGCTGTGAGTGTAAGCCTGTGAGGGCCAGTGAAAGAGACCGTATGCCGGGGAACAAGAGGAGGAAGAGAGTTCTCTATGGACTGTGGTCATAGAATGCAGTAATCTGGAGAAGGAGGCACATGATCTCATATGCATTGTGTACACTTTGTCTATGATCTGTACCTGCATTCTCTTCCTCAGGCCAAATTTTATTTGGGCCTAATCCAAACCCCGTTAAAACCAATAAGAATCTTTCCATTGACTCCTATGGATTCTGAATCACGCTATTTGGCTAAGCTCCTCCCAGTTATTTAGGTTCCTTACTTTAACTGAAACCACAGAGAATAAATAACTGTTAGGTTCTGGGCCTTTGTAATTGTCTGCTCCCTCTTAACCCAGGCCCACTGCAGTTTGTCCTCCTTTAATAGTGTTTTTTCCCAGCATGCCTTTCTGTGAATTGGCTCTTTAAATTTGGCACAGACCAGCAGCTGCAGCCCTATACTGGGGGACATTTTGCAATTCCTTTCTGTGGATACGTCTAGACTACAGGCTTTTGTCGACAGAGGCGTTGTTGACAGATACTGTTGACAAAGCCTCTGTTGACAAAGAGCGTCTAGACTACAGCCAGTTCTGTTGACAAAGCAAGCTGCTTTTTCAGCACAGTGTGGATGCAATAGCACCTTTTGTCGACAGAACTCTGTCGACAAAAGGCGTTATTCCTCATAGAAAGAGATTTACCGCTGTTGACAAAACTGCCACATTCTGTCTACTTACTGTCGACAGAACTCGTCGGTAGTGTAGGCGCAGGTATAGTTTTGTCGACAAAAGTCCACTTTTGTCGACAAAACCCTGTAGTCTAGACACACCCAGAGACTCCTTCTCTTCCAGGTGGTAAGTACTGTTGGTTCTTGTTATGATTCCATTTCCTGTTACTGAGTAGCTGATTCTCCAGGCAGCTGCATTAGATTTAGTGCCATGAACAATTCTAAGCTGCATAAGAGGAATCACATAATGAGCTTGATTTCAATCTTGAGCTATACATTGTACCACTCCACTGATTTCAGTAAAGGGACTCATGTATATTGATGTGAAATCAGAATAAGAGTTTTCAGGTAGGGCTACAGGCCCTGAACCACAAGATACTTGATTATCTCAATCCCAGACTTAAATACTTGCCCCTTAGACTTTGGGTATGTCTAGACTGCATCCCTCTGCTGACAGAGGGATGCAGATTATGCAGGTCGACATTGCAAATGAAGCGGGGATTTAAATATCCTGCGCTTAATTTGCATAAAAATGGCCGTTGTTTTTGCCGACTCAGCACTTTGTCTGCAAAACGAGGCAGTCTAGAGGACGATCTGTCAAGAAAGAAAGTCTTTTTTGACAGATCCCTTATGCCTCCTGCAAGCAGGTTTACAGGATCTGTCGAAAAAGGCTTTCTTTCTTGACAGATCCCCCTCTAGACTGCCTCTTTTTGCTGACAAAGTGCTGAGTCGGCAAAAATGGCGGCCATTTTTATGCAAATTAAGCACGGGATATTTAAATCTCCGCTTCAGTTGCAATGTTGACCTGCCTAATCTGCATCCCTCTGCCGACAGAGGGATGCAGTCTAGATATTCCCTTTGATGCCTAAGTCCTAATTTTGGGCATCATTGCAATCTGTAAAACTCCTGCCAAATGCTATAGGCATCTAAATTTTCAGAGTAGAAGTTTCTGCCTCTGGACATGCCCACTGCTACCCTATGCTGGCCCTCTGGATGCCTATTTCCTACCCCAGAGCAATTCACCTAGTCGGGGAAGATGTGTTTGTCTGCCTAAGTCATGTGTACGGCTACCTACTGGAACAAAGTTCCATTCAAAACCTGACTGTTAGAGGAGGAAGTAGTCTACCTTGTAATTTAGCCCAGTTGTTAGAGCATACACCTGGGATGAGGGAGACCCAGAGTTGATTTTCCCCTCCTCTGCCAGAGGGGGAGAAGGGAGACCGATGTTTAAATCCTCTTTCTGAATTATCTAATCACTGAGCTATGAGATATTTTGATGTCAGGGCTTCCTCGATGTCTCCTGTTCAAGTTATGCCATTGTGAAGGAACAAATTAGACCGGGGGGACTAGACTCTGGATCTCCCACCTCCCACATGGATACACTAAACACCTGGCTACGGGGTCTAGTAGATTCTTTCTAAGTTGGGTGACCACTAAGCTGAGATTGGTGCCTATCTCTGTGTGATGAGAGGGGTTTAAGACATATCCCTGTAATGGGCATCTCCCACTGTCTGACTTAGGCAGGGAATCATCTAACATTTTGTTTTTGTTTGTAAATCAGAGGCACTGAGACCACTGGCAAGGAAGAGTGAAGTCTGCTCTACAGCTTTAGCTGAGAGGCAATAGGCTTTTAACTTGTGCAGTAGAGGCACATGGCTTTAGCCCCTAAGGTCACATGTTCAGTCCCAGCTGCTGACGACCAGGATCCGTTGGCTTTACATGTTGATCACATTCTAAGGCACCTATCTCTCCCATTCATTGTACAGGAGCCTAGACACCTAAGTCAGGCCCTGTGGAACATTGTTGTTCCAGCGATTTTTTTAAGGTGATTCTCAGTGTTACAAAGTCCAAGTACCTTTGTGGCTCAGAACCACAGTTAGGCTACGTCTACACAGCTTCCCACTTCCGCAAAAGCCTATGCAAATGAAGCGTGGATTAGCATATTGCCATGTTTCATTTGCATAATTAATTAGGAGCCGTTTTTGTGCAAAACCCCCCTCTTGCGCAAGAGCTGTTCTTCCTGAAAAAATGAGGAAGAACGGCTCTTGCGCAAGAGGGGGGTTTTGTGCAAAAAGGCACTGTGTAGACGGCACTGTAAGAACCTATGGAGAACAGAATAGAATAGGATACTTTTAATAGAAAATCCTTCTTTCTGTTTTCTAATTGGGAAAAATGTTTTCTGTATCTGTAACCCACCCTTCAAACATGTGAATCTTTACCATCTAGTGGCTGGTCTGCATAGGAGAAGAGTTAATTATAGCTGTTAGATATCAAAATTGCTCACTTGATAGAGGATAATACTTTTAGTGCTGAAGCCTTTAGATATTGAATACGAAAGGAAGGGTGATAAATTTTGTTCATCTTGGGTATGTCTACACTTCGGGACAAAGTCGAATTAAGATATGGAACTTCAGTTACGTTAATTGTGTAGCTTAAGTTGAAGTAGCTTAACTTGGCTTTTGGTGCTGTCTACACTGTGGGAAGTTGAAGGAAGAACACTCTTCCTTTGACTTCCCTTACTCCTCATGAAATGAGGGTTACTGGCATCGACAAGAGCGAGCCTCTCAGTTCGAATTAGCTGTCTTGACCGCTAATTTGAACTCTGGAAGACTGGCAATGGCAGTTTTGATCTTCCTTTGCAGTGTAGACATACCCCTTGATTCCAGAAGAGAAACTTTTTGTTACTTGATTAACAAATACAGAAGGTATATAATTACATCTAGAAATATGTGCCCTTTTAAGTACCAATATTTTCAGTTCACTTCTCTGAAGACAAGCCAACAAGCTACTGGTGGAAATTAAAACTAAGCAATCAGGGTTTAAAAAAGCACACCTGCACGGCAATGGGTAGCTGATAATTTAGTAGTCCAAGCAGCAGATAGACAAGGCAATGGAACTTCTTCCTAGAGTAGATCTCTGCAGGTTGGGACTATCATTCAGAGAGATCTTGTGACTGCTGAGGCTGCGTCTAGACTGCAGGCGTTTTTTGGAAGAAGCTTTTCCAGAAGAGATCTTCCGAAAAAGCTTCTGAAAGAGAGCGTCCACACTGAATGGACGCTATCTCGCATTTAAGCTGTGATTACTATGGACAGAGTGGCACCAAGGCACCTGTGCTTTTTCCGCAATCTACCATCTATCTACCATCTATCTGCTGGTCGGGTTAGGTGTTTGACCTCCCGAGGTTCCACGGCGACGCCCACCTCGTATTCGTCTTTCCTAGGAATTGAGGGACCGGCCCTGGCTTGACCGCTGGAGTCGAGAGGCACAGAAGGGGGTAAAAATTGTACCTGGATGTGGTCCTTTGTCTTAAGTGTACACATAGATTTAGAGCTCTTTAAAGATTAAGCTGTCACTTGGTACCATTATTTCTATTTTCTATCTTTATTTTCTTTGTAACCATTTTTAAGATCTATATTTGCTAGCAGTTAAGAAATAGAGCAATAGCCATTGTAACCATATGATTTATAAGCCTTTTAATAAACCTGTAACTGTTTAAGTTTTTAACCTGACTCCTTCAGTTGCTGTAACAGAACCAAGCACAATTTAAAAGAACTTCAGCCGGTCATAAGGGACAGGTATAGGAAGAGCTTGGGCGTTTGGATCTGTGTCACTCCCAGGTGACAGGTCCGTTGGGGCACCTCTCAGTCTGTCCTAGGCTGCCCGCTGCGAAGGGATTTTTGCATCCTAGCAGCTAAAATCTGAGGTGTAATAAGCTCTTCCTATAAACAGGGGCGTCTGTTGGCCTGCTGGCTACTCTCTGCGACGGGACCCCGGTCCTAGCAGTAAAGACACGGACGTTAAACCTTTTCTTGGAAACACACACACACTGCCCTGACCGTCGGCTGACAGAGTTCTTTCGAAAGAACTCCCTCTTGCCTGTTCACACATGCCTTTTTCTGAAAGAGCTCTTTTGCAAAAAGGCTTCTTCCTCGTAGGAAGATGTTTACCAATGTCAGAAATACCTCTCTGTTCTTTTAATTTTTTTCCGAAAGAACGTGATTGCAGTGTGGACATAAGTGAAGTTTTTTTTCAGAAAAACGGCCATTTAGACATAGCCTGAGTGTTCAGGACCATTGTTCTGTGGATAACTGAAGAGTTCAAGCTCCAAAGCGGTTGGGTTGACACCTTTCACCAGCAAGCGCTCAAACATGGCTCATTTCTTGTTCATACATTATTCTGCTAGCAATTCTGTAGCTGTTTGTTTGCTGCCATTTTTAACTGCAGGCAATAGACTGCTGTGTAGATGCTAGCTGTTATTTAATTGACACTAAAAAGGTGTCTCATCAGGGGAACAAAAAGCAACCTTTTCTTGTTGAGAGCTGAGCAATAAAGCTGACATTGGCACTGATGTGCCAACAGGGGCTACTCTAAGACTCAATTCTCCAGTGATGCCTACAAAAATCGTAACTGCAAAGGGTCCCATTCTCAGTTAAGGCCACATGATGAGTGGCCGAGCTAAGTTATTGAACACCTTGCTGCTTCTGTTTCCCTTCCCACTCTTTGATGTGTCAATTTCTTCTGTAAGCTCTTTGGGGCTGGATGTCTCTTTTCCTATATTTTTGTACAGTATATAGCATGATTCACTTAAGACTGTGGACATTTTGCATCACTGTAAAAATAAATAACTTAGGAGCTGATGTCCTCATTTTAATATGGTAATGTGGAATGTATGCACTGCACCTAGGAGCCCCAGTTTGAAATTTTGCCTGCAATGTTTACCTGAGAGGCTCCATGATCACATTACTCTTTTAGAACGAAGGACGTTTTCTCTGTATGTATGTAGTTAAATGTTTAAAATATGGATTCATTTACAAATTCTTTCTGTTATTGTGGAAGGCACATAAGCAAACTTCAAAATTCTCGATAGTTACAAAATACTTTAACCCCCGAAAGCACAAGCACACCAACAATTCTTCCTCCATGGATATTTTGTAATGGTGGCCTTATGTTGCATTGTGTTTTATTGTTGCATATTTATACTCATTTCCTGTACTAGAAAAGACTAATGATGCATTATTTACTCAACACCTAGTACAATGTAGCTTATTATACAATAGAGTGTTTTGATCATTTGTATTTTGACTCCATATTTTCTTTAGACTTAAAACTTTGGAATATTGTTTTTAAAAAATAAGAACAGACCATAATCGTCTAGTCTAACCTCAGACCTCCTGCTAGCAACGAGAAAACACTGCTCATTTTAGTTTGTTTTCAAAAGCTAAATGTGACTGTGAGTTCAAATTTTACAAACCATATTTAGCCTCGACATCAACAAAAATGGAGCACAATCATTATTTGTAAACTTGCCAGTATGTCATGTTCCTTTTTTGCACTTGTTTCATTTTTCTTTGTGCTACACTAAAATACTGTGCTCTGATCTGGAAGAATAGCCAGTGCAGCCAAGAAATCAATAATAAACCTCATGTTGTCTCTTGTGCCTTCACTGCATGCTTCTGAAAATCAGTGCTCTGCCCATCTTTTCATTTGGTTTTTTCTGACTGGCATCTGTCTCAAGAATGTACACACTTGCTCTGAGAGTTCCCAATTCCCTTTTTTCTGTAGCCTATAAGAACAAGCCATAATGAATGTGGTCTGCAGCAGGATCTTCGTAAGATCCAGTCTACACACCAAAAGCACTTTCAAAAACCTTATTCTTTTTTCAGATAGCAATTAGCCTTGGAAACCACAAACAACAATCCATTTCTTAGATTTTATCTTTGCCAAACTGCCAACCAAACTGTCATATAAATAGCTCTATTTGGAGGAGATTAAATTACGGGAAGCTCAAAAAGTTTATGATGATGGGAAAGTAGCAACAGTGTTAGAATTTTGTAGATTAATTGAGAGAGGTTATAGAAGGAAAGACCATCTAAATGTTTTTCCTGAAGTAAGAATAAAACTTCCAGAGCCTTTTTGCAAACTCATATTATAACTCTCTTAATCTGTCTCTGTCCTTGTGTAACACCAGCAGTCAGAACTGAATATGGGACCTCTGGAGCATAGTGTATGAGACTCTACAGCTTGGCCTAAAACATAGCATACTCATTCTCTCTCTCCCTGTAAATGGTCTAAGGGTATGTCTACACTACAGTGTTATTTCAAAATAGCTTATTTCGAAATAACGCGTCTGCACACAAAATGCATTTCGAAATAGCATTTTGCTATTTCGAAATAGCGTGTCCACACTGAGTGGACTCTGAATCACATTTAAGGCTGGCTGGAACCAGTTCCAGCAGTGCACCAGGTCAGGACTTACTGTGTGGGGCTGCGGCCTGAGGCTATCTGAGGTCTGTGCTTAAAGGGACCCCCCGGACAGCCAGTTCTCAGGTTTCCCTGCTTGCTTGTCTACCTTGATGAGGGACAGCAAAGCATTTTGTCTCTGCGTGCTCTGGTTGCCCTCACTCGGGACACATAGCACTCTGCAACATGGAGCCAGAGCTGTCCCATGGCACTCTGGTGCTTCTCTTGGACACGTTGCCGAGAGCCTGGCTGCACTTTCTGCAGGCTGCCATCTGGGAGGTCCATCGGGGGGCTGTCAGTATCCAGGAGGCCCTGTGGGAGAGCTTCCACCCTGAGGAGCACTAAGAGCCTCCCTGGTCTGCCCCACTGGGGGCTTGTTCTCATTCCTCCCTCACATCCTTCCACTTACTCCTCCCTAACCCCCCTTCCTGATGTCAAATAAAATACATGTATTTTCATGAACACAAACTCTCTTTATTTAACAAAACTGGGGAGGGAATGAAACTCTGGTGAGACTGGGGAAAGGAGGCGGGAGAGGGGAGAAGAGAGGGTGGGAGAGGGGAGGGGGAAACCTGGGAGGAGGAAGCTGGAAGGGGGAAGCAAGGGGAAGAAGGGGGAAGGGAAGCTCAGGGCTCAGGGTTGGGGGTCTCGCCGGACCAACTTGATTTTTATGCGAACCTGCTCCTGGGTTCACATGTGGCCTTTGGTGGCCAGGCTGCCAGCTATCCTGACATAGACCGCCGCGTTCCTCCATCTAGTGCAGAGATCATGGATGTTGGGGGCATCCCTCCCAAACCTGAATAAGGTCCATGATCTCCACCCTGGACCAGGAAGGCGCCTGCCTTCTCCGGGCCCTGGCAGGCTCTTGGGAGCTGGCAGACTGCTCCTGGGGAGTGGTGGAGGGCTGGCTGCCAGTGGCTTGCTGGCTCATGTTTTGCCGGCCACTGGGTCAGGGGCCCCGGTGGCCACTGCTGGCTCTGGGCTGGCAGGCTTGGAGATGGCACAGGCATTGTGGCCAGAGTCTACCCCTTTAAGGGCTTCAGGGTGGTGGGGAGGGAGAGGAGTGTTCTTGGTTGAGGCTGGAGGCCCCCTATTTCGAAATAAGTGTCTACACAGCACTTATTTCGAAATAGGTATTTTGAATTTGGCATTATTCCTCATAGAATGAGGTTTATCAAATTCGAAATAAGTGCTCCGCTATTTCAAATTTATTTCGAAATAGCGGTTTGTCTGTGTAGACGCTAGGAAAGTTATTTCGAAATAAGGGCTGTTATTTCAAAATAACTTTGCTGTGTAGACATACCCTAAGTCTAAATGCCACTACATGGGACAGTGAACCAAGTTATGTGGGATATACTTGCATCCTTGGCTCCTACTTACATGCCACAGAGTATCTCAGAAGAAACAAGTGGACTTCCTCCATGAAATAAGTTTTCCCCTCCTTCAATTCTACTATTTTTCTTGCTAAACCATCCTGCTCCTCCTCTGAGTCTTAGCCTAACTTTTTAGAGCAATTTATTCATGAAGTATAATTCTACCGAGTCTACTTAACATTACTCTGTCTCTCTTTTCTGGTGTGTGCACTGGAGTTCAGTAATCCATCCTCAGCCTCTTATTCAGCAGGGCACCACCTCAAACTGAATAGAATTGAGGTTGTACCACCCATAGGCATGGGAAGTTTTGCACCCAACTCCCTGCATCTGATGGCCAGCCTGACTGCTGACCAACTGCTGGATTCACTGATCCCAGTTTCTGGGCAGTCCCATGGAGTTCCATCAGACCCAGAGTCTCTGCCACCCCTGCACCTGCGGGCTCTGCAGCCCACCAGCACTGCCTCGCCTGGTGTCTAGGCCACCGGCTCTGGAGGCTCTGCATCTGCCTGGGGCTCTGCTCATGGCCTTGGCCCGCGGTTCATAAATTGCCTATAGCTTGGGGGCAGCGAGAGGCTAGGGCTGCCAACTCTCCCAGACCATACAGACTGTACACCGTTACTGTGAATGGCATCTGGTTGGTCTGGTCTGAGAGAGTTGGCATTTGTTGGAGGGGTACAAACAAGCCTAAGGGGCATAACTCAGCATCCCTGCCCCTAAAAATTATTCCGGCACCACTGACACCACTGACACCACCCTCCGAAGTCCTTTCCCACATATCTTCATTACAAAATCCATGAATATTGGTTTGCCAGTGGGCACCCATTTATCAGGCAAAATAGCAGCTATTGCAAAAGACAGTTTGCTGTAGCCTTTACTCAGATTGGGCTGTGCCCCAAAATGGGCTCCAGGATTATCCTCAAATTGGATGTAAAAATGGGATGGAGTGTTGCAGGACACAGTGGACTGGGTCATGCCAAATCATGCAAAGCTCTTTTAATGCTGATTTTAATTAAATTTGTCCAACTGTTACATTATCTTTATTCAGGATATACTGAATTACATGTAGCTGGAAATACACATAGTGGGAGAAAAAATTGGTGAATATTGCAAAATATTACAAAAACTATGCTCATTTGTGACTATACAGTTAAATAACCACAAATTCCATTGGATGTTGCTTGCAACACCTTTTATTTACTTTCCATAAACATGAAAAAGAACATTTTTTGTTCACAAGAATGGTGTAGGGGAAGAAAAAGTTGCACAATCATGTGTGCAATAATATATATACACACATACACAAACACACATATACACATTTGTATGGTTTGAATGTCTTCTAGTCAGAAATGATGAATAATACATTGTGACTTGGGTAGTCAATCATACATCAACAATAGTGAATCATGAACAACTGAGGCAATGGTCTTGGCAAACAATCAAAGTCTGAAATATGAACACAAAACCCATTCATCTAAAAGTTTGAAATGTGATCAAATTCAGAAAAATCAGTCTGCCTGGAGATAATTTGCTAATGGAATAAATGGTGAATTCTTTAAATAATAGTTCTAAATAGTTTGTGTAACTCCAGGCTTCAGCCTGAATGCGGTAGAAGAGTGTGGCTCGCTATTTGTAGGGGTTCCCTTCTCTGGGCAGAATAGGGGTTTGCAGCCAGCTCCCTCCAGACATCCATGTCTCGGGTCTCTTATGCTCCATGAACTTTCGATTTACACATAACATACTGTATTTGCATTTGTGTATGCAAAACTGTCATGAGATAAGGGCCCTCTTATTGTAAGCAAAGATACCACGGATCAAATTTGAGCCCCCTTTCTGTATAAGCAGAGAATGAATGAGATGAGAATGCACCGTACCTCATTCCTCGTTTCCCTAAAACCTCCTGGGGCAAAAGCCTGACCCTACTGAAGTCAATAGGAAAATTCCAATGGAGGAAAGCTTCCATCCCTGAAGTTCAATCTGTAGATCCTTGACAGCTGGATCGATGGCTGGGGCATTTTGGGGTGTGGGTTTTGATGTCACACACTAGACATCTTCCTACGTCTACACAGCTTCCCTCTTCCACAAAAGCCTATGCAAATGAAGTACAGATTAGCAGATGGCTAAGCTTCATTTGCATAATTAATTAGGAGCTGTTTTTGTGCAAGAGGTTTTTGCGCCTTTTTTGCACAAAAAAACCCTCTTGCGCAAGAGCTGTTCTTCTTGAAAAAATGAGGAAGACTGGCTCTTGCGCAAAAACCTCTTGAGCAAAAATGGCTCCTAATTAATTATGCAAATTAAGAATAGCAATATGCTAATCTGCACTTCATTTGCATAGGCTTTTGTGGAAAAGGGAAGCTATGTAGACGTATCCAGCCTAAGTACATTCACTACTCACCCAATACCTCATTCAAATTATTTTTTCCTCTTTGGGGAGCAAGAAATAGGTTGAAACCACAATTATATTTTGCATCTTAAATTGCACCCATTGGCACAGGATTCAATTTGACAACTACAACTGGAGAAAAATGTGGAATGTAGTAAACATCTAGTACAGCGTAAGTCGAATGGGGAAAATACTTTAAATGAATAATGAACTTGACTAATTATCGCCTCCTTTTCTCTCTCTGTATGTGGCATGGCCACAAAATAGACCACAATTTCTCTTCTGCATTTGTTAATCAAATTGTACCCAACACATTTTTCCCCCCACTACTAAGGACTGATTGCAAACAGCCCACAGCAAGTAATCAATATTCACCACGAGAGCTTGATTGGTTATTTCTATGGCAGTGATTGTAGAGTGATTCCACTCCCTGATTGGGTGAGCATAACTTACAGTCAACAAAAGGGCCTCAAAAAGCTACTAAAGACTTGATTTTTTTTTTCCAGGAAAAGGGAGGCTCTAGGGAGCAGAAGCAGAAGATTATTTAGGGAGTTTTTGAGCACTTCACTTTTTCCTCTTGGGTAAGTCAGATCTTGCTGATGCATCCTAGACTACTGTAACATTTATTAGCTGAATGCAGAATGTAAAGGTTTTTTTTCTTATCATTCATACAGACTAATTTGTGTGTGTACACTTCCTGTTGTGAAATCCTTCTCTGTCTCACTGAATTGCTCATTTTCAAGTGTTCAAAGAAGATATTTTTGGCATCCTGTTCCTTTATTGTCATGTTTTGTCCTATCCTCTATTAAACATGCCAAGTTCATCACTTTCATTGACTGGTAACCTTCTGTTACTGACACAAACTTATGACATGTGTATGGGTGATCTTAGTTGCAAAGGTCAAGCTTAGATACTTGGGTGGCTCATTTCATTGTGTTTAAGTTAGGATGTGCCAAGGCTCTTGGAGATCTGTCCCTCTGTTGTCATGCAATGTCCTATTCCATATCAAATACCTATGAGCGTGTGAGCTTAAAATTCACTCTTTGTGAGCATTTGAGGGAGTGAAACTTCAGGTGCATGTACAGCACGAGGTATAAACACAGCTGAAGACAATTCATTTTTAAAATCAAGAGAATGGACAAATTTCCACAGTTTTCATGCATCTCTACTCTTAAATATGTAAATATACCAATTAAAAACCTGTGTCTGAAGTAAGAATTGCAGCCCTCATTTGTACTTGTAAATCAATGAGAGAGAGAGAGAAAGAAATTTAAAGTGAGGTCTTTTAACTATTTGTATATCACAATAGCAGAACTTTAGGAAATAAAGCAGTGTAAATAACATTGCTCTGGTTCGGGTAACGTTTTCACTGTCCTATTTTTATTCATGAACTATGCATAAAGACGAAAGTGAAGTACGCAACCCAGTAAGGATCTTTCCAGCCTGTAAGCTTTCCTTAGGGCACATGAACTATATAATCTATAAATAACTTGTCTATAGCCAAGATAAAAATAACTTGAAAAAGGTAAAAACTGCTCAACTATGCTGCTCTAGTAACAAGCCTATTTTGTCCTTAAATATGACACACTATTTCAGAATTTGTTTTTAAAGTCATCTGTTGGTGAGATGAGAGCACAGAGGCAATTTCTGCTCTCCCATTTGACTCCTACCTGCACTACTACTTTTAGTTTCTGACTGCCATCAAACACTTTGGGAATTTAATGCAAATCAGAAGCATTAACTCAGCCCCAGATAGCCTTAAAAAGCAAAGTGCTTAAATATAAGCAGTTTTCTGTAGTTAATGATTTCTTTCTCCATCTGAACAATGCATGGTCCAGGTGAAGTGCTGGACCGGTGTACTGTATGTCGGTCATAACAAAGCCACACACCTTAGGTTGACCTCCTAATGCTTCAGTTGACCATGATGGGAAAAGACTGGTTAAAAGCAATGGTATTTATGAGTGTTAGTGTTACCCGGGGTTCTTTCAACCCAAACCTCTTGGTAACTTTTACTCTCTGCAAGGTGGTGTCAGGAAATAATTCAGGGGAGACACGGTCATCCAACCTATAGATGGATGGTACAAACAGGACAACACAAGAGTGCTTTCACTTAAAGCTAAACTTTACTTAGTCTCAAGCACTTACACACGTCCGCAACAGATTAGTAAACACCTCCACCCTCGATAATTACCGAAGTTGAATGTGGCTCTCGAGTGACACTGGGCAGGCTTCCGATGGCCAGTCTTCCATCTGCTGGTGGGGACGAAGATGCGTCCAGATGTGAAGAGTCCTCAAGGAGTCCTCGAGGCATCCCTCCAAGTGTTCTCAAAATTGTCTCCCTAACTCAAACTTTCCTTCCCTATTTATCCATTAGTATTACAATAACATGTCACTCAAAAACTTGTTAAGCAAGCACTTTCTAAAGGTTAGGCAAGAGGTTTTCTTCTGATCATCACTTTCACCAGATGCGTTTTTTTCTTTTTCAGAGACTTCATTCTCAGGGGCCCTGCTAGATATGTGTCTTAGGGCATTTAGACAAACGTCCTGTTTTTCTAAATGTATAGCTCAGCGATTTCACTAGAGATTTGTGCCTCAGGAAGGACGCGGGGTCAAGCTGCCCTCTCTGTGGCACCCAAACTCCCATTTTTTCCTGACTGTGGTCTAGGTCTAATTTGGGCCCATTTGCTTGGTTGCTAAAGTTTAATCAGTAAGCAATAGTGGTTCAGGCACATTACTGGATTTGCTGAAATCTCCCTGTACATTAGGGCTTGATTAAGAATTGACTGGATTGATGGGAAAGACAACGCTACCTGCAGGGAGCTTTGAATTGGTGCTTTATTAATGCCTGATGAAAAGGGAGATAAAGGACTTCAAGATGGGTGGAAGATGGGCTGGAAGCCCAACGGATTCTAGAGGGCACTGCAGAACACAGAATCACAGGACTGGATGGGACCTTTAGAGACCAGTAGCCTGCACTCATAACTGGGGACTGGACATGATGGTACAGTAGTTAATGCAACTAAAGAAAACCTAGCTCTTATCAACTAAATGGATCTCAGGAAAATGCAACACAGTCTAGGCATTGATGAAGTCCCAAGGGAACTGGTGCTGGATATGACAGTCCTTTGTTTTAAATGCAAATAGATGGCTGTGGAGGAATTAAACCATTACATATTTTCTTAGTAGCCTCCAGGGTAACAGTTTTCCTCTCTGTATATAGTTTCACATCACTGTTCGGATGCCAGAACTCTCATACACTTTCCCCCACTGCTGACATCAAAGCTGTCCTTGTTTTTCACCCTGAAAATCTGGCCCACTTCAGGTGGGGAGTACAGAAGTGAAAGTGCTGCCCATGGGGCCTTTTCCTCCCTTTTCTCTAGAGGTGTGGTAGCCCATCTGGGAGTCATGGGGTCTGCTTGGTGAGAAGGGAAGAAGCTGGGGACAGGAAGATCCTTGGGGAACAGGTTTTCTCAGTTATGTATGTCCAACTGTAACAATATGATTTTTCTGTAGCCATATTGGAAGGCCTAAACTAAACCCTTCTTCTGCAGCCAGACTGAAGGGCAGCAGCCATTAGCTGTAAAGCCTGGAGTCACAGCCTCACATTCCATCTACATTGCATTAAAATAGTGTCACACTAGGTTGTGAGAAGGGGATCGTATCCTAATGGCACCCACTGTCACCAGATAAGGAACAGATATCAAGAGGGGTAAAGAAAATTTAGTTTCTTGCCAGATGAAATGCTGTTAACTGTCTATCAATAGTTGTGGTTGTGGAATCTGCATTCTATGATTATTGTCCTCACTTTCCTATTGTTTGTCTGTGTGATCTCTGTCTGGTTTGTAACTGTTTCTGTCTGCTGAATAATTAATTTTGCTAGGTATAAATCAACTAAGGTGATGGGGTAGGATTGGTTAGGTAATTCTGTTACAATATGTTCTGATTGGTTAGTAAAAATATACTAAAATAATTGCTTAAGGTATAGCTAACCAGGACTCAAGTTTCACTATATAAACTGGGGTCCAAGAAGAAAAAGAAGAAAAAAGGGGAAAAGCAAAAGGAGAAGACGAAAAAGGAGGGCGGAGGAGGGGGGAAGAAGAGAAGAAGAAGGAAAAGGGAAAGGAAGAAAGGAACACCAAGAAGAAGGAGGGAAGACCTGGAAGAAGAACTCACCTCCAAGACCCAGCCTAAGACCAGAGCTGCCAGGACTCCTCTGCATGACTGTGATGTGCAGCAGCTAAGATCCAGAGAGACTGACCTTGCCTGGCCAACAGGGGAAGTCTGCCTGCCCATATCAGGATCGGTGAGCATAGCACTGTGTGCTTAGCATGTGTTTTCTGCTTGCTTGGGAATTGTCAATAAATAGAGAATAAGAATATTACTGTGTAAGGCTCTTTCAGTGGCAAAAGATCCTGTAAACCTGCAGGAATTTATGCTCTGAGCCCTAGGAACTAGGTAAGTGGAGGGGGTGTTTAAATTAACAGAGTTGCACCTTGAGCCCTAGGAATTGGGTAAAGGTGTGTGTCCCTAAAGTGTGGAAGGGATAGAGAAATTTGTGCGGGTAACACAATCAGATAATACAATCACTGCTGTACAGCCATCCCCACATACTCTAATCTTGCGGGAGTCAGTTTTAACCTCACACTCTATTCATTGCAGAATCTCTTTACAGGATGTTTTGAGGGGCAGTGGATATTGGGATAAGTCCTGTAGCAATCTAGCTACATTAGCAGAGGGATGCCAGGCAGCTGAGTGGGGAGTAAAGAGGCACGAGGTCTGCTGACTGGCCAGCCCTAGTGTCTGCCAATGGTGGGCGGGGCCGGGGGGAGGAGGTTGAGCCCTCTTTTTGCAAAGCCTACATCCTTGAGGAAACATCTTTATGAAGAATCTCAGGGCATCCTACCCAGTAGATGGGCTCCTCTCACTTAGGCCTCTGCTCCTGCTCCTACTAAAACTACAAAGGAGTAGCATGGGAGTTCTTACACCGGCACTCGATTTGGGACATCTGAACTTCAGAAACTTGCTTAGAACCATATTTTCTATTGAGCAAGGCCACAGACTGCCTCAGAGTGCTATATAAAACTCTCCCTATTAGTGTTTTACATTGTGCTGATTTCCATTCATCTGGCACAAGAAGTCACATTTTTTTCACCACTTATATGTTCTGCCTTATTTCTAATGTGAAAGAATGTAACTTTCAAGTCCATTTATTTGATATGATTTATTAAGAAAGTACATCAGTTTCACTAAACTAATTATCATAGGCAAATGACTTGTCATAAAATTAATGTACCTAGTAAGAAAAAAGTTATCATTTAAATTCATTGGTTCCTCTTTTTTTTCTGTAATTACTTCTAGATATGTGAATGAATACAATTAGTGAGGAAGAGTAAAAAGGAAAGTGAACTTGATTAATATTTTCTTCTTCACAATGACCCCTTTTCTTGCAACTTTTATGCTTATGACAAAAGGTGGCGGGAAATTAGACCCTTATCATTATTTTTTTCCTTTTTAGACCAAATTTAAAGAGATACCATCAACATGAAATCTAATTAAAAAAAGTTCAAAGAAGTTTCTTTGTGTTATGAATGGAGCTGCTTGGAAAATGATTTTTATGTGAAAAATTTGAACAAAAATGAAAAAAAAAGTTAAGAGGAAAATTTTGACTTTTCAAGCCAGAGTAGAGAGCTTGTAAGGGGCCTATGCGCTGCTCATGTCCAACTCAAATGATGCTGAGCATAACTTCACCCACCAACTGTACAACGAATCTCAGAAAATGCATTAGAAAAAAATTGTATCTTTTTTGTGGATAGTCCTCAACCTGACAAAGGGTGAAGTTTATTGAAATTATTCTCCCAGCAGTAATTTACTGAGAGTCAGATCCTTAGCCTGTGTAATGTGCAGATCTCTATTAGCTGAGGCTCTTCTCCCATAGTGTTGGAGGTACTCAATAGTAAGCAGTGATATGTCATGGCTCCTTCCCCACTCTGGCACGATAAATGCAGGAGTGGGGGCCAGCAAAAGTACCCCAAAACCTTATCTACCAGGCTTTGGTATAAAATTCCCTCCCCCCCAAATCTTAACAACCTAGTTTTTGGGAATAAAATCTCTGATGCCACCACCCAAATATTAATAAAGAAAATCAGGGGAGAGACTACTTGGGAAATCTCACCCCTTAAGTACAAACTAGGACACAACCATTAACCAATACCAGGTTAATAAAAATAAAAGAGAAAACTTTTATTATCACCACAATATTCCTGTTGTAAGCATAATGACTAGATGGAAAAGTAACAAAATAATATACTCGTGGAGAAACTCCATGGGCCTAGAACTTAATTACAAAAGAAAGCAAAAACATCAGATCCCATTTCCCAAACCATAAAATAATAAAACCTAACGGATTTATCTAAACTTTACCCTACTTACAGAAAGTGAAGTACTGTTTCTTGGAGAGAGAGACATGTCCGTCTCCTTCAGTAGCTGGAGGGAACTCTCCAAGACCCAAGGAGGGAAACCCAAAAATTCCTTTTTCCTAGTTTGAAAATTCCTACCTACATTCCTATTGGCCAACTCTACCTGAGTTAGGTACAGTTAACCCCTTAGTCCCCAGGCTGCTGGTTAACCCTCATGATCATGACATACCCTGTCAAAGTGAAATATGAACCTTTTGGGAAGTGCAAAAAGTGAAGTGAAAAAACAAATTGACAGAGCCAAAAAAGTACCCAGACATGAACTACTTCAAGACAGACTCAAAAGAGAAAATAACAGAACTCCACTTGTTATTACCTATAGTCTACAACTCAGACCCCTCCAACGCATTATACACAATCTGTAACCCATCTTGGAAAATGATCCCTCACTCTCTGAGGCCTTGGGAGAAAAGCCAATTCTTGCTTACAGACAACCCCCAAACCGAAATGAATTCTTTCCAGTAACCATGCCACACAACCACATCATAAGCATCCAGGAACCCAGACCAGCAACCAGCCACAGTGCCAACTCTGCCCACATATCTATACTAGCGAATTCATCACTGGAGCCAACAACATAAGCTACCAAATCATAAGGTCATTTGACTGCACATCCAGTAATTTGATCTATGCCATCAAATGCCAGCAATGCCCCACTGCTATATATATTGGACAAACTGGGTAGTCTCTGCGGGAAAGAATCAATGGAAACAAATCAGATATACGTAAAGCAAACATACAGAAACCTTTTGGGGAACACTTTAGTCTTCCAAATCACTGTTTAAAAGATCTTCAAGTGGCTGTCTTGTCAGAAACCAGTTCTAGTAGCCAGATACACAGAGAAACATTGGAATTAGAGTTCATCCTCAAATTCAATTCACCTGCTAATGGACTCAATTGTGATGAAGGGTGGTTGGGGCACTATCAACTTAACACTTGTTGAAGGTGCAAACAACTCTTTGTGTAGACTCCTATGTCAGGAAGGATACTATCAATTGACTTTGATTCTAATCTGCTTCGTTTTAACTACCTAATCTTCAGATACTTACGGTTTCCCTCTAGCTCTCTGTCTCCCCCCGCCCTTTTCCCCTTCCCCCTTCTCTCCTATTTATTTTGGGTTTGCACATCCTAAACTCAAAACTCTGGTCATCTGAAGAAGTGGGCTATGCCCACGAAAGCTCATGATACCATCTACATGTTTTGTTAGTCTATAAAGTGCTACCAGACCATTTGTTGTTTTTTCTGGACAGACTAACTTGGCTCCCCCCTGAAGCTTTTGGGAAGGGTTTCTTTGGAGAAGCTGCCTAAAACCAGGTCAAGTATCAAATGTTCCATCAATAAGCTATTCTCAGTGAAATAATCAGACACATTAGGCATTATCTCATGTTCAGTAACCCTGGAAATCTGCTTCAGAATTTGGATTCCAAGCAAAAGCAGTCTTTGTTTGTAGAGCAGAGTAAATCTGCCTGTGTTATTGTCCTCCACATCTTGCAGTGTTTACAGCATTATCTTTTTCTGTGTCCTATAACTATGATAAAAATAGTTAAAATTAAGTGAAACTCAGTTTGAAACATTACATTAATGCACAGTTATGCTTGGGGAAAAGTCAGTGAGAACTCCTATAGGGTTACAGCTATTGCAGAAATAAATGCATTATGTCAGGAATGGACTGATACCCTCCTACATCAGCAGCTCACCATGGGTAGCCACTGAGTCACTGTGGCAAGCTGCTCCAGATAGGAGTTGCCAATTCCTCCAGGAGTTAAAGGCCTCAGTACTGACAGCTGCTCCAGCCCTTCCGCTGTGGAAGAAGTCACGGGGGTCTTGGGAAGTCACAGAATTTATTGCCTGCATGACAGAATTGTATCCTTAATTATGATCTACAATACATGGGGAAGAGATTTCTGATGGGAGATGGGTCTTTAATCAAGCAGAATAAGGCATAATGACATCCAATGGTTAGAAGATAGTGACAAATTAACACTAGAAATAGAGCACATTCTTTTATCACTGAGGAAGGTAACCAATGGAATGACTTACCTAGGGATGTTGCAGATTCTCCATCACTTGAACTCTTTAAATAAAGGCTGGATACTTTTCCAAAATACATGCTACCAAAAGTTGTGGGCTTGATGCAGGATCCACTTGGTGAAATTCTAGGGCCTGTGTTATGGAGGGTCAGAGGAGACTTAGACAGGATAATCATCATGGCTTTAAAATCTACTTAATTTAAGTGAGAATCAGGCTCTAGTTGTTCAGCATCTAAAGAGCTGTTTGTGTGGTACTGGTGGCTCTGACTGGTGTGCACACAATATCCATCCTGTTTTTCTTCCTATCCCTCATACATCATAGTCTATTGTCTTCTTAAAGCTAAACTCTAAAACACTTACTTCATAGCTCCTTATTCCACAAACAGTCCCGCTTAAGTAACACTGTGAGTAAGAATGGCAGAATCTGGTGGAGTTATTTCCACTAAAGGGATGTTTATGTTTCCTGCATGAATCATGTTTTTGACCTTTTGGGAGTTCTCTGTCACAAATTGTGTCCCATATTCAGGCCTGATAGTTTTATAAGGAATGCTGGTAAGACTTCCCCTGAGAAGAAGGAAGCTAGATTCTATAGATGTGACATTAAATATAAACGATTTCAATGAAGTCTTATTTATAGCAGCATATATGGGGATTCTGTGTGCATTATGTATGAAAGATACATAGGACATTCCTGCTAAAATTATTCAGGGGGAAAAATCCTTAGTGACTATGTAGCAATACACCAGAATTCCGGGACGTGGCAGTGGAGTCTTTGGGCACAAGACTAGAGAGGAACCCTGTCACTTCACCAGCCTATGCATTGGCTTAGCATTATCAATTCTCTTATAACATGTTTATTCCTCTAAGAGTGAAAGCAAATACCAAATTGTAGCCAACCTAGCTCCAGAACCCCAACATGTATTTATGTGGCCACAGGGAGAACAGTGCTGCAGCTGCCACCTACTCTCAATGTTTTGGTGAGGTGGAGGCAGTTTCATGAGTCCTTCGGAGGAGGAAGATGTACCAGATTGTGATGGGGTGTCCCAGCCCCACACTGAACAAGGGAAAGCTAACCAGGTCTGCTGGGCTGAGAAGGCCCCTCCCCTGGCCTTTATACCAGCCCTGCTGGGCATGCTCCAACTGCAGGGCAGGTATAAAGGCCAGAGGAGCAGCTCAGTTGGGGTGGACCTCTGAAGGGGAAGGAGTTCCTGCAGGACCGCAGGAACACCGGAGCTACAGCCCCGACCACCGCGCCGACACCAGCCTCTACACCAACCGCGGCTTGCAGCTATCCTAGTCAAAATAGTGGTGAAAAGTGAGCTTTACAATTTGTCATCCTTTCTCACTAATTAGATGTGACCACAGCACCTCTGGACCAAAAAACCTTCTCAGTGAAAACTATATTGAAACTGATATATCTTTGCAAAACATTTCAACTGTGATAAAAAAAACATGTTGTGTTGAAAACATTCTGACCAGCCCTACTCTTAACCTCTTCTTGGATCAATTAAAAAGATTAAATATCTTATTCTTCTATATTTTACACATACTTTAAGGCTCCTTTTACTCTGCCAGAGTTGTATAAAGAGATGGACCTTAGAGTAAAGGAGAATCGAGCCCCCTAGTTCATTGTGCAATTGTAACCACCACCAAGACGGATTTGAACCTGGGACCTCACTCTAGGAGCCTCTACCCTCTGAGCTAAAAGCCAGCTGGCTTCCAGCCCATGCTGTAGAGGTCTCTTGATCTTAACTGTTGCAGTGGTCTAGGTGCCACTTGCAGTACTCAGTAACCACACTAGGTGTGTGGGTTACACAATTTCTTGGGTAATATGGACCAGACCACTTTAATCTCTGTCCCCCTAAGCCAGAAGATGAAACAACCATAGACCACTGGTGTTTATAAAAGCAATATATAGCTTTACTCAATCTCTAATTTTCAGTTTTACAACTGAAAAATTCATCTGCATAATTTATCAATTAGCCTGAAAATCTACCAAATGCGTGTTATTTCAGTATCTTTGAGCTGTAAACAATTAAGTTAAAATACAGATGGTGTTATTCAGGTTTCCTTTACTGCAGTCTGCTCAGACCACTACACGCTATATTTTGTGCTCTGCACCAGTGCAACACTATGCTTGCAAAGCTCTTTGTGGGAACTAATGAATATAAATGGTAAAGCTGGTTTGTGAATAATAAATTCCTACAGTTTGGAGTTTGGAGCTCAGGTGTCTTTTTAGTATGCACTAGACACCAAAGGGTCCCTGGAAAGCAAGCTGCCTAATCCAGTTTAGCAGTGTGGAGAACATATTATAGTTCATCATTAAAATAATAAACATTTGAAAGTGACCATAAATAAAAATGCCCTTACATGAAACTCATGATTTGCCAAACAAAACCCATAAGGCAATAGAGCCATAGAGTCTAAAGCAGTGTTTCTCAAACTGCAGTATATGGATCCCCAATTTCAATGTGGTCTGGGAAGCTGCTTCTGATGCAGTTGAGGATATGACTCACTGCTTGTAGAGTGATGCTTCCTGCTCCTAGTTTTTACCCCTGTGAAAGTCTCTGTAGAGAACATGGCTACTTCATACCTGTCCTATGTTTTATGTTTCTTTGAGGTGTATTTAACTGTTATATTTGCTGATGACCTAATGATTGGGCTTGGGAATTACTACTCAGCATTGGCCTGACTGCTCCAATTGCAGGTCGGTTTTTGAAAGTCCTCTCCTCCTACAGTGATTAAAAAATGTGTTATGTTTACTTGTTCACTGGGTCTAAGGTGACCTTTGTTCGCTCTTCCAGAGGCCTGATCCAAATGCAAGTGAAGTCAATAGGAGTATTTCCATCAACTTTGAGGGGCTTTGGATCCACCCCTAATGTTGAAAGCAAAGGCTGATCCATATGTAAGCCTCCCCTTTAAAATGTGTACCAAACTCTACACGTTTTCTGGGGTTACTCTCACTTCAGCCTCCTTAAACTTCCTTAGCCTCAGTTCAGATTCTGGCTTAGCCTCCATGTGTTCTTTTCTGCATCTCAAGGTTTTTACAACCTCACCCATTTTATTTCCGGTACCTCTGTTCAACTCTTATCTCTTCCCACTTGTCTGTAAGTGATGAGTGATTGAGTTAATGTAATTTGATCCATGAAATGATTTTAAGTATAAACTATTCTTCCTCCAAATGACTTCTAGCATTACCCCACATTTTTGAATCTGTGCTGGTTAGTATACTAAACCGGAAGGCTAAATTCTGAGTTCCATCTGCTCCCCTCACTAAAGATCTTCATAGAGTCTTTTCCTCAAATGATAAATCTACAGAAAAGCAGTAGATTTTCCATTTATAATGAATGACTTGCCAAAATAAAATTTAAATAAATATTTGTTTAAGCAGAGTTGTAATCTGCCCCTCACTCCAAATATGTTTTGATACAGCTCTTGCATTATAGCAGTTGCAAAATTTCATACTTGGTACTTTGCCAGTTTCACTCTAAAGAGAGTTTCAGGAAGGGTTGATAGCCAAAATCCTGCTTGGAAAGAGCACTTTATTGTGTCCAATGACACTGTCAAAGCTCTCTTATTCCCAGTATTCAGCCCGTAATGAATACCAATACCTAGATCTAATTATGGATACTCATATATTTAAAATGAACACACTTAGAGCCCTTAAACATCTCCTAGATGTTTACTTTCTTTTTCTGGAAATCTTTAAGATTACAACATGTTTAAACTATATAAGGAATAACTGTTATGCACGCTAATCAGAGGGTAACATATGCCATATGCCAATTTTTAATTCTTCTTGAATAAATCTTAATTAGGTAAAATGTAACCAAGCTAAGAATTTTTTTATTCTGAAATTGGTAGCAAATTAACTGTGAAAGTTGCATCATCCAACATACTAACGAGAATAAAGAGCTACTTGTTTTTGGCAAGCTGGTGAAAGCACTGTACTTCTAATTACCTCTACTATTAGTGAAGTGCTTTAATCCAGTGATGATGATGGTAATGATTTAGGTGATCTCAGTGCAATTCTTTATAGAGCTCTTCATGGCAGACAAAACCACACACACAGTGTGACATAGTTCAGCACAATGGACAGTTTCTGCCATTGGAGAAGGCAGAACTGCTCTGAAATGGTAGGGATGCTGCAAGCGAGGATTAAGGAGCATTGAATGAACTGTATGTTCTAGTTTTATAAATTCCAGCTTCATAGGCTCTGTCTAAACAGGCCTGGCTCACACAATAGATAGATAAGATGACAGCGAACATTCCCTTGTATCTGGGTATACTTAAAAAAGAAAGAGAAAAGATAAGCTTAAAGAAAAAGTAAAACATTACCTACCTTTTATTAAAAATCCAAACCAAATGTATTTAAAAAAGGTCTTTTAAAAATGAATCTTGCATAGTATTTAATATCTCTTCTTCATTCATATACATTAAAGTGCTTTTTGAAACAAGAGTATATATCCTTAAATTTATTTCACAGGTGGGTAAATGGGACACAGAGTGCTGAAATGACTCGCTGAATGTCCCACACAGAGTCTATAGATGAGACAGGAAAAAAAAACAACACTGTCTTCTAACGCCTGATCTTGTGCTCTATTAATTGGATCATAATGTGTCCCCCAAATGAGCTCCTTCTTGTCTTGTATAACTCTGATCCTATATGATTAGCTCTTTTATGGAGTGCACCTGCTCCACAAATCTTCAAAGCAAGCTTCGCTGGTGTTCTAGCTTTTGGACTGCTCTTGAAATTCAGCATGCCGCATAACTTGGGAGTTCAAGAGTCAGTAAGGGATTGATTTTTTTTTCATAGAAAGAAATAACTCAAAAGTACAGTCTGGCTGAGATTTAGCTGTGTGGCTGAAAAAACCCCTACAACAGTGACATATCAAGTTTGGTGCATTTCACATGTGAAAATGAGACCATATGGGAAAACAGACGAATCTACAGAAGGGGGAATATTTGGAAACCCTGTCGGTTCTGTAACATTCAGGAAAGTGATATAAGAAACGTAGTGTAATAGTCTGGAATATGAGTTTTGAAATGTTCTCTTTTTTTTGCATTTAAAAGATATTGATTTGTATTTTGAGAAGGGAAAGGAGAAAAGTGTTTTGAATAAAACTATGGTTCAAATTCAATACTAAGATCAATGGAATTATACTTATTTACACCAAGGGTGGCTATAGCTCTCTATACCTGGGTCTAAAATCAATCTTTAGTATTTCAGTAAGGCTACGTCTACACTGCAGGCTTCTTGCGCAAGAACTGTTTTGCGCAAGAGTTTTTGCTCAAAAGGTCTTGCGGAAGAGTGTGTCCACATTGCCATGTACTTTTGCGCAAGAGCATCCATGCCAGTGTAGACGCTCTCTTGCGCAAGAAAGCTCTGATGGCCATTTTAGCCATAGGGGTTTCTTGCACAAGAAACCCCTGTTGTGACGGCGCATCAGGGAGCCCCCCTGACCCTGCATCCCAATCTGCAGCAAGCTGTGACTCTGCCAGCTAGTAGAATAGAGAGGGTTTATTGCTGCTCCGAGATACAGCACGGCATAGGACCGATGCAGGCATAAGAGGATAGGTGGACAGCCCCAGTTCCCTTGGGGAAGGGGTTATAGGCCCCTGAGCCGCCCCCCCCACACTGGTTAGTCTGCTTCCCCAAGCTCTGCCTGTCCAGCTCCCAGGCCCTGCCCCCGAGCCAGGTGGCCATCTCCTCCTTCCTTCCTTTGTCCCTCCCTCTGGGAAGAGCCTTGTTTTCTGCTCAGGCTGGGACTAGGTGTCTGGGCCAATACACATGTGGGGTGAGACAGTGGGGATCACACATCACAGCACAGTCAGGTGGGGACACCGGGTTACAAAGCAGATAGCCCCCCACTATGTCACACCCGTCCATACTGCCTTCTTGCGCAAGAGCTCTTGCATAAGAGGGCTTATTCCTCGTGGGGAGAGGAATAACTCTTGTGCAAGAAGCCCTCTGTTCCGATGTTTTACTGTAAATTTACTTGCACAAGAACGCGCGTGCAATGTAGACACTTCGCAAGTTTTTGCGCAAGAACGGCCATTCTTGCACAATAAGCCTGCAGTGTAGATGTAGCCTAAGGGTATTCCGAAATAGTTACCCTGTGTCTCCACAAGCCGCCTGATATTTTGAAATATTTTTGGAAATAACGGGCACACTATTTTACCATTGCTATTAACCACGTTGACCAAGGGATAAGGGATGGCCTGAAATAGCATGTTAGTTCAAAATTTGGCTCTATGTAGACTCGCCAAACTTCAAAATAAGCTATTTCGAAGTAGATTCAAAATAAGAAATGCTATTTGTGTAGTGCAAATTGTGTATCTTATTTCGAGTTTAGGGTGCTGTGTAGATGCACCCTCAGAAACAAAGAAGAGTTTTATGGCTAAAACAATGGTCTAGGCTGTAAGTTCCATACTTGGCTCCAAAAAACACTTCCTGTATAATAATTTTCTTGAAAGTATATAGTCCCTCTGTGAGTCAGTTCTAATTTACAGAGTGTGTGTAAGTGGTTGAGAGGGATACCCTGTGTTAAGGCTGTTCCCCACTCTGGCACTCTGAATGCAGAAGATGGGTGCCTGCAAGAGACCTTAAAAATACCTTGCCTCTATAAGCTTCTGCTTAAAAGCTCCCCAAGGTCCCCAGGCTGCCACCACTAAGTAAAAAACCCTTTCTTTTTGAGCCCAGGATGAAGCATTTGGAACTTCTTCCAGAGGGGAACCTCTAAGTTCTTTTATTACAACAGAGCTTGAAAAAAAAAAGAAAAAGAAAAAAAAGAAAGAGAAAACAAATTGCAATTTCTGATAGCTGACCTCTCAGTCTTAGGCATGTACACACAGACCTCCTGTTACCTTCCAGGACACAAGAATCAAATCATCACCGTAGAAAAGGTGATTTTATTAATAAAACAAGAAATATATACTTGATAAAGCACATTTGGTTGCTAAGTGTTACAGAGCAACTGAGAAAAGAACAGATTAAAACACAGATAAAATATCTCTGGGGTACAGGTTAAAATACAATGTATGGCTGGGCACATGAACTTAGCACAGAGAAGTTTAACCAAACAACAAAACAAAGAAAATAACCTGATTGCATCTAAAATGACATTTCCCTCTCTACTCATGATCTGTGTTTCAAGATCTAGTCCATTTCCATGCCTAGTATTCTTTGCAGGCACAATAGTTCTGCCTGGTTCAACTCATCTTGTTCCCCCAACTCCTGGCTTAAACTCACACAAAGGAAAACAACAGGCAAGTATATATTTCAATTCAAATCTCAATATCTTCTCCCATTCACTCTCATGGCTCTCTGACAACACCCCTTAGATACGTGAGTTTAACCCTTTAATCACCAAATGCTGTGATGTTCAGAAAAGGCCTGCACTCCTCCTATCCATCACACCCTGTCATGGAGATGGGCACCTAAATCCAAGCTTCAGGGAGGCACCTGTCTCTGCTAGCAATCCACAGCAGGGGACTCCTCTCCTGAAGTCAGGAGGCTTAGGCACCTAAGTCATTTCTTGCAAGAAAGAGTTAGATTCCTGCCTCACTTCATGCACAATGGAAGAGGACGAGCTCATAAGAACACAAGAATGGCTCTACGGGGTCAGACCAATATTCTGCCTAGCCCAGAAGCCTGTCTTCTGACAGTGGCCAGCATCAGGTACTACAAAGGTAATGAATAGGGCAGTCATCAAGTGATCCATCTCCTGTCATCCATTCCCAGTTTCTGGCAAATAGAGGGTTAGGGACACTCAGAGTATATACTGCATCCCTGTTCATCCTAATAGTCATTGATGAACCTATCCTTCATGAATGTTGCTAGTTCTTTTTGAACCCTCTTATAATCTTGGCTTTTACAATATCCTGTGGGAAAGAGTTCCACAGGTTGATTGTTGTGTGAAAAAAAATCCTTTTGCATGTTTCAAACCTATCTGTTAATACCATTGGGTGACCCTTAGTTCTTGTGTTGTGAGAAGGAGTAAATAGTATTTCCTTATTCACTTTCACCCCCACCATCTTAGGCCCGGTCTACACCAAAGGGGAAAGTTGACTTAAGATCATTTGTTCCCATTGACCTCCTGCAGTGTGGACAGATAGGTCAAATCCAGCTACATTTTTAATGTAGCTGGAGTTGCATATCTTGTCGACTTCCCTTACTCCTCGTGAGGAGCAGGGCTATCTATGGGGATGCTCTCTCAATTTGAATTAGTGGGTTTTCACTAAACCTGCTAATTCAAACCCTAGAAAATCAACTGTGGCTGCGTAGATCTTCTGAGTAGTGTAGACAAGCCCATATATGCTTCTATCAGATCTCTCCCACCCTATAGCAGTCTAATTTACAAGCTGAAAAAGCCCAGTTTTTAAAATCTCAGCTATTAGCCCAGTGGTGAGAAAACTCCTCAGGAAGATGGGAGACCCAGGAGCAATTCCCTCCTCTGCCTGAGAGACAACAAAGGATTAGAACAGCCCTCTCCCATAAGCATGTTCTAACCATTGAGCTATGACATAGTCTCATGCTGGGCACCCTTAATTTCCCCTGGTGAAGCTGTTCCACTTTCAATAAATACTTAGAATTTCTGAGCTGAGGAGAGAATGAGACTCTAGAGCCTTGGGGCTAAGGCATGCATATGGGAGACCCTGTCTCCCTGCTCCAATGAACCTTTAAAATTGTTTGCTAAACGGAACAGCTTCAACTAGAGCCTCACCTCAGAGTCTTGAGGCTAAGACTGCAGCTAGAGACTGCCAAATATGGAAGGAAGTGGTGAAGACTCTATGCACCATATGAAATAAAGAGGCATAAGTCAGATCATGGCTGGGAAGGTCAGGTGATGTCAATAAAGTAAAAGACTACTCTAAGCCAGCGATGGCCTGTCAAACTGATGTCAAAGGATAAGGGTGCTGGGATTATATCTGACCATTTTTGACTTTCCTAACCCTGTCTGAACTGGAGGCAGCTTTTTAGTGGGAGATGAAGCAAGGCTCAAACTTGGTGGCTCCATGATTTTTCAACTCTTGAAAGGTGGGAGACCTGTGTTCAAATCCTTTCTCCCCCTTAGGCAAAAGAGGGGACTATAAACATAGATCTTCCACCTCCCAGGTGAATGGGCCAGTTGCTGGGCTAAATGTTCTAAGGTGAGCTCCACCACCTTTTCCTCCTCTGCCAGATTTTGAATGGGACCAGATCCAGTAGGCTACCTCTAAGGATGCTTGTGACAGATATCACAATCCCATGCCATACGTTTGGGGCCATATTATTTTAGATGTAAGTATCACTATTCCCTCTAATTTTTTCCATCCATGTGCAGATCTTCTAAGTTCTAGGCTAGTGCCCTATCCACAGGACTATCCTTCCTGTGAGCTGATATTGGGTAATACATTTCTCATACAACATGGTTGACATGAATAACAATTATTTGTGGTGATATTTATGGAAAGTATAGTTTGTATATTAGTATATATGTAGTAATATAGTACCAATTTCATTAGCAAAAGTGCTTGTTTTTAAATGAGGCAATTATGAAACACAGCAATTTTTTTCAGAGAAATTACCCTGGTTCATAATGAAATGCAAGAACACCCACATTTCCAGTAGTGTCACTTTTCACAATTATATTTTTTACACCTTTACCTTGCAGCTGTAGCTTTCATTTTTAAGTGGGGCTCAAATGAACCCAAGGATGAAAGGGAAAAAATGTGAAACTAATTTCCACCTGGTTTTGGGTTAAACCCATTAATCACTCTGAATTTATCACTACAAGATCAGGGACCTGAATATAGGATTAAATGCACAGCCAGGACCAAATTAAAGAACTCTTATCTCCTGTGCAGTATGGAAATTGCCCCCCTCATCCATAAACTGGATATCAAAGTGCTCCCATCCCACACAGACCCCCAAATACCACACACATAGTTCATCAAAAACAGACCCTGAAATGGTTCACTGACCCCACGTATGTGCCAACAACTCACCACCAGCCCCTACTTATCCTCACAGCACCAGCATGCATCCCAGCAGTCCAGATTTGTATCTGGCTTATCACAGTCTGCAGTACCACAGCTCCATTGGACACTTGCACCCAACATCCTATGTGCTCTCTATCTGTCACTCCACAGGGCCTCAGCACTCCCCACTCAGCCCATGGTGTGCCAACAAGTAAGGGTACGTCTACACTAGCCCCTAAATCAAATTAGCTGGTAAACCTTATTCCACAAGGAATACCACCTAATTCAATTTAGGGCTTTATTCCGCGGAATCCTGTTTCACTGCCGCGTGTAGACACGGGCAGTTACTTCGGGCTAGTCAATTTCTAAAATGGTGACTGGCCGGGAACATGCAAATCAAGTGCGTGATATTTAAATCCCGGGCTTGATTTGCAATTCTGGTCGCCCTCATTAGCCTCCCTAAATCGATCTAGGGGGGCTAGTGTAGACGTACCCTAACTCCCAGCTGCTTGCTTACTGTTTTCATATGTCCTTGGCCACTCACCAATACCCCCATCTTCAGCTCAGCTCTTAGCTCCAGTTTCAGGAACAGAGGGGCTCCTTCTGATACCAACTGCCCAGGTCCTCTGGCTCCCATTGCCTGCCCTGAATGCACGTGGCACTGGGCCAAACTTGAGTGAGTGGTGGTGCATTGCTTCGCTAAAGGTCATAGTGACAGTCAGTTTTGGCTTCCTCCCAGTTGTTTGGTCACCTCTGAGGGAGCCTTGTGTTAGTGCAAGCAGTGCATATTGGTTAATCTGGGCCTGGCCTCAGCTGTGTCTAAGGAGGGGCACAGCTAAAGGCAAGTTTACACAACTGGTTCTGAAAGGATTTTGGGCTGGTATCTGGCTGAATTTAGAAAAGCTTTCTGGCTGTTTAAAAGTTATGCCAGCTGTCTGTGGCTCCAAGGTCCCACCCCAGCAGCTGGGCTGCTGAGGCATAAGGGAGCCCCAGCTACAGGCAGCCAGGGCTGGGATGATGTAGGAACCGAGGCAGAAGGAATTCTCTTGGGGTAGGAGCCACCATCTCTAAGGATGCTTTGTGCCACTGGTGGAGAACAAATCAATCTTTTCATATGGGAGAATCTGGGCAGCACAATTAAGATGTGTGAAAGCTGCTTACATATTTTTATGTTTAACTTGGCATAAGTCATCCTTTTTATTTACCAAAAGGATTTTAAAACACATTGTGTGAGTATCAATATCTAGATAGATAGATAATGCACACATCTTCATATATATTTAAGAGAGTATGTGCATCTGCATGTCTGCGAGTCTGTCCATCTGCATGTCTGGAAGTCCGTTTGTTCAAGAACTCCTCCTAAACAACAAGAGCTAGGACCACCAAAAGTGGTATGTAGCTTCCTCTTATCCTAACTTAAAGCAAGGTCAAAGTTGGGTTATGCCAGGAAAATGGGAAGTGCCTGGAATGGGACTGTTTTCCATAATATGGAAAGGGAGGGGGCTGATCAGAGGAACATTATACTGCAGAGTGACCAGTGGAGGGAGTGAGCGTGAGGGAAAGATATATATAGTGGAGTGGCCACTGGGGGCAGTCACATCAGCAAGAGAGTGGCCAGCTGGGGACAGGGTTTCCCATGTAGGTAGCCACTGGACCAGGTAAGTGGTCACCCTGCCGCAAACAGTGCCAGAGGGGGAGGGAACCCCCCTGCTCAAAGGCCCCACTGCAGTGGCCCCCTTAGGACCACCCCCAGGGACAGGCAGCACAGCTCAGCCCCCCCAGGAGACCCTAGGGCTGGAAACCATGGCCCACCCCCCCTGCAGGAGATACGCCCCCCAAGAGAGATTGGGAATTGCGGCCTGGCCCACACTGGAGATGATCCCCCTGAGGAGAGACTGGCTGCTGAAGCCCTTCCCCACAGACTAGCTGTGGCTGGGGGAGCTGTTGGAGGCCCAGATCTCTACTTCTCCCCCAAAGAGTTGCAGTCTGTGGGAGGTGGCGTGAGCAGAAGGCCTCAGGTCCCCTGGGAGAAGCCCCCAGCCGGAGAGTGCAGCCTCAGTCCCTGAGAGGAGCTACCAGCTGGGGAGTGCAACATCAGTCTCCTAGGAGGATTTGCAGCAGAAGCAATGACACCCTCATCTCCAGACTTAGCTCCCCACACAGCCTTTCAGCCCCCTGACCTGGGCTCCCTGCCCGGAATCCTACAACCCCCCTGTCCACTATCCCAGCTTCCTGTCCTAAATCTTGTAGCCCCACCCACTACTCTGAGTCCCCACTCCCTGCCCTGACTCCAGTGCCCCCACACCCAAACCTCTGCCTGACTTCTGCCCCCAACCCTATCCTGAACTCCACACATACACCAAAACCTGTTCTCTGAGCCCCACTCTCTGCCCTCACTCAGCACCCTCCACCCCTGCCCTGAGGTCTGCATACCTCCCAGCCCCCTGCCCTGACTCCTGAACACCCACCCCCTGCCCTGAGCCCCACAAACACACAACCTCCTACCCTGACTCCTGCACCTCCTACCCCCAGCTCTGAACTTCCCACAACCGCCAACCTGACTCCTGCACTTCCACCCCCTGCCCTGAGCCCCCTTCCATTCTCCACACCTCTCAGGCTTCTGCACTGACTCCTGTACCCCCACTCTCTGCCCTGAGCCCCAAACTCTGCTCTGACTCCGTACTCCCCACCACCTGCCCTGAGCTTCCCACACCTCCCAACCCACTCTTCCCCATACAATCACATAAATAAAGCATGTACATTTTCCTTTTAATGGTTTTTAAAAACCCAAATATTAGTACAGTTAAGGACCCGAGCAATGCTGGATACATCTGCTGCTAGTATATACTATATTGGACTAGGCTTGTGTCCAACACTCTGGCTCCTGAGGGCTGTTAACAAATCATTCAAGTGTCTTCTATGTCAGAAAGTGCTGTGAGATGAGAGAAGCACAAAGAAAGGCTTTTATTGGAAGTGAAAATGCGGTCAGTCATCTGTGAAAAAGTCTATAGCAACAAAACAATAAAATGCAAACCTTGTATCTAAGGGAGGCAATAGTATGGAACCAAGAGTGGTTTTGCGAAAGCTTCCCTGTGTTTTGCTCAGTGACATGTCAGACTCATTATATTTGATTCATTGGTTTCAGTGTCCGGAGCTGAGCACCACTTTCAGCAGCCAATTGTGAAAGACAAAGTGATATGTTGAATAGACAGCTCAGAAGCTGAGATGAGCACCATTGCCTCCGACCTTTTTAGACTTGATCACATGATGAGCTTTAATACAGGCGACATCTTCCAACCTGAGCATGTGCTCCAAGGGCTTGGGTAGTTTTCATTAGACAGCTTTGTTCAAACGGGATTGAGATTCTGTGGGCTATAACTTTGACATGATGCTAGGCATGAATTTGCAAATTGGTTTAGACAATAAGCCATGTTCAGTGTTGCATCTTGACTGAACCTGCTGGTTGCTTGTCTGTAATGATCACAAACTCCCGGTCAACACAGTGTAATCTAATCAGAGTGTTTCCAATTGTGTTCAAATGTAACCCATACACCTGCTGGATGCAGTGCACTGTCTCAGCTAGTGGAACCAAGACCACTTACAGAGAAAACAAGGAATCTGCTCTACAGCCTTAGCTAAGAGCCAGCTGGCTTATGGCTTATGTTCTAAGCTCCAGAGGTCCCAGGTTTAGTTCCACCTGTTTACATTACACAAACATTTTCTAGCAAAAGACAACCTTCCTATGTACCAGAGGGTGCATACCAGTATGTGCCCACTAGCTGCACACATTGTCCATGGAAGTATTGGGTCAAATATTTCAGACTTGTTTCAAGGTGAATGGAGGAGAGAGGTTGTCATTCATCTCAGGATACGTCTACACTGCACCGTTATTTTGAGATAACTAGCATTATTTCGAAATATCAATGTGAGTGTCTACACAGTCATTCCGTTATTTTGAAATAATTTCAAAATAATTGACGGTTAATTCCAAAATCTATCAACCTCATTCTATGAGGAATAATGCCTATTCTGAAATAGCTATTTCAAAATAAGTTGTGTGTAGATGCTCCACCGCTGCTATTTTGAAATAACCCCTTACCCAGGGCCATTTTAAGTTATTCCTCCTCAGTGCCTCCTGGGGCTCTAAATTGAGATAGTACATGTGCATTAAGGAAGCCTGCCTCGGACTAATTTTGAGGCTTCCCTGCATTGTAGACATGCTATTTCAAAATAAGCTATTTTGGAATAACTATTCTGGAATATTTTTGATTTATTTATTTAAATATTTTTACCCCACCTCTCTATTTCAAGGCGGCTTACAAAAATTTTAAACACAATACAAATATATATAAAAATTTAAAGTACGGCCCCCCCAGAGGGACATAAAACCTGCTAAAAAAATATTGAGAAGAGGAACATACACATACAGAAAGTACTGTGAGATGAATAGCTTATTTCGAAATTAGAGTGCAGTGTAGACATACCTTCAGAAACTCATAGACATTAATGTTGGAAGGGACCACCAAGATCACTTAGTCTGACATCCTGCATATTGCAGGCAACAGAACCTCACCCTCCCAGTCCTATAGACCCTAACTTCTGGCCAAGTAACTGAAGTCCTCAAATCATGGACGGTAACAATGAGGAGCTTTGTGGACTGACGGACTGGGCTGAAGTCAGGAATTCCTGAGTTTTAACCCTGGTTTTACATAATTTCTTATGAACTCAAGCAAATCACCTATCCTTATTGTGTTTCACTTTCCCCATCTATAAAATGTGGATGATGATCCCTATTGATTACTTACTTAATGTTTGCTCAATGATAGGAAATACTAACTTCCAAGAAAGATCATGGTGCAAAGACTGGTTTGATGCCCTCCTTTTAGCTGTTTCAGCTGATGTTCTTTAGGTGCAGTTGTACAGCTGCTTCCATTCCCTCAAAGCTACTTATAAATAAGTAGTTCAATGGAAGAGAATGAATAGACAAATACAGTGGTGCCGACAGATTCATCAGGCCCCTTGGCAAGGCAGGATGAGGGACAGCTCTGTGGCCCCAGAAGGGGCCACAAGTGGAAGGGGAGGGACTGGGGATAGCTTCCCCCCGGCAGGCTCAGCACCACCCAGAGCATGCTGCACTACCTCACGCAGTCCTCAGCATTGTCCAGAGTGCACTACACCGGGCTCTGGCAGCGATTTAAAGGGCCTAAGACTCCAACCACCGCTGTTAATGCAGTAGCAATGGCAGTGACTGGGAGCCCAGGGCCCTTTTGAATCGCTGGGCCCTGCGGCAGTTGACGCATTTGCCCCTCCCCCACATATTTCAGCAAAATGTTAATGAGGTAATCACATAAAAATTGTCTTTTAATGAGATACACCCGTATTCTGTAATCTAGATACTGAGCTCTTTCTCAGGAAAAGCTCCCCTTCTACTCAATGGCTGTTTTGCCTGAGTGAAGACTGCAGAGCATGGTCCATAGTTCAGTGGTTTCTTGACTTTCTGATTTTGCTTCCATTTTCTGATGGAATGGTTCTAGGTTACTACTCTGTATGTCTGAAGCAGAGTCATGCCTAAGCAGCAGATGGGTAAGGTCCTTGCTGATTGGACAGAATACTTTTTTTTCCCCTCACAGTGTGACCTTTCCATCTCCTCCACTGTGGAAAGACAAGGAGGAGAGAGGAACGGAGAGAGGTATGGTTGGGAAGGGAGTGTGCAAACTCTCCAGAAGCTTCAAAGCAGCTGCAAGAGGAGCTGCAACAAAGGCAAGGTGGTGGCAGACTCACGGACTGCTTGGGAAGTCA
This sequence comes from Rafetus swinhoei, assembly GCA_019425775.1. Classification (NCBI taxonomy): domain Eukaryota; kingdom Metazoa; phylum Chordata; order Testudines; family Trionychidae; genus Rafetus; species Rafetus swinhoei. The sequence continues at coordinate 18,432,619 of CM033427.1, read as the reverse complement.
TTGTACAGGAAGAATAGGCACCTATCTCAGGCTTTATGAATCATGGTAGTGTTCCTGTTAGTTTCTAGGCACTGAAAAGTTAGGTGTTGTGATGCTGATCATCACAGCGCTTCAGTATTTTTGGGAATGTAACCTAACCTTGGAAGCAGAGCCATGCATTCCATAGGATGGTTTTAGGGTGGTTGCCTCAGGTCCCACACTTTGGGGGTCCCCATTGTGGCCCTCTCAACAATCCTATGGATAGGACCCAGAGGATTACTTGGGGGCCTGGTGTGGGGTGGCAGCAGGGCCCTTGCACTTATTGTGTTGGTGGGAACCAGCCCCAGCAGCCTGCTCCACTCTACCCCGCTGCCCTCTCCCAGCCTGCTGCATTTGGCTTCTCTGTGGTGGGGCAGGGCCTGCAGCAGGGGAATTGTTCTAGGCCCTGCACCCCCAGGGATGTCCCTGCTTGTAAGACAGGTATACTAAGACCTTTCCCTTTCCCCATCATTACTGGAAGCCAGTACTTTTTTTCTGGTAATAGCAACAATAGGCTTTCCTGGCCTAATTTTGTCCTCTAGCCCAAATCTGTCAGCAGCACTCTCCCTGGCTCCACTCCTGCATGAAAAAATGATTGGTGAGAGTGTGTTTGAAGGCATAAGGAAGTACATTAAAAGAACTATACAAAGCCATATTCTATGTGAAAGCAAGCTCTGAATGGCTAGATGGGTGCTAAGTAAGCAGCTGCCATTCTATTTATGAAGAAGTCCAAATCCTGTTCTCTTTTATACAGGTAAAAGCCCATTGAAATAAATGAGAGTGACATGACAGTCAGAGCAGACTCTGGTCCTATGTCTAATTAATGTGGTTAATTAATTATTATCTTACATCTGTCAATCAATTTTGAAACATTTTAAAGAAGCACTCGAGACCCCCTAATTAGATTGATAATGTCATTAATTTTCAAGTACTCCTTGATTCCTCTTCTGATTAAAATTAATTTTAACTCCTCCTCCAATCCTAACTCCCCAGTCTCATGCCAGGAAAGAGGCAGACAGAGAGCTAGAAAGTATAGGTGGACCAATGCTATATGAAGATCAAGAAAAGGAGATTTCTCACTCAAGTCAGGTAGTGGGTTATTAGTTCCCTCAAGTGGTCTTGCACATGTCATAGACCAGGACAGTAGGATAGCTCAAGAGGTTCACAAAGGTCATCTGATACCCCAAAATTACTGCTAGCAGTGAGTCTCTTGGATATTGACTGTTAAATATTGTACATTACCCCTCCCTCAAAAGAAAAAGAAGCAAGGAAGGCAATGCTTAAAGAAAAAAAATCAGAATGCAAGCAAAAAAAAAAAAAAAAAAAAAAAAGTAGATACCAGTGAAATACTTACCCTATAGCTCCTTACAGAAAAATATACATAGAGAAAGTTGGTATATAAATCCAACATTCTACTATCTTTCCATGGGTGCCAATGCCACAATTAGATATGTGAAACAGCCTCTCTGATGTTAAGCTGGCTCAATGTGTCAAATACTTTCACTACAGGTTAGTGCTCTGTTTATGCACACAATCATGCCTCTCTGATTGCCCTGGGGCTGGAAAATGAAAATGAAAAAAAAATATAGGGACTGAGCTGTGTCAGAGTAAAAAAATCCATACGTTTTTGGTATTCATGTTAGGGTAAGCAGATATCAAGCATGAAAAATCAGGACACTTTCTTTTGGAGGGTTATAGCTTTAACTTAGGCTAATTATATAAGAAAACGCCCCTAATATCAGGAAGGTCCCAATAATACCGGGACATCTTCTCACCCTAAGGGTACGTCTAGACTACAAAGCTTCTGTCGACAAAGAGCGTCTAGACTACATTCAGTTCTGTCGACAAAGCAAGCTGCTTTGTCGACATGGCAGTGTAGACGCAAAGGACAGTTTAGATGCAATAACGCCTTCTGTCGACAGAACTCTGTCGACAAAAGGCATTATTATTCCTCGTAAAATGAGGTTTACCCGTGTCGACAAAACTGCTGAGTTCTGTCGACGTTATGTCGACAGAACTCAGCGGTAGTGTAGACGCAGGTATAGTTTTGTCGACAAAAGTCCACTTTTGTCGACAAAACCCTGTAGTCTAGACACATCCTAATTCAGGTTGAGTTCACAAGGCACTGTTCAGTGCAGAACATTATGCAGCCTTTCAGCATGAAAACACACAATATGCCAGGCTTCTTGTTTGTTGGAGCTACTCAAAAATCCTCTCTTCCACCCCCCACAGAGACCTTACCTCACCTTCCAGTCATCCTATTATTCTCTCTAATTACTGTATGAGTTCTAACCACAGGGCTGCTTGGTAATTTTCTAAAATGGAAAGTTCCACAGCTGGATTTTAAATGTCCCAGCAGCAATGTTAGAGATAAAATAATAACAACAATAATAATGATGAGTTTATTAGGATCAAGGATAGGCTGTCTTTTATATGTTAACCACTGTAATTTTTTTTTCACTGCTGTGCATAAGAGGAAAGTAGAGCCAAAAGAAGTAGTGAAAAGGGATGGATAATTGTGGTCCTTAAAACTCACTTAGATTCTTAACTCTATCCCAGACAGATTTTTCATGGCTAGAACACTCTGAACTTCTGTTAAATAGAACTCATAATTAATATACACCATATTTCATTTGCAGCACAGTGAATCTGTCCAACAAATCAAATTAATCTTCACAGACTATGTGTTACTCATTTGTTTGTCTATGTGGTAAACAGGTCAAGATAGTGTCAGGATAACTTCCTGCTGTATTATTTGCCTTCTGTGGAGTTCTTTTGTATAGAAGCAAAAGATTAATTTTATGTTGCATGTAACAGTATGGGCATGGCAGAGACTTGTTAACTCACACTTTGCTAATCCATACAAACCACGGTCTGCACACCATAAACAGCACTCTCCCCAGAGATTTTTAATGACTCATTGCTGTAGTAAGGATTTATGCTAGAGAATTTGTACTAATCTCCCTATATATGTTTTAGGGAGTTTGTGCATCTGTCTGTCTGTATGTCCATCTGTGAGCTCCTCCTTCTGCTTGTGAGTCCATTTGTTCAAAAACTCCTACTCAATGATAAGAGCTAGGACCACCAAATTTGATATGCAGCTTCCTCTTAGCCTAACTTAAAGTAGGGATTGGCTGTGCCAGGAAAACAAGAAGTCCCTGAAATGGGATTGTTTTCCTTAACGTGGAAAGGAAGGGGTTTGAGAGCAGGGACAGTTATTCTCCACGATGACCACTGGGGGAAGTGAGCATGGAGGATAGTTATACAGCAAAGTGATCACAGGGGCAACACCATATTGACGGATACCAGCCATGGGTAGGTGGTCCTCCGACTCCTGGTCCTCCTTCCCCATCCTCGACCGCAGTGCCAGATGTGGGGGAAGCCCCACCGGCCAGCAGCCGTGATGCTGTAACACCCCTAGCAGCACTGCTGGGACTGGGCAGGGCAGCCCTTGGTCCCCCCTCCACAGGAGGAACCACCAGTTGGGGATGGGCAGTGCAGCCCAGGGCCCCTGGGAGGAGCTGCCAGCCAAGCAGCATGGCACGAGGCACCGCAGGGAGCCACTGTTGTCATTACAACACTGTCCTTGCCACCAGGGTTGGTTCTGGTCATTCCCTCAGATTTCTCAGCCTCCATCCCTAACTCCTGCACCACCCCCATCTGCCTTGAGCCCCTGTTTTTCTGAATCTACAGCCTGTATTCTAGAGTCTGTATTCCTCATTTTTTCAGGAGTATGGATTCTTTTGAAAAGGTTTTTTTTCAAAAGAACCACATCTAGACTGCGATTTCACTTTTAAAATACCCTTTTTCGAAACAGCGATTGGACGTGAATATGCAAATGAAGCACAGGATATTTAAATCTGCTCTTCATTTGCACTTTTGATTGGGCTCATTTACATACCTCTTTCGACAGAGGGATGTAGTCTAGACATGCCCTACAGTGCAATGCCTCTGCCCTTTCCTCCTGGCCTGTCCTTCCTGAACAGTTTATACCCGTCCATTTCAGTGCTCCAATCACATGAGTTACTCTATCAAGTCTCTGTTATTCCAATCACATCATAGTTCCTTAACTCTGCCAGGACTTCCAACTCTTCCTGTTTGTTTCCTAGGCTTCTTGCATTTGTGTAAAGGCACCTAAGATAATTAGCCGATTGCCTTAACTTTTCTGAGACAGGAAGAGAGAATTCTCAGCCTACTGCTACCCAGAAGCGCAGGACCCACTGTGTGAAATTAGGAGCTTTGGCACAACCATGAATTATTTTAATAATGTTTTGTATGCTTCTGGACAGTATTTAATATCATTGTGAGTTTGCAATGAAACCCATATTACTTACAGTTGCAAATTGTGATGTTCTTTGGTTTGCAAATAGACATGATATCATCTATGTGGTACAGAACATAGTGTAGACCCAACATAAGGATAAGGTATTTTGCATGTGCTTAACTTAAACTGCAGTTGTAGTAGCTTCACTGAGTTCAACATGTCTACTCATGCATATAAATACACTCCAGTTTTTAAGAAAGATGTTAATTTTTTTTACAGAAAAAAAAATGTTTTGGAAAAAAAATCAATTTTGAATAAAGGCCATTTTCTGTGAGTTCTTTTTGTTCAAAACCTTTCAACCAGCTCTATTTATAATCCTGGCTTTGGACTCAGAATCACTCAAGATTTGTGAAGTGCAAACATACTTTCTTCCATCACAGGAAAAGAGTGTTTTCTAATGAGATGTGTTTTACAACTTTGCTTATCCTTCTCCTGGCTACTTCCACAAATTTTACTTTTGGACACATTCTACGTGAATCTGAATAGGCAGGAGATTATGTCAGAGAAATGAGCAGCCTATTTACGTAGATTTTCATATGCCTTCATCAGTGCTGTGTCTACTATAGCAGCGGGCTTGTGTGCTGAGCTTGACACTAAATGCAGGGCACCTGCGTTTTTCTTCAGTAATTGGTCACAAATAGAGAATTGTTTAATAGTCTCATCTTAGTCACTGTTACAAACACACCATGCAATGAATAGTCTCTCACATTAAAAGTGAAGCATTCATTAAATCTGGCTTCACTTTGGTTAGGACTTGCTGTGGCTGTTAGTCTCTTGATCATTGAATTCCCAAATTTAAACACACTGTGCTGTCTGTGGGCATGTTTAATGACTACGTAAGAAATTTTAAAAAAAGATCAGTACGGGCTACTATCTCAGGTAGGACTGCCAGACAATACATTTGAATTAAACTGCTTTGGGTTAAAAATACAGCCTAAGGTTCTTTTTTTTTTTTTTTTTTGGAAGCATTAAGAAATCTTTTCATTTTTAATTTCTTAAAGTAAGCAAGACCTACTGGAGTTGCACCAGAGAGAATTTGGTTCACACAGACAGGGTTTGTAATCAGAGAACAAACTATATTTACAACCAATCATTCAGTATTATTTTGTGGTCACTCATAATAGATGATTCAATGAGAGGAAGATAGATAATTAAGACCATTATGCAGGGAGTCTGTGCTCTTATTGTGGTGCACATATAATGCCCATCAATGACATTAAGAAATAAAGCCCCTAACTAATAAGAGTAATCTTTAGACTTACCCAGCATTGCCTGAGTCCATTGCCAGCTCTGGTGGGAAGGGGTGAGAGGCAGGGGCGCAGGACGCCTGCTGGCTTCTCCTTGGGGCCAGCCTGGAGTGGGCAGGGGGCGTGTGCCACACTGGCCCAAGCTGGCTCTGGATAGTGTCGGCTGCTTAGCGGCCGGCAGCTTCTTCCCAGGTCTGGGCACCTGCTTCCCCCTCTGGGGTCATTTGTGAGTCTAACTGTCCATGTTCTCACATCCCTTCCTTTCCATTTGATGCAAAACAATTGCATTCCATGCGCATCCCATTGTCCTGGCACAACCAAACAGTCATCTTGCTTTTAGTTACACTAAGAGGAAGCTGCATATAATATAGTCAGTCAAAACTTTTCCAACAAACAGTTTTCCATTAGAAAATGCTAATTAGAAGGAAATGAATTGTTCCACAAGCACGTCAGTTTGTTAAACTTTCTGTGGAAATCAGGCAGACTGGTCAGCCCATCTCCCTGGCAGCACCATTTCCCCAATTAATAATCTTTAGTTTAGCAATAGTGGATTACTAGAATACTGACCCAGCATTGGCTGCTGTCTAATTTCCTGGGTAGCTGTTTCCCATGGCTACTTGCTCCCTACGGAGTTGGTTGGTCCAGGAAGGCAGCTGCTAAGGAGCTGGTTTCCTGTCTCCTTAGTCATCTGCCTCTTGGGGCATTTCCCAAGGAAGTTGGGCAGCAAGCAAAAAAATTACATGTTGGATCTTTCAAAACAGAATTTTTTCTCCTGCAAAAGTTTTCTTTCTACTTTTCATCCCAATTCATAGCAACTTCCCTGCAGCCCAAAAATCAAAATTTTTCATAGGAGAGAAATTTCCATTTTTCATCCATGCTGCTAACAACAACAACAAAAAGCATGTGCCAGTTCTTAGTGATAATAAAAGGAGATGGACAGTGGAGGAAAGGCAAACATGTTTAAAAGCTGGTGCAAAATTGTATTTTGATGCAATGTGGCCAAGAGGTAACAATGAATATATATTGATGATGATAATATAGAAATTGAAGGCTGAATGGGAGGAATAGTTTTAGCAGATGCTATTGCAATATTTTTGGGATAGGAACCAAAACCTGAAAGAGAAAATTATAATTGAGGAGATGAAAACATTAAAATTTGGAAATAAAAAAAATAATGGGGGAAATTATCTTATAATTTACTGTGTACAGCTGGATCCCATAGCAGGATGCAAGAAACTACATAGGCTAATAAAAATTAATCAGCATGATATCCTGGGGGGTAGGAACAGAGCAGAAGTCAGAGGCATATGCAAGCAAAAATATTTTATTAAACTTAATGTTAAAATTACATAATATATAGGTTAAGAAAAGGGTGTACATCTGGGTATATAGTGCTTGGATTATCCACAAATACAAAGTTTATTTTTAAAAGTCATAAGGTACATACAGTGCGTAATCAGCACTAATCCAGATTTAGGTGAATTAATTTAAGAATATAGTTTAGCTATTTAACATTCAGTTATTTGGATGAAAAAGAGTTATACAGAGCATAAGTAGCAGAAGAAAATATATAAATGATTGAAGATTGTCCCTCAGTAATTGAGAATTTAGAACAGGTGGTTGTCCATTTAGAAAAAACAACAACAGTCCATCAGGAAAGTATTTGAGTTATTTTCCTGACTGTACTTCTCATTGGCACTCCAGCTCATCCCTCCTGGTATTGCCAATGTCTGGTGATATGTTCTGTGTAGATGACCCTCAGCCACCTGATAGCATCTGTCATTATGAGTTGCTGCATAACCAAGCATAGCACTGACCAACTCACACTCTCTCAGCACGTGCTTGTTACCAGGGTCCCATGCATCCCGGACTCCAACAATTGTCATGAAAGTTTGAACCTCATAGCCCCTACCGCTCATGGTGTTGGCCAGAGGGGCATATTTCGCCACCTTTTGAGATCAAGTCGAGGTCCTGTTTTCAAAGGGCACTGTGACATCCACCATGATGATTTTTTCCTGCCCTTGGAGATGAAGATGGCTGGTGGCAGATGGCTGTAAGTTCTGTGGATGGTGAACATAAGTACATAAGAACAGCCATACTGGGTCAGACCAAAGGTCCATCTAGTCCAGTATCCTGCCTTCCGACAGTCACTTCTATTCAGAGGAAGTGAATAGAATAGGGACTCATCAGGTGATCTATCCCCTGCCACCGATTCCCAGCCTCTGACAGAGGCTAAGGACACCATTCCTATCCATCCTGGCTAATAGCCATTGATGGACCTAACCTCCATGAATTTATCTAGTTCTTTCTTGATCCCTGCTAAAGTCCTGGTCTGCACAACCTCCTCTGGCAAGGAGTTCCACAGGTCGACCGTGTACTGTGTGAAGAAAAACTTCCTTTTCTTTGTTTTAAACCTGCAACCTATTAATTTCATTTGGTGACCCCATAGTTCTTATGCTATGGGAACAAATAAATAACTTTTTCTTATTCACTTTTTCCACATCAGTCATGATTTTATAGACCTCTATCACATCACCCATTAGTCTCCTCTTTTCTAAGATGAAAAGTTTCAGTCATATAGCAACCATTCCAAACCCCTAATCATTTTTGTTGCCCTTTTCTGAACCTTTTCCAATGCCAATATATCTTTTTTGAGATGAGGTGACCACATCTGTATGCACTATTCAAGATGTGAGCGTATCATGGTTTTATATAGAGGCAATAAGATGTTCTCTGTCTTATTTTCTATCTCTTTTTTAAATGATTATTAACATTCTATTTTTTTTTGGTGGTTCACCTCCTGACAACATCCTGTATAGCACTCTCCATGATGCTTCTCACCATGGCATTTGGGCACATCAGGAGGCAGAAGGCATGCATGATCAAAGCAACTTCACATGGTGGCGTTGCCCTGCCTGTGTGAAATGTACTTCAGATCATTTCTGGTCCTCTGGTCCTCTTCTTCACTAGATGGCTGATGGTGTTGTCTCCCTTGTTGAGCAGACCTTCACCATGGCCCTCAGGGTGAATGAGATATAGAGGATCAGGAAGGAATTTGGGGTGTTGATCTTCTGCCATGGTTGATACTCACCATATCTCGCAGAATCTCTGTGATGGTGTCTTTGTGTATTTGCTGGATGCACATGTGATATGCTGGCTCACCTGCCCATCCTCAAGGAAAACCATGGATTAATCCTGGATCTAGAATCGTATCACCTAGGCTGCATCCCCGAGACTGCTGTCTACATGCAGGGATGCTCACTTTCTAGCGCTGAAACATAGGCCTAACCAGTGGGCAGCTTGGCTGGTGATGCTGAGCATTTGTTGGAGGCTGTCTGGGCTGTCTGTGGTCAGGACCAGGTTATCTGCATATTCCAGGATGTTCACTTTGTTGTTGTATAAGTCAAAACTGCATAGACACCAATTTATCCAGTATGGAACACTGCCTGGGTGATTGGTGAAGCACCAGCCATGTGACATCCTTCCATGTGACTCCTCCCCTTACCACCCAGAGGAGGGCTCCTCCACCCTACGCGTTGCCAGTGGAACACTGTGATCACTAGAACTGGCTGGAATACAGGACAATTTGCTGATGAGCTCTAGTGATTAGCACTTGGTCTTCCTTTTGGTTATGTAGACTAAAATGGTGGCTGGCATGGAACACTGTTCCTGATTTCCATTGCCATGGGCTGGTGCTCTGGGAATCAAGCCCAGTATATGTAAGAATGGTTAACTCTGAATTTTTTCCTTCTGTCATTGCTGGAATGACTTTTTATTTCTTCTTCTTTCATCCACTTTGTCTGAAGAAGAAAATTCTCCTTCATTAAGACTGGTTGAAAAATTTCCATTTCCATTTTATTACGCCAACACGTCATATCTTAACTGAATTTTGACTAAAATGACCCAATTTCTCACATAACACAAACTAAAACAAGATCTGGCCCATTCAGTCATTTTTCCCTTGCTCATGAAAAAATACTGGCAAAGAATTCCATCCCACACAGAACTTTTGTCCACCTGAAGTGCTCAGGCAATGCAGGATTGCTCTCCTTCCTTGTTCACCAGCAGGCTTACTATTTCAGAGCTTACAATAGAAAGGCAAAATTCTCTGCAAGATGAAAAACTCATTTTCCAGCAAGCTTTAAGAGTGATGCATTTTTAGGGACTATTCACCATCAATATACATCTCTGTAGCTCCAAATAGCAGACAATCAAAAGAAATTCTTCCCTGTCAGTTATGATTTCTATGTTTCAGCCTGCTGTTATACATTTCATGGCATGTAAACAATGCTATCTTGAAAAAGAAGATAAATAGTGACTATAGCTAGCTATATGGTAATCCACTTTTAGTGTCTACACATAATAAAGAAAAAGGCTTTTTGAGAGTTTTTATATTCCATTTTTTATTTGTACAAGTCTCTATTATTCTAGTTTCCTCCCTATGTAAAACATAAAGTTCATAAAATAAATGTTGTAAGAAACAGAGTGAAAATATTGTGTATTTCAATTTAAACCATATAGAATGTGTTCAGCACTCCTCATAATTTCTGTTGCCCTTTTCTGTGGTGTTTCGATATCCAATGTATCTTTTTGGATATGGGGTGATCAAATCTGCACACAGTATTTGATATGTGGGTGTACATGGATTTAAATATAGGCATTACGATATTTTCTGTTTTATTAACAATCCCTTTCCTAATGAGTCCCAATATTCTGAACCTACCTATGGACAAATATTTTCAGACTACTATCTACAATGACTCCAAGATCTCTTTATTGATGGGTTCGGCTAATTTAGACCACATCATTTTGTATATATAGTTGGAATGATATTTTTCCATGTTCATTACTCTGCATTTATCAACACTGAGTTTCATCTGTCATTGTATCACCCAATCATTGAGTTTTGTGAAGTTGCTTTGTAGCTCTTTGCAGTCTGCTTTGGACTTAACAATCAGCAAATTTCACCAGCTCACTGTTTATCATTTTTTCCCCCCCCCAGAAGATAATTTATGAATGTGGGTACAGCACTGGTCTCTGTACAGACCTGTGGGGGGACACCATTATTTACTTCTCTCCTTTCTCACCATTTATTCCCTTTATTTCCTATCTTTTGATGGAGTGCATGACAATGCTTTCAGGATCATCTAACGATCCTTAGTTTACTTTAATGACAAGCCTTTTTTATCTGAACCACCCTTCACTTGTTTATAAACTCCCTGCTGTAAAGGGTATGCTGCTCCCACCTTTGGAATTCATCACAGCTCTTACCCTGGGACACAGCCTGAATGTGATATCTCTCTGGGGGTAGGGTGAGTAGACCCCCCCTGGTACAAAATTCAGTCCCAATTAAATGGCACCATGATCAAAGTTTTCCAAAGGATTCAGCTTCCACCCAATCAAAGACACTGAAAAGTTTAATGTTCTTTATCAAAGTACAGCTCAGCAAAGGTTTGCCTATTATCTCCCAATCATGCAGTTTCTTTACATTAAACAAACGAACAAACAGATTCTCAAAGGCTGCCTGCACAGAAGAATGTTAGTTCAGAAATTCAGTTGACTCATTGGATTGTCTGAATTTTGCCAAGTGCAAGTTGCCTCCTCAATCACACTACAAAACCTGACTAGTTTTCCATGCACACTTTGCTACAGAGTTATTCCTATTAATTATGATTTTTATGTTGGTTTCAAGCAGTGGTGACATTTTACTTTCACTTGCCTTCCCATTGACTATGGGAAGAGCTGTACTCTTTGTTCTGCTATAATATACTCTGCCTTACATCTTTATATTATTTTCTGAGTTATCCCCTATGTTGGCTTTAATGTAATGGAGGCAGAAGAGTATTCTGGAAAATGCAAGCTATGTACTAAGCCCTGTTTTATCTGAGGGTAGATGGGAATGAACTGTAAGTATCACAATCAATTAAAGCAGAAGAATGGAGTGGGGTTTTTTTTTAGATAGCTGTAACTCATTTACAAGGATAGGCTTGGTGCTGATTTTATCTTTATGTGGGTTGATTTGCACTGGAAGAAGAATTTATTTGTCAGCATAATGGAGACTGGTTCAGAAAGAGTGATATACAGAGTTTGAGACTATATTTACATTTCGATGATGATGATAAGATTTAGTTACAGTTTTTCTCTGCGCATCTGTGAATTGTGCAAGCAGAGGAAGCAGCCAATAGTCATTTGTTTATACAAATTCTGCATTCAGCCTTGTTTTTCTCTTTTCTCAGCTATCTGTGCATTATACTTACCCTACACATTTCATGTTTTCATCACGTCTTTGTGACAAATATGTGCTATGTTCATGGCTCAGAACTTGCCACTTTTCAAAAACATCGTAAGATGACCCTTGATTACAGAATGTCTAGAAATCATATGATCAAATACAGTGGTAATATATATAAATTGTTATCCATAGAGCTCAGTGTGTTACAATGAACAGCAGTTATCATCATCGCTAATTTACAGTTGGAAAAATGACTTAGCAAATCAGTTACTTGTCCATGGTCACTCAGTAGCTCAGTACAAAGCTGGGTACAAAATGCAGGACTTATGCAGAGAACCACACTGTGATGGGGTGTGGGCACAGAAGACCCCTTGGGATTGTTTCCCAGCATGCTGATCATACTACCGACACCCACTTTCTTGCTCACTGGGGCTCCGCATCACCATGTCCTGCTAGGCCAGATCCTCTGGTCATCCCCAGACAAGGCAAAGAATTGGAGTTACCGCCCTCCTGAAGAGCAATGTAGACACTGAACCACTTCGGTTCTGGGAGAATGCAGTTCTAGGGCACAGCAGGAAACCAACCCCTAAAAGGGATCGAAACCCGAAAGAAATTCGTCTTTCTCTGTGTAAAAGTTTCACACAAGGAAGGCTCATGAGGATGTTCATCCTCTTTAACATTGAATGAGAGAGATGCATAGTGAAAGTATTTTTATTAAGTACAAACAGTGGGATTTAAGTGGTTGCAAGTGAAAACAGATAGATCACAGTAAGTTACTAATTTAAAATGAAAAACAAAATGCATAGCTAGTGCTAATTCACTAAACAAACTTATTGCAAGCAGATTCTTACCCTAATGAGCTGTTCTTGTCTTAAGAATAATCTTCAGGTCAGAAACTTTTTTACCCTGACCTAGGTCCCCAGCCCTTTGTATCCTTTCAGGGTTTTCCAGACCAGCTGAAAACAAAGAGCTGATCGCTTCCCATTGCTTAAAAAGTTTCCCCAGGAACTTTTTCTTCTACATTCTCCCTTCCAAGGAAAACTATTAGGATTAAAATGGAATCCCTGTACCAGAAAATGGATCAAATGTGGCATGATCACATGTCATACTAGTCCAACCGCCTTTGGACTTACAGGGCAAACAAAGCTGTTTAAAAGTCATTAAGTTGATTATCAAGTCATTAAGGCTTCAGCGGGGAGGGAGGGAGCATCAGTTGTGACTTTCATTAGCACATTTAAAACTATAAACAGTCTCATACTTCATATCTCAAACTTTACATACAAGAATGATACATGAACCAAAATAGGATATACAGATCCAGCAGACTGTAATATTACAATTGGTAGGTTACATGAGGTATTTTATTTCAAGCATCTTTAAGTTATGCATATTTATATTCGTAAGACAAATTTCATAAAGCATCGGGTGGGGAAAGCTGTCAAACACACTATCTAGCTTTGGGATTTGAGTCTTTCTATTGGAAAAGCCCCCACAATTGAAACTAGGTAATTCAGGGATTAATGTTATGTGAGGCCATTCAGCCCAGATTACCTGGTCACATGTGATCAGTGACTTATCTCTATGAATAGAAAGTGGTCTATTAACCCACCAAACCAAGATGGGACCTTGCTCTAAGTCCCCTCCATTGCAAATGATGTGATGAGATTTTGTTCTGAGCACAGTAGCAGATCTCTGCTAAGCATGTGTGTTATTTTTAATTATTTTTACCTTCACTACATGGCAGGCAAAGGCATGAAAAACAATTATACATTATTTATATGTTCCTGACCCTTTGAATTACATTGTACAGAGACAAGAAGTTAAATCCTCTCCCTCTGATTGTATTTTAGTTCCTCCAATGTATTTCATGTTTCTCATAAAGAGTTTCTCTTATTTGCAAAAAATTAGATTTTGAATTATGATGAGTCATCTGCCATGTCACACTCCTAATGCCACGCTAGATTAAAGTACCTGACTGATGCATATGTTAGATGATGAAAATGTTAGATCCAGCATTCTGTCCTTAATGCAAAACACAAGTATCTTCAGACCTCAAGCTAAAAGCCTGGGTAAAGAGACCGCCAAATCAAAGACCAGATTCTGCAAACACAGAAGCTTGGAGAATACATTAATCATACTCCTGTACATAAGGCCCCTCCTGTGTTAAAAGTGATCATAGAAACAGAGCATAGACTGTTAAATGTGTATGGGCATAAATCTAGTTTTGTCAGAATTCTTTCTACTAATTTACATCTTATTTTTATGCAAACTCTTTACATAAGAACAGCCATACTAGGTCAGTCCAATAGTCCATGCAGCCCAATATCCTGTCTTCCAATGGTGGCCACTACCAGATGCTGCAGAGGGAATGAACAGAACAAGGCAATTATTGAGTGATCCATCCTCTGTTGTGAAATCCAAACATCTGCCATCAGAGGTAATGGGACATCCAGAGCGTGAGGTTGCATCCCTGATAACCTTGGGCTAGTAGCCACTGGTGGACCTATCATTCATGAACTTATCTAATTATTTTTAACCCAATTTTATACTCCAAGTTCACAACATTCCCTGACAGTGAGTTCCACATCGTGTGAAGAAGTATGTCCTTTCATAGTTTTAAACCTTCTGCCCACTAAATTTTTAGGTACATTTTTTCAAGGTACATTTTTTTCAATCCTCCCCCAAAATGAACTCACTGTGTATGTTTTATGGGACTGTGCATAGAAAAATGCAATCAGTCTCAAATGGGCAGCATCTCCTACCATTTCCACACATCCCAGTTACATGGATCATGGTTTTATCTGGAATCCTAAATTCACTCTGCGTTTTCAATTGGATATCATGCTCTTCTTCAGTGCTCATTCTAAGCTGTGAACTAAGATTGCTGTATTCTGTAGATCAGCTTCTGTGGTGAACAGGCCCATATTGAGGTACCATAACAGAAGGCCACTTGTGATTACATGGGCCTTAAATTCTCTTGTGACTATTTACTGATCTATAAAGTGGGAATGATACTACCTGGCTATTTCAGTAATGTATTACGAGGCTTGATTTTTTAAAGGTGCTTAAAATGCTTTGAGGTGTTCAGATGGAAGGCACTAAAGGTGTGGAAGTTTTGCTCTCATTACATATCCAGATGGATTCATTTGAAATCAGAGATCCGTGCTGTATCTTTTTAATAGGTGAAGGGATAAAAGTAAAACATTCTATTGAATCTGTCCACAAGCATGCGTTTTACAGTGTCAGTTCCAAAGCATTACCCTCCTTATTTTCAAAGGGATTCCTCCTTCTCATTAGCACAGGAACATTATCCTTGCAATTAAGAAAGCCATTTCGTTCAGGGAATATAGTTTAAATTGATAATGCATATTTAGTTCCTTTTTTGTAAGAGGATCGTAAGTTTATAAATAAGAATGTGTGAAGAACAGGCAAGGTATAGCATTCATTACACCAAATAAGTATACGATCACATGATGTATATAATATGATGCTATGAACTACAGCTGTCTGACATAGTCTCATTGGAAATCAGGACTGCTTGGGCTCAGGTCGAGGTTCTAGGGAAGCTTAGGAATACAAGCTGAGATTGTTCATACCTCTGCACCCTAGGAGCCCTGGCCATCTTGCGTCACCTCCACAGCCACTGTCGCCACACTCACAAGCCCCAGGCCTACATCACAGCCTCCTGCGCAGGGCTGGCATGAGGCATGTTCAGTTGGTTGCCCCCCACATGGCCTGGAGCTTTATTTTTGGCCCTGCCTGCCCAGGTGGTGCATCCTTCCTGGAGCTGCATCCTGAAGCTGCAGGCTGTACAAGGTGATGGCATTCCTCCTGCTTGGTGGGGCCCCCAGCCCACGGAAGAAGAGGAGGCTGCCATGGGTGTCAGTGGTGAGGGCGACCAGGCAGCCCTGCCCTCTGAGCAGCTGGCTCAGGAGCTCTTCGCTCTGCTGGATGAGCAGATGCCATAGACCCACCTAAGCATAGCTGGAGCCCAGGGCCCATTGTGTGGCTACTGGTGACCTGGGCTACAGTGCCCCATTTGATCTAGGGCCTGCAAATAATCACACCAGCCTTGCTCCTGCAGGACATTCCTCTTGTGGAAGCCACACATCCAACTGATGCTGCAGAGCACATGACTTATGAGAAGAGGCCGAGGGATCTGGGTTTATTTAGTCTACAGAAGAGAAAAGAGAGGGAGGATTTGATAGTAGCCTTCAACTACCTGAAGGGCAGTTCCACAGACGATGGAGAGAGGCTGTTCTCAGTAGTGACAGATGACAGAACGAAGAGCAATGATCTCACATTGCAGTGGGGGAGGTCTAGGTTGGATATTAGGAAAAACTATTTCACTAGGAGGGTGGTGAAGCACTGGAATGAGTTACCTAGGGAGGTGGAGGTTTTTAAGTCCTGGCTTGACAAAGCCCTGGCAGGGATGCTTTAGTTGGGATTGGTCCTGCTTTTAGCAGGGGATTGGACTCAAGGACCTTCTGAGGTCTCTTCCAACCCTATGATTCTAGGATTCTTCCAAATCCTGAAAACCAAACTATGGTGCTTTGATGGAAGACTTACTGTGGTCTCAACAGTTCTGATAGCCTTATGCTAATGTCTGGTGATGATATGTATGAGACTTCACTGGTTTCACTGGTAATGAATTACTTCCAGTCATGAGAAAAACTTAGGTCTGGAGTAATCCATCAGGTTTTTTTATACCATTGTCCAAGATGCTGATTCGATTGTGGATGTTAGCATGGGTGAATGGTATAGTGTATGAGGGTATGTCTAACTAGCTCATTAATTCGAGCTAGGTAGGCAAATCAGGCAACCGGAGTTGCAAATGAAGCCCAGGATTTAAATATCCCGGGCTTTATTTGCATGTTCGTCGGCTGCCATTTTTAAATCTTGTTGAGCGACTTCATGATTACATGCGGTAGTTTAAAGTTAATCCAAACTAAATCCTTAGTTTGGATTAACTGTTACTCCTCGTGGAATGAGGTGTAACGGTTAATCCGAATTCAAGGACTTAGTTCGGATTAACTTTAAACTGCCGCTGTAGTCGCGGGCAGTTCTGCTCAACTAAGGGGGATTTAAAAATGGCGGCCGGATGGGAACATGCAAATAAAGCCCAGGATATTTAAATCCCGGCTTCATTTGCAACTCCGGTTGCCTGATTTGCCTATCTAGCTCGAATTAATGAGCTAGTGTAGACATACCCTGAGTCAGTCTGTTGCTTCCTTTCAGAGTGACATCTGATACATATCCAAACAAGGGCTCCATTTTGATGAGCTTCTCAGGTTTTTGCTGCTTGTGTATGTAAGGCCACAAAGGGGAAGGGAGAATATTATTTGGGCCTAGAACCATATTGTGTGGTTCCATATTACCCCCATGCCCTGTTACCAATCAAAAGAGAGAGGAATAGTATTTTGGCATTTCATTTCCTGGCCAGTCTAGCAGGTTTTATGAGAGTGAATTGGCTCAGTTCAGACATAGTAGGGGCAATAGTGCTGCTTATTTGGGATTTGTGACAGGGAGAGAGCATCGCTGGATTTTTTCAACCTTTATCCATGAAGATGTGCCACAGGGCAGATCTCCTCACAGCTCCAAACATGCACTACCATACCCAGTTTCCTTCCTCTTAACAGAGGCACGTAATCAATCAGAGATCAGGCTTTAAACTCACTCCTTTCATTCAGGCTTCAGGGCTTCTCTTCCTGTGGGATCTCTTCTACACTGCTCCTGGCAGCTTTCTGATACAGCAGTTCCAGGGATGCCTCCCTGAGCAAATGGCCTCTTCCTTCAAGGATCCATCAAAGAATTTGCTCCACTCCATGATAGCTTCCCTTGCCCACACACAGCCTGTCCACATCACACTCTTCCACCTCCTCATTTTCTGTCATCTGGCAGGCTTGTCTACACCTTTAATTGGCTGGATTGGGCTCACCTGCTCTGACACAAGGGAGCTGATCCCATTTCTTCTCACAGGGACCAGCTACCCTATGATAGGAGGGTTACATACTTTACACACCTTTGCGATTATCAATGAAGTGGTAAATCTGAGTTTTCGATTACTCTTGGTCATCTCTACAAGGGGTTCTAAACATTTTTCTTTTGGAGGCCACCCCTACATGGTACTAAAACTTCATGGCCAAGTGTGGGGGCTTCTGCTGGACCTCGGAGCACCGGAGCTCAGGGTGTCAGTCCTCAGAGCACCTGGGGCCAGTGCTTTGAGTGACCCTGCTTAGCAGACTCCTTGAAACAGGTTGTAGATGCCCAGTGAAGACATGGCCCTCCAGTTGACAGCCGCTGACCTATGCCTTTTTGGCACGATGATTATGACCACTTGTCTCTGGTGTTGAATTTGCCATAGTTGTCATGCATGTGACCTATGCCTGTGTCATGCCAGGAGTTACTTGAAGGCCACTGAAAACCTGCAGCTGTGTAGCATACAGTGACTTCCTTGCTTACTTAAAGATCTTTCTCTCTTTTTCTAGGTCTATTTCCAATGTCAATGTAGAATATATCTGTAGATACTGATACATCTACGTATATAATGTGTTTGAGTGTGGTGAGGGAGAGCTGGTCAGAACTTGTTCTGGCAAAACCAAAACTTGTAATGGAAATTTATTATTTTTGGACAAAGTTTCATCAGGAGGGGGAGGAAGAGGAGAGGAAGGCTGACTCTCTCAATAGTTGGATGATTAGAGTACTAGCAAAGGAAATCCAGATACAAGTTCCTGCTCTGCAATGAGCAACTCTGCTCTGATTCAGGTAGAACAGGGCATAAAATTGACATCTCCCACATCTTACACCCATGCCCAGATCACCAGGATGCAATATTTTTTGTGGAAACATTAGAAGGGTTTTGTTTTCATTCCAGTGTGGCACAAAACCACATTTTGAAACCGTGAAAGTTGCCATGAAATAGAATTGTGACCCTTTACACACAGAGAGCATGAGTGTTATTTTTTTCTCTCAGAGGCATATTTAAACTGCAGTGAAGTGGTGTGATTGCAGCATGTGTTAGGCACACCTGAGTCAGATAATTAAATACAGCAACAAAGCCACCGGGCCCCAGGTGGAAGCATAGGCTAGCTGCCCAAGAATGTATGAAGAGGTACCTGGAAGGGACTGTATTTGGGCAGCTAGCTGGTGCCACCCTCATCACTCTGCTATTTTTAACCTGTAAGCATATAATGTAAGTTTATATGTGCATACCTCTAAGCTGCTGTGTAGGCATATCCAGAGAGACAGACATGTAGACACCAAATAAATGGGAAACAATATAAAAACTTTTCAGTGAGACAGCATTTATAGTGGACCACTATTACTATAAATTGCCATCAGCTGTTATTTAATACTACATTATAATGTGATGCCTTGAGAATTCTAAGCATGCCATGAATCAGTTCCTCATTGCTATGTTGCTGGATTGGATTTGAATTTCAGATGACGGGGGAAAGGAGAAAAGTAATAAAGAAAGGGAACTCTGTGACTGCGACCCCAACTTACAAATTCTCTAAGTGTTATTTACATTCTAAACTACAGTTCATTATAATCACAACTTTCTGAAACAAATGCCGCGTGCCATAATGGGGGCATCTGTGTGAAGATAAAAAAATTGAGAATGAGTATCTTTGTGAAGTAAACCTTAATGGAATTTTTGGTGATGTTTTGTTTTAGCACATTGGCTCTTAAGACAATTTTAGAAATGCCAAGCTGTAAATATTTAGGAATATTTCCTAAGCAAGAAGCTCATGTGTATTGCAAAATAATGCAAGACTGCCAAAAATACGAAAATAACTCTAAGACTTTATTACTGGACTGTGTAAAAATTATCCACGTTTGAAAGATGGCTTGAAAAGAGCATTTTAATTTAAGAAAGAAACAAAGTAAATTTTATCCTATTTAATTTTTTTAAAGAAATGAAAGGGAGATTTTCAAAGACATCTATAAAGTCTGTATATCAATTCCCAGGAATGAGATAGAAACTGGGCATCTAAATCCTTGAGGGAACTGTGGATATCTCTCTGATATGTAACATCATGTGAAATGGGTAGTTAATGCAAAAGACTCAAACATAGGCCCAGTCCTTCAAGATGTACTGTGCAAGTGCTCCTTAAGGCAACATGGAGTCCCACTAACTGCAATGGGATTACACCCAGGTCTTCCTGCAAAGATCATCAGACGGGATTGGGACTGTCATGGGGTATATGTAACCCAGGCCAGTCCAGCAGACAAGGGGTTAATGCTGGTACTGCTCCACCAGAGCTGATGGACAGACTTACAACAGATGAGAGAATATAAGAGCTGCAAAGAGGAAGTGAGGCAGTTGCCAGAGGAGCAAGCAGGTAGGAGAAGGAAACTTTGGCCAGCATGCAGCAGAGAAGCCTCACAGAGACATCCTGAGAAAGGACAACTGGATTTACAGACTGGAAGAGCCTACATTAACTGGGAAGGTTGAAGGTGCTGGAATGCATTGAATGGGTGGGCTTAGGTTCCCTTAGCAACTCCTGAGAGATTTAAGGATTCGGGGGGCTGCCAGGCCTGCTGAGCTCCAGGAGTTGCTGACTTTGTCTAATATCAGGGGAAAACCCCATTCCTTAGTGGAACTCAGGCAAGGGGAACTGACAAGATGCCCAAAGATCAAGCCAACCCTGGTACAATGCTCTGTCTGGCCTCAGCTAATGTTGCATGGACAAACCAGCTCACAGGAACCCTTAGTTGGGCTTGAATATGTAGTGAACAGATTTTTAGTCTTGTGGATAGAGTAAGTATTTTTTCACTCAGCAAGTTAACTGCTGGTTATTGTCCCAATCAAAATACTTAGAAATCTCAGTCTGACCTGAATAGATGTAAAAGAAAATCTCTGATCTCCAACAAATGTGGTATATATGCCCATTGTGCGTGCAACAAATAGTAGCAAACTTGCTTAAGGCAATTGAGCTGGTTAAATATTGAATTTTTTGGGCTGGCAACAATAAGAAATAAGTTTCATTTGCGTCATACTGAAAATCATATTTTTCAGACTTTTGGTGAATTGAAAAGTAAATCAAAAACAAACAAACAAAAAAACAAACAAACAAACCAGATCTCTGTTGAAACAAAATATTTTAACATATCCAAAATGTTTAGTCCTTTTTTTTGTTTAGCTGAAACTATTTGACCCACTCCACATGAATTAACACAGAGAACTGAGTCACCTGAAACTGCATGTTTTTGCAAATAAAATACTCACTAAAACTTTTTTTTTGCCCTGTTCTAGGAAGAAATGACCATCTTTGAGGAATCTGGAGTTGAGAACCTCAGACCATTTATTATAGTACCCTTCCCTTTTCCCATCACCTTGGCACTACTGCTTTTCTCAGTATAAGGACTGATGATGATGGTGATGTTATAATGGACTAACAAGCATGATATCGACCAGTGAAGTGTTTCTGATGTTTTATATACTACTAGAAGATTTACCTGGCATTACTCGGGTCCTTAACTCAATTACTTTTTGTTTTTCTTCATTTAAATCATTGCTCTGGGGTGCTTCTGAGGATGAGGGGTTCCACAGGCAGACTTCCCCAGGGAGAGAGGACTACCCCAGCCCTCTCTCACCACAGCAGCTTGGGGCCAGGTGAGAAGTGCCTCTCCATGGCTGCTGCAGCTCCAGAGGGCACAGCTGGGGGAGTGGTGCATCTGCCCCCTGCACTGCCCAGACAGAGTGAGGAATGCAGCAAAGAATGCACTTTCCCTTCACTCCCTGCTGAAGGGGAACAGCCAGCAATGTTTCTGGACAAATGGGGAAGGGGGAAAAGCTGCAGCCTCCCCACTCTCTCTAAAGGGTACCTGGGGTGTGGGAGGCTCCGGCCTGAGGCAGTCCTGGATATGGGGGACATGCCCCCAGCCACCTGCATGGTGATTCCGTCTATTTACTGTATGGTTTTATGCATCCCCATGTGCATCTGGGAGGACGGGGACTTCAGCCTCCCCACCCCCACTTCCCACCAAATTCTTACCTTGCTTGCAGTTATGATAAGAGGAAGCTGTATACCAAATCCTTTTAGGAGAAGTTCTATTTATGCATCCCCATATGAATCAGGGGTGGGAAGAGGAGCTTCAGCCCTTCCCCCTCAGAAACAAACCCTGACGTTGCTTTAAATTATGATAAGAGGAAGCTGCATACCAAATTTGGTGATCTTAACTCTTACCATTTGGGAGGAGTTCTTGAACAAATGAATGGACGGACTGACAGACAGACTCGCTTGCTCACAGACAAACTCTCAAATACATTGTAGATTTCAAATCCCAGTATCATTTTCTGATGAATAGATTTTGTTACTTTAATGGGATTTCTTTATAAATGTTACATTTGTGCACCAAGCACCCTATCTTCAAATGGATGGAACCAGATGCAGACAGTATCACAAGTATCATGGGAACTCCAGCTCAGTTTCCCAACATCAAAAGTTCTGAATGGTCCAGATAAACATCTAGATTTTTGAACCCCCTCACCTAACTTTATCTATCCTGTAAACCTTTAGAGGTTCTCCTAGTATTAATTAATTGACTCTGATGAGGGCAGTATGGTTGTAACCTGAATCACAGTAACTATAATGTCATTTCTATTGATATCACTAAGAGCTAGTGTACACTGAGCTCACAACGTTGCTTTTTAGTCCTCTTATCAAGATACTGAAAGTCCAAAGAAGAGTAACAAAAATTATGAGAAAGAGGGAGAGATGCATTTGTGAGAAATGATGAAAGAGCTATAGACCTATTGCTTGACTCAGTAATGACTTTGGGTGGAAGTGCCAGTTCTGAAGGTGATATAAAGCCCAAGGTGGAGAAGAAATCATTAAGGTGACAGAAGAGGTTATACTTATGTATGATAAAAAATAAGAGGAAAAATTAGGCTAACTGCCAGGAATCTTTTTAAAGACAGATTAGGTTGTGGAAAAGTTTTGTAGGAAGTTTGTTTTCTAGACTGGATAACATATTTGGAAATCTACTTTAAAGACCTGTACTACACTTGCAGGAAGATGGACTAGAAAACCTAAATGCTCTTTCTCACCTTTAACATCTATGACTGTATGATTCATAGACAGACAAGGTAGGTGAGGTAATGTCTTTTATTGGATGAATTTCTTGTGAGACACAAGCTTTCTTCTTCAGCTCTGAGGCGTAGGGCTGGGGAGGACAGGTACTCTGAGCATCATAACCCTAAATGCAAGGTGGAACAGATTGTTTAACATAAGTAGTTAGCTCATATTCTAAGGCACCATTGCACTCATATACGATTCATTTAAGGTAATTTCATTTGTAATGCCTGTGGGTGGTCTCACTGGTCATTGATTGCAGGTGAACTCTTTAAATGAGCATATTCTCATTTCCCTAATCACTATTTTACAGTAGACTTTGCTATAATGTCTAGCGTTGTTTTCTGTACCTACTGTTTTACGTGACTCAGAGGTTCATTTCATGTCACATTGCAAATCTCAGCAACTAAATCATCATTAGCCCTCCATGCCGATTCAAAAAAGATTTGAAAAACAATTCTAAATTGATGGGCTGCAGGAAACACATTTTGGCCAATTAGCTGCGTCAGTGAAATGTTTTGGTGCAATTCTGGCACAGGAGAAAATTAATTTTGAGTGTCTTATTTATTGCAAGCATTTCCTGCCTTTTCATTTTGCTTGTCTCACTGAAATCCTTTTGGTGAAACATGGAGCTTGGTATTTTCTCTTCTTTATAAGTAGTAAAATTACTATTGAAACTTCTGCTCTGAGTGTTTGCAGGGTGCATTTCAGGTAAATATATCTTCTGATTTGTACCAACTCTTGAAGCTCTCCATCTCTCATACTCTTGAAGGTCTCCATCTCACATAGATCTCGCTATCATCCTATTCAACTCTAACATTTGACAGCAAGTTTTGATAACATCAGCTTTTTCTGAATCTTGTTAATGGTGATGGTGAAGTACAGATATCTGGACTCTTGCATGCACAAAGTATAAGACTCATTATCCCGCTCCCCCTATTTCTTCTAAACCTCTGCTTATGCTTTCCTTGTATTCTCGTGAAGAACCATGACAAAAATTGTTTTTACGATATATCTGACTCAGAAATAGTGGCCAAGGGAATTTTTTTTGAGAGAGCTGCTTCTTGTGACATTTCCAGACACATTTTGCGAGCTCAAGAGAAATACTATTCAAATTATTCACTGGAAATATATTACCTGATGGATTTTGCCTTTTTGTTCTGTGAACAATTGATTTCTGTACAAATCCTGATAACCATGTGTTTTACAAGTATTCACTAACTAGCTTGGATGAACCATGTTCAGCCTGTGAGCTGTTTGCAAATGATTGTTACTCATTATTTGTGGCCTATGAGTGTTCGCCAAAGTTGCTTAGGGTTTTCTTTCTGCCCTTTGGATGAGTGAAATAATTTATATAAAGTAATGAATGACTAATAGGGATGAATGAATAACAAATACTCTTGATAGCATATGAATACTCTCGTTCTGAGGAGAATACAAGCACTCAAATGTAGAACAGCCATTCTCAAAACACTTAAGTAAAGGGATCTTCCATTAATGTGCATGTTCATATCAGCAAATAAAAGCAGAATCAATGTGCTAGAAATGAGTATGTAGTGGGAATTCAGACCGGTGTTTGTGAACGCTGGGTTTTGCAATATTGAACCAGCTCTACTCAGATGGGAAAGTTAACAATTTTTCAGTAGCTGTGTGCTGGGACACTTTTGTATTATTTTTTCTGATTTTTGTAAGCAAGTAGTTTTTAACTGAGCTGAAACTTGGGAGTACACAGGCTAAAGCAGAGTCCCTTTCAGGTCCAGATGCAAGCATCTGGAAACATTTGAGAGCCAGAAATCTAGAAAACATTTGAACCCATTTACCTTTGTAAAACCCATTATGCTATGTATGTCACTTTAATGCTCTGTCTCTGTCAAGTGACAATTCATGTGCTCTAACTGATATCTTTCTCCATTTTCGTGGACTGGGCAGAAGTTGATTATTAGTGCTTCTGATTAACTATTTTGCTTTTGAACAGTAAAAACATGTTCAACTGATAAACTTTATAGAACAAACATATATTTGTATGTATGCTAGACTGAATTTCAACATGCTACCTATTAATGTTTTTTATTTGTATTTTGGGCCAAATGATCCTTAGAACTGATCTGATTTTTTTTCAGGGAACAAAATTTTCAGGTTGCAGGGCTTACAGTGCTTGATGATGTGAATGCATGAGATAAATAGTGATCCTTGATGTGGTTTGTTCAAATAAGCACTAAAATTCATACATGCATATGTGAATAAATAATTATTAGTTCTGTCATTCTTCTATCCTGTTATAATAAAAGTAGCTTACGTCAATGAGGTTGCTGCTCAAATTGCACATCACTCAAGGCAATACTGTGACAGTGAGTGATGGACTAGCTCAGTGTTTCTTCCCTTTTCAGGTTGGTGACCCCTGAACTGAAAACAAAATAATCATGATCATCTTACACTTATTAAAAAATCTATTAAGTTATTATCTTTGTTTTTATTGTAACAATCTTTTCAGTGCGTCACAATCCCTTGATTGCTTTTTGTGACCCTGCCATTTGGAAAGCATTTAACTAGATGAACCACAGGTCTTTCCATATGTAGTCAATAAGCCAGATACTAGATGCTCTTGCATGGGTGTGCAAAGGAGTGAGACGGAATCATCCTTAAGGGATGGGACACTAGAATCCCCCAATTTGTATTCTTTGGGCCTGATCTGAAACCCCTCAAAGTCAATACAAGTTTTCCACTGTCTGCAATAGGGTTTAAATAAAACCCTTTGAGCACATGATGCAGGAGTGTTAGGAACATCAGAGGTGCTACGTACCTCACAAAGGATGTGGCTGAGCAAGGTAGGGGATATGGCCATCCCTATCTGTTGCACATAGATTGGCAGCTCAAAGTCACCACTAGGAGGAAGTGCATTCTGTACATGCAGGCAGGCAGAACATCTCTGAGAGTCTCTCTTCTACAGGCCAATTGCATTCACCGGCTGGTGCAGGCTACTTTGTGCTCACCTATCCCCATCACAGCTGTTGTTGTGAAAGCCACAAAATAGCTATGTTGCATGATCCAGACTTCCTTTCCAAAATTGCATTTGCAAAATCTATCCTTGTGATTCTTTTAACTTTTATAACTATCACCTGCCTGGCTTCATTGCTGGAACTGATTGCATGCTCTCTGTCATTTACCATACTCTCAGGATGAAATTCGCTCTCCAGTGCACAAGGCCAGCTCTAGGCCAATGTACCACATGGCCTTAAAAAACTGAAGTAAGACTCGCATAATGCTTTGGCCTTGTGCCGTTCCTCTTTATAGAGTGAATTTCATCCTGGGAAGCATTAGCTCAGCACACAGCACTGAAAGTTCAGTTAAGGCCAATGTTAAAAATGTAAAGACAACTTGTGTTTTTTTCCTAATCCCACAATTCTAAATAAAGCAACAGATGTACCAGTAAGACCGAATGGTCCAAATGATTCATATTATCATATCTCAAGCACTCATGGCTTTTTGTGTGCATGTGTGCACATGAATGTGAAATAATAAGATGTGAATTCTAAGTGTATTGTAAGGAACTTGATAGTGTGTAAAATTGAAACTATGGGAAGTTAAATTATTGATAGGAAATCAAATAACACATTATGTAATTGTATTATATTTCACATTTACATGGTTGTTCCATAACAAATTTATTGTGATATGCCTGATATTCCTCCTTTCCAAAATTTCACAGCTAAGGCAAAATGGATCCTGAATACTACCTGACTATTCACATGCCTTTTATGTTCACACATCAAAATAATTGTTAACTAAATTCCCAGGCATAGTTTTTATTTTACACTGATTGTCCTAATAATACACCGCAACTCAGGGTATATTTTGATGCTGCATCATCTAGGATAGATAGCCATGTGGTCAAGGCACTATACATGGATGCATAAAACATGGGGTGAAATTCCAGTTTTTCCATAAACTTTTTGTATGATCTTGAGGAAGTCCATTAATCTCTGTAATTCAGTTCTTCATCTGCAAAATGGAATAATAATCCTTTCTTTCTCCCCTCCTTTGCCTGTCTTGTCTAATTAGAGTGCAAATTTTAGAAACAGAGATTGTTGTATCATATGCATAGACATACTTGACACCAGCAGGACATGATCTCACAATAACCGAGAAAGAACCCAGTTTATCTTTCAGAACATTTCTTTCAGAGGCATAAAATCATTTCCTTCCTTCTTGGGTAAAATCCTATAGTCAGTTCAGATAGCCCGCCATAGAGGAAGCAGAAGCTCCTAACCACCAATAAACTACTACCTGGAGTTCCCAAGTTACACTTATGTATAGCTCAGAGAGTTTTTGCTGGCAAGTAAAGCCTTTAATCCCATTGAAGTGTTACTTGCTCCCTGCCATAAATCTACTGATTATCATCCAGCCAAGATAACAGAGCTAGATTGGATTTTTATAGAATCTCTAGCTCCCAGAGTAAAAGGTCCACATACCTACTAAATTATAATTATAGCACATGCAAACACATGTATGTGCAAAGGCCAGCTATATTCACTACTGACCAGTTGAGTGTGCACAGTCTACAATGTAAGTGAGGGGGTACAAACCCTAAAATTCACAAATTTTAAAAGGCTTTGGCAGAGCTTCTGTACTGCTGTGCAAATAAAACCCTCCCCCAGTAAAGCAGACTACATGTTTTTTTAAAGTCTCTGAGATATCCCGACTCCCCCCATCATTTGAAGTCATATATAAATACATTTTTGATATTCAAATAATATTTCATTTTTAATTATGCCATTAGTTTTGATTTTTTCCCTGACCCAGAAGGCTTAAGAGTGATGGTGTGCCATGCAATTCATCACAGAAGAGACATGCTCCAATGATGTATAGTTTAAGTGCTATCAATCCAGTGATGTATTTTAGTGTAGGAATATGAGAATGAAGTTGAAAAATGAAGTACATATATTATGTATTGTTGAAGGATCCTGATGAAATCCTAGGCAGAATCATTAGTTATAGTCAACATGTGCCAGACTCTGAGTACCGGCCTGCTCATAACAGCCATTTTGTAAATCAAGTGTTGAACTAATGAGAATTTCTGTTTGTACTTTACATGCCAAAATTAGGCTTTTCGTTTTACACATTTACTTATGTTTATATATTTAGCTATAAGGTGCTACTTCTGGGCAAGTCTGTGTAATCTTTAAAACATCAAATAATCACATTTTTACATCAAAACATGTCAAATTATGAGACCTCCAAAGAAGCCTCTGAGCAAAAAAGAAAACAAAAGTTCAAACAAATTATTCAAATCACTCTTCAAAAATACCCCTTAGGAGAAAAAAGCCTTGCTAGTTCCTTAGACTTATCGCATACCCAGCAGGGCAACAATCTCTGTGTATGGAAGCCCCCTGAAGCAAGTGAACTCCAGAGCTGAGGGGCTTCTACTAAGAAGCTGTTGTGTCCAAAAACCCAAGACAGACAAACGTAGGGCAAATTTTCAAGAGATCCTCACACAGATTTTCAAAAGAGTTTAGTATAGTAGGTGCCAAACTGTATAAAAAATCTGGCTACCAGTCTCAAAAGGGAGTCAAAAGGCACTTTTGAAAACCTGACCTTTCTTTAGGTGCTGAAATGGGAGCTATGCACTTCTGTTGGCAACAAACACTTCACTAGTTATGGAGTGGGGTGACTCCAAAAGATGAGGCTGCAGTATCATCTAGCAAACCAGACACTGGAAAACCATAATCAGCTGACAGTACAGGCACAGTTGAGGATATACCCTCAAAAATGCACATTTTGTTATCAGAGTGGGCATAGTCCCTAATGAAAGAGCAAAATTAATACAGTCCACTTATTCTGAATGTTTCAACGGAGCCAACTGGCATCACCACTACCTTGCATGAGATGAATTCCCAGCCTCATACGACAGAGAAATATTTGGAAATTAGGAGGACTGGTTGCATAGGTTCAATGATAAGGTTAGTGAACAAAATATCATTTGCATGATACTGCAACTGCAGCAGACTGCTTCACTGTCTTCACTAAAGGGGAAGTCTTGCATGACCAACTCTGGCTATGAAAGTTGTATGGAGGAAGCGGCTTCCAGGGATGAGAAACTTCTGCTGAGGAGCTGCTGTATCTAAAGACTCAACACAAACAAATGTTGTGCAAATTTTCATGAGATCTGTACCTATAATTACCACATACTGTAACTCTCAAGTCACAGATGCATTTGTTCAGTGCTAATCTCAGATCTTTCAGAGGAAAGAATAGAGTCATTCAATACAAGTGTTATAAGAAATTCTGTTTGAATACTGGGAATAGTTTTTATGAACGTTTGCAATTATGCATTACATATCTATTTCATCAATTCTTTCTAACCTCTTCTATACTTAAAGCACTGTTTTATACTGGAAGGATGTAGGATCCCCACCTTGTGTAGTGGGGCCATCCCACCCATTTAGCTATATGACAAAGATAAGGGGTCGCATCCTGTTTGCCACACCCAGGTTGAGAACCAACATTTGACATTATTAGAAAGGATGAGACAGATTGTCGCCTGCCTCCATGAGTAATGCTGATGGAATCACAGAAGGTTCCTTTTGAAAGTCGATGAAAGAAGAATTTCTGGGAGGATCATCTGGTTTGCACAGCCAACACTCAGGATATGTCTACACTACGGGACAAGGTCGAATTAAGACACGCCAACCTCAGCTATGTTAATTGCGTAGCTGAAATTGAAGTATCTTAACTTGACTTTTGGTGCTGTCCACACTGCAGGAAGTTGAAGTGAGAACACTCTCCCTTCGACTTCCCTTAAGTCTTGTGGAAGCAGGACTACCGGCATCAACCATAGCGCCCTTCTCAGTTTGAATTAGCTGTCTTAACTAGACCCGTTAATTTGAACCCTGGAAGTTTGACAGCGGCAGCTTTGATCATTCTCTGTAGATGTACCCTCAGCCTCTTCCATGGAGTGAGGCAAAAAATGATCTTACTAGCCAGCAGGAGAATGATACCAGAGGAAATTCAACAAAAGAGATGAACAATTCCTGCATAGGGCACAAGTTGGCCCTTAATCTGTTAATATCAATTTATATTTATTATTCTAAAAATGCTTTATTTTATCATAGTTAAATCAGTACAGTATTTGGGACACTTAATTTAGTTATCATTTTTCTTTTTTTAATTGGGTGCATCCAAAGCACCTTAGCTATTGTTAAATAAAAATGCATTAAAATTGCCCATGTAAACAATATTTTAATAAGAGATTCACAGGAGAAATATATTTCCCACAAATATTAACCCCAAATATAGTCTGACATAAAATATTACTTATTTTTCTAGGCAATGGAATATCAGAATCCTCTCTCTATTTTTGCCTCCCTCTCATGTGCTTCTAATGAGACTATTGCTGTAGTATCTAGTTATATTACCTTGTTAGCATGTGTAATCAATAAGTCAAAAAATAAAAACTATTTCAAACTGATTTAATGCACCCTGGAACTGAAAATGTACTGGGAAGATTGAAAAGGGTAAATCTGAACCTATTAAAATGTTAATTGCCAAATATTTCTTCTGAGTCTTTCTGATAACCTACTTTCTAGTACATAAATGCTATTGCAATCTTATGACATTAGAAGAATACAGTTTTAGACAGCAGAGAAGGCTTCAGGGTATAATCTCAAAACACTGACTGAAGGGATCCATTTTTCCCCTCACAAATGAACCCACCAAATTAGTTTATGTAGAAGCAGTTGGTCCTGAAAAACTTCCAGAAGATTCTGGAGATAAAGCACACCACTCGAAAAACATAACCAAACTGCATTAATGAACACAATACATCTGCTTGCCAGCTGAAATGTGTGACTAGTGCAAACAAGCTAGTATGAAAATGATGCCCATCTAATAGAAACCACAACTCAAACTAGAAAGGGCAGAAATAAGGAAACATTCCATTTCTAGTAACATTAACTTCACTCATCAATGAAGGCATTAGACTTCAAATCACTAATATGATGCCAAGTCTCTAGGTCATGCTGGGCTCATCCTGGAGATGAAGTCTGGCATTGTGTTTGAGGAATATCATAGAATCATAGAACCATAGAGCTGGAAGAGACCTCAGAAGGTCATCAAGTCCAGCCCCCTGCTCTAGGCAGGACCAATCCCAACTAATTCAACCCAGCCAGGGCTTTGTCAAGCCGAGACTTAAACACCTCTAGGGATGGAGACTCCACTACTTCCCTAGGCAACCCATTCCAGTGCTTCACCATTCTCCTAGTGAAATAGTTTTTCCTAATATCCAACCTTGACCTCTCCCACCACAACTTGAGACCATTGCTCCTTGTTCTGCCATCTGTCACTACTGAGAACAGCCTTTCTCCATCCTCCTTGGAACCTCCCTTCAGGAAGTTGAAGGCTGCTATCAAATTCCCCCTCACTCTTCGCTTCTGCAGACTAAACAGACCCAACTCCCTCAGTCTCTCCTCATAGGTCATATGCTCCAGCCCCCTAATCATTTTGGTTGTCCTCTGCTGGACCCTCTCCAATATCTTCTTCGATCTTTAACTGATCACCAAATGAACCCTTTCCCCTGAGAAGAGGTCTTAAAGCCCTTAATAACTGAGGCCACCTCCAAGCTTTGGCATTTAGTATGCACCAGATGACCATATGACAAGTCAAACTGATGAAGACATATTTTTACTACCCCATAAATATGGCCCTTGACTTACATAATTCACATATGGGTGAATGTGGGTCTTTCTGTTCCTCTGGTCTGATTAACAAAGAAATGTATTAATGTAATTAGTGCAAGCTTAAGTGTGTGTGTGTTTTGGTACTTTCAAAGCAAGGAGTATTGGTAATCAGATTACTACCTAACTTCATTTAAAATGCATAATTTCAAAATGATTCATTTTTCTAAAAAGGACATAGAATGTATTGTTTCTGTTTCATAGTGTATCTTATGTATATTTTGGGCTATGCCTATCCCTGTTATTAATCTTTAAACATTTTGCAGGGTAAGATATTTTTTCTTTTATGTATGCTTGAAGTATCTGAAGCAGTGAGATGCTGATAGCCGGTATAACTTAATTTCAAAGGTAATTAATGAGACTGCATTTTAATGAGCTTTTTACATAGCATTGTGAACTGGGCTGTTTCATGATGCCATTGTTCCCTGAATGCTAGAGGAGAAAAAAAGCAGAACTTGGTGAAATTAAGAAGTATCCCCTCTACCCCCCTCCTCAATCCTCTGCAGCAGTTTGCATGTATTTTTCTTTACAGGTGACTTTTGTAGCAAACAGGTCATTATTTCAAAGTTCTTATAGAAGAAGATTCAGGGAGTTGTAGATTCTGATCATGCTTTTATTGTTTATGACCTTTCATTCATTATTTTGTGATTTAATATTCTGTGTCCCCCTGTCTGCAAAGGAATGAATATTGTTATGAATGCCTTTATGAGCTGTATCTGTTAATATGGGTGTGAACATAACAGAAATATGTACATGATCATTTTCTGGGAAACCCTAGAGACATTTTATTTCTAATGAGGAATTTGTTGGCCACAATGTTTATCAGCAATCGAAATATGAGCCAAAATCAGAACCTTGGCTTCTAACTGGTTTGTGTTTTGGAAGATTCAGATGTAAATCCCTGGATCGGAATCTGCTCCTATTGTCATGGATGGAACTTAAGACAGAAGGGGCTTATTTTCTAGTTCTGGTTTGGATGCAACTGAACTCGCATAATGAAGGCCAATCTTGTGACATTCCCATGATCCAGTCTGGTGGAAATCTCACAATGGCTGCTGAGCTCATAAGATTTCTGCACTTAAGCACAAAAATATGCAAGAACAGTTAGAGAAATTTTGGTGCAGGCGAATCTCATTTTAAACACAAACCCTAGCCCTAATTTGGCCCGTTGTATTGATTAAGGTGCAATATATTGACCTACACAGTCAAAGGTGTCACTGTCTGTTATCAAACAGCTTTAAACAAGATTCAGGGCTTAGTGTATGGGGACCTTAGCTTGTTTAATACCATAGCAAACACACCATTAAAATTATTTTAAACTTTTTATTAAAGAT
The DNA here is from genome assembly GCA_019425775.1 of Rafetus swinhoei. Lineage (NCBI taxonomy): Eukaryota > Metazoa > Chordata > Testudines > Trionychidae > Rafetus > Rafetus swinhoei. The sequence continues at coordinate 18,399,654 of CM033427.1, read as the reverse complement.
TCAGAAAAGAAGAAAAAATGGTTAAAAGCATTTGAAATATAAAGCTGTAAAAATGCTTTCATTTTAGCAACATCCCTTGTGCCTTTTCACTTTAGCTGGAGTTTTTAGAAGGAAAATTCCCTTTGTTTGACCATTTCCATGGTATCAAAAAACGATAATTGTCATTTTATGGGAGAAAAGAGGTGTTGAAAAACACTGGAGCTGTTGTTAGGAATATTGTTTAAGTTTGATCTTTTTCTTAAAAAGACAAACCAAGAAAAAACACATACAAAAGGGGAGCAAAAAGTACAGCAAATATAAAAATGCAGCTTCCCTTTCTGTTGTTTTTCCTTGCAGCCTCTCTGCTGGAGAAACAAAGACAGAGACCAGAGTTCTATCAGCCACTCCACTCAGCTTGGCTAACTTGTACCAGTGCTGAGCTGTTTAGGTCATTGTTTGTAGCTGCTTCTCTGGTCACAGGCTTGCAACAGTGTTGCGAAGTATACATTCTTGTCTTGTTAAGCTAGACTCTTATAAGATGGAAGGCAAAAGGAGAGGGAAAAGAGAAAAATTAAAATAGGGAAGGAAAAGGACAACTGGAAGTATAAGGCGGGGTAACAAAACCTCACATCCCAGGTGATACTTGGGATTTAACTGACATCAAAAGACTTGGCAATGCCATCTGAGCCTCCCATCCTACCAGGGCATCTCTCAGAATCAGGATGACAAAGGCCTGGGACCCAGGAGATGCTGGGTATGGCAGCCAAGATGGTGAAGTTATTGTAGCAAGCTAGTTTTTCTTCCCAAAGTCTTTTTTTTAAAGACCCCAAAAGAGAATGATGGGGTGGGATAGCCCATCTCCTCATTATTTTGTCCACCAATTAGATTGAATAGCTGACATACTAATTTTGGTTTATTCATTGTCTGTCACCTCCTCTTGTTTACATGGCTGATCCTAGCACAGTCCTTGAGTTGTATCAAGGAGCCTTTTTCTTTGGACTGGAATTCAGTCTGTCTGTTTCCCTTTCATACCACCAACATTTATTAGTCATTATTACATCTAATGAACTTTCATTCACTTTTTTACACTGAGCTGGAGAACACCCTCCTCCCCCCACCAGAGGAGCTCTGAGACAGCCCAGCCCTGTCCCCTCACATGTTCAGATGAGCCCCAGGGCAGCCGCACTGAGCTTCTCCTCCCTTCCCCGGACCCAACCTGCCTGTTCCCGGGAAAGCTGCTGCAGCATCTCTTGATTCAAAGACACTTTTGATATGCCCTGTGAAGGTTCTGGGGCCCAGTAACCCTGCCCTGGAGTTCCTGAATGGAGTATATCAAAAGCATCTTTGAATCAAGAACGCTTTCCCCAGAACAAGTTCAGGTACCGCAAAGGCGTCTAGACCCCTGGCTCTATTTAACTGCCTGCACCTCTGGGAAATTGTCCCCATTGCTTCCCCTGCCCGCTGCCAGCGGGCCTGGCTGTAGTGCTTCAGTGAAGGTGCTAGTACACTGAAGGGAGAGCTTCTCCTATTGGCGTAGTTAATTCATCTCAGTGAGAGGTGTTAGCTACATTGGCAGGGGAATTTACGTAGCACTGTGTACACTGGGGATTAGGTAGGTTGGTATCACAACATTACTCAGGGGTGTGGATTTTTCACACTCCTGAGCAACATAGTTATATCCATGTAAGTTTATAGCATAGACTTGACTGAAATCGAACACCCCCACTGTGACATGTTTCAGCCCTCACAGAGACATGGATTTATAAGAGGAGTCTGGCAATGCATCTCCAATGTTCAATGAACAAAAAACACCATTTGCCAACATCCTAAATGTGCTAGTAGGATACAAAAATAAATGCTATTATCAAAAATGTGGCTTGAGTCTAACACAGCTCCACACATGCCTGGCTCAGTGACTTCCACACATGTATCCGGATGAATGTGTACAAGTCAGGCACCTTTACCAGAGTGCAAAGACATATTTGTTTGGGACCCAAAAATCAAGCACAGAATCTTAAATGATTGTGAAGAGACACAACCTAAGTTTTATGTCTCACAAAGAGCGAAAAGGTCTGGCAGTTGTCTTGTTGCCAGCACCCAGCTTCAAACAGTTAACAACTAGTCTGATAACATCTTGGCTGCGTCTAGATTGGCAAGTTTTTGTGCAAATACTTTTAACGGAAAAGTTTTTCCGTTAAAAGTATTTGCACAAGAAAGCGTCTATACTGGCATGTGCCTTTGCGCAAAAGATTTGCTTTTGCGCAAAAGCATCCATGCCCAGTGTAAACGCTCTCTTCAAGAAGAAAGCTCCGATGGCCATTTTAGCCATCGGGCTTTCTTGCGCAAGAAATAAACGTGGCTGTCTACACTGGCCTCTTGCGCAAGAATACTTGCGCAAGAGGGCTTATCCCTGAGCGGGAGCGTCGGAGTATTTGCGCAAGAACCGCTGATTTTGAACATTACAAAGTCAGTGTTCTTGCGCAAATACAAGCAGCCAGTGTAGACAGGCGGCAAGATTTTGCACAAAAGTGCCTGCTTTTGCACAAAATCATGCCAGTCTAGACGCAGCCATTGAGAAATGCTTCACACTTCTACTCATTTCACTTTCTAGAATCTGTATTTTGTGATTGCCAGGGGCAGAGCTAAATTGTGTGAGATCAAAATTGCCACTCTAGCAATATACTAGTGTATATTAATTCCTCTGAATATGTTTAAACAGATTTCTGAATGAAAAATATGGCTTTATAAGACGTATTTCAAAAGAAATTCTTCACAAGACAATTTTTGCCAAATAGCTTATCAGGTTTTTTTTAAAATAAAGATTTTTAAATACTAATCCTATGTCAAAGAAAAATGAGCAGAGGTTCTAGTAATAGGGTGCTTTTACCTGCAAGATGCTACTAATGCTGGAGCCTACTTAAATTCAAACTTAGCAAAGTGACTTCATCTGGGATCATTATCAGAAATGGGCTCAACCCACATAATTCAAACCTGGAGTCCGAACACACTGTGGTTTGATAGTGTTTGGTTTTGTTTCGACCCATGGGAGGAAAAAAGCAGGGACCTAGGAAAATTCTTAACCACTTCTGAATTCAGATTTCAAATCTGCACAGAAATGGTGATATAGTTTGAGCTTATCTCTGTTAATTACTAGAAACCTGAGCTTTTCAGGAGCTTTCTGAACTCAATGCAACAAAAAAATGAGTAAATCCCACTTTATTGTTAATTGCAGGGCTAGCAGACCCTCTCCCAATTGTCTTAGATTATTATGTTCTGTGCTCTGTAGGGAGCCAGACTTTTCAAGCATTACAATTTTCATACAGTATGCAATCATTACATCACAATCCTTAGTAAATGCAGCTGTGGAAGTTAAGAAGGCATGGAAATTACTCTAGAGTGATTTCTACTGTGCTTCAATGTTCCAATGTTCCAGTTCCACTCAATCACATATGTGGCACTCCTTAATTCTAATTGTGATAAATGATATAGGGGTAATGTTTGTCCCCCGCCCCCACCTGCCTCCCCTCCTGTGTAGCTAAAGGAGGGAAGGATTTTCGGATGTAGCACAAGGGAGGTATGTGAGTGTACATCTCAGATCTCTGGAACCATTCTGCAATGCTATACCTCTAAGAGGATGTGGTATGTAGCTACACAATTTTTGTTCTTGTGTACGGCACCTTTAAATTTGTACAAATATGTTACCTGCTGGAAGTAGCTGCCATTTTGCACTCTGTTCTGATACAATCTGTAGCAGAAGAGAAACGTTCTATTTCAAGACTGGACAGAGGTAGGTTGTGTAGCTCCCCTGTGCACATGGGTGAATTTAATCTGCCATGAAGATCTCTTTAATGTGCAAGTCTTTCCATATAATTTAGCTGGTTAATTTGTGGCCCTCACAATATTAAACATTCATGTAGTTTCTTAAATAGAGAACATAATTATTACCCACCAAAAAAGTAATGCCACACAATGCTTGAATCCTAATCCTGCAATTTCTACAAATGCACAGAAAAAAAAAAAACCCTCCCTTAAATGTCTGTGGGATTTCTGAGAACCTTTCATTTTGCATATGTAGCTCCAGGGCACCTTTCTGGAAATTTTCCTTGCTCCTTAAAGCACTCGGTTAAGGGAGGCATAGATCAAAAAGAGATTTAAGTCAAAACAAGTTTTTGAAGGAAAAATGCTCCTTGTAATAGCTCTAGGCAGTCTTTGAAAAGGGAGCAAATAACAACCACAACAAAAAATTGCATTTGTTTAGCATCCATTGCAGCACAGTTATCCTTAGGCTTTTGACAAAACTTGCTTGTTTGTATGAAAGAAAAGTTGAGAGATCATTGAATATGAATTTATGTAAGCCACAATGAAAACTTTCAAACAACTGCTTATAACAACTGTTCTATTAAGTCACTCTTTTCACTTTTCTTGAGTTTAGGGGAAAAGAAAGGTCACATTTCATAGCTTTCTTTCTCAGTTTTCAAACGAATTTGAGTTGGGTGCCATAAAGTGTATGTGTGAGAAGTATCTAGGAGTGGGATGGTATTTAGAGATATGATATCATCTGATTTATAAGAACATAAGAATTGCCATACTGGGTCAGACCAAAGGTCTGTCTAGCCCAGTAGCCTGTCTTCTGACAGAGGACAATGCCAGGTGCACCAGAGAGAATAAACAGAACAGGAAATCATCAGGTGATCCATCCCCAGCTTCCTACAAACAGAGGCTAGGGACACCATGGATAATAGCCATTGATGGATCTAACCTCCATGAATTTATTTAGCTCTTTTTTAACACTGTTATACTCTTTGACTTGACAACATCCTCTGGCAAGGAGTTCGACAGGTTTATTGTGTGTTGTGTAAAGAAATACTTCTTTTTGTTTGTTTTAAACCTGTTACCTATTAATTTAATTTGATGACCCCTCGTTCTTGTAACTCTTCTTTTCCACGCCAATCATGATTTTATAGACCTCTATCATATCTCCCCCTTAGTTGTCTCTTTTCCAAGATGAAAAGTCCCATGCCACTGCAGGTAGAAGGGTGAACCCTGAGCCTTGTGAACCCAATCAAAAGTAAGCCTTGTGCCAGTTTGACCCACAGGCTCTGTCGGACAGGAGGAAGGAAGTGGTTCCGTGCAGCTTTGCATGCTGCAGGGAGCACTTCCCTGCAGCGTGCAAAGCTGTGCGGAGACACCTGTGTCTATCCCCCCAGAAGCTGTGCCAGGTAGGTGCTCTCATCCACTGCCCCTCCTTTACAACCCATCCAGACCCTGCACTCCCACACCATTCCTGCACCCTCCTCCCACCCAGACCCCACTACCATCCCCACTCTATTCCTTCATTCTCACTCTCAGACCCCCCAGGCCAGTCCTGCACCCTTCTTTCCACCTAGATCCCTTACTCTCACCCCACTCCTGCATCCTCTCCTTCCCTCCCAGACCTTGCATCCGCCTCAAGCCTAGACCCCACCCCCAACCCTCAGCCTGCTGCTGCACCTTATTTTCCACCCAGACCCTTCAGCCCCAGTCTACTATGGCACTGTCCCTCCTGCCCAGACCCTGCACCTTCATCTCCAGCCTGCTCCCCTGCAGCCCCCTTCTACACACTGAACCCCTCATTTGTGGCCCCACCCCAGAGCCTAGGAGGGGCCCGACAAAATCCTGGGTCTCCAGGAGAATTAATCCAGCCCTGGGGGCAAGCTCTGAACCCCAGTGCCTCCCCAACCATGGGCTGGAGCTTGAGGGGAGTATTTTTTTTCTCAGTTGGGGTACACATTAAAGGATTTTTCTCTTCCTGTCTTGGGAACTAGATCAGTGAGTGTTATGGGTTTTGTGTTTGTTTTTTGTTTGTTTGGGGTTTTTTTTTTTTTTTGCTTCTCACTTGTGTGTGGTCCCAGACTAAAAGTTCCCCACTTAGGTCAGGTCTACAGCAAAAGGGAACATTGAATCAAGATACACAACTCCACCTACATTAATTACATAGCTGGAATTGACATACCTTGTTTTAAATTTCCCCGCTTTCCCCAGGGCGGGAGGCAGACGGGAGAAAATGCTTCTGTCAGCTTCCCTTACTCCTCTGAGAAGCGAGAGTATTGGATGCTAATGGGGTAACCTCTGAGTTTGATTTAGTGTCTTAACCAGACTCACTAAATCGAACGCCAGAAGATTGATTGCAGCAGCGTCAATCTTTTGTTTAGTGAAGACCTGGCCTGTGATAGACATATCTGGCTGAGGGAACACGAAAGGGAAAGGGGTGGAATGCTGGGCTTGTGGCATTGTTCCCCGTGGTATCTAGCTAGGATTTTAAACTAGATTTCTCATTATGATAACAGGGTGCTTAGTGTCACATGATTTGGTTCCTCTTCAGTCAGGAAAGTGAAAGGGACCATCTGGCCTGCTATTAGAGTTCAGTCACCACGCAAAACTCACTGAAATAGTGCCAGTGTAGCTGAGGGAAAAATTTGGGACCCTACCAATAAGCAATGAATAGCCTGTTAGTTAATATTGTTAGAGTTGAAAATGGCATTACAGTGCATAGGGGCTCAGCTACTACTATAATGGGCACTAAAACCAAGTTCAAAGGTAGATAATACAATAAAGGAACAATTTCTATCACATTTCTATCTTTAACTGTTTCTACAGGGAAAAAATAAAGCAAACAATTTAAGCATGAAGCTAAAGAAATAACACACACACCAATATCTCTTTCATTTACAGAAATGACAAGGAAGTCATGCCACACTGCACACTGGAACAAATTATAGGGTTATTGAATCATCAAACTACAACACTATTTGTAAACAACACTGGGCTCTGGAGAGATACAGAGGGAGATTTTTTGGCATTATTTAATAGCCTTCAAAAATATTAAATCATTAGTTCAAGCAAGCAGACAGGGCAAATAAGTGAACAGACTTTCTGCTAAATGACAGTGATGTTATGTGCTCAGTGTTGATTAGTGTCTTAATTTTAATCAGCTGAGAAATACTGCAGAGGAAATACAAGAATAATTTCTGGTTTTGGAAAGAGCTTTTCTTTCTAGTGTTTCAACAGATGGTTATTTTTGTTTGCTGGAGACAGGACATGTACAAACCATTTATACTTTGATTTAAAGTGGAAGGTTTGTGTGGCATTTTCAAAATTTTCTTCCCTACGCCCACACTATAAATTCTTTGCATTCTGAGGTGGGTTCACGTCAGTGATGCTGCAAAGAGAGGAGTAAAATGAATGAAAGCATCTGTGCAGATGCACAGTGTACTTGTGCACTACATGTCAATTCTATAAAGAGCTCTATAAAACAAAGCAGATTGAATATTGCTCAGGCTTATTCTGTAATGTTTGCTGTGCCAAAAATGATAAATTCACTTATTATGCACTCATAAATCTCAGCAAATTAGGCTGAGAAACATTCCAAGCATAGTGCCACATGTTCCTACTTCCTATCTCCTCCAGTGTCCACAGACATGAACAGATAACTCAAAAGAACCTTATCTAAAACCTCTTTTATATTTTGAACACAGCCCAAAGGGTCCTCACTTACTTTTTTTATTCAGTTCTCAGGCAAGCTCACTCACATTGAATTAAAAGTTGAGCGAGGAGTTTAGACCAATGTATTTATACTTTACTGCTGGTAAAATTAAAACTAAACTGTCTGTTTTATGTTGCTTTAATCTGCATGCCACAGTCAATGAAAAACAAATTCTCAAGATTTTCAGAAGTGGTTATAGTTTTGAGTGCTGAATTTAAGATACCTTAAAAGAGCCTGGCTTTAAGAAAGTGCTGGGAAACTGCTGTCTGAAAATCTTGGTGCTCTAGGGTGTCTCATGTTGCCCCTCCCCCCTCACACACAGAATCAAGGCACTGAAAATACTATTCACTTTTGAAAATCATGAGCAATGATTGTATTTAGAAAGTTCCCCTCTTACCTTTTACCCTGCTCCAGGTGGCTGCATCCAAAATAGCTCCAGCTCATATAATGAAATTTTCCCAATTGGGCCCAACTATGCTCTGAAGCAGGGCTGAGTGGTCTGGGAGGGGCAGCAAAAGATCCCATTACACCATATTTCCATTCCTCCAGTCCTGGGGCCAGCTGCAGACTGTGTCTACATTTCCTGCAAGTGACAGTACATCTTCACTACCAAAGCTTAATTTTGGTTAAAACAGCAGTGAAGATTTGGCAACTCAGCTTTAACCTGGGTTAGCAGCTTGAGTTCAAACTCCAGGCTTCACTACACATTTGCCTTTAACTTGCTAACTTGACCTGAAAGCTCAGCTGTGTCTTCGCTGCTATTCGTACTCCACATTGCATCCTATTGCTTTTAGCTGTGTCAGCAATGAGTGACCTCTGACCTTTTTGCCTGCCTATGCCTCTTCCTTAAAGGGCTGTGAAGACAGGGTGTCATCGAACCAGTTATGCCAGGTTTTTTGCCATCTTGAAATTTCATAAGAGAATCCTCAGGTCAACAAAACTGAGTATATGGCGCCTTTATGCTGCTGGAGAAGCACAAAGGTTTTATAGCTGGACTAAGAATTTCACTCATGATTTATGAATACAACATAGATCCAGTGCGATTTATGAATACAACATAGATCCAATGCAAAAGGTGCCTGCTGGTGGAATCTCTGAGGCAGCAGGTGGCAGAGCTACAGGAGGAGGTGGCTAGGTTGAGGAGCACCCGCATCCATGAGGAATTCCTGGACCGTGTTCATGAGGAGACAGCTGAGGTAGCTGTCCTGGTACGCAGGACTGAGGACACACCACTGGTGGAGGAGGAGACGGCTCAGGGTGGACAGTGGCAGCTGGTTACTTCTGGCAGCAGGCACTGCTCCACCTCTGCTCCGAACCCTCCCGCCGTGGTACTAGGAAACCGTTATGCTCTTCTTTATACAGAAGATAAGCAATCACCCCCTACACCGGAGGAGGAGAAGCCTGTACCCCAAGGCTGGGAGGTCTGCTGCCACCACTGCGAATAGGAAACGTAGGGTAGTGGTGGTCAGAGACTCTTTCTGAGGGGGACGGAGGTGCCCATCTGTCGCCTGACATTTCATCTCGGAGGTATGCTGTCTGCCGGGGCCGTATCCGAGATGTTACGGAGGCATTGTCGAGGATTATCTGGCCCTCTGACTACTACCCCATGCTACTCATCCATGTGGGCACTAATGATACTGTGAGGTGTGACACTGAGATCAAGAGTGACTACAGGGCTCTGGGAGTATGGGTGAAGGAGTTTGGAGCGCAGGTGGTATTCTCTTTGATCCTTCCTGTCAAAGGTAGGGGCCCGGGCAGAGACAGGTGCATCCTGGAGGTGAATGCCTGGCTGCGAGGATGGTGTCGCCAGGAGGGCTTTGGCTTCCTCGACCATGGAATGCTATTCCAGAAAGGACTGCTAAGCAGGGATAGCGTCCACTTATGAGGAGGGGGAAGACCCTATTTGGATACAGAATGGCTAACCTAGTGAGGAGGGCTTTAAACTAGGTTTGACGGGACAGGTGAGCAAAGCCCACAGGTAAGTGGAGAACATGGAGACCTGGGAGATGGGTCGGAAATGGGAGGGAGCGTGGGCTACAATGGCAGAGAGAAAGGAGGGTCAGGGCAAAACTGGGAGGCAAGGTCAAATCAGGATCTTAGATGCATATATACAAATGCGAGAAGTATGGGAAATAAGCAGGAAGAACTGGAAGTACTAATAAATAAGTACAATTATGACATTGTTGGCATCACAGAAACTTGGTGGGATAATACACAAGATTGGAATGTTTGTATGGAAGGGTACAGCTTGCTCAGGAAGGATAGACAGGGAAAAAGGGAGGAGGTGTTGCCTTATACATTAAAAATGAACACACTTGGAGTGAGGTGGAGATGGACATAGGAGACGGAAGTGTTGAGAGTCTCTGGGTTAGGCTAAAAGGGATTAAAAACAAAGGTGATGTCATGTGTGACAGGGTCAGGCCAGGGAGCTGCTGCAGAGAGGGGAAAAGGCAGCCCAAAAGGGAAAACCCTGTGAGAGAAGCAGAGAACTGCAGCCCAATTAGATGCAGCTGGGAGGAGCTGGCTCAGGCTAATTGGGGCCAGCTGACTTCTCTGCTGTCTGGCTGAGGGCCTTTAAAAGCCTCAGCAGTTGGAGGCTGGAGAGGAGAGGGAGAGGACAAAAGGAAGGTGGTGGAGAGGCAGAGAGAGAAGAAACCAGAGAGAACAATTTTGACCAGCATTAGGTAAAGGCAGCTAAGGAGGGAGCCTGTGGGCACGTGGCCCGGGCTCCCTACCATTGAGACTCCGCTGCAAAACCCCTAACTGGGGCTAAGGGGAGGAGGCCTCCCAGTAGTGGCTTGGGGAAGAGGGGCCCTTGCCACACGTGGTGTCAGGAGTGGGATCGTGGCTGTGAGGCCTCACAGCAACCCAAATCTAGCCAAGTTGACCCTCGCAGCAAAAGTACCCATGGAGGACCTGGTAAAGCACTGGTGCAGGCCACGGCTGCCCAACAAGAGGCTACTCGGTGCAAGCAGCTGCCCAGCAGGAGTCGGTGCGGATCCAACAAGAAACCAACCAGTTGTTGATGAGCCAGGTAGCCCAGGACAGGGCCACCCTGCAGGAGGTGGTGAACCAGCTGAAAGCCCTGACAGTCCAGGCACGTGATCAAGATGGGGCCCGACTTACGGGCCAATTTCTACTTACAGAAAATGACAAAAGACGATGAGGTTGAGGCCTATCTCTTGGCCTTCGAAAGGACAGCTTTGCGAGGCCTGGCCTCAAGCTCAGTGGGCCAGCATTTTGGCCCCTTTTCTGAGCGGGAAGCCCAGAAGGCATACCTTGACATGGCAGAGGAAGCTGCATCCGACTACCCCCAGCTGAAAGCTGAGATCCTGGCACGGGCTGGGGTCACGGTCACAGTGAGAGCCCAGAGATTTCACGACTGGCGATATCGAGATGACCAGGGCCCCAGAACTCAGTTGTTTGATCTGGTCCATCTGGCCCGAAGTGGCTGCGCCCGACATCCACAGCCCCGAAAAGATTATCGAGGTGATCGTTCTGACCGGTACATGAGGGGTTTACCCCAGACCTTCGGGAATGGGTGGGGCAGAATGGCCCCACGACGGTTTGATGAGCTGGTGGCTCTCGTTGAGAGACGATTGACAGCTAAGGGACTTTCCCGCAGCCCCAGAGTCGAGGCGCAGCAGAGCAGAAGGTCCGCTTCACCCCAAGGACCCGTGCCCCTGAAGTTTCTGACCGAGTCCAGACAGGAAGAAAGGAGGCGGAAGAGCGACCGGGACGGGCAAAAGACCTTGGGGTCTGGACAGGAGAGGGCCAGGGATCAAGACCCAACAGCCCAAAAAGAAAGGGGCTGTCCCGCCCAGGTTATAGGTGTTATGCCTGCGGGGAGATAGGGCATATTGCGGTTCAGTGCCCTAACATAGACGAGCCTATGCAATGTGACCTGGGGAACCTACAAAGTGTCCTAGTCAACCTCGTTGGGGTAGCAGTGGGCCCCCATCAGTATACCCAGCCCGTGAAAATGAATGGGGTAGAAACCACTGCCTTAGTAGATTCCGGGAGTGCAGTTACGTTGGTCTCAGGAAGCTAGTGGGGCAAGATCAGCTGACTGCCAAGTACACTGGGGTATCTTGTGTACATGGGGATACTAATTATTACCCCACCATCCCTGTGGAGATAGAAGTACAAGGGCGGGTTACAGAGGTAACTGTGGGGTGGTCCCAAGGCTCCCTACCCGGTGGTCATTGGACGAGACTTCCCCGGGTTTAGTGACCTGCTACCACGGGACTGGGGGGAGGAGGATAGCTCCCTCCCGGCCTTCCATGAGTTTTCCCAGGACCTGTTCTCGATTCCTGGGGAACCCCGGAAAACCCGACGGGAGAGGAGGGCCGCAAAAAAATTGGGGACCAGGATCTTGACCCAAGGTCGGAAGCAGGCACTGGTAGAGGGGAGGCCTACCCAACTACTAGAGCAGAAGCCCGGGACAGGATGAGCCTGAAGCAGGACCCAGCTCATCAGGGGAGGAAAGGGGCTAGGTTCCTGGAGCCTGAGCAGGTGAGATCCCCAAGTGAGACCTTTGGGCAGGATCAAGCCAATGATCCAATATATCAGAATATCCGTAAGGAGGTGGTTGAAGTTAATGGGGTCCCAGTGGAGGGGAGGAACAAGGGCACGGGGCCCTACTATATAATCAAGGGGGAGCTTCTATATAGGGTAGCTCATATACAGGGCCAAGAGGTGGAACAACTCTTGGTACCCCAAAAGCACCGGAGGGCAGTACTGGAATTGGCACACAGTCATCTATTTGGAGGACATCTAGGGGTGGATAAGACCCTGGACCGCATTCTTCGGAGGTTCTTTGGCCTGGGATCTATGTAGAAGTCCAGAGGTATTGTGCTTCCTGCCCGGAGTGCCAACTACATGGGCCCCAACCACACCTGAGGGCCCCATTAGTACCCCTACCAATCATTGAAATCCCTTTGAACGGATTGCTATGGACATAGTTGGCCCACTAGAGAAGTCTGCCCGGGCCACCAGAGCATACTAGTTGTAGTGGACTATGCTACTCGATACCCAGAGGCAGTGCTCACGCAACACCCTATCCAAGACCATTGCTAAGGAACTAATTCAAATCTTTTCTAGGGTAGGGATTCCTAAAGAAATCCTAACGGACCAAGGGACCCCTTTGTGTCCAAGCTTATGAAAGACTTGTGTACCTTGTTCGCATACGGCCCCGGACCTCGGTATACCATCCTCAAACCGACGGTCTAGTTGAACGGTTTAACAAGACCCTAAAAGTATGCTTAAGAAAGTAGTAAGTCGGGATGGCAAAGATTGGGATATGCTACTGCCCTACCTCATGTTCGCGGTAAGGAAGTTCCCCAAGCTTGACTGGCTTCTCCCCATTTGAACTTTTGTATGGGCGTAACCCACGGGGCATACTAGACCTTGCTAAAGAGGCCTGGGAGGAACAACCCAACCTGGGGAGAAATGTAGTTGATCATGTGCTCCAAATGAGGACAGGATTGCCAGAGTCACCCCCATAGTGCGGGAGCACCTAGAAAGGCACAGGAAGCCCAACAGGTCTATTACAACCGGCAGCAACCTCCCGGAAGTTCCAGGTGGGAGACCGGGTGATGGTGCTAGTGCCGGCGGCGGAGAGTAAGCTCCTAGCCCAATGGCAGGGCCATATGAAATAATAGAAGCAGTGGGAGAGGTAAACTATAAGGTTCGCCAGCCTGGCGGCGAAAGCCTGAGCAAGTATATCACGTCAACCTGCTGAAACCCTGGCGAGACAGAGAAGTGGCCTTGGTTGTGCTGGGGCCACCACCCCAAGGAAAACCCACCAAGGCAGGTGGGAATATCTCCTGAGCTGACTCCGGACCAACAGGCGAAGCAGCCGACATGATTGAGCGGAATCAGGATGTGTTTTCGACAGAACCGGGTAGAACTATGGAGGTTTACCATGACATCATCACAGACCCCAGGGTGAAGGTGCACGTTAAGCCATACCGGATACCCGAGGCAAAACGAAAAGAGGTCAAGCTGAAGTTGAAAAAATGCTGAAGCTCGAGTCATTGAAGAGTCCATAGCCAGTGGTCTAGCCCTATTGTTATGGTGCCCAGATGGAAGCCTACGCTTTTGCAATGACTTTGAAAGTTAAGCGAAGTATCCAAATTCGATGCCTATCCCATGCCAAGGGTGGATGAACTCATTGACCAACTGGGCAAGGCCCGATTTCTATCCACCCTTGATTTGACCAAGGGTACTGGCAGATCCCCTAGCACCAGGGGCCAAAGAAAAGACAGCCTTTTCGACTCCAGAGGGTCTCTTTCAATACACGGTCCTCCCTTTTGGTTTGCATGGGGCTCCTGCAACGTTTCAAAGGCTCATGGACAAGCTGTTGCGGCCCCATGCCAAATGCGCAGCTGCCTATTTGGATGATGTTGTTGTCCACAGTCCTGACTGGGACACACACATTGAAAAAGTTGAGGCAGTATTGGAGACATTAAGGAGGCGGGACTTACGGCGAACCCTGCAAAGTGTACGATTGGGCTGGCGAGGCCAAATATCTCGGTATATCGTGGGAAGGGGATAGTGAGGCCCCAGCTCAACAAAGTGGATGCAATACAGAATTGGCCCGACCAACCCGGAAAAAGCAGGTCAGGGCATTCTTAGGGTTGGTTGGATATTACCGCAGATTCATCCCCAACTTTGCCTCCAGGGCCTGCCCTCTGACCAACCTGACTAGAGCACGTGGTCCCGACATTTGTAAAGTGGACCATGGAGACGGAAGAAGCTTTTAAAGATCTCAAGAATGCCATCTGCGGTGATCCAGTTCTCATAGCCCCTGATTTTAAGAAGGAGTTTATCTTGCAGACCGATGCCTCCGAGGTAGGACTGGGAGGCGGTATTGTCTCAAATGGTTGGAGAAGAGGAGCACCCAATCCTGTACCTCAGCAGGAAGCTTCTGCCGAGGAGCGAAACTACGCCGTGGTAGAAAGGGAATGTCTCGCGGTAAAGTGGGCCATGGAAAGCCTTCGCTACTACCTTCTTGGGCGGAAGTTTACCCTGGTCACCGATCATGCACCTCTGCAGTGGATGCACGAAACAAGGACAGAAATTCGAGGGTTACCCGGTGGTTCCTGTCCCTGCAGCCCTTCCACTTCCATGTGCAACACAGATCAGGAACCCAGCATGGGAATGCAGACGCGGGTTGTCAAGGGTGCATTGTTGTCCGACCCAAGTAACCCAACCCCATGGGGTTGAGCAGAGGATGTGTGACAGGGTCAGGCCAGGAGCTGCTGCAGAGAGGAAAAGGCAGCCCAAAGGGAAAAACCCTGTGAGAGAAGCAGAGAACTGCAGCCCAATTAGATGCAGCTGGGAGCTGGCTCAGGCTAATTGGGGCCAGCTGACTTCTCTGCTGTCTGGCTGAGGGCCTTTAAAAGCCTCAGCAGTTGGAGGCTGGGAGGAGAGGAGAGGACAAAAGGAAGGTGGTGGAGAGGCAGAGAGAAGAAACCAGAGAGAACAATTTTGACTGGCATTAGGTAAAGGCAGCTAAGGAGGGAGCCTGTGGGCACGTGGCCCGGGCTCCCTACCATTGAGACCCGCTGCAAAACCCCTAACTGGGGGGGGCTAAGGGGAGGAGGCCTCCCCAGTAGTGGCTTGGGGAAGAGGGGCCCTTGCCACACATGCTAGGAGTCTACTACAGGCCACCTACCCAGGTGGAAGTAGTGGATGAGGCTTTTTTCAAACAACTAACAAAATCATTCAAAGCCCAAGATTTGGTGGTGACGGGGGACTTCAACTATCCAGATATATGTTGGGAAAATAACACTGCAGGGCACAGACTATCCAATAAGTTCTTGGACTGCATTGGAGACAACTTTTATTTCAGAAGGTTGAAAAGCTACTGGGGGAAGCTGTTCTAGATTTGATCCTAACAAATAGGAGGAACTGGTTGAGAATTTGAAAGTGGAAGGCAGCTTGGGTGAAAGTGATCATGAAATCATAGAGTTCACAATTCTAAGGAAGGGTAGAACAGCAAAATAGAGACAATGGATTTCAGGAAGGCGGATTTTGCAAGCTCAGAGAGCTGATAGGTAAGGTCCCATGGGAATCGAGACTGGGGGAAAAACAACTGAGGAGAGTTGGCAGTTTTCAAAGGGACATTGTTAAGGGCCCAAAAGCAAGCTATTCCGATGTGTCGGAAAGACAGAAAATACGGCAAAAGACCGCCTTGGCTTAACCACGAGATCTTGCATGATCTAAAAATAAAAAAGGAGTCATATAAAGTAGGACAAATTACAAAGGATGAATATAGGCAAACAGCACAGGAATGCAGGGGCAAGATTAGAAAGGCAAAGGCACAGAATGAGCTCAAACTAGCTACGGGAATAAAGGGAAACAAGAAGACTTTTTATAAATACATTATAAGCAACAGGAAGACCAAGGAGAGGGTAGGCCCACTGGTCAGTGAGGAGGGTGAAACAGTAACAGGAAACTTGGAAATTTCAGAGATGCTCAATGACTTCTTTGTTTCGGTCTTCACCGAGAAGTCTGAAGGAATGCCTAACATAGTGAATACTAGTGGGAAGGGGGTAGTTTTAGAAGGCAAAATAAAAAAAGAACAAGTCAAAAATCACCTAGAAAAGTTAGATGCCTGCAAGTCACCAGGGCCTGATGAAATGCATCCTAGAATACTCAAGGAACTGATAGAGGAGGTATCTGAGCCTCTAGCTATCATCTTTGGAAAATCATGGGAGACAGGAGAGATTCCAGAAGACTGAAAAGGGCAAATATAGTGCCCATTTATAAAAGGGAAATAAGAACAACCCAGGAAACTACAGACCAGTTAGTTTAACTTCTGTGCCAGGAACATAATGGAGCAAGTAATTAAGGAAATCATCTGTAAACACTTGGAATGTGGCAAGGTGATAGGGAACAGCCAGCATGGATTTGTAAAGAACAAATCATGTCAAACCAATCTGATAGCTTTCTTTAATAGGATAACGAGTCTTGTGGATAAGGAGAAGCGGTGGATGTGGTATACCTAGACTTTAGTAAGGCGTTTGATACGGTCTCGCATGATATTCTTATCAATAAACTAGGTAAATACAACTTAGATGGGGCTACTATAAGGTGGGTGCATAACTGGCTGGATAACCGTACTCAGAGAGTAGTTATTAATGGTTCACAATCCTGCTGGAAAGGCATAACAAGTGGGGTTCCGCAGGGTCTGTTTTGGGACTGCTCTGTTCAATATCTTCATCAACGATTTAGATATTGGTATAGAAAGTACGCTTATTAAGTTTGCAGATGATACCAAGCTGGGAGGGGTTGCGACTAATCTGGAGGATAGGGTCATAATTCAAAATGACCTGGACAAATTGGAGAAATGGGCTGAGGTAAATAGGATGAAGTTTAATAAAGACAAATGCAAAGTGTTCCACTTAGGAAGGAACAATCAGTTTCATACATACAGAATGGAAAGCGACAGTCTGGGAAGGAGTATGGCAGAAAGGGATCTAGGGGTTATAGTGGACCACAAGTTGAATATGAGTCAGCAGTGTGATGCCGTTGCAAAGAAAGCAAATATGATTCTGGGATGCATTAACAGGTGTGTTGTGAGCAAGACACGAGAAGTCATTCTTCCGCTCTACTCTGCGCTGGTTAGGCCTCAGTTGGAGTATTGTGTCCAGTTCTGGGCACCGCATTTCAAGAAAGATGTGCAGAAATTGGAGAGGGTCCAGAGCAGAGCAACGAGAATGACTAAAGGTCTAGAGAACATGACCTATGAGGGAAGACTGAAGGAATTGGGTTTGTTTAGTTTAGAAAAGAGAAGATTGAGGGGGGGACATGATAGCAGTTTTCAGATATCTAAAAGGGTGTCATAAGGAGGAGGGAGAAAACTTGTTTATCTTGGCCTCTGAGGATAGAACAAGAAGCAATGGGCTTAAACTGCAGCAAGGGAGGTTTAGGTTGGACATTAGGAAAAAGTTCCTAACTGTCAGGGTAGTCAGACACTGGAATAAATTGCCCAGGGGAGGTTGTGGAATCCCCATCTGTGGAGATATTTAAGAGTAGGTTAGATAAATGTCTATCAGGGATGGTCTAGACAGTATTTGGTCCTGCCATGAGGGCAGGGGACTGAACTCGATGACCTCTCGAGGTCCCTTCCAGTCCTAGTATTCTATGATTCTATGATAGAAAAAACAAAGGAACAGTTTTAATGGGAGAGATAAGTTTGGTCAACAGGACTAACAACATATGAATGTCCATGAAGTGTGAGTTGTGCACTGCTATTCCTGCTGACTTCAAAGGGAGTTTTATCTACTTATGCCATGTCTGAAATGGCCCCGTGACTTTAAGATGGGGGAGTTTGTCTCTCATTTGGAGTCTTCTATTGTAGGGCATGTCGCACAAAGTGTCCTTATCTTTGCAGAACCATAGAAGTTATCCCTATATCCTGAGAGTGATGGAATAAATCCAGGGAAGAATGACAGATATAACTCCAGTGAGATCCATAGTAGCAGTCTTCTGTCTAATCTCTTTTCTTATCTCTATCTGTTTCTCTCTGATTTGAGCTTTTTATAGTGAGTTTTGACCTGCTCATACAAAATCATAATCCCTCCTGTATTGGGGCTTATACTTTTGGGTTTAAACTCATTGTTCATTTCTTTCGAGAGAGATTTTCTGGGCATCTGTGGCTGTGGTTAAGACAGACATCATTAGTTTTAGCTTCATTTTCCTTTGTTAACCTCATATTTTGAATGAACAGAAACCATTTCTCTGGTTCATTTTGTGAGCCTTTGTTAATAAATTCTTCTTGTTGCCTTGTTGTCTATTTTTTCTGTATTAGACAACTCTACATGTTCCCCCCCACCAAGATTTTCTAGGGAAAGCTTAGTCTTTGTATTGCATATTACACTTGTCACTTGTCAGTATCGATGTTCCTTCATGTGATAAGGTTCAGCAAGTGATGTTACTTATTGGAATTAAACCGCTGTCCTATTTTATCCTGTTTTGTAATGGTGTTATTGTGTCTCTTTATACACAAAGAGCAGTGTATGATACCTCCTTTGCATAGTAATAATAGAGACTTTTTGTAGTGTATTTATTGTGCTTTTTTTCTTCCCCTTGTGGAAAAGTTCTATAGTATTAAAAATAAAATGATACATTTTCTATAGGTGCTTCATGCCATCCATCAGCATATAATAGACAATGATAACTCTAGTATGGAATAGATCTTCAGTTGGCATTAACTGACATAGCTCCACTGAAGTCAAGGAAATGCGGACAGGAGGCTGCAGACAGAGGAGTTTAAGAGGGAGAGCAAGAGACCCTGCCGCTGAACAGGCTGCCAGGTGAGTGTACTAGCTTTTGGTGTGAGTGAGTTTGCTACACTGTTTGAATTTTGATTCTAATTTCAGATGATTTCAGTTATTGTGGCAGTTGGGATTGTGTGTCTGGGAGTGTTTGATCCTTTGTTCCCTTGATTGCCTTTGATCAGCCTTGATTGCCTTGATTGCCTTTAAAGGATCAGCCTTCCCCTATGTGACTAATGAGGGGGTAGGCCTGACCTAGGTGAGCAGGCTTTAAAAGCCAGAGCAACCAGGGGTGTGAAGTGGACAGGGGGCTGCAGACAGGGAAGTTTAAGAGGGAGTCTTACTATGGTTAGGAAGACCTGCAACACCTCTGCCAGCACTGCTTCTGTCTCCTCCACCTCCACCTGCTACTGTAGCCAGACAGACCACCTGACCATGGATGCCTCTACCCAGATCCTGGTGTGGTTTTACACGGACTGTGGCTTGCAATTCCCACTTACTGAAATCTAGGCTGGGGGGACCATCCAATGTGAAAGGTGCCTGCTGGTGGAATCTCTCAGGAAGCAGGTGGGAGAGCTACAGGAGGAGGTGGCTAGGCTGAGGAGTATCCGAATCCAAGAGCAATTCCTGGAGAGTATTCATGTGGAGACAGCTGAGGTAGCTGTCCTAGTATACAAGACTGCTGACACACCACTGGAGGAGGAAATGGCTTGGATGACACTGGCAGCTGGTCACTTCTGGCAGCAAGCAGTGCTCCATCCCTGCTCCCTCCACCATAGTACTGGAGAATGTTTATGCTGTTATGGATACAGGAGATAAGGAATCACCCCTTAGCAGAAGAGAAGAAGCCTTGTACCCCCCAGGCTGGGAGGTCTGCTGCCACCACTGCGAGGAGGAAATGGAGGGTAGTGGTGGTCGGAGATTGTCTTCTGAGGGAGACGGAGGCACCCATCTGTCGCCCTGACATCTCATCTCGGGAGGCATGCTGCCTGCCAGAGGCCCGTATGCAAGACGTTACGGAGGCAGTGTCGAGGATTATCCAGCCTTCTGACTACTACCCCATGCTACTCATCCATGTGGGCACTAATGATACTGCAGGGTGTGACCTTGAGCAGATCAAGAGTGACTACAGGGTTCTGGGAGTACGGGTGAAGGCGTTTGGAGCACAGGTGGTATTCTCCCCAGTCCTTCCTGTCAAAGGTGGGGGCCCAGGCAGAGACAGGTGCATCCTAGAAGTGAATGCCTGGCTGCAAAGATGGTGTAGACAGGAGAGCTTTGGCTTCCTCGACCATGGGATGCTATTCCAAGAAGAACTGCTAAGCAGGGATGGGGTTCAGTTTTCGAGGAAGGGGAAGACCGTATTTGGATGCAGACTGGCTAACCTAGTGAGGAGGGCTTTAAACTAGGTTCAATGGCGGCAGGTGACCAAAGTCCACAGGTAAGTGAAGAACATGGAAACCTGGGAGATGGGTCAGAAATGGGAGGGAGCATGGGCTATAATAGCAGAGAAAAAGAAGGGACAAGGCAGAACTGGGAGGCAAGATCTAATCAGTATCTTAGATGCCTATATACAAATGCAAGAAGTATGGGTAATAAGCAGGAAGAACTCGAAGTGCTAATAAATAAACACAACTATTTCATCATTGGTATCACAGGGTATGTCTACACTAGCTCGTTAATTAGAGCTAGGTAGGCAAATCAGGCAACCGGAGTTGCAAATGAAGCCCAGGATTTAAATATCCTGGGCTTTATTTGCATGTTCCCGTCCAGCCGCCATTTTTAAATACCCCTTAGTTCGAACGAACTGCCCGCAGCTACATGCGGCAGTTTAAAGTTAATCAGAACTAAGTCCTTAGTTCGGATTAACTGTTACACCTCATTCCACGAGGAGTAACAGTTAATCTGAACTAAGGACTTAGTTCTGATTAACTTTAAACTGCCGCGTGTAGCCATGGGCAGTTCGTTTGAACTAAGGGGGATTTAAAAATGGCGGCCGGACGGGAACATGCAAATAAAGCCTGGGATATTTAAATGCCAGGCTTCATTTGCAACTCCGGTTGCCTGATTTGCCTACCTAGCTCGTTAATTCGAGCTAGGTAGTGTAGACATACCCACAGAGACTGGGTGGGATAATGCACATAATTTGAATATTGGTATAGACGGGTACAGCTTACTCAGGAACGAGAGGAAGGGAAAACAGGGAGGAGGTGTGGCCTTATATATTAAAAATGTATGCACTTGGACTGAGGCAGAGATGGACATAGGAGACAGACTTGTTGAGAGTCTCTGGGTTAGGTTAAAAGGGGTAAAAAACAAGAGTGATGTCATTCTAGGGGTCAGGCCACCTCTTGAGGTGGATGAGGTTTTTTTTAAACAACTAACAAAATCATCCAAGGCACAGGATGTGGTGGTGATGGGGGGCCTTCAACTGTCCAGAGATACATTGGGAAACTAACACAGTGGGGCACAGATATCCAATAAGTTCTTGGACTGCATTGCTATTAAGGGAGGAGGTGTGGAGTCTGGGATGAAGGTTGGGTGCAGAAGAGAGCTTGGGGTAAGGGACTGGGGTGCAGGAGGGTGGTGGGATCCAAGAGGGAGTTTGGGTGAAGGAGGGGATTGTGAACTGGAGTGCAGGAGGTGGTGCAGGGTTTGAGAGGGAATATGGGTGCAGGAGAAAATTCTGCACCTGGAGGAGAGGTGTAGGAGGGGGGTGCAAAGTCTGGGAGGGAGTTGTGGTCTGGAAGAGTAGTGTAGGAGGGCAGGAAGGGTGTAGAAGGGGGTTGTGACCTGGGGCAGGAGTGCAGGAGGCAGTGCAGGGATTTGGGATATGGCCTGGGGCACGGGTTTGAAGTGCAAGGTCTGGGAAGGGGTCTGGGTGCAGGAATGGGGGTGCAGACAGTTGGGGAGAGGAAAGGGCTGGGGTGCCAGAGGCAGACTCTGGCCGGAAGGCACTTACCTGAGTGGCTCCTGGTTACCAGGCCCAGGGGTTCCCCAATCAGGCTCCCTGTCTTCCATGGCCACTCAAAGCAGCTAGCTGCAGGGGCCATGTGTGCTGTTCTGAACACTGCAAGCCTAGGTGGAGGAGAGAGATGCACTTCACAAGCTGCCTGTCCTTGGAACAGTCAGCTCCCATTGGCTGGTCTCTGACTAACGGGAGCTGTCAAATTATTCTGAGGATGGGGGCAGTGCACGAAGTCTCTCCTTCCTTCCCCAGGCTGCCTCTGAATACTGTGGGGGTGGGCCAGGCAGGGAAAGTAATATGGGCTGGATCTGGGAGTTTGATGGGCTGGATTTGGCCTGCAGGCCATATTTTGTACAGCCCTGACATAGATCCACAAAACTTCCTTTGTAACTAATGCGAGTAGTGCCAGAGCTGGGCTCTTGGTTATCACATATACCAGAAGTAGTCATTTGAATATCATCAATGATCTAGCTTCCTATGTTTATGGCACTGCTGTAATTGGAAAGCCTACTTCTCATAATACAGAATTATTAATTACTATTTTCTCTCCTATCTTAACATAAGTCATTATTCATATCCTGCACATTATCACAGCTTTCTTGGTTTTTCTTTTGCTTTCATGGAATTCTCCTTAAGGAATTTAGCTAGAATGAAAACTTTTTACATTTTAAATTAGTATTCTTTAAACATGATGATATTTGAGGCAGAAATCACTGTAATAGGTTTTAAAGGTGGCTGCTGCATTGAAATTGAACACCATGATAAATTGGTCATCACAACAGGTCAGCTAAAACACACACTAGATGTGGAATAGAATTCAGGGCTACAATGGAGCGCAGTGTTTAAGATTTTGTGAAACTGTTGATCTACATTTTGGCTATGTCTACACTACAAGGTTTTTGCACAAAAACCAGCGGAGTGTCCACACCTCAAATGCGCTTTTGCACAAGAAAATCAGCAGAACAGAGGGCTTTCTGCAGTAGTGTTGTTCCTCTCCCCATGAGGAATAATTCCTTTTTGTGCAAGAGTTTTTGCACAAAAAGTCAAGTGTAGACACTCCGCAGGGGTTTCTTGTGCAAGAAACTCTTGTGGAAAAAAGCACAGGTGCTCTGATGAATCGCCATCAGAGCTTTCTTGTGACAAAAGTGATGCGCTTTGAGGTGTGGACACGTTTTTGCACAAAAACTTCTTCCACAAAAACTTTTGTGCAAAAGGCATCTTCCGCAAAAACCCTGCAGTGTAGACAAAGCCTTTGAGTTCACATAATTTATTTGTGTTCACAAACCTCTTGTAATTTAAACACAGGAGGCCACACCCTTAATTGATTTAAATCAGAGAACAAACTAGATGGAGTTATGCCAGATTACACTATTTAGCTCTTTTGTTTGTTTTTGTTTTTGTTTTTAGACACTGAGTCTTAAAACAAACTAGCATATGTTTCTAGCTGTGGACAAACCTGTGCTCTGTATGATTGTTATTATTACTTATGTATCACCTAAAATGCACTCCTTGTTTTGCATACTGATATGAATTACATACATTAAAGAGATTGCAATTTAAAACTCAGATCCTAAAATGGGGAATCTATACAGTCTCCTCATATGGAAGAGATTGCAATATCTGGGCCTAAATGAAAACAATGTCAATAAGAGCTGGTAACACAGCAAGGGGTTATGAAAGAAGGAAGCAGCTAGCATGAATCAATACATCAAGTAGTATGGTTTAAATTGCAGCAAGAGAGGTTTAGGTTGTACATTAGCAAAAACTTTCTGTGTTGGTGGTTAAGCACTGGAATAAATGATCTAGTGAGGCTATAGAATCTCTATCACTGGAGATTTTTAAGAGCACCTTAGACAAACACCAGTTAGGGATGGTCTAGATGGTGCTTGGTCCTGCCATGTGTGCGGGGGACTGGACAATTCTATGACTGTATGATTCCATGAGGGACAGAATAGCCCTCTTCACTCAGGCACCTTTTAGGTTGAACCATATAGGTACTTTACACTTGCAAAAAGTAACTCATGATTTTGGATGCCTCAATTTTTGGATGTCCCTTTAGCGACAGCTCACTTGGCCCCAATTGTCAGTGTCCTTAACACCTTTGGAAAACAAAGCCCCTATAAGGTGCAAGTTGGAAACCCAAAATCATTAGTGACTTTTGAAAAACTTGACCATTGAGACAGAGACAAACACCTACAAGATCCTTATCACACATTTTTAAAACTTAAATACCCACCTGAGAAAGTGAGGAAACAGATTGATGGAGCCAGACTACTTTAAGACAGGCCCAACAAGGAAAATGACAGAACACCACTGATTATCATCTACAGCCCCTATCTTAAACCCCTCCAGCACATCATTTGACAACATACAACCTATCCTGGATAATGATCCCTCACTCTGACAGACCATGGGAGAAAGGTCAGTCCTTGCCTACAGACAACCTCCAACCTGAAGCAAATACTTACCAGCAGCCACATACCACACCTCAGATACACTCACTCAAATCAGACATCAGAAATGGTAATACATAAACACAAAACTTGCCTGGGACTCAACCATGAATTTAAAAGTAGCCATTCTTTTACAAAGGAATTTTATTACCCAATTGCAGAGAGAGGCTGCTGAGCTGGAATTCATTTGCAAATTTGACACTGTTACCCTGGGCTTGAATAGACACATTAACTGGTTAACTCACTACAAAGCCAGTTTTCCCAGCCTTTAACATTCACATTTCCACATTAAAAACTCTGAATGGGATACATACAGCTCACTTAATTAGCTTCATTAACACAGATCCTACAATTGACAAATAAATGCTTTTTGCTGACTATCTGTATCTGTATCTTTATCTATATCTATATTAGATTCTGTTATTTCCATTTCAACTCATCTGGTGAAGTAGGTTTTACCCAGCAAAGCTCATGATTTTATATATATATGAGAATTATTGACAAAATCTGTTTAATTGTTCTCATCTTCTCTCTTACAGCCACACTTCTTGTATTTGTCATTTTCTACTCTGCCTTCTGTGCTCTATGTTCAGTCTGTATGAAGCAGAACGTGAATCCAATAATGCAAGGCCAATATTTAAAGACATGGGCTGTGTCTACATTGGTAAGATTTTGCGCAAAGCGGCCGCTTTTGCGCAAAATCTTGCCGCCTGTCTACACTGGCCGCAAGTATTAGCACAAGAACACTGACGTTGTAATGTACAAAATCAGTGCTTCTTGCGCAAATACTCTGACGCTCCCGCTCAGGGATAAGCCCTCTTGTGCAAGTATTCTTGTGCAAGAGGCCAGTGTAGACAGCAACGTTAATTTCTTGCGCAAGAAAGCCCGATGGCTAAAATGGCCATCAGAGCTTTCTTGCGCAAGAGAGCGTCTACACTGACACGGATGCTTTTGCACAAAAGCAAATCTTTTGCTCAAAGGCACAAGCCAGTATAGACGCTCTCTTGCGCAAATACTTTTGATGGAAAAACTCTTTCGTTAAAAGTATTTGTGCAAAATCATGCCAGTGTAGACATAGCCATGGAGTTTGTATATGTTTGAAATAGACAATACGTGCATTATATTCTGTCAAAATTTGATATTACTTTGATGCACAAAGTTAGGAAATTGATTGCACAGTTAGGAAATTGATTGCAATTAAAGCATTTTAAAGAAACTTTAGGTTTCATACATCTGATCTTGTACTCCATGCCATCAGTCCTTTATCATGGAGCTAGCAGAAAAACTTCCTTAGTGGTTACAAGTGATTGTTATTAATAGTTTGTTCCAGCCACAACAAATATACAGGGTTTCCTACCCTGTAGATATTGATTGAATCTATATTTCCAGTTTAAAGGTAACACAATGAGGGAAAGAACAAACAAAAGAGGGTAAGAGATGGGAAAGGCAGTTGCACAAAGACTTATTGTGATGACTTTTGTAAGATTTTGTACATCTAGAGGACCAAAAGATTTTTTTTTTTTAATCCTCTTGTTTAATTTGTTTATTTCAGCTTTGCAGAAGAAATATTTTTTTAGGAAGGATATGAATAAGGAATGTGAATAAGCAATGTGTGGATTGGTTTTGGGAGGATAGTTCAAATATAATGGACACATGCTCACAGGCTTATTGTAAACCCTTTGCAGACTGGCCGCTAGAGGGCAGTAATTCACATACACACATACTGAAGCAGTGAAATTATCACATTTTCTATTTCCTTAAAAGTATCCTTATCTATACTGTGCCCTCTTATAGCAAGTATTACATAAGTTCACTTATTATTTGCAAAGGAAGAGCAACAATTTAGGTACTTAGCTAATTAGACATTTCTGTCTTTTGCTTTTGACATTTGCATCAACTTGAAATTGAGCAGACTAGATTACTGAAAGAATTTAAAATGAATGTTCTAGTGATTAAGCATTTAAAACTGAATACTAATGCATTTCAAACTGGGTTAGAGTCATAATTAATATAACATATTTAGTGTTAAAGTGGACCAATTAACAACTAAGCTTCAAATGAAACTTATTTACATCTGCATTTTAAAAATTCCTCAATTTTTGAGTGGCTAATGTTAAAGTAGCCAATTTGGTTCCTCTCTGCTGTTGATGGGAATTTGCTACTCCTCTAATTTCTCCAGATGCCCTTCCACTGTCTCTCTTCCTTCTCAAGTTCTTCTCCATCCCACTAGAGAATATTTTCCAGGTCCCCAAAGCAAATACTGCTTTAGGAATAGAAGATAGTCAGGTCCATCCAAATGGACAGAGTAAGAACCTATAATTTCATTAATAGGAGGGCCATACAGATGAACACCAAGAATACTCTCAGATCTGCATGTGCGTTGGCTGGGTTTGAATGACTTGGCTTCCATTAATGATTATGTGGCAGGGGATGCTGCTGTTATATACAATGCACTTACTACACGTGTATTTCCATGGATTTCAATGTGGGTACTCACAGAGTAAGGGGATGATGACATAGAGTGAGAACGGGCATCAGTATTTGGCTCTCAGTAGCTTGGCTAATCCCCATTCATTGTTGTGAGGATGGAGACATTTTAAATTTATTTACAAATAGAGGCTCACTGAGTGCCCCACCTGGCAAAGATCATTTCTTCTCCTGCAAAGCCTCGCTTTGGCCTAGCCTCTCCTGGCTCTGTGCAATTCCAGGAGTCACTGGAAACTGTGGCAACAAATGTCTTTTGACAGCAGTATCTTCACTCCCAGCTGGGTGCAGCTTTGCTAAGACTGGCCTTGCTGTTTTTGACTCAGTTGCAGAAAGCATCACGTTATGTTTGATAGCACATGCATAGTGATGTTAGATAAAGCATGAACTATGAATGCTGGAAGGTTGCAACATAGCACTACTTTATTTTTTAGAATTCAGAAGAACACACAAGAACCCAAAACCACAGCACAAAAATAGGCTGCTCCCTAAAGCATAGAGGCACAAGTAATCCCCCCTTATTCTAGCCTGTCTGTTTGTTGAACCACCTCGAATCACAACAGACTCCGCTGTCAGCAAGGATGATTGGGGAAAACCCCATAGAATTTAAAATGATAGATTGCATTTTTAACAGTTTCCAATAAACCACACAGAGAAGGCAGATATACTTCTTCACCTTTCTCCTTATGGGATAGTGGTAACCTTTATTTCCCCCCTTCTCCTTCTCTACTCAACTGGAGCAAAAGAGGAGTAGGAGGTGATATTCCCTTTGGAATACATCTAACACCTTTGTGGCATTTTGGTGATTCTTGAATTCCAGCTGGGTTAGCAGAGTGTTGGTCCACCTGGTAAGTACAAATATCAGGTTTAGTTTGCCAGCAGACTGATACTCTGAATATATAAGCTTTTACGGTAATATCACTAGACAAGTTTCAACAAACTTATTTTAATTCCAAGGAAAACAAGGATTACAAAAAAAAAAAAAAATCCTCCTGCAGCTTCCATTCATAGATTTTTTTTTTAAAGGATCTGTGTAGCCACTGTGATCCTCCAATCTGACCTGCAAAATACACAGCCAAGGATTTCATTCTGTAATTTTTGCGGTCAGCTCAGAACTTGTATGATCCAAGCTCTGCAGCACTGAGTTATTACATAAGACACTGAAATAGAAGTTGGCTGGATGCTAAACATAGAGAAAAGTAAATGACTTGTTCACTTTCATTGTCCAGGCTGAAGAGACATGCTGAAGGGCAAATGAGCAGCAGAAACCAAGGAAAGTCAGTAAGCGTTTTAATATTTTTTGTATTGATAACTAAAGTATTATTTGCAACATTAAGGAAATGTGGTTTAAAAAATACTGGATGTGATTTAATGTTGTATAAGGCTTGGTACACCCCCAAACTGGCCATACTCCAGCCCAGTTGATTGGCAGGAGATCTTCCCCCCTATTTATTCTCTTGGCTTATGTACCAGGGTCTCCATCTGCCTTCTCTCCTTTCGTTCATGGCCAATTTGTAGCCCTGACATCTCTGTCCAGTTCTTACCGGCTGCAACTGTGCAACTGCTCAACAGCCCTGATTCTCTCAAACAGCATGGATTCTGTTCAACTCCAGCCTTCCTGTCTGTCATCACTAAAGCACCTGGCACATCCAAATAAATCAAGCATGAGAGCTCAAAGTGGGGGTTAGAGTATACTTCTGGCTTAACAAACTGGCTACCCACCTGGCCCAGGGGCCCGGCAAATCTATCAGCCCCACCCCCTCCTCCTTAGCAATGAGAAACTGGTGGCTGGCCTTAGTTAGCTGAGTGAAGCTCTTGAGACTTGGGCTCCAGAGCTGAAAAATTGCTGTCTGAGCTGCAGTCCCAGCCCAAATATAGTACAGAGCCATGTTGAGTCCCATTGTGCCATTACCCAGGGTATAATCCAGGCTGTTTATTCTCCAACCTGTGGTGCAGTGTACACTGCTTGGCCATGACAGCAAGCATTCCTGGTCTGCTCCTGCACAGCTTCCAGAATGTAAATTACTCCCAGCTGTACAATATGAGTATGTGGCCAGCTCCTTTTGAAAGACAAGAAAAATGAGTTCCTCTGAATGTGGAAAGCTGGAGCTTTAAGGGCTATTAATTGCTTTTTGCATGCCCTAACAAATAAAAAAACTTGAGTTTGGCCAGTCAGCTGATAGAAACAAAAGGAACCAGATTCTTCTGAAGGGTACCAGTTTTACACTATTATCACTGCACTATAGCAGGGAGGCAGTGTGGTCCAGTAGAAAATGGACTGATCTGAGTGTTAGGAAATCTGGGGTTTAATTCTGACTCTACCACTGACCTGTGAGTCATTGTGGACACATCACAACATTTCTCTGTGGCTCTGATTCCCCTCCCGCACCTTTGTGTATCTTGCCTAGAGGGTTACCTATTCGGCATGTGCTGTCCTTTGCTGACCACAGTGGAGTCCTGCTCTCCGTTAAGATTTCCTGTAGTTACTGTAATACAGATGAATAATAATTAATGGAGCTATTCCTGGTTTAAGCAGAATGGCCGAATGAAGAATCAAGCCAGCTGAGTTGTTTAGATTGGTAGCCTTTCATAAGACAAAAATCCTCTATTAAAGCCCTGTTCTTCCTCTGGCATGTCACCTACTGTAGAGTCCTGTGCACACCCCCAACACTGTATAAAAAGTACATCGTTTGTATTATTGATTGATAGTATAAGCGTGTACACAGCCAGACTGCATTGATCTCTGCCAAATAACAGACACCTGGCCCAAAGAAATCTAAAGACAAATGCAAACATTACAAACCAGAATAGAACGCACACACTGAGACATGACAACTCTAGCTATCACGTCTTAAGGGAAAGGTGAGAGTTGTTTTGTGTGAGAGGAGAGAGGTACCTTGTTGTATAATAAATAGGAAACCATTCTCATGTATGAAAGAAAGCACAGACTGAGCACTTGAAACAGGGAAACATACACAGATCATCAGAAGAAAACGCAGGAGGAGATAAAGGCAGAAATATAAGCGGGTTAGAGTAACAGAGAGCTTTGAACATAAGGAGCTTTACTTCATACAGAAGGAAACTGTAAAATAGTATAATTTTAGGGCCAATTCTTCAAAACAGAAAAAGGCAACTTTACTGTGTCATTACTTCACCACCAAAGCTATTGCATAATGGAAGCTTTAGAATAAAATGTGTAAGGACTGAATTTTCCCTCTCTCCTATCCTGCTGGAATTGTCCTATATGTGGTTCTTATGTTGTTCATTTTGATTTAATCTTACACACACACACACACACTTTTTCTGCATCTCTATATTCTTTTCCATATTTCCATTTCTATCACTTTTCCTCCTTGTTGATTATTAAAAAGCACTGAAAATTTTAAAGATCAAAATCACAGCTGGTTTCTGGCAAATTTATGAACAAATAATAAGTCTTAATAAAAGGTAGATGGAGAATTTCAAAGTAAGAGGTAAAACTAAAATATCAAGAAATAAAATTTGATTTTAGTTGTGCTGTGGCTATTGTATTAGGGATGCTTTCAACTCATGCCAAATAAAGGAACTGGCATTGGAATGTTCTGCAGATGGATGGCTTTTTGTTGGCAGACTTACATACAGCTGGGCATGTCTGACAAACAGGTGCTTCAGTTTGTAGTTGTTGGCAGACAGAATGGTGCCAAAAGTTTTGCATGCACTCTCATGGTGTTTGCAAAACGGGGATCAGAAATTGGACATGACTCACGAAAGTGATGCAGTTGCAAAAAAAGGCTAATATATTTCTGGGATGTATTATCAGGAATGCAACTGACCTTCTCTACTCAGCATTGGTGAGGCCTCACCGGGAGTATTGTGTTCAGTTAATTCAGAAAGATATTGGCAAATTGGAAAGAGTCCAGCGGACAGGGATAAACATGCTAAAAGATGTAAAGAAACTGGCCTATGAGGAAACGTTAAAAAACACTAAACATGTTTTGTATTGCAAAATGAAGACTGGGAAATGGGTGGAACCTGCTAACGGTCTTCAGATATGTTAAGGACTTTTGTAAACAGGGACTGGTCTTCACTAAAGGGGAAGGTTCAATCAAGATATGCAAGTCCAGCTATGTTAATTATATAGTTGGAGTCGATGTACCATGGATCAAGTTTCCCCACAACAGGAGGTCGATGGGAGCAAATGCTCCCATTGGCTTCCCTTACTCCTTACAGGAGCAGGAGTACCAACCGGTGATGGGGGTGCCCTCTGAGTCGATTTAGTGGGTCTTAAACAGATCAATTGCAGTAGCTTCGATCTTCCCTGGAGTGAAGATATGGCCAAGAACTGTGATTAATTGTTCTTCATGTCCACTGAAGGTAGGACAAAAAGTAATCAGGTTAATCTGAAGCAAGGTAGATTTAGGTTAAATATTAAGAAACAATAATGGAGCAAATAATTAAGGAAGCCATCTGCAAACATCGAGAAGATAATAAGGTGATAAGTCAGTCAGCATGGATTTGAAAGGAACAAATCATGTCAAACAAATCTGGTAGCTTTCTCTGATAGGATAACTAGTCTTATGGATAAAGGAAAGTGGTGGACGTGGTATACCTAGACTTTAGTAAAGTATTTGATACAGTCTTGCATGACCTTCTTATCAATGATCTAGGGAAATACATCATAGATGGGGCTACTATAAGGTGGGCGCATAACTAGTTGGATAAGCATTCTCAGAGTAGTTTTTAATGGTTTATAGTCATGCTGGAAGGGTATAACAAGTGGGGTTCCACAGGGATCAGTTTTGGGACCAGTTCTGTTCAATATCTTCATCAACAATTTAGATAATGGCATAGAGAGCACACTTATAACATTTGCAGATGATACCAAGTTGGGAGGGTTGCAAGTGCTTTGGAGGATAGGATCATAATTCAAAATTATCTGGAGAAACTGGAGAAATGGTCTAAGGGTATGTCTACACTAGGCCCCTAGTTCGAACTAGGGAGGCTAATGTAGGCATTCGGAGTTGCAAATGAAGCCCGGGATTTAAATATCCCGGGCTTTATTTGCATGTTCCCGTCCTGGTCGCCATTTTGATATTCCACTAGCCCGAAGTAACTGCCTGCGGCTACACGCAGCAGTGAAACGTCAATTCGAACTAAGTCCTTAGTTCGAATGAACTGTTACTCCTCCTGGAATGAGGTATAACAGTTAATTCGAACTAAGGACTTAGTTCAAATTACCATTTCACTGCCGCGTGTAGCCGCGGGCAGTTACTTCGGGCTAGTGGAATTTCAAAAGGGCGACCGGACGAGAACATGCAAATAAAGCCTGGGATATTTAAATCCTGGGATTCATTTGCAATTTTGAATGCCTACATTAGCTTCCCTAGTTCGAACTAGGGGGCTAGTGTAGACATACCCTAAGATAAATAGGATGACGTCCAATAAGGATAAATGCAAAGTATTCCACTTAAGGAGGAACAATCAGTTTCACACATACAAAGTGGGAAATGACTGTCTAGGAAGGAGTACTGAAGAGAGGGATCTAGGGGTTTTAGTTGACCAACAGTGTGGTACTGTTGCAAAAAAAGCAAACATGATTCTGGGATGTATTAACAGAAGTGTTGTGAGCAAGACACAAGAAGTACATAAGAACATAAGAATGGTCGTACTGGGTCAGATCAAAGGTCCATCCAGCCCAGTAGCCAGTCTGCCGACAGTGACCAGCACCAGGTGCCCCAGAGGGGGTGGACCGAAGACAATGATCAAGTGATTTGTCTCTTGCCATCCTTCTCCAGCCTCTGACAAACAGAGGCCAGGGACACCATTTCTATCCCCTGGCTAATAGCCTTTTATGTACCTAACCTCCATGAAATTATCTAGCTTCTCTTTAAACTCTGTTATAGTCCTAGCCTTCACAGCCTCCTCTGGCAAGGAGTTCCACAGGTTGACTACACGCTGTGTGAAGAAGAACTTTCTTTTATTAGTTTTAAACCTGCTACCCATTAACTTCATTTGGTGTCCTCTAGTTCTTCTATTATGGGAACTAATAAATAACTTTTTCTTTATTCACCCTCTCCACACCACTCATGATTTTATATATCTCTATCATATCCCCCCTAAGTCTCCTCTTTTCTAAACTGAAAAGCCCCAGTCGCTTTAACCTCTCTTCATATGGGACCCTTTCCAAACTCCTAATCATTTTAGTTGCCCTTTTCTGAACCCTTTCTAAGGCCAAAATATCTTTTTTTGAGGTGAGGAGACCACATCTGTACACAGTATTCAAGATGTGGGCGTACCATAGTTTTATACAGGGGCAGTAAGATATTCTGGGTCTTATTTTCTATCCCTTTCTTAATAATTCCTAACGTCCTATTTGCCTTTTTGACCGCCCGCTGCACACTGTGTGGAAGTTTTCAGAGAACTATCCACGATAACTCCAAGATCTCTTTCCTGATTTGTCGTAGCCAAATTAGCCCCCATCATACTGTACGTATAGTTGAGGTTATTTTTTCCAACGTGCATTACTTTACACTTAACCACATTAAATTTCATTTGCCATTTTGTTGCCCAATCACTCAGTTTGGTGAGATCTTTTTGAAGTTCTTCACAGTCTGCTTCTGTCTTGACTATCTTAAACAGTTTAGTATCATCCGCAAACTTTACCACCTCACTGCTTACCCTTTCTCCAGATCATTTATGAATAAGTTGAACAGGATTGGTCCCAGGACTGACCCTTGGGGACACCACTAGTTACCCTCTCCATTCTGAAAATTTACCATTTATTCCTACCCTTTGTTTCCTGTCTTTTAACCAGTTCTCAATCCAAGAAAGGACCTTCCTCTTATCCCATGACAATGTAATTTACACAAGAGCCTTTAGTGAGGGACCTTGTCAAAGGCTTTCTGAAAATCTAAGTATACTATATCTACTGGATCCCCCTTGTCTGCATGTTTGTTAACCCCTTCAAAGAACTCTAACAGATTAGTAAGACATGATTTCCCTTTACAGAAACCATGTTGACTTTTGTCCAACAAATTATGTTCTTCTACGTGCCTGACAATTTTATTCTTTACTATTGTTTCGACTAATTTGCCCGGTACTGAAGTTAGACTTACCGGTCTGTAATTGCCCGGATCGCCTGTAGAGCCCTTTTCAAATATTGGTGTCACGTTAGCTACCTTCCAGTCATTTGGCACGGAAGCCGATTTAAAGGATAGGTTACAAACTACAGATAATAGTTCAGCAATTTCTCATTTGAGTTCTTTTCGAACCCTTGGATGAATGCCATCCGGTCCCGGTGATTTGTTAACATTAAGTTTTTCTATTTGTTCCAAAACCTCCTCTAATGACACTTCAATCCAGGACAGCTCCTCAGATGCATCACCCACAAAGGACGGTGCAGATTTGGGAATCTCCCTAACGTCCTCAACTGTGAAGACTGAAGCAAAAAATCATGTAGTTTCTCCGCAATGGCTTTATCGTCCTTGATTGCTCCTTTTATATCTCGATCATCTAGGGGACCCACTGGTTTTTTAGCAGGCTTCCTCCTTCTAATGTACTTAAAAAACATTTTGCTATTTATTTTTGAGTTTTTGGCTAGCTGTTCCTCAATCTTTTTTTGCTTTTTTTATTACATTTTTACACTTGATTTGACAGTGTTTATGTTCCTTTCTATTTATCTCACTAGGATTGGACTTCCACTTCTTGAAATATGCCTTTTTGTCCCTCACTGCTTCTTTTACATGGTGGTTAAGCCACGGTGACTCTTTTTTAGGTTTCTTACTATGTTTTTTAATTTGGGGTATACATTTAAGATGGGCCTCTATTATGGTGTCTTTAAAAAGTTTCCATGCAGCTTGCAGGGATTTGGCTTTAGTTACTGTGCCTTTTAATTTCTGTTAAACAAAAATGAGGAGGTTAGTTAAATTCCCCTTTTTGAAATTAAATGCCAGAGTGCTGGACTGCTGAGGTGTTCTTCCCACCAGAGGAATGTTAAATGTTATTATATTATGGTCACTATTCCCAAGTGGTCCTGTAATGGTTATCTCCTGGACCTGATCCTGCGCTCCACTCAGGACTAAATCGAGAATTGCCTCTCCCCTTGTGGGTTCCTGTACCAGCTGCTCCAAGAAGCAGTCATTTAAGCCATTGAGAAATTTTATCTCTGCTTCTCTTCCTGAGGTGACATGTATCCAGTCAATATGGGGATATTTAAAACCCCCCATTATTATAGAGTTCTTTATTTTGCTAGCCTCTCTAATCTCCCTCAGCATTTCAATGTCAGTATTGCTGTCCTGGTCAGGTGGTCGATAATATATCACTACTGCTAAATTCTTATTATTGGAGCATGGAATTACTATCTATAGCGATTCTATTGAACATGTTGAATCATTTAAAATTTTTATTTTCTTCCACTATACTCTGTGCTGATTAGACCTCACCTAGAGTTGAACAGTGTATAGTCCTGGGCACCATATTTGAGGAAAGATGTGTAGAAATTAATAATTTTGTTGCTCTTTTCTGGACCTTCTCTAAAGGTCTAGAAAACATGACCTATGAATGAAGACTGAAAGAACTAGGCTTGTTTAGTTTGGAAAAGTTAATACTGAAAGAGGACATGATAACAACTTCAAGTACCTAAAAGTGTGTTACAAGGAGGAGGGAAAATATTCTCCTTAAACTTTGATAAGACAAGAAGCAATGGCCTTAACTTGCAGCAAGGAAGGTTTATGTTGGATGTTAGGAAAACTTTCCTAACTTTCAGGGTTGTTAAGCACTGGAATAAACTGTCTGGGGAGGTTGTGACATCTCCCCCATCATCTGAGATTTTTAAGAGAAGGTTAGATAGACATCTATCAGCAGCGGCGGATATAGGGCAGGGCGAGCAGGGCGGCTGCCCCGGGCCCCGCGCTTCAATGGGCCCCACGCCAGCACCAGGGGCGGACTGGCCCAGCAGGATACCGGGAATTTCCCGGCGGGCCGTCCGCCAAAGGGCTGGCTGGCGGCTGCTGCAAAAGGGGGGCGGATTGTGGTGGGGCGCCGCAGCCCCGCATTTTTGAAATTCCCCGACGCCAGCCAGTACGGGCCACGTGGGGCCGAGGTAGCGCGTGCGCGGCGTGCTGAAACGCCGCGCAACAGCTGAGAGGGGAGACGCCCGGGCATGGCGGGGCCTGACGTCACGGTCCGGGACTTCAAAACCGCGCGGCCCAGCGTTGCACCGCTCGGTTCGGCACGTGGCCTGGGCTGGGGTCGCTGCCGCCCTGCACACTGGAAGGCAGAAGGTGGATGGCAAAGGAAGGGGCTTGTGCTGAGGGGAGGAGAAGAAAGGGGAGGAGAGACAAATGGCAGGGGGCCAAGTGCAGACAATGAGGAAAAGGGCAGGAGGGGAGGTGTCAGTGGGAGGGGGGAAAGGGTGATGCTGGGAGAGGAGAGGAGAGGGTAAGGGCATTGGGGGCTGGAGGGGGAGGTGCTGGGAGAAGGCTTGAAAGAAGGGGTGGGCATGAGGAAGGCAGGGATGGAGCAAGGCATGTGAAAGCATGGGGGCAGAGGGTGGTGAGGGGTGGGCATCAGGAAAAAGAGGGTAAAGGGGCAGGGGCAGTGAGGGAAGGGGAGGCACCAGGAGGGTGCAGGTGCCAGGGATTCTGGGGTGAAGCAGAAGGGCAGACACCTGCAGGGGAGGGACCAGCACCAGAGGAGAGAGGCAGGGCAAGTGTGTAGAGGGAGGTGTTAGGAGAGGGGGTGAGGAGGGGTAGCTCACATGATCAGTGTGGGGCTACTGGAGGAGTTTTTTCTCCAAAGGGGGGGGGGCCGCGATATTGTGCTGCCCTGGGCCCCGCAAAACTCTCATCCGCCCCTGTCTATCAGGGATGATCTAAATAGTGCTTGGTACTGTCATGAGTGCAGGGGACTGAACTTGATGACCTCTTGAGGTCCCTTCTAGTTCTATTATTCAATGATTATGTGTAGATAATTAAACACCGGACAATGTGGAATTCCCATCTGTTGGTAGATATTAAAACACCTTCAATTCTTTTATATGTTAACAAAATTCCTATTTACAGTTTTAATAGGCATAGAGCACTACATTTATGGATATACAATGTAAAGTTCCCTGTCCTTCAGTTGAGCCCCTTAGTGGATGAAGGGAAACATGACTCAGAAATGGAATGCATGTAACCTTACTTACGTAGCCCAGATGTCCAGGGAGGGAACCCTTAGTGTCTGTCACTACAACATGTTAAAATAAACAAGATCTAGTAATTGATAAAGGGGCAATTATAATCTAGTAATGTTGCATGATTTATAAGGGACATTTATTATTATCGATGCTTTCTGCAATTTATGGAATAATGATCCAGTGAAAAATATTTTTAACGCATTAGGATGCGCTTGTTGCAAGAGGTGTTCTGAATAGCAATAACTGAATTAGAAGTCCCATTAGCTTATCAATCATATAAACTGAGACATAATAAAAAAATCCATAACTAATGAGATCTTGAGACCAGAACACATGGTGGGATTAATTGTGGGAAAGTAACTCTTCTCTCCCTCAGAAGGAATTTATTTGTTTCACATTGCATGAAGGAAAGAGATTTTTGGGAGTGAATTTGGGAATGAATAAGCATTGACATAAAAGTGGTAAATATACTTTCTATATTCTGTAAAGTGCTGTGTTAATCTTTAATAATATCTGATCAAGCAAGTCCAATTGAACTGATAATTTTGATCTTGAATTATTATTAATCAAATTATTATTCCATTCAAACATTCAACACGCCGTTGGAGGTTTTGCTAGAATAAATTGAACAAACATCAGTTGGGGTGGTCTAGGGTTACTTGGTCCTGCCTCAGTGCAGGGGGCCTGAACCAGATGAGCTATCCAGGTCCCTTCTAGTTCTACAATTCTATGATTGTATGGCTAGAACTCGGGCTGGCAAAGTTCTGCTAACTTTACTGAGGATCCATATGAGAGCAGAGGACTGCCCAGGAAGTTTTCTTTGCAGGGTCAGGTTTTCAGAAATTTGTGTGGTTACCATTGATGGGTAACGAAGCTAAAGAAGGGGAGAGGGGGAATAATTGGTTTTCTAAAGATTCACTTGCTGTGAGTTCCTCTTGGGATCAAAGTAATTTTATTTCCATTGCTACTCTAGCAACATAATTTATAAACAATAATAATTTGTCATGGTATTGCTTATTTTAATGCATTATGTCTGACAACAATATTGTTGCAGATCTCACATTTGTGAGAGCTCAGTGAATAGACAGAAGTACTGTAAGTGCTCAGATATCAAAAGCATGTATGGATGTGTAGATGAATAAGACCCTCAGGTTTTCACACTAACTAGTCCTTTATGAGCCATTATTAGAGTAGGTCATTCATTCTTCATAATAGAGCTAGATAAATATTATTACATATGTGATGTGTTCACTTACTATTGCTATTTGTTTAATAATTATTTTGCATTATTTGATCTACAATTAGCTGATCAAATATTACTCCTTATATGATTCAGGAAATATTTGTATTAGATTATCTCTATTTATGAATTATGTTTATTAATATTAATCCTCTCTTCTGTTTGGTTAGCAAACTACTTGCAAACTGATCATTGTTTAAACACTTTCCCTGTTTAAAAAGGTGTATGTAATAGTTTCAACAGTTGATTTTCCATGTACGGACTATTTGCAAACTGCTCACTTTGTTTATGATTGGTTATTCATGTTGTGTAGTTGGTCACTTAAGTCATATGGTATCATTTTTGTTAACTTTTTGAATGACTGAAGCCTTTTTTAAACATGAAAACAAATAACAAGTAGCAAATAAGGCACTGACAGTTTGAATTTGTGAATGAATATTATTTTGCTCTGAGAATCCAGAGAACCAGGAGTTGCCTAAGTGCTTGTGAATCAGAAATAATATGACTCTGTGAATCACAAGACTGATTCTTTTTGCTTGTAATTGTAAGAATATTTGCAAATAAAATGTTATTTAATTATTTAGTACTTTTAGATCCGTTCTAGCTGTTATTAGCTATTATCAGAGGGGCCCCATCTTGCATTGGGATCATTCAGTGGATCATGATGAAAAGCTGTGCAGGTGACTGCAGAATCAATAGAGAATGGTTTGTTATGGCAATGCAATTAATACCTTTCCTCAAGGCCATGGGGTACATTTCCTGGTTGTTATGACTGAAGCATAGGAACCAAATCACTTTCTTGTAACTGAACAAGACAGATGTGTGAATTTACAACTTTTCCCTATAATTGTAAGGAAACACAGGTTTAGTTTCAATGTAATGCAATCCATTTCATTTTTAAAACTAGGATTTTTTTAAAGGAACCTAGAAGAACAAGGCACCCAGACCACTATGAATTTCAACAGAAGTAGGGTGAACAACTCTTTTGAGAATCACAACCTAAATAGTTGTTTGTAACCTTATCCTAAGAAAAAGCGTGCAGAGTTCCTACATTAGCATCAGAATAAAAGACCTGGTCACAGCTTCAGAATCATGGCTATAATGTGGGTTTATGGAAATAAGGACTTTAGTGAAATTGGTGCTTCAACTTTTTCTCTCTGATTGTCTTTAGCACACACCATTTATTGGAATATTGTGCTTCCTAATGGTGCATGCCATCTGCTTTAGTGTCAGACTTTAATTCTGAGGCAGTGATCACCCTTTCAACCTATACAGCAGAAAAGTGGTCTTACTGCAGGGTCTTCTTAGCCAGTGCTGCTTGAAGGTCATCCTGAATATCTTTACATTATTTCTCCCTCCTCCTTTATTAAGTTCTTAGGCTATGTCTGTACTGGTGCACACACCTGAAGAGTGATTTGTGGTGATGTTCTCCCATGTTCACCTTACTTATGCCTGAGAGTCCACATTTGCCATGCTGGAAATGGATATAATGCCATCTACATGTGTATACCCATGTCCATTCTGCTGCTGAAGATATGCATTGTTAGTGCCACCGTTTCAGAGTGCAGCCCCAGAGTTCTGTGCATCACAGGGAGACACTTAAGGAATGTTTTTGTTGTGCTTTGTGGGTACTGTTCTCTGCATTCACACATTTGACAATGCTAGTTCCTGATCATGTCACATTTCACTGTTATCCCTGCAAAACTGGATGGAAAACACAGAACAACTGGATCATGAGCTGGTTCTGGTTCTGCTCCTGCTCCTAAATGCAGGACAAATGGCCATGCAGTGGAGTAGATACTTGTCAAGATGTTAGATGGCATTTGGGCAGCATTTTCTGACACATCAAAGAGGGCCGACCCTTTAGTACATGAACATTCATCCAGCTCACACTCTACAGATATAATTAATGCTGGTATTGTTTTGGATACCGGAGGTGACCAGCAGTGGCTTCAGAACTTCCAAATGAGGAAACAAATCTTCATGGAGTGTGAACTAGCCTTTCAGCACCAGAACACTCAATAAAGGGAAGCCATACTGGTATAGATGCAGTTCTATATTGCCCTGTAAAAGATGGCAATACCCGTCAGCTACTGATCCATTGCAAACCACATTGGGGTAGAAAGTCACTGTCGGGGTCATGGTTGTGCAGATTTGCAAGACAGTTAATGATGTCTTGAACTCCTGGCTCAAGATAATTT
Source organism: Rafetus swinhoei (assembly GCA_019425775.1). Taxonomy (NCBI): domain Eukaryota; kingdom Metazoa; phylum Chordata; order Testudines; family Trionychidae; genus Rafetus; species Rafetus swinhoei. The sequence continues at coordinate 18,359,366 of CM033427.1, read as the reverse complement.
TTGCAGCCCACAAGGAACAAGTACAAACTAGTAATGGTAAGAAAACTGTATTAATGTTTTTAGCAATATAAGATGTTCATACTTTTTCAAACGAAGAAATATGAAGGTAGGTGATTCTTCTAAATCTTATGAGTTTACAATTTCTTCCCTTAAGGCTTGTCAAAACCTGGAGAACACAGTGGTTTTCCATGTATCAGAATGGAAAAGGATCTCCAAATCTCTGGTAGAAACTTAAGCAGAGACAAAAGATGGGTGTATGCTGACATCTCATATAGCCTTGCTGATTGTAGTGATCATGTAGCTACAGGCTGCCGAATATGCTTTTTAAGGAGACTTGTCAACATGGGAAGGCAACACAGATTTATTATTAAGCCTATGGCTATATTACCTTTTTGTTCACAGAACTGATGGGTGGGAAACAACATGCATTTTGCTCTCTGATCACCTATGTAACTCCTGATCCATTTTATCCCATCACATGACCCTTAGGACCTGCAGAATGCATCTCTGTGGTATGTTTTTATGGAAAGTACTGACTCCTCCCTCGTTTTCCTCTCCCCAAACCCATAAACAGTCCTTTCTGAATGGGTACGTCTACACAGCAACATTATTTCGAAATAACTGGCGTTATTTTGAAATAACTTAGTCCATGTCTACGCAGCAGGCAGTTATTTCAAAATAATGTCAAAATACTGTCAAGATGGAGGATTTCTTACTCTGACTCCTGTAACCCTCCTTGTACGAGGAGTAAGGGAAGTTGGAGGAAGAGTGCTCTGTTTTGAAATAAGTGCTGCGTAGATGCTCTCAATTTTGAAATAAGCTATTTCTAAATAAGCTACGCAATTGACATAGCTCAATTTGCGTAGCTTATATCAAGGAAAGACCTGCTGTGTAGACACATCCAAAGGGAGCAGGTCTGCCTAAGAGTATGATCAGCCCTAAATAAAGAGAAGATTTTTAGTTAGCAAAATTATGTCCTTCTATTTAGTTTGAAATTCTTGTGCTTAGCACTCACAGCTAGTTGTATACATTTGATCTCTGGGTCTCCAATGTCTATGAATATAAATTGCACAAGTTTCATAGGACAGTGAATAAAGCTGTTTCAGTTCCTTTATTAGTGATCATGCTGTCACATTCAAATGGTGTGTCTCTTTACACTTACTCATGCTAGCTGTCATTTTATGCTAAATCACAATATTCAGGTAGCAAAAGAGAAGGAGAAAAAAGGGGCACAGGGTACAAAGCAGACAAGAGTTATCACAGAGAGAAGAGAAAGTGCTAGGGACAGGTCCAGTGCCAGACACATTTGTTAGCAAAAGTTGCAGCATCACCAAAAAGAAACAGCAAACATTTTTCTGTATAATACCAGTCTCATACAAGGACACTACAGAACAGGGCTATACAGGACAAACTCAAACATTGAGGAATGTAAGTGACAGAAATTGTAATGTGCAATGACATTTTGCTTAACGTGTATCTAAAAATGTACAGTTGGGAGAAAGATTAAAAAATATAGCAGAACATTCAAATCAGGTAAACAGCTTGAGGCAAATAAACTCAACAAGAATTTGCACTAGTTGTGTTCATTCCCTTTGAATATAGGGAACATGAAGAGATTGCCTGTGCAGTTTCCACCTGTGCTTACCACCTTTTCCAGTGCCCTGTGTGGGGGCTTAGTCACAAAAAAGAGCCCAGAGAACAGATTGCCTTGCTGCAGTCTGGCAATGGGCAAGTGACAGTTTGTCCAGAGCTGAAATGGCCTGTGACAACTGGGAGGTCTATGTAGTTAGGCTGAACTTCAAGTGGCTCAGTATACTCTGGACAACCACCCCAACACAGGGTATGTCTACACTGCAAAGTTAATTTGAAATAACAGCCATTATTTTGAATTAATTTTAATAGCGTCTATACATGCAAACCACTATTTTGAAATTAATTTGAAATAGCGGAGTGCTTAATTCGAATCTGGTAAACCTCATTCTACGAGGAGTAACACCAAATTTGAAATAGCTATTTTGAATTAAGTGCTGTATAGACTCTTAATTCGAAATAGGGGGCCTCCAGCCCTTCCCAGGGAGCCCTGGTGGCCACTCTGGGCACAACCAGGAAAACTTACTCTCCTCTCCCCCAGCCCCCGGAGGCATTAAAGGGGTAGAGTCTGGCCACAGTGCCTGTGCCAGCTCCAAGCCTGCCAGCCCAGAGCCAGCAGTGGCCACCGGGGCCCCTGACCCAGAGGCCCCAAAACATGAGCCAGCAAGCCACAGGCAGCCAGCCCTCCACCGCTACCCAGGAGCAGTCTGCCAGCTCCCAGGAGCCTGACAGGGGCCGGAGAAGGTGGGCGCCTTCCTGGTCCAGGGTGGAGATCATAGACCTTATTCAGGTTTGGGGGGGGGGATGCCCTCAACGTCCATGATCTCTGCACTAGACGGAGGAATGCGGCCATCTATGGCAGGATAGCTGCCAGACTGGCCACCAAAGGCCACATGTGAACCCAAGAACAGGTTTGCATGAAAATCAAGTTGGTCCGGCAAGACCCCCAACCCTGGGCCCTGAGCTTCCCCTCCCCCTTCTTCCCCTTGCTTCCCCCTTCCAGCTCCCTCCTCCCAGGTTTCCCGCTCCCCTCTCCCACCCTCTCTCTTCCCCTCTCCCACCTCCTTTTCCCAGTCTCCCCAGAGGTTCATCCCCCCCCCCAGTTTTATTCAATAAACCCAGTTTCTATTTTTGAACATACGTGTCTTTTATTTGACATCAGGAAGGGGGGCTAGGAAGGGGTAAGTGGAAGGATGTGAGGGAGGAATGGGGCACGAGTCCCCGGTGGGGAGGACCGGGGTGGCTCTGAGGGCTCCTCGGGGTGGACGCTCTCCCGCAGGGCCTCCTGGATCCTGACAGCCCTCTGATAGACTCCCTGGATGGCAGCCCGCAGCAAGTGCAGCTGGGCTTATGGCAACGACCCCACGAGACACCCCGGAGTGCCCAGGGACAGCTCTGGCTCCATGTGGCCGAGTGCTGTGGTGTCCCGAGTGCGGGCACTCAGTGCACTCCAAGACAGGACTACTTTGCTGTCCCTTATTGAAGTAGACAAGCAAGCAGGGAACCCTGAGAACTGTCTGTCTGGGGTGGGGGTAGGGTTCCTTTAAGCACGGAGCTCAGTTAGCCTCAGACAGCAGCCCCACACACTAAGTCCTAACCTGATGCCCTGCTGGCACTGGCCTGGCCAGCCTTAACTTCGGTTCAGGGTCCACTCAGTGTGGATGCGCTATTTCGAAATAGCAAAATGCTATGTTGAAATAGGTTTTGTGTGTAGATGCGTTAATTCGAATTAGCTTAATTTGAATTAACTATTTTGAATTAAGTTAACTCGAATTAACTCTGTAGTGTAGACATACCCACACTGATTCTTATCCAAAACTCTTGTTCTGGAAATCAGTCTAGAAAGTTTAGGAGAATAAGGCCACATCTAGACTACAGAGAAGATCGACATTGTGGCAGTTGATCTTCTGGCATTTGATTTAGCAGATAAAGGCCTGCTAAATCAAATGCTGAAGGTGCCCCTGTCGATGCCAGAACTCCTATTCCCCATGAGGAGTAAGGGAAGTCGACAGGAGTGTGTTTCTCCTATAGGTTTTATATGTAGCTGGAATTGCATACCTTAAGCTGATCTTTGGCTATAGTGTAGACCTGGCCTAAGGCTTCTAGGGAATCACTTGCTGAATTCATCTGGGTTAATACAATGGGCTCTGTGACACTGTTTTACTATTGCCTGTTCTGAGAAAGAGGACACACAGAGGTGTATTAAGATTTGAAAAAAAGGTTGTGATTTTTTAAAAAGACAATGTAACCCAAAATCCTTTCTCAGCAGCAATTTTGCATATGCAATCATTAGCAAGTGCAAATGAGGGCATCAAGTGTAGATCTCAACGTACCTGCTCTGCATACATAAGCAGGTTGTTAGAAGTCTTTTGTGTCTTCATTTGCCTTGGAAAATACAGGTAATTGCATTTATAACACTGTGCTGGCTGTTCAAGATAAAAATTCTGGGTATAAAAATGAAGTCCAATTTTTGAAAGCAAGGTCCAAAAATTTGCTAACCTGTTTCTACCTAAAAAGGATGCTTGTTTCAGATTAGGTTGTGGATAACAATTATATCTCTTTTGATATGAACTTGGCTCATTCGTCAGTACATCATCCTGTAAGGCTGTATTGTAATGGGACAAACTGATTATATTCAAAGGAAGACTGGGATTAGAGGAAAGCACCATAAGTGAAGAGAGATTTTCTTATATTTCCTGAAAGAGGATTAAGCAGTTAAGATACAGAAGGTTCTGATGCCTCTGCAGTCAGTGGATTGTAGCTGAATGTAATACTTCTGCTTTTAAACTTTATTTTAAACTGGAATGGAACCAAATTGTTTGACTTTCAGCAACAACCACCACCAAAAAAATCCACTCTAATTTTAAGTACCTTGTCAATATTTAATCTTTTTTTTTTCTGGTGTTTTTAGTTTCAGTTCCTATTAATTCATTGGCATTAATGGAAACAATCTCTTATGCAGGTTGAACCTCTCTAGTCTGGCACTGGTTTGGCAATGTCCATGATCCAGCATGAGTTTAGTTAGTGGATTTTTTTTGGTGGCGGTTGTTGGAAGTCAGACAATTTGGTTCCATTCCAATAATAAAGATTAAAAACAGAGGTACTATATTCAGCTATAATCCACTGACTAAAGAGGTTTATCATGGGTGTGGCCAAGTTTCCCATGGTCCCATAAAGTTTGTTTACAGCCACCAGTCTTGACTCTCAGTGTTCTGTGCTGTTATTTAGCTCTAATTGACCCCTAAATGTCTTCTAAGAGCCCAGTAAGCAGTGGAAGTGTTGGAAATGTTGCTAGACAATATTGACCTCCCATGGTTCAGCAAATTCTTTTGTTCTGCACCGGTCACCGGTCAGATCCTGAGGGTGTAGGACTAGAGAGGGGTCAACCTATATTTTTAATTTTTCATTGGTCAAACTCTGTTTGTGATTAAGGCACTGTAAATTGAGAGTAACTATTAGTATCTATGTAAGGTACTAATATGGCTCCCATCACCACAGCAACTGAGCACCTCACAATCTTAAATGAATTTAAGATAGGGAACTGCTGTTATCTTATTATAGATGGTGAACTGAGGAGCAGGCAGATTGAGTGACTGGCCCAGTGTCATACAGGAAATCTGTGCTGGATCAGGGAATCTAATTCACATGTTATCTCAGGATAACACTCTAGCTATTGATTCATCCATCTTCTTCCTCACTATTTAGCTAATTATGTATAAATTGTTCTTTTGATGACTGAATATAGATGTGAAAGAAAGAAATGCCATATTAAAAAGCAGCACAACCACCAGGGTACATGCCCACTCCTGCTCTTACGTACATGTTCAAATGTCCTATTTTCAGCCAGCAAATAGGGCATGTGAAACTGAAAAAAAAATTAGTCCCAGCAGATCTATAACTCCTTATATTACCTCAAGACATGGTAACCTGGTAAGGTAAGAAACTTTCTTACTGTAAAGTCATTTGTATGGGAAACTGTAGGCTAAAAACAATTTCTAAAAATTGACAGGATTTGACTGGCTTTACGAAAATGGCTGTGCTTGTTTCATAAAACAGGATCGATTCTTCTGCTACTTAATGAGAGAGGTACAATGGCACAATGGAACCTTTTGAAATTATGGGATACATATGGAACTGTTACCTTTCCCTATTATAGTCACATAATGACTAAAGTTGATCAACTTTTGTCATTCAGAATAAGGAAGACAGTGGATATATTTTTAGGGTTGTGAGGAAGTATTTTTTAAAGCAGTATAGGGGACTTAGAAACCTGTAATCCATTAAAATTAATCAGTGGGATGCATCCAAATTCCCCAAACTATTTTGAAAATCTTAGCTGATAACTGCACAAAAGTTTACTACAAGAAATAGCCTTGTCAAAGCCTGAAAGGGTTTTTTTATGTTTATAATTTTGAGCTGAGCTGTCAACTGAATTAAGTCTAAAATAACTCACACATTTGAAAACTGTCAGTGGGAGGCCAAATTTCTCAATGGTCTATATTTCTGAAAAATCTAAGAAAAGCTGTGTAAGACAATTTTCTGCATTGGTAACAGGATAACTGCAAATGAACTATCTTTTGTTGCAACAAGAATGAAACAAGTCTTTTGTAGCGTGGTAAAAAACACCACAAAAAAGATTTGGGTTAAACTGAAAAATAAAACATCTAACTTGTTGAGATGTAGTTTGATTCTATAATTCTAATGAAAAATAATTAAATGTGGGTATGTAAAAGACCATTTTCATCAGCATTGTCTTGATAAAATGAACTGACAGCTGGTAATATTTAGCTATATCTTCAAAAATTAATGTGCAGTTTTGACAGAAAGTTTGGGTTTGTGATTATAACATGATCATCAGCAACCCTGTCTGCTGTTAACAAAAGGTTGGGATTAAAAGTATTCTGGAACAATATTTTCTGTAGACTGCACTTTTCTTTAATTACAAGACAAGGTTCACAGCCAAGAGCTTCATTCAACTCTCCTCAGTTCCCATTAGCTTTAGACATATTGACCTGTGGCTCCAACTTCAGGGCATGTCTACATTAGGAAATTATTTCAAAATAACTTATTTTGAAATAATAACTCCCGAAATAACTATTTCAAAATAGCATGTGCACACTACAGGAAAGTTTCAAAATTAGATTGAGGCAGGCTCCCTTAATATGGATATGCTATCTTGATTAAGAGCCCCAGGAAGCACTGGGGAGTAATTACTTTGAATGTTTCTGAGGAGTAGTTATTTCAAAATAGCAGCAGAGGAGCATCAACACTATCACTATTTTGAAAGAACAATTTCAAAATAAGCATTATTCCTTGTGGAAAGCAGGAGTTATAATTTCAAAATAACCTGCCCCTTATTTTGAAATAACGGGGTTGGTAGTGTGAATGTTCCTCTTGTTATTTCAAAATGAGGCAAGTTATTTCAAAATAACACCTTAGTGTAGACAAGGTTCAGTGAAATACCAGAAATCATTCGGTTAAACAATGCACTTCCATGAAAAGAACAGTTAGCAAAATATAATTGGAACAGGAGAATGGAAAAGTTCTATCAATTTTATCATTCACTATTATTTTCCACATTCAGCCTGCATATGCAACCTACCTTTTAGCATTTGTTACACATCCCACAGCAGATCTTAGTAACACACTGACTTCACTGGGGAAAAAAGGCTGAAAACCAAGATACAGCAAACTCAGATTTATAAGAAATTCAAATGAGTAAAAATGAATCAGTGTTCAACTCTACGTGAAATAAATAATGCAGATTTTTGATTCCACTCATTCTGCTGACTGCATTTGGACACTTCGCTCACAGGTATAAATTCCATTGACACCTGACAAAAATCTAATTATTGATTCAGTTCAATGCCTGTATTCAGCACCTAAGTAAAACATAGGGTTCCTCTAGCCAGAAAGTTAAAGAGACACAAAATGCAGCTACATAGTATAGACAGAAAAATGTAAGATTTGAGACTGAGACCTGGTCTACATTACAAAGATAGGTTGACATAAGTCTCTTTGCATCAACATAGTTTTGCCTCTGTCTGCACTTAGATTTGTCTCCACTTATGTAAGATGTCCATTATACCAACATGGTAACACCACCTCCAAGAGTGGTGTTGAGCTATGGTTGAGGTATTGAGGTCCATACAGTGCAAATGTGGACATTGCACTACCTATTTTAAAAGTCCTCCAGAAGCTATCCCACAATTCTTGATACTGACTGCACTGATTGCAGTTGTGAATTCCATTGCCCAGGGCCCATGAAGAATGGGAAGCACCCTACCTACCCTGTCACCCTCATAAAGCCATTCAAGTTTTAGACATTCCTTTTTCTGATTGTCAAACATGGTGAACATACCTACTGTCTCTTTGTTGTCAACAAGGCCTGTTACATGCTCCAGGTGTGCTCCAAGTTGGAGTTGACACTAGATTGTGGCTCTTGTGTCATGTGTCTGCTCACGTGTCTGCAGGGAGAAGATGCTGTATAAGTACAGCTCTAGACTATCTATGGGAATGTGGACACATACAAACAGAGTGCACAGGGGATGCATGAGAAAAAGGATCAGCAGCAGTGCCACATGAAAGCAAAGGAACAGGCATATCACAAGGCCAAGGAGGTAAAAAGGCCTGAGTACTTGAACTTCCGCTTTTACAAAGAGTTGTATGCCACAGGCAGAGACCCTTCCCACTGTGACATAAATCCTGGTTGTGAACAGTGAAGAGAAGGACGAGATAGAGAAGAATGGGGGATATATGACCAAGGGGTACAGCAACACAGTGTGTCCCAGACACCCACCACAGATGATCCCAATGCAGAGGAAGAAACTCAGAAATTCACTTCCTATTGCAGAGACAGCAGCCAAAAGTTAGCAGGACATAGCTACTGACTTTTCATTAATTTACTCATACTAGAAGAAATATCAGTTCAAGAAAGAAAAGTAGAGTTGTTATCTGCCCTTCACTCCCCTGTAAAGTTAGGCAGTGGGGACATGTGGAACAATATTTTTGAACAGAGGGATGTTCTTTGAGTCCTCCTGAGAAAGTTCAATGAAATGTTCATGCAGGTACTTTGCAATTCTCCTGAAGGTTTCTGAGAATGGCAGTCTTATTTCTTCCACTGTAATAAGACACTCTCCAAAGCCAACTGGCAGTAATTTCATCAGTCAGCACTGCAATAAACAGGCTAGTAGCATATGGGCCGAGGCAGTTCAGCATGCTGCCAGCTGCTCTGCTCATTGTGCTTTTGTTACCCTCAGGAGTGAGAGGTTAGCTAAAAACATCACTGCCTGTATAAAATTGTGTCAGTATTCAGTTCCATCAACCTATACTCAGTGTTACATACAATCAAGCAATTCCCTCCTCATTTCTTCCTCCTGGGTGGGCGATACTCATTAAGGCCAAAACAAAGCAAAAATGTCCAAAAGTCTATCTTCTTTAAAATGTAAGGACAGAACGAGAATCTTAACTTTTGCTTTCCATTGCTGATATACTGACAATAGCACCTCTGTATGTTTTATCTGTACCTGCTGTTGCGGAGGTCTTCCCCATCCACGCTCCTGGAATGCCTGAGCCAATTAAGGACAGGAAAGCAAGGGACTTGGGGTGACATGTTCAATGAGCTCCTGCAAACCAGTGCTGCATTAGGTGGTGGGCAGCGGGCCTGAAGGATGACAATTGGAGACTGAAAGGCAAAGGAAAAAATGGACAGGAGAAAGGCCCAGGAGTCAGAGGTGCACCAGGATATAGTGGGGCTTCTCTGGTAACAGATACTTCAGACTCTTGCAGAGCTTCAGTTACAACAATCCTGGCCCCACCTCCCATTGTAGTCCATGGAGAATTTTAGTAAGCACCTTCTGGCACTCCCTCCATGTGGCATCAGAGGCCATAATCCTACCCCATCACTCCACACACTGGGGACATTAAGGACAATTGCAGCTTCACATATACTAATACATGAGAGCCATGGCTGATGTATGTGCAGCTAAAATGGGCATGAATATTCCTTCCCCTTCTTTAAGTTCTGTTCCATAAATTTGTCAAGGATTTAATGTATTTGCTTTTAATTTGCACACATGTTTTTTCAAGTGTTTTTGTTACTTGGTAAAACTCTGTTGTTTGGAAAGTAATTCATCTTTGTTAGATCTAAACATATGCTACAGAATGCCTAGCAGTAGGTAAAGCGCCCACTCAGTTACTGTTCTATAGTGTGACACAATTCATAGAATCAGTGATAAACATAGTACAATACTTACAAATGTACAGCAAGTGCCACAAAATTAATACTTGTGTTTTCAGTGTTATATTCATAGCAGTGCCCCAAGCAGTATACAATTGCTAACGGGGCTCCAAACTGCAGGGCCAGGTAAAGCATAGTACATCACAGTGCATTACTGTGGCTTACTGCTAAAGTGCTCTTTTAAAGCCTTCCCAAGTCATATAATTCCACAATGAGCTCTTCTGATTGCCTTTCTGTTCAAATTCAGCAGACAGATGCTCCATCTCTGCTCCTCCATCCTGATGGCAACTTTTCCCCTTTGCTTCACAGATATTATGTGGGACCCAGCAGGCAGCTATACCTATTGGGATATTTTTCTCACTGAGATCAGATCTTGTTAGTCAGCAATTCCAGCAGCCTTTTGGTTCACTACAAAAACATTCAAGTGTCATTCTGCACCTGCTGAACCAGTACTTTTAATCTTCCCTTGTTGCTGTTCATAGAATCATTGAATCTAGGGCTGGAAGAGACGGCAGGAGGTCATCGAGTCCAGCCCCTTGCCCAAAGCAGGACCAACCCTAACTAAATCATCCCTGCCAGGGCTTTGTCAAGCTGGACTTAAAAACCTCTAGGGATGGAGATTCCACCACGTCCCTAGGTAGCCCATTCCAGTACTTCACCACTCTTCTAATGAAATAGTTTTTCCTTATATCCAACCTAGACCTGCCCTACTGTAATTTGAGATCATTGCTCCTTGTTCTGTCATCCGTCACTACTGAGAACAGCCTCTCTCCATCCTCTTTGGAACTTCCCTTCAGGAAGCTGAAGGCCATTGAGGTGGCTGGTACATGGCTTCATGAACCAAAAGAGTGAGGGACAGGCTGATTCTCCAGGTTGACAACTGGCACTTCAACAGTGCCAATGGTAAGCCACGGTCAGGAAAGAGAGTCCTGCTTGTAGTTCTCTGAACAGTTTGCTGTTCTTAAACATGTGAGTATCATATACCTTCCCTTACCAGCCAACACTGATGTTGGTGAAGTGTCCCTAGTGATCCACAAACTCTTGCCTAACCATAGAAAAGTAACCCTTTCTACTGATTTACTCTGGGGCAAGGTGGGCTGTCACCAAAGCAGAGATATGTGTGCTGTATATAATGCTTTACCACAGTTCAGGAACCCCATTTCTGCAAATACATCCACTATGTCCTGCATGTTGCTGAGAGTCACAGTCCTGGCATATGACAGCAGCTCCCATAGTATGGTAGACACGCCCAAAGGGAGAATTCAATACTGTCAAGGTAAGGAATTTATTCAATAAGTTTGATTTTTGTAATGGATTAAAATCTTGGTAGTGATGGGTGAATTTCCAAAGTTTTAGAAGTTCAGTTTCAATATAGAAAGAGATAAAGACAGTAGTTACACCACTCTAAACAGATTACAAAGCCATAAAGAAAGTGTAGTAGCAAGTAAGAGATATGTGCTATGAAGATAGCAAACAGCACACAAAACAAGCTCAAGGATATAATTGGATGAAAGGTGAATATCTGTGATAAGTGTCATTACATGTAGTGTACAATGAAACACTATGCAGGGAAATATAAAAAATGCTGTCTGAAGGTGGTATATTGACATGATCCAGCACGCAGTGCTCACCACAGAGGCAAAGTGTTACTAGACACATGGAATGAAGCATCTGAGAGGCACTGAGCATAGTTTCCAGCACCCATTTAAAAATTAATTCCAGAGTTTTCCCAACACTCAGAAAAGTTTGATAGGTGAATAGCAGCATTGCCAGCTCCACCAATTTGATTGTGTGAGTCTCACAAAAGGAGAAATATTCAGGAATATGTTTGTTCTCATAGGACTTTCAACACAGTTTTTGCACCTTACAGAGTTTTGGATAAGGTTCCAGTGAGCATTTGGAATTGTGAGCATTGATCTTCATACCCTCTTTTGATTTGCCTCTAAGCAGAGAGGAACAGGTGAGATTTACCCATCAGTTCCTGGGAGAAAATCAGAATATGAGGTTTCAAGAGTTGTAGGCTTAATACTTGGCTCTGCAACTGACTTGACTGAGTTAATCCACCTGTAAAGTGGTTGATAGAGTACTTCCATAGCACATGATGGATTGGTGAGGCCTAATCAATCAGTGGTGGTTAGCATGCTTTGAGATCCTAGGATGAAAATTACTATAATAGGGTTTTTCAGAATAGATTAGTTATCACCTTGCAGAACAGTATTTGATGTAGTAGCAACTAGCCAAAGAACCTTTGAAGACCATTGCTAACTTTATTCTAAGCTTTTTGGAAAATGTTTTCAATGCAAACAATGCAGAGACTGGTGATGTCTGAAAGTCAATATGTAAAACATTATACACATGAAGAATCAGTCTTAGCAGTGGGTTAAGATAACGGATAATGAAAATTTAATGCCTAAAATTAGGCACTTAGATCACTTACTTTAAATACATGCATTTAGATTTGAGTGCCTGCAGATCACAATTAATGTCAACAGTGGTTGTAGTTTTATTATATGGATATTTATCCATTAGGAACTAGGTTAAGATATCCTAGTGTATTTCTAATTGTCAGTGAAAACCCCCAGTTTTGGTCAATGTCAGTCCAGTTTAATTTGAACTGCATAGGTAGGTGTTATGTCCTATGTCTGGTCTTCTTTCATCTGAGATGATATATGCTTTCTGCCTCTGATAAAGGAAGTTTCAATTCTTGCGTTGCATCAGTTAGGCCAACAATATGGTCCTTGCATGAATAACCTGTCAGAGCATCACAAATCTGATTATTTAATTTGGATAGGTTTTCAATATATTTACAGAGAAAATTCCACAGGTCTGATTTTTGTAATGGATTAATTTCTTGATACTGATGGGTGAATTTCCAAAATTTTAGAAGTTTGATTTCCTTTGTGTACACATTCAAACTTCAAAATGTGGTTTGACTAGAATCTAAGATCTACAGAAATATGCCAAAATTAAAATAAAATATTTTTTTCTAATTTTTAAACATCTGAAAATTTGGGTACAGTTATTGGCAAAATTTGGACTGATTTTTTTAAATCCAAACTGGTTTTTCCAACCCTAAGCATTAATCTCAAGTGTATTCATATGGCTCTTTAAAAAATAACTTCAGGGTTATTTCATTTCAAACTCTTTTAACTATACAGAGAAGAATTCTTAGCTTTACTCTATACTTGTGTTTAATCAGCTCTTTTCAAAACAGAAACTTATTAGCAAATCCCTGGAGTAATGGTTTGTGTTTGTGTTGGAAGGCAAAATAAACTTCTTGTACATTCAGTGATAATGGTTTAGTTACACACCAGGTTTTATGAAGGCCGTAATCTCTAATGTAAGTCATTCTAAACAGACTAGAATGTTCATTTATTCTGAGGGTGATAAATGAGTTCTAGAAGGTGACAAAGATTTGTGTCTTGCTCTGTTGATCTAACAACTTTCTGTATTTTCTGAGCTAAGAAAAAAAAAAAAAGGAGTCTTGCCAGCTTGACTGGGGAATAAAAAAGCCATAGACGGATGAGTACCAAAATGAACTGAATTGAATTCAATCTAATGCAGCCCAAACTTCAGGCAGTTTACGCCCAGAGTAGACAACTAAAATGTGCAGTCTGCCATTTGCCAACATGCCACATTTGGAGCATTTTGGGATGTAATGATTTTTTGTCAGGGAGACATGGTTATTAATGAAAAAGAGAGTTACTTCTTAGGAACCATTTCCAAGCCATTTGGGACTAGTCAGTTGGGAGGATGAAGGCAGAAAGTTCCAGGGGTGGCTCAGTTTAAAATTAATTGATTTTGCTCCTCCCCAACCTCAGCACTGAGCCCCCTCTTACACCCAAACTCCCTCCACATCCCCCTTCTGCCACCAAATTTTCTGCCTCATCTCTGATCCTTGTCCTGCACTCCAAAAACCCTCCCTGCCAGAGCCCAGACTCCTTTTCATATTCCAACCCCTTTCCCGAGCCCTGAGCCCATTCCCAAATTCCAAACCCCCTCAGCCCCAGCCTGGAGCTCCCTCCTGCACCCCAAACCCTTGATCCCTGGCCCTGCTCCAGCACCTGTACCCAAGCCAGAGTCCTCTTCTCCCATACCCCAACCCTCTTCCTCACCCCAGTGACAGTGAGTGAGGGTGGTGGTGAGTAAAAGGCAGACAAAGGGGGGATGGAGTAAGTGAGGGCAGGGCCTAAGAGAAGGGCAGGGGCAGGGCAGGGGTGTTTTGGTTTTATGTGATTAGAAAATTGGCAACCTTAGAATTAACAAATGGTAAATAATTGAAAAATCTATGAGTGGAGCTGAACAAATAAAGGTTTTCTCAGTTCATGGCTTAACTGAAAAAATCCAGTTTGATTCAAACCAAAAACAATTTTAGTGTCTTTTGTTTTATTTTGCATTTTTTTAAAATGGACATGAAATGCCAATTTGAAATGAAAAGTTAAAAGGAAACATTTTTGAAAAAAAATGTTTTCAGTTTTTTCCCGCTGAGATTATTAATCAAATTCATCCTAGATTGCAAATAGTTTCAGTGCCTCCCAAATGGATTTTTTGGCAAAATTACTATGTTGAAATTTTTTTCCCAGTCGTATGTGTGGTTCATAGGATTTGCTAAGGGCTTAGCTAAATCTAACCAAACCCTGTCTCATGTGGGGCATCCCAAAACAGTTTGACCAGAGACCCAAAGTATACAGGGGCTTCTGCTGGGTTTGGTACATGGGTGAGTGAAAATGTCTCATTGAAATGTATATAGCAAAACCTTCCAAAAGAAGCATAAATCCTGCTTATGATAAATTGATTTTAGATATGCACATGACTAAATGGAGTAATTACATCACTATTGTTGCTGTATCCTTCATCCTTTCATATCTTCTGTGTGATTCATCGCCACCAATTGTATAATATCTAAAATAAGCCCTCTGTGGCAGGGATATGAATGCACCAAGCCTATTTTTTCAACTATATAAAATAATAAATATTATAGCATAGAGTCTCTTAGCAGTTTTCCTGCTCTCTACAAACTCTAGGTTTGGTAGATAGGTAGAGATCTATCTATCTATCTATCTATCTATCTATCTATCTATCTATCACCATGTTAACAGATGTTCTGGGCATTGGCTAAACTTGGCATAAGAGCTGAATATGAGGAGGTCTGCCTGTTGAGAAATTTCATGGGGGAGATTCTGCAGCCTCTGCCCACCTCAGGAAAGGGCTCACACCAGCCCTACTTAGCTCAGCATGGAGAGGCCACATTTAGGGTGGGCCAGGTAGGGGCACTAGATCCTGGCTTTCAAGGCCCAGATGTTGTTGTGGAGGGGCTGCAACATTGGTACAGCAGCTGTCTGGAAATTGCAGAGCAGCCCCACACCTTTGATGTCCCCTGTACAATCATTGTGCACTCCCCCTATATACAGGTGGATTACTCTGGCTCTATGCATATGAGGTAAATCTTCTCTTGATGATACTCCTGCCTGTGGCTGATCTTGGAACATTCGATTTGGGGTTTGAACCACAGCGTGAACAGAGAAGTTGCACAACTTACCATGGACTTTGTTTGCCTTGTGCGGGTTGCTGAGATGAAGAATTCAGAAAAGATTGGATCCCTATGTGCTGTCCACCTTACAGCACTGGAAATCAGGGTTGGGGGGAAGTGGGTGCATCTCATAGAAACAACAATGCCATTTGCTTTACTGCCACACACACGAGGCAGTGTATGTAGGCACAGGAGCTCTACTGCTTGTGGATGGGAGTAGAACATGGGAAGTTCACATTTCATTGTATACTCCAATCATTCAGAGACAGATTGTTCTTGTGCACAATTAAATGGTAGATCCAGATGCAAGCTTTCCCCCTTCCACCAGCATATTCTGAGGTACTTAGGCTGAAACTTTATTATAGTAAGTCATTTGTGCCAAGCACTATATTACTTAACCTGATTCTGAGACAGGTGGGTGAGGATTCCTCATAATTAACAAAATGCCATGCCTTTAAAAATGTCATCCTCTTTATTAAACTGAAGGTGGCATTCGCAGACACTGATCCATCTGCAGAGTGCAAATGTCTTTAGTTATTACTGGAATGTGACCAGAGGGGAGAGAGAGAGAGTATGCTGGAATGATGAGTGACAAATGCTGAATGTTCAGTGAAAGAATAAACAGCATCTTGGCAAAAGTCAATTATTTATCCGGCCAATAGGAGTGAAATAAGGGGAATCATATCCTCTTGGTGTAGGCACATAATGCATAAAAGAGCCCAGGTCTGCATTCCTCACACACAGCACAACTAAAATTCCTGTTAATATCAGTTGGAGTTTGGGACATGACTAGAATGTGTGATTGGCCACTAGAAGAGAGCACTTGCTGGAGGGACTGCCCTGTGATACATTATCACCCCCACTTTTTTATCCAATTCTCCACCTCGAGCACGATAAGAGAGTATTTCAGAATCAGGCCCATAGTAGCCAACCATGAAGTTTAAAGTTATGGAGTCAGTTATCTGTTTGCCAAGTGATTTCTAGGGCCTCATGCCATTTTCCTGCTAGAAGGGAAATTAGTGACAAAGTCCTGTCTAATCTGGTCTACAGTTATTTGTCTATTTACATCTGTCCTTATTCAAGGAACAGGAATGGTTGCAAATCACATATGCGGCAGTCTGTCTTGTAGAAACCTTAGCAAAGACACCAATTTCCTTTAATCAAGAAGCAGCTGTCTTGGACCTCTGTCTCTTTTGGGTCTTGTTTAGAAAAAGGGTATGTTTTTACATTTTGAAAACCCACACATTGTAAAATTCTAGTGTAGAAAGCAAAGTTGACTTTTTACCACCACTTTGCTAACGCCCCCCTGGAGGTTCACCTCAACCAGCTAAATCCAAGCAAAATTACAACTTTCCCATTCTACACTAGGGTTTTACAATACGTTGTTATAATATAAAAACACACTTTGTGCTTTGTGTTGCCCTACACCTGGAATCTCACTGCTTAACCCACTCTTTCTTTTACCTTCCTCTTTTTGAGGCAAAAGAAACAATCCTAACATAAAAACCTGCTCATCTGGGGTCATGGAAGGTCCCAAAACCACCAGACTATTTATCTTCCTTTTGTGAAGCTTCTCTGAAACACACAGGGTCTTAAACATGGCTGAATCACCCCTCTAGCGATTCCTTTAACCAAACACTGTCCTTAACAAATTTTTGTTTGTGGCTACTGCTTGATTACTCTAACCTTTTTCCAGTGGAAATGGTTCATCTTCAGAGTTTGTATATCAGTGAATATGTGTCTGACCTATTGTCATGACAATATATTATCAGTGACTATATTAATGAAACTCCATAGGTGAATTTGAATTTTTAATTCAGTTTCATACTGAACTGCAGAGGTGATATGTGGGGTATCATGCATGTCACCCAAAATTTGTTCTCAGCTTGTACTGAGCATGCTCGCATGGACTAAGCATATTCAGTAACACTGCCGAAGCTGGCTCTCCTTAGTCTACTTCCCCTCCATTGGCAGGCACAAGTCATCTCTGCTGAACTGTCTGTAGAATTACTCTGGGATGTGCTCCAGTCACTGCTAATGGTCAGTTCAGTTCCTAACTAACTTAACTACATAAAAAAATCTTGAATTCATTTAGATACCTTCATTGATTTCAAGAGAGCTGAACCTTTCATTGATTAAACTGCAATAAGCCAGCAATTACTCTGTATATACACAAGTCTTGGCTGTAAGGTTGGGGTTTTTAAATAGCAAACAATACCAAAATAGATCAAGGGCTAACTACCTGCCAAGGTATCTGAAAATCAGCCCCTATTAAAAAACTAAATAGACAAAACAACCACTGCTATTTCAAACTATTTTCCTGCTTTTGATACCCAGCTCATCTCTTTTGTTATTGGAAAGGGGATGAAATACTCTCAGAGGATGAAGATTTATATGGCCAGTGCCAGCCTGAAAGGAACATTTTGAAGCATTATGAACCTTCTGAAAATACATTATTTTCAAACCATTTTGTATTTAATTAGTTGGCCATGCCACATTTTCCTCTGTCACTTTTTTTTCCTTTAAAAGGGGATTTGAGGTTGTAAAAGAGCAGAACATGCATAGTCATCAGATCAAATTGCAGAACACTGAAAAGGTCACAATCATTGCAGTATTGTAATATCTTTCAGAAACTGTCACCAAAATGGAACAGCCATATTCAAATGCTTACTCATGCAGAGATTTCAACCAAAAGTTGAAAGGGAAATATGACTCACTTCTCAAGTCTGGACTTGATCATACAACTTTATACACTGTTCGCAAAGAAAATCAGAAATGAAATCCCTTCTCATTCTAGAATGTTGATGCCACTCTACTTAGTGTGTCTTTTCTTTAAGATATGGGGCAGATTTCTTCTCTTCATCGGAATGATGTTTGTTTACATGACTTTGAGCTCTGCCCCACAGTTTCTGTGTCTGAGAACCATTTTATCCCCAATCATTTACTGAAACAATTTAGTTAGCACTATATGGAATATATTTGTATCAATTAGCTTTCCCAAAACAAACATAACTCTCAGAATCTTTCTTGTGAGACTCTTGCACACGTGGCTGGCTGAATGATCATTTGCCACAATGGACAGAATCAAAAAACTAGAGTTTGTGCATTTGTGAGTTAGAATTTCCTCCCTGGCATTCACTTGGACCTGTCCCAGTTGTTGAAAGCTTGAGTTTGTTTATCAGTCCAGCTTCTCTATTTAAATACAATCTGTCACTTCTCATCTGCTTCTATCTTGGCTGCTGGTTAGTCATTTGGTCACTTGATTATCAAGGAATGGAGGAGGAAAAGAAACAGATTGGCAAACAAATTGAACTGCTCAACATTTGAAGAAGATCCAAGGATGAAAAAGAGTCTAAATGTTCTAAAACCTACATGCTTCCATAATATCAGTCATCTAAACGGTGTTAAAGGAAAAAACATGTTTTTAAACATAAAAGCAGATATGATTAACTGATGTATATATCTAGATGAAGCAAAGACTTTTATTACTCAGTTAATTACACCTAAGGCTATGTCCGCACTGTGGCTGGAAGCATGCCTTCCATCCCGGGTAGACAAACACATGCTAGCTCCATGTGAGTTCATATGCTAAAAACAGCATTGTGGATTATGCAGCCACCCATGCCTAAAATGGGGTCAGACAGACAGGAACTCAGTGCTGTTGGCTATACCATAACATCCACGCTGTGATTCTTAGCATGCTAGCTGAAGGAGAACTAACCTGTGTCTATCTCCCCTGGACAGGAACCACAATCCTAGCTGCTGTATAAATCTACCATAAGATAATTTAGCTGCTGCTTTAGTTTAAAAAGGTTTATTCTGTTGTGTGTATAGATAGATCATTTCAGAGCTAAAAAATACCTTTGTTTAAACTACCAAAGAACCATAGAAGGCAGGGAAGGGAAAGAACTATTAGCACACTCAATCCTTCTCTCACCCCATGTAGGTTTATTACCTACAGCCAGGGGAGCCAACAGTCTCTGCAGGCCCCTGAGCTAGGTGGGAGGGCCTGCTCCACATTCCCAGGGTTGGTCTACACTATGGGATAATTTCGAATTAAGATATGCAACTCTAGCTATGTTAATTACGAAGCTGGAGTCAAAGTATCTTAAATCACATTTTGGTGCCATCCATACAGCGGGAAGTCAACAGGAGCACACTCTCCCTTTGACTTTCCTTACCCCTCATAGGAGCAGGACTACCAGGGCTGAAGGGAGTGACTTGTCAGTTCGAATTAGTGTGTCGTCACTAGACCTGCTAATTCGAACCCCAGAAGATCAACTGCAGCAGCTTCAATCTTCTCTGTAGTGTAGACAAATCCTCAGAAGGGGAGAGGCTTTGGGCAGAAGAGATGGGGCCCACTCAGCCCGCTCTCTGTGCTGCCCAGAGTGTGCCCCCCCCCCCTCTTTAAAGCTGCTCAGAGTATGTGGTGTGGTGCTCCAGCAGCAATTGAAATGACTCAGGGCTCTGGCCACTAGGGGGGGAAATTTACCAAGGGTAAGATTACACTTAAGGGTAGATTCTTTATCACTGGCAATTTTTATGTCAAGAAAGGATTTTTTTTGTTCTCATTTGAAATGAATTATTTTGGGGAATTTCTGCCTATAGTACTTCTGCTACTTTGTTTGGTCGACTATTCTATAGCCTAATAGCTCTTGAAATAAGAAGTTTTTCCTGATATTCAGCCACAATTCTCCCTTTCATAACTTTGTTCCTTTTTTTTTAGTTAGATTCTTGTGTTCTAAATGATCATTCTGACTTTATGTTATTGACATTCTTCTGGTGTTTATAGAATGCTAGTCTCCTCTCTTTGATGTTCAGAGGAGGTAGACATATTGAACTCTAACGGTCTTTTCTCATATGTCACTTACTCCTCCAAATCCTTGATCATTTTGCTGTTCTTCTCTGAACTTTCACTAGTTTGTCAATAGTTTAATCTGGTTAAATTTGGGTACATGGATATTTGTGTGTATTTATGTGTATATACAATAGGTGTATCAGTGATTTCCTCTGGAAATTCATAATTTCCTATATTAAGGGACCACTGTGATTATCTAGTCTGACTACCTGTATAACCCAGGCAATAGAACTTCCCCAAAATAATTCATTTCAAATGAGAACATATCTAAAAAACATCCTTTCGTGACATAAAAATTGCCAGTGATAGAGAATTTACCCTTAAGTGTAATCTTACTCTGGTAAATTTTTTCTAACAGTCAGTTACCCCCACTGTTAAAATATATACCTTATTTCCAGCCTCAATTTGTCTAGTGTCAGCTTCTAGCCATTGGATCGTGTTATACCTCTCTCTTCTAGACCAAAAAGCTCATTATCAAATATTTATTCCTCTAATAAGTAATTATAAACTGCAATCAAGTCACCCCTTAATCTTCTCTTTGTTAAACTAAAGAGAGAGGCTTACGGAGTTCGGTTACTCTAAAAGGACATTTTATAATCTTGAAATCAATCTTGTGGCTCTTCTTGAGCCACCTCTAATTTATCAGCACCCTTCTTGAACTGTGGTCACTAGAACTGGACATGCTATTTCAGCAGTGGCTGTACCACTGTGAAGTACAGAGGTAAAATAAGCTCTTGACTCTTACTCGGGATTCCCCTGTTTGTGCACCCAAGGTTTGCATTAGCTCTTTTGGCCGCAGTGTCCCACTAGAAGTTCATGTTTAATTGATTATCAGTTAGGTTTGAGCACCTGTGGTTCTTCCCTTCAGAAGTCTATGAACAGTGGTGTGCAGTGACCAGGTGGCCTTCCTAACATGAAAATACTGTTTTAGAGAAATAAATAATGATTTAGAAGAAAAGGATATTAAAACAACAAAGAGTCTACATGCATCTGTTTTACTTAAAGACTTAGTATCCCGTGATGGTAACCTAAACAGGCCTAGCTTCTTCAGACACCCCGGTTGGTGCCTGTGTCTCAGTCTTCTTCCCCTAAGCACCTACCCGCCTCTTGACAGACAGTCCCTTTAGGGCTCATATAGTTCTTTTTAAAAATATATTCCTAGAGCCTTGACCCTTCTCATCAAAAGCAGTTTTGTAGGTTGACTGGAGCCAGAGGTAAAATTGTCAAAGCAAAAGGATCTAGTGTTGTCTCTTAACAATTCCTAAAGTTTGCTGACACATGGCTTACGAGCCATTCTTTTTTTCCCCCCTGGCAGCTCTCTCTTAAATGAAGCCAATATATTCATACAGTAAACTTCCCAGCAGTCAGGTTAACAAACAGTATTCATAAATGATTACAGAGCAACTCCAAATTCATCACAATCATTTTTCACCTGCCTGGTGATTCTGTCTGTTTTCTGTATGGTTTTATGCATCCCCATACAAATTGGGAGGGGAGAGCTTCAACTGCTCTCCTCTTCCCCCACACAACCAAACCCTTACCTTGCTTAAGGTTATAATAAGAGGAAGATGTATACCAAATGTAGTGGTCCTAGCTCTTTCTGTTTAGGAGGAGTTCTTGAACAAACAGACAGATAGAAGGACAGACTCCCTCATTCACAGATAGACAAACTCTTTACTATATAGTAGATAGAGCTGCTTGTGTATATTTATTTAGTAGGTAATGTTTTGTATATTTTACAAAACTGAAGAAAAGTTTTGATTTTTTCATCATTTTTGCTCAATAAAAATTAAAAAGTAAAAACCTTTCTGTGCCATTTTTTTTTTGTTTTCTTAAATTTTCCTCCTATCTCCTATCCCCCTGATTTCTCACTGGCAAAAATGAAAAAGAGTGGCCTCAAGGGGATTAAAGAGGAAAGTGAAAGAGGGAAAGAAATGGGAAAATTTCAGGAAGGAGGTTGGTTCTGAAAACTGAATGAAGAATCAGTTTTTTGGTTGCTGGCATTTTTGCTGAAAAATTAGAAAAAAAATCACTTCATCACTAACATTTTAATTTTGTAAACAAGACCATTTTCATTAAAAATATTTGAATTGATAAATTTTGTCCAACTTGATATAACAGTTTTCCCAAATAATGGGCCCACTTCTGCATTTCATTGCAGAGAGGCCTGTGCTCCTGGATACATCCTGGTTCCTCCAGAGGGAACCTATGTGTACCACTCTCTTTACTCAGGCTTGGTGCACAATGGTGGATTTGAGCCAAAGTCAATGTCATACACAGGGTGTGCATAAAAATGCAGCAATGCATTGCATTCTGGGTAACACAGTCCTCACTTTTGTTCTCCAAATGGCTCATTTAAAAAATGCTTGCTGTCCTCTTTATTCCTCCAGCCACTTTCTACCAGCCAGAAAAGGGAGGAAAACAGCTTCCTCCACGGCTGAAGCCAGCATCACTCTCCTAGCAGGTGTTACTTATGCATGAAAGGTTGAATCCCCTCCCTCTAGTAAACAAGGTGCCTTACCACTGAATTACACCTGCCATACATTGGACCATAGTTGTTCCATCATTAAACCAGTTTTTGTGTAATCAGTGAACTCTGATCTTTGGTGTCCAGTTGCAAGACTATGCCACAAGCATAAGACTTAAAGCCCACAGATGGAGCTCAGAGTTTTTACCATCAGAAATGTGATCTCACTTGGAAACATTCTTGTCTGTGTAGCTAGACATAATGTATGCAAGAGAAGATTCTCATACTGGTACCACTAGAACAATTTGATCAGAATTACAACTTTCAGAACTTTGAAAGAGGCTTGTCTGTAACACTGGATGTTTCATAATACTGCAGAATTTAGATCTAGTTTGGATTGTGTCAGCTGCTTAGCAACCAGCTGGAGGGCTCACTGGCTTCAATTTTGTCTCAGGAATCTTAACTCCTTTAGCCAGCTACATGCTACCTGAGGAAGGACAAGTAACTCAGAAATGTAAAGAATAAATAAATCATGCCACATGGAATGCACTTCCTTGTACTCATGAGTCAAAATATTTTGATGTGAACTTTTATATTAATAATCTTCCCCTTTGCAAGGCTTACCATTTGGGCCTGATTTCCCAGACTTCAGAGCCTCAGCTCCAGCCTAAGCCACAACATCAAAGGATTACCTATACATGTGTTTTTAGAGCTGTAGCATGAGCCTTTCTGATCCAAGTTTGTTGATTTGGGCTGGGAGGCTCACTCTCACAAGCATCAAAATACTGTGGTAGACCTACCTTGGATGAACATAACTGTCCCTTCTGGGCCTTAAGATACATGAGTCAGTGTAATCAAGTGTTCCTTTCACTATTACCCTTACTTCCCAACCTTACCCAGTTGTTGCACCATTCAATTACTCTTCATAGGTGGATCCTTGTACTCATGCAGGATCCCTTTGAAGCCAATGGGACGTGCAGGTACATCAGCCGACAGTATGCATCTAACTGCTTTAAATTGTCAGCCAAAACCTGCTGCAATCAGAAAAGACTCCCTTTGATTTCATTGGGCTTTAGAGCAAGGCCTTAAGACTATGAGATTTCTGAAGTGCGGAATCTCTCTTTCACAGTGTCTCTGGAACAATTTTTAGAGTGTGGGTGCTGAGCTGTGCCCTGCCTCCCATTATCCCATCTGCCCCAGGCTGGGCTCACAGTTGGGGGCAGCTATGGAGCTCTGGGCATGGTGCTGATGGTCAGGGTCCCAGGGTCTGCAGCAGAATCCCTGGGAGAAGGGATGGCAGTGGAGCTCCCAGCAGCTGGGATCCTGGGACAACAGTGGAGCTCACTGGGTTTGCCAGCTGGAACCCTCAGACGCAGTGCGGCTTTTAGCCACCACTCTCTGGAGCTGGCGGCTGCCACTACAGGTGGCAGTGGGGGCCCTGGGTCTGGGCTAGTGGCTGGGATCCTGGCGAGGGGCGCAAAATCTGGTGGGTGCTGCAGCATACCCCTTCCCCGTGCAGTCCTGCTTTCCATGCCTATGCTCTTTCATGGGTTTGCACAGCACCAGAGGCAATGGGGCCCTACTTTTGAATGGGACCCCTGTGCACCACTATAATATGGGTAATAATAATAGCCACCGGACTAAATGCAAAATGATAACAATCTGTGTTTCAATGTAATAAAGTGCAGCAATTTGGGTTCCATTCTTTTTAACCCCTATGACAATTCCATGGAACTCAGTAGGGTTGTTTTGAGTCTGCACTAGTGTAACTGACAGCACAATTTGGCCTAGAATTTCTCCTCATCTTATTATTTTGCATCTCCTGGGAAGCCTGGAGACAGCCACCCAGTTTTTTTAAATAAAACCCAACATTTTTTTTTCTCCACAGGCAGCCTCCTCACTTCATGAGTGGATGTCAGGAGGATGCAAGGACACCTGTAGGCAGCAAGATTTCTGCAATCTCTGAAACTCAAGGCTCACAAAAGGGGAAAAAAGTGGCAAAATATGGTCATCAGAACACAGTACTATAATAACTGCCATACTGGATTAGACCAACGGTCCCGCTAATCCAGTATTCTGTGTGAGACAGTGGTCAGTACCAGCTGCTTCACAGGAGGATGCAAGAAATTCTGCAGCAGGCAGTAATTGGACAGCTTTGCCCTAGGGAAAATTTCCAGCTCACTATTTATAATGAAAGGTTGTCTATGACAGTGGCTCATTCAACTGCCATGTAATGTTTGTTCCCTTAAAACCCTTTCCAGTTTACATCTATTGCTAAATTTGAGAGGTGAAGACATTTCGAATGACTTCCTCAGAAACTTGTCATTTCAGTTTGGGATTGTAGACCTCAGAGATACATGATTATCAGGCTTTGTTTTTATTTGGTGAGAGTCTGGACTGAGAATAAAAAGTGTGCATGTGTATTTTATGCTTTAATTGCCTTGAGAAATTAAGTCATGTTCTTAGTAATAGAAAGTCAATTTCCCATTAATTAATTCCCTTTATTAGTTCCATGGTGTCCTGCTGATTGAATTAAACTTTACATCACAGGAAGAGTTATTATTTTTCACATTACATGCATTCCCACAACCCTCCACCTCCTGGGAAGCCTGAGGATTTAAATCCTGTGCCTCCACCAGGGATCTTGTTAGAGAGAAATGTAATTATTTTTGGCTCATAAGTTGGACTTTTTGGGACACTCAATTACAGTATATATTAAACACAAATGTTATACTACTGATAATTTACATTTCAATTAGAGACTTCATGACAGTGCTTAGTTAACAAAAAAGGTAATTAACCCCCACCCCAAAAGCTAGTAAAGTCAAGTTAAAGGCTGAAACAAAAGAGAGGACTATACAGCACTTTAAAGACTAACAAGATGGTTTATTAGGTGATGAGCTTTCATGGGCCAGACCCACTTCCTCAGATCATGGGTCTGGCCCACAAAAGCTCGTCACCTAATAAACCATCTTGTTAGTCTTTAAAGTGCTGCATAGTCCTGTCTTTTGTTTCAGCTAGACCAGACTAACATGGCTACATCTCTATTACTAAGTTAAAGGCTGACACTCGGACAAAAGTCAGGAAATGTTGGGGGAGCTGACAGAATTGTTGGGCCCCTCTGCAAGGTGAGGGAGTGGGCTGGCTGCGTGCTTACAGAAAGGATAGGGCCTCAGGCAGAAGGGATGGAGCTGGGGCAGCCAGCTCTTAGTGCCACCTGTAGCATGCCACACACCCCCGTCAGCCCTTACCACCATCTGGAGTGCACCACCTGGTGCTTTGGCAGTGTAGCAGCAGTATCGGTCAGAGCCCCGGACCTTTTTGAATTGCTGGGCCCCAGGACAGTTGCCCTCTTTGCGCTCCCCCTCCTCCCCCATCAGTAGCCATGGGAAAGGCACTCCTAATATCTTGATAAATGCCTCGCTTGATCCAATGGAGGCTCCAATTTTTAAAAGTGCCCCTAGGCACCACTGCCAAACACCCTAGGCCAGATTCTCCATCCCCCTGCACTTTGTGGAGTCTTTGCCTGATCTGGCAGCATTTTATACCCACTTGGCACAATCAGACTACTCAAAGCCCAGGGCAATGGATGACTATGGTACTTGGAGCTCACCCATGCCTAATAGGGAGAGAGGAAAAGCTATCATATTTAAATAAGAAAATAGTTGGTGAACCACAGTGATACAAATCATTTGGCTAAAATCAAACAGCATTCAAGGTATACAATGAAAATGAAAATAAAAAAAATTTGAACAGAGGTGTGCATGTGTCTGAGTCATTGTTGCTCTACAGATGCAAAATTTGCCCAGAGTTTCTGCACATGCTCAATGGGTTCCCTATAGCTGCACTACTCCACTAAGTGCAAGTAGTCAGAGAGCTGCTTTGCAAAAGGACACGGGACCTGCACGGATTGGAAGACATTCCGCCATTGGAGTAAAAAGCAGTCTTTCCCCCCCTAACTCTGAAACATTTTTGCAGCATATTGGTAATATTGTTACCTTTCAGAGGGATGCCATGTTAGTTACAGAAAGGGAACATTGGGAGGGAAAATTATTTTATTTTCATTTTCATTGTATACCTTGAATGCTGTTTGATTTTAGCCAAATGATTTGTACCACTATGGTTCACCAACTATTTTCTTCTTTAAATATGATGATAGGAAAAGAAACCTTTATAATTTGCTTTTCTCAGGCCATTATTTTTGTAGGATCAAGGATATTCATTTACACATTTAATTAATACTGATTGTAGAATTATGCAGTTAATTACTTAGCTGAACATCTAATTGAGCATTTCCACAGTCCAGCAGAGGAGGAGAAAGAGTCTGCATGAGTTCCAATCGGAAATTTCTGTAGGCAAGAGGAGAGAGTAGATAGTGCTGCATTGCTTGTGACTCAGCAGAGTGTATCGAATTAATGAATAAGGATTCTAAGATTCAGGTGAATTCAACCTGAACTTCTGGAATCCTGAATTATTTCTCACTGTATTTCTGCACAGACTGACCTGACCACCAGATTTGGTATACAGCTTCCTCTTATCATAACTTAAAGCATAGTTAGGGTTTGCTTGTGCCAGGAAAATGGGATGAGCCTGAAATGAGATTGCTTCTCAAAAATCTATGCAGAAAAGAGTCAGAATCAGGCAGGTGAAAGAGGCTGGCTGGGGATGCCCCTTCCCCTAATCCAGGGCTGCTCCAGTCCACACCCCAGACACCCTTTAGGGACTTCAGGAGGGAGCTGAAGCTCTCCCCTCCGATTTGTATGGTGATGTTTCTGGCTGTTCCCCTTTGTCAGGGAGCAAGGGGAAAGTGCACAGTTTGCTGTATTCCTCACTGTGACTGGGGATTGCAGAGCACAAATGAACCTGGACCTGCCCTAGATGGGGGACATGCACCCCTCAGCCAGTTGTGCCCTCTGGAGCTGCAGCAGCCATATAGGGGCACTTCTACCTGGCCCCAAGTTTCTGCAGTGAGAGAGGGCTGGGGTAATCCTCCTTCTGTGGAAGCTGGCATACCAAACTCCTCATTCCCAGCCCCACCCCAGAGTAGCGATTTAAATGAAGTATGTACATTTTTATTGCAACGCCAGGTAAATCATCTAAACAGATCAGTCTGTGCAGAAATACTGTGAGAAATATCTCAATATATAACTATGAAGATAATGTATCGGGATTATAAAATAGTAGAAATTAATCTCTTTTTCACTGTAAAACGTTATAAAGTTTTTACTTAAGAATTAAGCACATTTTTCTTATTTTTCAGACTTACATAATATAAGAACTGGCAAACAGCACAGAAATGCAGGGGCAAGATTAGAAAGGCAAAGGCACAGAATGAGCTCAAACTAGCTACGGGAATAAAGGGAAACAAGAAGACGTTTTATAAATACATTAGAAGCAAGAGGAGGACGAAGAAGAGGGTAGCCCACTGGTCAGTGAGGAGGGAGAAACAGTAACAGGAAACTTGGAAATGGCGGAGATGCTCAATGACTTCTTTGTTTCGGTCTTTACCGAGAAGTCTGTAGGAATGCCTAACATAGTGAATGCTAGTGGAAAGGGGGTAATTTTAGAAGGTAAAATAAAAAAAGAACAAGTTAAAAATCACCTAGAAAAGTTAGATGCTTGCAAGTCACCAGGGCCTGATGAAATGCATCCTAGAATACTCAAGGAGCTGATAGAGGAGGTATCTGAGCCTCTAGCTATCATCTTTGGAAAATCATGGGAGACAGGAGAGATTCCAGAGGACTGGAAAAGGGCAAATATAGTGCCCATCTATAAAAAGGGAAATAAGAACAACCCAGGAAACTACAGACCAGTTAGTTTAACTTCTGTGCCAGAGAAGATAAAGGAGCAAGTAATTAAGGAAATCATCTGTAAACACTTGGAATGTGGCAAGGTGATAGGGAACAGCCAGCATGGATTTGTAAAGAACAAATCATGTCAAACCAATCTGATAGCTTTCTTTAATAGGATAACGAGTCATGTGGATAAGGGAGAAGCGGTGGATGTGGTATACCTAGACTTGAGTAAGGCGTTTGATACGGTCTCGCATGATATTCTTATCAATAAACTAGGTAAATACAACTTAGATGGGGCTACTATAAGGTGGGTGCATAACTGGCTGGATAACCGTACTCAGAGAGTAGTTATTAATGGTTCACAATCCTGCTGGAAAGGCATAATAAGTGGGGTTCTGCAGGGGTCTGTTTTGGGACCGGCTCTGTTCAATATCTTCATCAACGATTTAGATATTGGTATAGAAAGTACGCTTATTAAGTTTGCAGATGATACCAAGCTGGGAGGGGTTGCGACTAATCTGGAGGATAGGGTCATAATTCAAAATGACCTGGACAAATTGGAGAAATGGGCTGAGATAAATAGGATGAAGTTTAATAAAGACAAATGCAAAGTGCTCCACTTAGAAAGGAACAATCAGTTTCACACATACAGAATGGGAAGTGACAGTCTGGGAAGGAGTACGGCAGAAAGGGATCTAGGGGTTATAGTGGACCACAAGTTAAATATGAGTCAGCAGTGTGATGCTGTTGCAAAGAAAGCAAACATGATTCTGGGATGTATTAACAGGTGTGTTGTGAGCAAGACACGAGAAGTCATTCTTCAGCTCTACTCTGCGCTGGTTAGGCCTCAGTTGGAGTATTGTGTCCAGTTCTGGGCACCGCATTTCAAGAAAGATGTGGAAAAATTGGAGAGGGTCCAGAGAAGAGCAACAAGAATGATTAAAGGTCTAGAGAACATGACCTATAAGAGAAGGCTGAAGGAATTGGGTTTGTTTAGTTTAGAAAAGAGAAGATTGAGGGGGACATGATAGCAGTTTTCAGATATCTAAAAGGGTGTCATAAGGAGGAGGAAGAAAACTTGTTCATCTTGGCCTCTGAGGATAGAACAAGAAGCAATGGGCTTAAACTGCAGCAAGGGAGGTTTAGGTTGGACATTAGGAAAAAGTTCCTAACTGTCAGGGTGGTCAAACACTGGAATAAATTGCCCAGGGAGGTTGTAGAATCCCCATCTCTGGAGATATTTAAGAGTAGGTTAGATAAATGTCTATCAGGGATGGTCTAGACAGTATTTGGTCCTATGAGGGCAGGGGACTGGACTCAATGACCTCTCGAGGTCCCTTCCAGTCCTAGTATTCTATGATTCTACGATTCTAAGAACATAAGAATGGCCATACTGGGTTAGACCAAAGGACCATCCAGCCTAGTACCCTGTCTGCCAACATTGGCCAATGCCAGGTGTCCCAGAGGCAGTGAATCGAACAGGTTATGATCAAGCGATCTTTCTCGTTCCATCCATCTCCATCCTCTGACAAACAGAGGATAGGGACACCAGTCCTTACCCATACTGGCTAATAGCCATTTATGGACTTAACCTCCATGAATTTATCTAGTTCTCTTTTAAACCCTGTTATAGTCCTAGCCTTCACAACCTCCTCAGGAAAGGAGTTCCACAGATTGACTGTGTGAAGAAGAACTTCCTTTTATTTGTTTTAAACCTGTTGCCCACTAGTTTCATTTGGTGGCCCCTAGTTCTTATATTATGGGAACAAGTAAATAGCTTTTCCTTATTCACTTTCTCCACACCACTCATGATTTTATAGACCTCTATCATATCCCCCCTTAGTCTCCTCTTTTCCAAGCTGAAAAGTCCCAGTCTCTTTAATCTCTCCTCATATGGGACACATTCCAAACCCCTAATCATTTTAGTTGCCCTTCTCTGAACCTTTTCTATTGCCAGTATATCTTTTTTGAGATGAGGAAACCACATCTGTATGCAGTATTCCAGATGTGGGCGTACCATGGAATTATATAAGGGCAATAAGATATTCTCCGTCTTACTCTCTATCCCTTTTTTAATGATTCATAACATCCTGTTTGCTTTTTTGACTGCTGCTGCACACTGCGTGGACGTCTTCAGAGAACTATCCACGATGACTCGAAGATCTCTTTCCTGATTAGTTGTAGCTAAATTAGCCCCCATCAAATTATATGTATACCTGGGATTATTTTTTTCCAATGTGCATTACTTTACATTTATTCACATTAAATTTCATTTGCCATTTTGTTGCCCAGTCACTTAGCTTGGTGAGATCTTTTTGAAGTTCTTCACAGTCTGCTTTGGTCTTAACTACCTTGAGCAGTTTAGTATCATCTGCAAACTCTGCCACCTCACTGTTTACCCCTTTCTCCAGATCATTTATGAATATGTTGAATAGGATTGGTCCTAGGACTGACCCTTGGGGAACACCACTAGTTACCCCTCTCTATTCTGAAAATTTACCATTTATTCCTACCCTTTGCTTCCTGTCTTTTAACCAGTTCTCAGTCCATGAAAGGATCTTCCTTCTTATCCCATGACAACTTGATTTACGTAAGAGCCTTTGATGAGGGACCTTGTCAAAGGCTTTCTGGAAATCTAAGTACTCTATATCTACTGGATCCTCCTTGTCCAAATGTTTGTTGACCAAAGAACTCTAATAGATTAGTAAGACATGATTTCCCTTTACAGAAACCATGTTGACTTTTGCCCAACAAATTACGTTCTTCTATGTGTCTGACAATTTTATTCTTTACTATTGTTTCAACTAATTTGCCCGGTACTGACGTTAGACTTACCGGTCTATAATTGCCGGGATCGCCTCTAGAGCCCTTTTTAAATATTGGCGTTACATAAGCTATCTTCCAGTCATTAGGTACAGAAGCCAATTTAAAGGATAGATTACAAACCATAGTTAATAGTTCCGCAATTTCACATTTGAGTTCTTTCAGTGAATGCCATCTGGTCCCGGTGACTTGTTACTGTTAAGTTTTATCAATTAATTCCAAAACCTCCTCTAATGACACTTCAATCTGTGACAAGTCCTCAGATTTGTCACCTACAAAGGACTGGTCAGGTTTGGGAATCTCCCTAACGTCCTCAGCCATGAAGACTGAAGCAAAGAATTCATTTAGTTTCTCCACAATGACTTTATCGTCTTTAAGTGCTCCTTTTGTATCTCGATCATCCAGGGGCACCCTGGTTGTTTAGCAGGCTTCCTGCTTCTGATGTACTTAAAAAACATTTTGTTATTACCTTTTGAGTTTTTGGCTAGCTGTTCTTCAAACTCCTTTTTGGCTTTTCTTATTATTAGGGAAGGTGACCCGCTGCAATCCTGACTGAATTCTGGGTCTCCTTGTGCTTTTCTATAGCAATTGAGTTGATGCAGTAGAGGAGCAGTGGCAAAATAAACTCTAGATCAGTGTTTCCCAATTGGTGCTCCGCAGAACCCTGGGGTTCCGTGAAGCGAAAGCAAGGGTTCCGCTTGACTCAACGCGGCAGGGCCCTAGGGGCCCTGTGGGCAAATAAAATTGGGAAACACTGCTCTAGACAATCCAGAGTTTACTCACACAATCACATATATGTAAATTGTTACAAGCCCCCTGAACAGACTTCCCCATCAAGGTTGTTTTTGGTTCTCTGAAAGTGAAGCTCATCATAATCAAAGAGAGAGGCACTCACCATATTTATAAAAAAAGTAGATATTTCTCAGTTTTCCACTCAAACCACCTGACTTGTACAAAAGCTGGCCATTTGGAAGTTGATTTGTCTCCCATTGAAATTATTAGCCTGATTGTGTGCCCAGCTGAATGTTACAGAAAATAATACCCACGCTTTTTAGCTATATGTGGAAACATACACCCTGCATTCTAAATAGAATAGTAGAAGAGAAATAGTAGCTAATCAAAACATGGCCTGAATTCAGACTCCCCTGATGTTTCTGAATTCTTATTTAGAAATGTTTGGAAAACACGAGTGTTATATCTACAGGAGGTGGTGTGTATGTGCATAGGGGGATATTGAGTATAGAAACTGAGAATGAATGGATATTAAAAAGGGAGGCTCAGAAAAGATGTGTTATCTAAGGAAAATCAGTATGAGGCAAACAGCATGTGGTAATGAGCTAGAAGGAGGGAGGGGGAGTTTACAGAATTTCCATGACAAGGCTTCTGTTTTGCAGTGTGAAGAAAGGATAAAACCATAGTGGGCAGATTGTAGCAGAGAGTATGTGAGCAATGTGTGAGCAATATTAAATGATATAATGTTCCATTGTGAATAATTAGCTACATTTAAACTTTCTCCAAGAACAGCTCTTCAACTAAATTGTGGCTTGGAGTTGGAAGCAACAGGCCTCCAGCAATAAGAGGGCTGTGTGCATATTCTTGATGATTTTTATTATAACCTTAGCATAGGCACAGGATGGGATTTTCAGAAACCTCCAGAACTGGCCTAATTCTGTTCCCATTGAAATCGGTGGAAGATTTATCTTCAATGCAGAGTTAGGCTAAGACTGAGTAAGTGTGAAAATCCCGTGAAGAATCCAGATTGTTAAAGGTATGTTGTATGTGATTAAGAGTGCAATCTCCTCCAAAATATCTACCAAACCCTGCACTCTCTATTCTATGTATCATGCAATTGCCCATCAAAATAGGACAGTGCTTCATTACAATGACATTCTTTAGCAAGCAATCAGATCATGCATGTACAAGCCGACTGACAAGGGCTAGAGTAAATGGGGCAGTTGCCTCAGGACCTAACAATTTAAAGCCCTTTACGTTGCCATTGGTGCACCATGTGGCATGTTCCAGGTGGCACTGAGGGCTGTCTGGGTGGGGGCACTCCGAGCTTTGGGCAGCACTGAGGGCTGTCTGCCCCAACCCCGCCTCTTCCTCCCACTGCCCCACCCCCTTCCTCCCTTTTGGGAGCATGGAGCCCCCCCATCCTTGCCCAAGGACCCATTGATTCTGTGTACAAAATCTTAGACTAAACTTTTTGCATCAGAGCCCTTCTGGAAAACACTCGGTGCACCACTAAGGGTACATACATACATCTCTGTACCAACATTGTTTATAATAAGTGGTTTTGCAACAGTGAGGGGAGAGTTCATCATTAGTTTGGATAAGTATCCAAATTGTATATCTACGTGAGTTCTGCTGTTTACCCTAATAGGCCCTGACTTTTTCTTGCTGTTTTTCCCTTCAAAGGGATGATCTGTTGGCTTCCTTTCCCTCCAATACCTTTGGGGTCAAAGGTTAAAGGGCATAAATATCCACAAGAAACTGCTGGACTTGGCTAGTGAGTGATATAATGGAAGCACTGCCTGTAGACATCTGGGGAATGAGATTTCAACACCTTTTTAATTCAGTATCTGATGTCAGGAAGGGCTGTCTGCATCTTTCACCCCGCATTTCTTTTTGTCAGGTAATGGATTTCATAATGCAGCATTCCATGAGGCCATAGACATGAAGATCAGTGATCTCTTGCTCTCAGGGTATGGCTAGACTGCAGGGGAGTTTCGGGATACTGGCGGTATCCCAAAAAAACTCTGCTGCATCCAGGGAACATGTTTGCTCTTCCACTTTTTTTTTGTGGAAGAGCAAATGTGCTCTTTCAGAAGCCCCTATATTCCTTGTTCTACGAGGAAGAAGGGGGCTTTTGAAAGAGGGGTTTTCCCGACATTTGGCCCAGGCTAGACGGGCCAAATGTTGGAAAAGCCTCTTCCGACAAAAGTATCGGAAACGTACCCTCAGAGCTTGACTATGCTGATTACATTGTTCTTTTACAGTAGTACAGAGCCCTGACAGATTTCAGAAGGCATTCCAGACCATGGAGGAGGAGTTGGCAAGGACTGGCCTCCATAATTTGTGGCAAAAGACAAAGCTGCAAAATCTAGCACCAGATCCATCTTTGATTCCAAACTCTTTGAATAGTAAAACTGCCAAAGTGGTCTCCAGCTTTTGCTATTTGGTTTCTACACTCACCAGTTCCTCCAACTCTCACATGGAGGGTCTCCACTGGATTGACCTCCTGGCATCTGCCATGGGTCGTATACAATGAATAGAGAATCAACCTCATCTCAGCATGACAACAAGTTCAGGTTCTATTCGACCCGTAGTTTCTCCATACTGTTGTATGCACTCAGACCCAGAGTGTTGCAACACTCAGACCCAGAGCCTCAAAAGTATTTAGGACCCTAACTCCCATGAATGCCTTCCTCTGTAGCATGTGGCACAGATCACAGCTGGAGGATTCTCTGCATCTTGGGGTCTTTGAACTATTTGAAGGTTTCAGTATCTGAGATCTAGGAGAGAGGATTATTCCAGGAGTGGGTGGGTGAGATTCTGTGGCCTGCATTGTGCAGGGGGTCAGACTAGATGATCATAATGGTCCCTTCTGACCTTAAAGTCTATGAGTCTATGAAAGTCTGATGCCTAAATAAATTTGAGAGACCATTGAACACTGAATTCTGTAACCTCTTTCTACCATGGAAAATGGAGATGATTTATTACTTGTTAAGCACTTTACTTTTATTTTAATGTTTAACATATAATTATAGGTACTCATCCTGTGCTGTGAGAGCTACTATTGTAGGTTAAAACACACAAAGTAACATACAGGGACTGTTCCCATAAAAACAACCACCTGAAGCATCATCTCATGCCTTCTCAGTAGCCTGAGAAAAGATGAGATCTACAATCTAAAGAAGTGCTGCATAAAGAGCCAAGCCATACGGTGTTTTCCTTTTTTTCTTTCTTTTTTTAATAGACCTCTGATTTGTTTCTTTCACAGCTCTTTAAAACCAGTGTAGATTTATGTTTCTCTTCTCCCAAATATGCACAGTGAAAATACTCTGGTAAGCTGAGCCAAAACAGAAGAAAGTATTTTGAAAGGTTACATACAAAGAGAACTTATGAAAGGAAGAACAGTCTTCAAATCTGCCTGCCAAGGAACTTTCTTTTGTTTTAAAATGGGGATTTTTTTTCCTGGCTCAGAACTTAGATTCCCTTGAGGGAACTTCTATAATTTCAAGACTTAAATGGTGGCTCAAACTTCTCAAACAACATGTCTTTCCTCCTACCAGATTAGCATTTTTTCTCATTACGGAAAGCCTCACAATGAATGCTTAAATAGGCTCTACTAAATGCGCGCATCCAACAGAAATATGGTTAGAATGTTACAGCATCTGGTGTGCCTGATGATTATTCATATATTCCAGAAAGATGTCTATCACACATGGATCCTTACTGGTTTTTTTGTAAAGGAGTTTTTGCTATTATATGTGGTTGAACGCCAACTAGAAATTGGGGACAAATTAGGAAAAAATATTGATTTCCCATCTGGGCAAAGTCACTTTCTGAACTGGATGGCCACATACTGTTTCAGGCATGGGTACACAGGGAAACTGCAGGATTTGGAAGGGTGCAATCTTGCAAGGTTCCGGTTTTCTTTTGCTTTGTAAAGAGTAGACAACAGTGATCAAACCCTTGTCCAACTGATGTCACTGAAAAAACTCACATTGATATCACTGGGGCCACAATTTCACCCTGAGGATCCTAACCTCTGCTGGTATCTGTTGGTAAATATTAACCTTTTTTTATTCCTTTTTTGTTTCCACATCATATTTTAATTCCTTCATTTTCTCCTTCATTTTACTAACCACATTTAAGCCATTCAGGTTACAATAGACCTAGTATAGCCATGCCTTTTAACTTTTTCTCATTCCCTTTTTTCCCTTTTCTCTCCGTCTCTTCTTCAAACAGCTTGCATATATATTTCCAAGGATCCCTATCATTGGTTTTGTTGTAAATAAAATGGTTCCCTGTTCAGTAACATAGTTTATTATGAAATTCTCTTGGGTTTTCCCTTTGTTGGCTGATATTTTTCTTAATTAACCCATTTCAAAGTTTTCTTATTATTAATAATCTTTTTTTTTATTCATTTCTCCCGGGATATTTTACTGCCAAATTCCTGCATTATGCTATGCACACTGACTTTAAAACAGTAGAGAAATCACTCTGTTCCTGGACTTTACCAGAAAATATAGGTTGCCACCCCAAATAATCAGGACCCAAATTGTACTGTTCCAAATATGTTGGGGTCACCACACCAGTTTTGTGTGTGTGTATGTAAGTGATTCAAGATTGTTGAATAACAGACTCAGTTGGAATTATGTAATCAATCAGGGTATGTCTACACTACAAAGTTAATTCGAAATAACAGCTGTTATTTCAAATTAACTTCAATAGTGTCTACACAGCCAAACCGCTATTCTGAAATAAATTCAAAATAGTGGAGTACTTATTTTGAATTTGGTAAACCTCATTCTATGAGGAATAACACCAAATTCGAAATAGCTAATTCAAAATAAGTGCTGTGTAGACACTTATTATTTCGAATTAGGGGACCTCCAGCCCTTCTCAGTTTCCCCTGGTGGCCACTCTGGGCACAACCAGGAAAACTCCTCTCCTCTCCCCCAGCCCCGGGGCCCTTAAAGGGGTAGAGTCTGGCCACTGGGCACGTGCGAGAGCCAGGCCTGCCAGCAGCCGCACAATGGCAGACAGTGGCAGCCAGCCGTCCCCCGCCCAGTCCCCCAGCACCCAGGGGCCAGCCAGGCGCCATAGGCGGCGTGCAACCGCCTGGACTGGTGTGGAGATCATTGACCTCATTGAGGTGTGGGGGGAGGCCCCCAATGTCATGATCTCTGCACCAGTCGGAGGTGTCTCCCTCACCTCTCAGGGGCGGCTGGGCATCATCCACTGTGTCCCCAGGGAGAACTGACCACTTCTCTTCTTTCTCTACAGCCACACCAGCTGCTCGTGCAGGGTGCACCACCCCGCTTGGGACATGCTCCCGTACCCGTGGCCTCAGCAGGACCACCACCATGCGGCAGGGGTACAGAGAGTAGCACCTGCAGGCCCTGCAAGCCCAGACCTGGATCATGAAGCAGCGGGAGCAGGACGACCGGGAGTTCCAGTGGGAGCTGCTTGCCCAGGGTCGTGCCATCTGTCACCATCTGCAAGCCCTGGTGCAGAGCGTGCTGCCCCGTGCCACTCCCATGCCTGATGCTCCCCCAGCTCCCGCTCCTCCTCCCACTCTTTCCCCACTTCCTGCCTCTTCCTCCTCAAACTCCACACCCCCCACCTCAACCTCCACACCCTCCTCCTCAACCTCCACACCCTCCTCCCCATCCCCCCGGGGACGCCGAACCCCCCGCACCTGCCGTGCTGGGAGACATGTGGCCCGGCGAGACCCTCAACTGTGAGCTCTGAGCTTCCACTCCCCCTTCTTCCCCTTGCTTCCCCCTTCCAGCTCCCTCCTCCCAGTTTTCCCCCTCCCCTCTCCCACCCTTTCTCCTCCCCTCTCCCGCCTCCTTTCCCCCGTCTTCCCAGAGGTTCATCCCCCCCGTTGTGTTAAATAAAGACAGTTTCTATTTTTGAAAATACGTGTATTTTATTTGACATCAGGAAGGGGGGGCTAGAGAAGGGTAAGTGGAAGGACGAGAGGGAGGAATGGGGCACAAGCCCCAGTGGGGCAGACCGGGGAGACTGTTAGCGCTCCTCAGGGTGGAAGCTCTCCTGCAGGGCCCCCTGGATCCTGACAGCCCCTCGATGGTCCTCCCGGATGGCAGCCTGCAGACAGTGCAGCCAGGCTGCTGGCAATGTGTCCACGAGATGCAGCACAGTCCCCAGGGGCAGGTCTGGTTCCATGTTGCAGAGTGCTGTGGTGTCCCGAGTGAGGGCAAGCAGAGCACTCCGAGACACAAATGCTTTGCTGTCCCTCAGCGAGGTAGACCAGTAAGCAGAGAAACCTGAGAACTGTCTGTCCGGGATAAGGGGTCGGGTCCCTTTAAGCACAGACCTCGGATAGCCTGAGGCAGCAGCCCCACACACTAAGTCCGACCCTGATGCCCTGCCGGCACTGGTTCTGGCCAGCCTTACCTTTGATTCAGGGTCCACTCAATGTGGACGCGCTATTTCGAATTAGAAAAACGCTATTTCGATTTAGTTTTTGTGTCTAGATGCATTATATCGAAATAACTAATTCGAAATAAGTTAATTTGAAATAGCGCTGTAGTGTAGCCATACCCTCAGAGGTTAGTGCTGCACTACATAGCATACAGAAAAAATACACACATTTCCTCCTTTTTTCTTGTAAAATCAAGAGCTGGATCTGTATCTCTTTACTGTACCTAGAGAGATGTGGCAGTTTTCATTCCCTAAGTTCCAGTGTCGTTATACAGGTTTCTCAAACAGACCCTCTTTCCCACAAGAAACATATGTTCTTATGTCGTTTCTATATATTCTCAGTTTACCTAATTAATGTGTGAAGGAATAATTTACAGCTGAGAGGACTAACAATTCAAGATAATATCTTTCAATGGATGTTTCTTTCCCATAATCATTCTTCCCTGTTGATTCTCTAATAGGAAACATCTGCTGTAGCAATTATCCCTTTTCAGTTTCCCAGGATTGTATATGCTTAAGTTAGGTGAGTGTGTGTCTGTATGTTTGTTTTAAGGGGTTGGATTCTCAGACTATCTGGAGTTAAAGACACAGAGATGCCATGAATTATTCAATGCAGTGTAAGGCACAGAATTCCTGAATAGGATTACTTATTGGTCTAGGACCAGTGATCTGGACCCTACAATTCCAAATACTCTGTTAATATCTTCCAGATTTTAAAGAATAGATAATATGTAAATACTCAAATATTCAGAAAGAAAAGAACTAAACAAATAATATTTACTAATTGCTATCACAGACAGATGCAACTTGTCACTTCCAGAAACCCCCTTTTATTTCTTGTCTCATGCCTAAGTCTCGGCGAGAGTCACAAAGTAGGTATTTCCTTACAATGATACGTTCAGGGACTGATTGAATAGCAGAATGCCCATTATAACTTTTAGCTCAGTGCTTCCAGGGCTCATCCAAGATGAGGGAAACATGGTTCCGCCCTCTGACTGATACGAAGAAGAGATTTGAAGTTGGATCTCCCATCTCTCACAAGAGTGACTAAGTGACTAAGCTATGGGTAAACCTCTGTGTGTCTCCTGTTGAAGCTGTTGAGCTGTGTATAAATAAATAAACAAACATGCAGTGGAGTGGGAAGGGGGAGTGGACCCTGGCCTCCTTCAACCCAGATGAGTAATTTAACTGTGAGATACTGGAGTCATCCTGAATCCATTGTCCTCTGGAAGTTTTCCGAGATTTTTCCCATGGCCGACCTCTTCTTTAAAAGACAGATAGCTAGACCTCATTGAATACAAATGGAAATGAGTTGTGGGAATTTGCTCCATTGTTATCCATGGAGATTTGTTCATGATTATTTAGATGCCACTGTTTTATTTATGAACTCATTTGTAAATCCTGGAGTCCCACAATTTTTAGCACAAATGATTGTTTACTCCATAGAGAGAAGCATTTTGTTTGTTCTCCTAGAGGTGGAGATAGTAGCTGCCAAAACGGGCAAAATTTAAGTGGGCAAAAACAATAAATGTAACTCTGGCTCCATTCAAGTCAATAAGGGTGCATCTACACAGCAGTGTCATTCCGAAATAACATTGCGAGCATCTACACAGCAATTCCGTTATTAAAAATAATGGATGGCTTATTCTGACTTCTGTAAACCTCATTCCATGAGGAATAATGCCTATTCTGAAATAGCTATTACGAAATAGCTATAGTGTGGATGCTCCATTGCTATTTCAAAATAGCTCCTCCCGAAGCCCATTCAGAGTAATTACTCCCTAGTGCTTCCTGGGGCTCTAAATCGAGGTAGCACGTCTACATTAGGATAGCCTGCCTTGGACTAATTTCGAGGCTTCCTTGTAGTGCAGACACACTATTTTGAAATAAGCTATTTCAGAGTATTTCTTCCAGAATAGCTTATTCCTAAATAAGTGTGCAGTGCAGACATACCCTAAATGTTTGCAATTGACTTCAGTATGGACAGGATTTCACCCAACAAATCTGGCAAAATGGGAGGCGACTGATTTCCCTGCAGTGCTGACTTGGAAAGTGTTGCTAGGTTATAATTATGCAAAAAAACCCTAACATGTTGGGTTAGCACTTGAGAATCTCACTTGACTAGCATTAACTGTAATGCTGTGACTGTTTATATATCATAGAATCATAGAACACTAGACCTGGAAGAGCGGCGAGGAGTCCTGTGGCACCTTATAGACTAACTGAAGTGTTGGAGCATAAGCTTTCGTGGGCAAAGACCCACTTCGTCAGATGCATCTGATGAAGTGGGTCTTTGCCCACGAAAGCTTATGCTCCAACACTTCAGTTAGTCTATAAGGTGCCACAGGACTCCTCGCCACTTTTGCAGATTCAGACTAACACGGCTACCCCTCTGATACTAGACCTGGAAGGAACCTCGAGAGAGCAGGAAGTCCAGTCCCCTGCCCTGATGGCAGAGCCAAGCACCTGTACGTAAAGAGTCCTGCACTGTGGGATTTTGATCTTTTTGCTAGACATTACTACAGTACAGAAAATGAACAGTATTAATACTCACAGTAAAGGCCTGGAGGATCAGGCCAAATATGTTCAATACAAAAGCAGTTACACAAGGGTTGAAGGATGGCTTGGCATTGCACAACACACTGACATAACTAGATACTTCAGGATATTTTAATCAACAACACAGGCACTAAATCCGAAACAGAACCCTGATTTTTTTTTCTAAGGTCAGAGCACACATGATTGGGTGCAAGGCTAAAATTCACCTCTGTGCAGAGGGACAGTTTGAGGCCTATGCACCACATAAGCCCTGTTTTTGAGGCTTTGTGCTGGCTGGTTGCATAGAGGTGAATTTCACTTTTCATCTCTTATTCAACACACCTCCCATACAATGGATGAAATCCTGGCCCATTGAAATCAATGTTTTGACACTGTCTTCAAT
Organism: Rafetus swinhoei; assembly: GCA_019425775.1. NCBI lineage: Eukaryota > Metazoa > Chordata > Testudines > Trionychidae > Rafetus > Rafetus swinhoei. Next base: position 18,317,944 of record CM033427.1, on the reverse strand, counting down.
GGGGCCAAGATCTTATACAGAATACTTTATCGGACTTACTGAAGCGCTGGGTATTCCTGCCAGGATTGGACCCTGCAGTTTCAGGGAACCCAGGTTATTCTTATCTGATACTTAGAACAGTATGTTGCATTCTTCAGAGGTATATATCATAAGCTGTATATTTTACCTACTGCAATGTATACATATGTAGGAAGGGCATGAAAAGGCAATTAGATGCAAATTCCAGAGATTTGGGGGGAAATCACATATAATATTTAGTTTTTATAGACCAAGACATTGGAAATAAATATAAGATATGCAAGTTCACTCTGCATGATTAATGCTTTTGAATATTTACATTTAACTTTGCAAGAAATGAGAATCTTTGGTTTCCTGTTAGATGGCTGTTGCACGATAAAAGATTTGAAATTGGATGTTACAGGTCATGGATTTGTGTTTATAAATCCATTTCATGCTTCAAAAAATCAGCTTCTGAGAATGTAATACTTGATTACAGAAAAAAGCTGCCCATAAAAATAAATAAATAAAAGGCCGAGAGCTGTTGTTCAACTGCCTGATCGGAAGGGAAGGGATATGACAATCTAGGAGAGCTCTGAAAAGTATCATCAAAATATCAGTTGCTTTGATTAAGTATTTACACTTACCCTTTTAAAAACAAATATCAAGTTCTGTTTAAAAAAGAATGAGCCACAGATAGGTGTTGTGTCTATAATAGCCAGATGCACTGGAGGGCCTGTGCACGCTTGAGGTTTTGAAGTGTGGGAGTGGGGAGAATTCCAGTGACTAGTTTCATTTTCCCCTCATTTCCTGCTTGCCTCCCCTCTTTCTCCTTAGGGGTAATTCTTGCTTCCACAGAAAAGATACCTTCTCTTCCTTCTCCCTTAAGATATAGCCCAGTGTCCCCACCAATGGTCCCTCTATTTTTTTCCATCCATGGGTGGAATATAAATTTAGTTATAGGCACCATGTCACGTGCAAATGTGCACCACCAATAGAAACAAACTACCAGCTGTGGGCGCTCTCCTAATCAACTGGGTGACATTTGAATCTCAGCTGGGTGACCACCCAAGCGTTCTGCTGACAGGGAACACACTTCCCCACCCCTGAAAGGTATATTCTCCACCTGTTTTGAGGCACATGACTGTTTAGGCATTGAGTCTTAGAATATTAGGGTGCGTCTACACAGCACCCTTAGCTTGAAATAAGCTACACAATTTGCGCTACGCAGATTGAGTAGCTTATTTTGAATGTATTTCAAAATAGCTTATTTCATAATTTGGCACTGTTTACACAGCGCCAAATTTTGAAAAACTGCTATTCTGAAATGTCCCTTAACCCTCGTGGAACAAGGTCTACAGGGATGTCGGAATAGTGCACCCTAAATAAAAGGCACGCTGTCAAGATGCGGAATAGCTTTTTCAGGATACCAGAAGTATCCCAAAATAGCACCACAGTGTAGACGTACCCTGAGAGAGACAAGGTGGGTGAGATAATAGTTTTTATCAGACCAACTTCTGTTGGCGAGAGAGACAAGTTTTGAGCTTGCACAGAGCTGAAAAAGAGCTCTGTGTAAGCTTGAAATCTTCTCTCTCTCACCAACAAAGATTGATCTAAATATTACCTCACCCACTTGGCCTCCCTGTATGCCCATTTTTGCTTGAGCTCCGAGAAAGCAATATTTGATGTGGATAAGGACAAGTGAGCATACAGTATCCAGAAGATACTTGCATTTATTTTTTAAAGGGACCTTTTTAGCATACATGGCAGAGCAACAGTTTAGAAAAGAGTGTTCAGCATCAGTAGTTCCACCATAGCTGAATGCTGTTCCAAGCTAACAAGAAAGCTGTCTCTCACTCATTTCATTTCCTAATGCCAGTCACTAAAACAGTCTTTCAGTCTAAGCGTTCTGCTGCTGGTAATGACATAGATCACTGTGAGGGAGGTTGCGAGTTGGATGGGGCTCACGATACACCCAAGTAAAATTTACCCTATTTTGTCTAGCAAAATGTTATGTCAACATTTTCACTGTTGTGAATGCCTCCATGCCCTTGACATTTCACTTTATGCAAAAGTTTTAAGCAATCTGCCTATTTTTACATGTAAAGAATGTGGCAAAATATAAATTTTCCCCTTGAAAGTGAGCATTTCACTGGGAAAAATAATGGTAACCTTTCTCCAAAAAATGTGCATAACTCAATAAAGCTGCCTGTGGAATATGATCACATTTTCAGGACTTACAGAGATGTTAAAAAAGATAATTTTTGAGGAGGTGTCACAACTCATTACAAATATTTCATGCACCACTCATCAATATGTGGATAAAGGGTACAATGTGTGAGAAACTGGACAAATTTGCTTTCCAGGGAGAGGCTGGACCCAGATGGATCTCTTTCACACCATCATACAGAATTGCTAATGCAATCAGTATATAGCAGCCTCACCTTTCAGCATGATTCTGGAGGCATAATAAATTCTGAAGCCAAGTTCCACTCTTTTTTTTCCATGACAGCAGTTTGAAATAGACCTTCAAAGGAATCACAGCAGTGCTTTTAGCATTTGGAAATTACATTTCCTGTGCTTTAAGTATGTCCCACTCCTAATCTCTTCCCATATCCTTCCTCACAGATTTCTTATGGTGGCAGGTGCTGCCATCATGCAAGTGTTTGATCCAAAGACAGTCAGGGACCTAGTTATAGAAGTCAATGAACACTCTTTCAGACTCAATAGGAGGAGCAATTAGGTGTCTTTAGGTAGACAGATAGCTAGAAATAATGGAGCTACTGCCCAAAGACTGAGTAGAGCTAATCCATGTAGATTGACACAGAGTTCCCTGACTGAAAATGCAGGAGGCTAAGAGTTTGAATTTACAAGATATCAGAGGCAGAGAGAGAAAGGTGCCTGCTCACAATTGCTTCTCTAAACTAAAAGGATGCAGAGAAAGCAATCTTCTTGACACAGAGTTTATTGAGCAGGCACCCAGGGAATTTCTGAATAAGGAAACTACCTGGTGTTGTTAGTTTCCAGTGTGTTCAGAGAAACAGGACATTTTGTACATTCTTTGTAAATAAACAAGACTGCACCATGAAAATACCTGACTTGGATTATCAATTTCTCCTTCTTAGGAAACATCACTGTACTGTCCCCGCATAATGGCTAACCACTGAGGCCAAAGGGTTAATAGTATAATTGCAAAACAAAACATATAACAGTGTAACAAGCAGGAAACAAGTGGTTGAGCAGAATATCTCACAAAAATGTTGCATATTCTGTGTTTGATGCTCTATTAAAGGACTGGAATTTCACTCTGCCCCTGGCACCAACTCAACTTCTGATTTGCAGCATTTGTATGAGGTGATGGAGTTTAATAGTCATGTTTCTGTGTGAATGTTCCTCTCTCCACTCAAATTTTAAAGGCTCTAAGGAAATGTGATATCATACAATGCCAGAAGAGGACAATGAGGACTGTCCAGCTTTGATTATATATGAGCTTTATTAGTCAATCTATATGTCATTGTGTAGCTCTGTCACCATCTAACCTTTCCCCCAAATAATGGCTTATCTTCCTATTTGGATTAATTTCCATTGCTTTTATTGATGAGTTTGCATCTAGTTCCATACATCAAATGACCTTGGTATAGTCACTGTATGCTCTTGCTTTTTAACTAATAGCTATAATCTGCAGGTGATTTGCATGAATCTGTCCTATCCTTTTAGAATCTTGAAAACCTTGGACATTTCCCTTGTTAATTTCCTTTTGGGGTCTGATCTGCCTAATCTTTTTTCCTGAGTCTGTTTGATTGTCTTCCACTGTTGTTTTCAAGATCAGCAAAGTCCTTGACCAAAACTGTAAACTATAATTCCAATCTAATTTTGGTGTTGCTAGTATCTTAAACAGTGTCAGCAAATCTTCTTCCAATTTATAATGTATGTCTCTATGCATGCATCTTAAGATCTCATTTACTGTTGCTAAATATTGTGCAGATGGGGTTAGTGTATTATTGATGATCACTCTCAACACTTTTTTTCTGCCCTTTATAAGTTCTGTGTAGATCTTCAGGGAGACTTTATTCACATGGAAAAGCAGAGAAAAAGTGACCAAGGTGTGTGGATTAATGGTTGCTTGGACTCCAGTTGAACAAAACCTTAAAGTACAGGCCTGGATTCCATATGTAACAGAACAAGTTCTATTTTTTATAATTACCAGCTAAACAGGTAAGAGACAAATCATAACTAAGTCATCATTCCATTTGTGACCAACTTAATTACACTGCATGCCAAAATAATGATTTAAAGTATATATCATAGGTTTTATCAGATGCAATAGCCCATTTCACACACACACACACACACACACACACACACACACACACACACACAGTCAAATGAAAAGCTTGAGTGACTGGCTGAAAACATGCTTGAACACGACTACAAAAATAAAAATAAGTGCTCTGATGACTTGGGGAATATGGCTATGTATGATTTGAAGTGTGGTGGATTTTATGAAATGGCTGGATCAATGAATGGTTCAGTGAATGGGAAACAATGGAGAGTCATTAACACAAATGGCTCCCATTCAAATGGGAGCAGTTTAGAAAGATAGGTTGACTGAAACTTAGGAAAGCCTTTGGGCTAAGTTTGTACAGTGATCAGGTTTTGAAACAGTGCAGTTCCTCTCTGTCCCCTCTCTGAAAGTGGAAACAAAGAAAACAGCCATGTGTTAGTGTTAGGACTTAAAAACTCAGAGGGATTCGCAACACTAAAATGGTAGCAAGTCTCAGAGAGGTAGCCATGTTAATATGTATCTGCAAAAGCAACAAGGGGTCCCGTTGCACCCTAAAACTAACAGATTTATATAGGCATAATCTTTCATGGGTAAAAATCACTTTGTCAGATACACTTTGGGTAGGAACGAGAAACAGAGGGGCATGTTTTTATAGCAGAGGGTTTTTTTTTTTTTGACTGTGAGACCAGCTGGGGAAGAAGGAAGCTCTCTGCAGCAGTGAGAGATTTCATCGTTCAGTGGAAAAACCATATTCAAAAGGGGGATTGAGGACACCGAGTGAGTCCCAAAAAACACTCAAGAGTACTGAGCAAGCTGAGGCAGGAAAGGACATAGTGTTTTTAGCTAAATCTTTTGTGCAGTCTAAAATGAAGAATGGTAATTGTGTTAGAAAACTTTGCAAAGCTTATATGTTTTGTGCTTCGTTTATCACGTGTCCCTGGAGAAGCAGAAAATAAACTAATAAATCAAGGTTTACATGTGGTTGGAGCTCTCAAAAAGAGTGTGCTTAAGCAACAGTGGTAGTTTTGAGGAGGTGGTTCAGCATTGGTCCTAGGGGCCTAGGGCAACTGGACTGCAAAATCCTACTTCTGTGAAAGTATAACAGAGTTTGTGCCCAGGTAGTGGACCAGAAAGGCCTAGGGGTGCGAGATTTCTAGAGCCAACCGAGACCAAGAGAAGCTTGAGAGGCCAGTGTGATAGCCCCTAAACACAGCAGTCTGGTGAGTGGCCAGCAGATGGAGCTCAACCAGGGCTGTGACAAATGCACATCAGCACATAAATTAATCTTATGTTCATGTTAGGCAATCTACTTTCTATAGCTATTTCAATACCTTAGCTCTCACTTTGCAGGCAGCCTACCCTTGCAAACAGAAATGAAATTATGGTGATGTCAGTGTGAATATATTAAAGCTGGCTGAAATTTGCTGACAATCTTGGTCAATTTTGAATTTCAGGGGAAAAGTGGGAGAGAAACACTTTGGAAAAAATGTTCTCAAAATACTTTCCCTGCTTTCAACTAGCTATTATCTTACATTTTAGCAGAATAAAAGCTTCAGCTAGGAATAACTCATACATTGCCGTCATGTGCTTACAGCGATGTGTGTATCAGAAAACATCTGTGTCTAGTCTCTTATATTACTATTCTTTGAGAGTAGATAGGATTCCACGGCTGATGGACAGCTGCAGTTGTTAGACTTCTCTTGCCTTAGCTCTGTTCACATCTTCTTGCTTCCCCTTTTGGGACTGGCCAGGTTTGGTCCTAGAAATCATCACACATTTTTCCTCCAACAATTTCCTCTTTTTTGAATAATTTAAAATCTTCCATAGAAATGGATATCTTTGCTGGTGCCATTCATTAAAGCTGTTTGGCAGATGGTAAATAAGCTGTGCATTTTTTAAATAAGATTTCAATTTTTTTAATTAAAAACTTCCCCCCTGGTTTTCTTTTTCTTGTCTTTTAGGGATCTTCCTCCTTCTCTCTCCCTTTTATCCTTTTTCAGTGCAAAGTAGATAAAGGAGTGTGGGGGGAAGAGAATCAAGAGACAGAACAACCTAAACCAGAAAAAGTTGAGTTTTGATGGCTGTAAATGAAAACAGTTTTTCTGGTTATTTCTGAAAGATTTCAGTGTTGGAAAATTGGCCATTTTACAGCTAAAAAAAGTTACTACTGGAAAGTTTTTAATAGTTGTGCTTTAGCTTTCTCTCTAAATTATTGAGTTCTCAGAATGCAGATATAGCTGCATGCGTTATCAAACAAAAGCTTTTTCATTTCTTCTTCTTCTGTTGTAATATTTACCTGCTGCTCTTTCTTGTCTTACTGCTTTAATGTTAACTGTAGCCAACTTCCTTATTGTTATTTCAGTCTTTACCTCTCTGTCATACTCTTAAAAATATAAAAATAACAGAGGAATGACCAGTACTGCAGCTATACCTAAATGAGACATCTACTCTCAAGCTATTACTTTATAGACTGCAGGGTATTAGTAAGTTAGAAACGTGAATAAATAAATAATGTTTAATATATTAATGAAAGGAAGGGAAGTGTCATTTGTTCTCAAGTGTCTTCTATAGTGATCCTACAGGAGAGTACTGATGAAAGCTCATTTCTGGCGATGCTTTTGCAATTCACATGCAATAAAGAATAATTGAAAACCATGACAGACATGGAAGCATCAGCCCTGCCTCTCATGCCATGAGATATAATTAATAGTATTTCTAGCATTTACTTGTCTCTCTTTTGAAAACAATGGGGTAATAATAAATATGACTGTTTCAGTAGTTCTAATGAGGAAAAGTGAGGGTTAGAAAGTATATGAGAAGAGGAAATCAGAGAGCACTAGAGAATATCAGTAAGGATGAAATGAAGCCATTACAAAAAGCCTTGAGTTTAGCATTCAAGCCAGATCAAAATATTTCTAGTCCAAACCTGAGCCTGGTGTGGAGAAGCATTACATGCCTCTAGCATCCATAAATACTTGTAATTTCCCAGAGAACTGGGTGAAACATTTCATATCAGTGGGAAAAGTAAAGAAATGTGCCTTTTTTGCTGTCTTCAGTACCTGCTGAAAAACATGTTTTCAGATGGGTTAGTTTCACTGAGTGTGCCATAAACCAACTTATTTTTCCATCTGAGGACTGCTTTATGCCTGTTGAAATTGTGGTGCAAAGTGCACAGTCTGCTTAGAAAGGAAGTTATAAAATGCAGCTGGTCACATCACTCAAATCTTGATCTGAATCTCATTACTTACACCTTCGCTAATGGCTACTGTTGTGACAGGAAGTGCTGCACAACTTAAAAAATATATATAAACTTGAAGATTTTGCTTGAGTCCTTCAGGGCAGGGGACTGGAAGTGTAGGATATATAGCAGGGGTTTGGGGATATAAGGGCCTCAGGTTAGGGGTCGGGGAATGTGCAGAGTACAGAAGTCAGGGCTGGGGGCGAGTAGGGGCACAGGATGGATGGTTGTGGTATGAGGGGTGCTGGATTCAGTTTGTGGGTTGAGGTGGGGCTCAGGGCAAGGGGCTGAGGGTATAGATGTTGCAGGAGATGGAGGGGGCAGTGCTAGCTGGGAGGCATCTCTCTGGGGCTTGCCGCAGTGAGGACTGTACTTCCTGGTGGATGGCTCCCTGGGGTTGGCTGCGCTGCCCAGTGGAGCAAATCCTGGAGGTTAGCCTGGCTGGTGGCTCCCCAGGGCTGACTGCAGTAGGGGTCATGCTGCCAAAGGTGGGTGGGAAACTTACCCACACATCTACCCCTGGCTGGCCTAATGAGGTTATAGCTGGCCCTGGCCCCATCTCTGGTCCCTTTCTGCCTCCCTGCCATGGTCATTACACAATGTAAAATTTATACCTGCCTCTGGAAATTTCCACTACATGCATCTGACGAAGTGGGTCTTTGCCCACGAAAGCTTATGCTCCAATACATCTGTTAGTCTATAAGGTGCTACAGGACTCCTTGTCGCTTTTGCAGATCCAGATTAACACGGTTACCCCTCTGATACTTTACACAATGTGACTGTCCGTACTAGCAGCCCCTTCCTGTGTTATGAAAAACAGTCTCATTCCCAGTACATGCCATTACCCCAAAACAACCAAACACTTACACTGCTTTAGGCTATGATAAGAGGAAGCGGTATACCAAATTTTGTGCTCCTACTTCTTACAGTTTAGGACGAGTTCTTGAACAAACAGACGGACACACAGACTCACTTGGTCACTCACAGACAAACAAGCTCTTTCAAATATAGAGTCGATTTATGCTGGAAGTTCAGTTTGTTAAAGTGGACAAAAAATACCTAGTTTCTCTAGAGTTCTTCTGTTCATGTTATATCCCATCTGCCACAAATTAGCAGTAAAAGACTTTTGGCTGTTGCTGCTGCAGGAAATAAAGGGGGCACATTGAAAATGTTAGGAGAGAAATTGGATCTAAGTCAGAAAAGCACTCCAGAAAGTAAGCACAGAACATATACAGAATAGAGACAAGGATTGACAAAATCCTTCCTTCTGATGCAGAGCATAATTCTGAGAGCTCTGCATGAGCTTCTGAGGACAGCATGGGCCTGGGGAAAATACCAAAGCCCTTAGAGGTTTGCACACAAATTTAAATGTCAAAAATCCAAATATTTATGGTTTGTTTAAAATGTTCAAAACTAGTCCATTTTGTGAAAACCCCACAACCCACAACTTCAATGTGTTGCTCTCGGATGTGTGCCTGTACCTTCTTCATCTGATTAAGTGGGTTTTACCTATGAAAGCTCAGGATCCTATATATTTGTTAATCTCTAAGGCCTGGTCTATACTAGACCAGGCAGGTTGGCTTAGGGCAGGGCTTACCTTAAGCTGAGCTGTGGCGGTGTCCACACAGTGGGAAGCTGACAGGAGCACACACTCTCATCAGCTTCCCTTAGTCCTCGCAGAAGGAGGAGTACTGGACGCTGGCTGGGGCTGCCTTCATTATTCGATTTAGGGGTCTATAATAGACCTGCTAAATCGAACGCTACAAGATTGACCCTCTAGAGCATCAATCTTCTCTTAGGTATAGACATGCCCTAAGATGTCACAAGACTACTCGTTCTTCTTCAAAAGGGGCTGTAAGTTTTTGGGTAAACAGACATGGGTAGTTTCCTATTACAGAGATACAGGCCAGAGTGCAATTCTTTAGGCCTTTGAAGGAGTGGCTGTGAAATGTACACTAAATGTGGTGGACTAAGTTGGAGCCAGTAGAGGTATGGAGAGAGATGGTTGGTTGTGCTGAGGTATAAAAAGGTTATGCAACTTCATATTGCCCACCAGGTCCATTTCATGTTCCCTACTTATGGCTGGGAGAACAGCGCAAGGACTTGGAACTGTTGACTAAGTTGGAATTCAACAGCTGAGGCGCCCACTTAAGTATCCTGAATTTTTAATATAGGACTGATACTTAATACTGATACTTAATACTTTTCCTTAAATTCCATTGAGATATTGTACACCACTAATTTATTGATCCTTTCTTTACTTACCTTATGTTTTTCTCTTTTATTTCAGTTTTGTGTTTTTGTTCTGATAAATGTAATACATCTATTGAACAATAATGGAAGTAATGAAGAAAGACCTAGAAAAAAATGTATATGGATGAAATTCATCCCTTTGAAGTAAGCCAGCACAAGGCTTATTCACCATTGAAGTTGTTTGTCTTATTGGACCTACAAGCATTAACACCAGCTGTACTATTTGTTTGTACCATACCTATCATATGGGAATCTAGGTCTCTGGTAACTACTGTAATACAATTATATACAGTGTAGTTAGGCTTTGCTTCAGTCCTCCATAATGTGATGAGTTTCACCCTGAATGTATTGGCAGAGCAAGAACCATATTGCTAAATAGGTCAAGATGGAGATAACCTTTTCCCAGGGAAAAAAGACTATGTGCATGGGAAGATCTAATTTAAGAACCTGCTTGCCAGTGTGCAATGGGGGAAGCATCTACCAATGAGAAACAGCAGAATCAGGAAAAATCAGCCACACAAACAAGATAGGAATAAGTCTCGGAGAGGCAGCAACCTGAGTGTTGTAACCTCTATTACCCTTTTACTGTCATAGCCACTTGTCACTGCACTACATAATAACAGAAGCTATGTGTTGTGCGGGGCAGCTGCTATAAGGAAGGTGGCACATAGCCAATGTGTCTGTCAGATAATACCGCCCTTTGCTGAAGACAATCAGAAAGAAGGAACATCTTGTAAAAGGTGTCTAGATTTCTAGTTCATGACCAGTGTCCATTAATAAGTGGCACTTTCTGCAGTTTTGAAAAATCCCTTACTGTAGTGAATCAGAAGGAAAAGCTGCCTGACAGGTTTGCCACCTACACTGCTGGATAGCAAATTTGTCATAGTGACAGAGAACCTTCACATAAAAATAAAGAATTAGAGAGGTCTATCCTTCATTATCTCTGTGGCAGAAACACACTCGCAAAGACAGCGGCAAAAGCAACTTAAAACAACATAAAAAAAGTCTTATGTTTAGAATTCCTACTTAGTGTCAGAGTCTTAGAGGGGTAGTCATGTTAGTCTGTATCTGCAAAAACAAAACAAAAAACAAAAGAAAAGTCCTATGGCACCTTCCTGGTATACACTAGGAAGTTATTTTGAAATAATAGTAATACTACCCCATAGTAGTGCTGCTGACTTGAAGGTATAAATTGTCCCCAAAACAGAAATAGTTGTGGGTGAGGACAAAATCACATAGCTCAGCCACCAGGTGTTCTCAAGCATCATTGGGGGATAGTGTTCTGACAGCTTATTGTCCATCCTCATATGGAATGTTGGTAAAAAGAGCTTCTACAGTCATGGGCTATGTCTTCACTGCATGCTTATTTCAAAATAACAGAATATGCGTCTACACAGCAAGCCCATTATTTTGAAATAATTTTGACTCCGACTTCAGTAACCCTCATTTCACAAGGAGTAAGGGAAGTCAAAGGAAGAGTGTTCTTCCTTTGACTTCCTGCTGTTTAGACAGCGCCAAAAGCTGAGTTAAGCTACTTGGACTTCAGCTACGCAGTTAATGTACCTGAAGTTGTGTATCTTAACTCAACTTTAGCCTGCAGTGTAGACGTATCTATGGTGGCCAGGATGGTGTTTTCAAGATTACTGATATTCTGTAGTTTCCTCAAGAAGTCAGTGGTGTCTTGAAGATAGCTAGGGGCACGTCTACACAGGAGGGCTAAAGCTGAAATAAGCTATGCAACTTGAGCTACATTAAATGTGTAGCTTAAATCAAAATAGCTTGTTTAGGTTTTGGCGCTGTCTACACAGCAGGAAGTCTGAGAGAGAGCACTCTTCCTCCAACTTCCCTTACTCCTCATAAAATGAGGGTTACAGGAATTGGAGTAAGAAGTCCACCAGTTCGACATTATTTTGACATTATGTTGGAATAACTGCTTATAGTGTAGTCGCGGACCATGTTATTTAAGAATTACATCAGTTATTCTGAAATAATGTTATTGTGAAGACATAGCTTTGGAATACTGGTAGCATAAGGTCTGAGAAAAGAGTCAACATAGCCAGATAATCCAGATAGACCTTCCAATGCCTGAATCACAAGATGAGATACAATTTCTTTTTCTGTCACAGGCTTTTCTATGACTTTGGGCAAGTGACTCAGACTGTGTTTACACTACAAAGAAAAGTCAGAAAGTGATATGCTAATTGTGAACCACAATTTGCGTATCTTTTTCTGCTTTTCTTTCGGAAGAGGCTTTTCTGAAATTTGGCACATCTACAGGGCGCCAAATTTGGGAAAAAACTCCTCTTTCAGCAAATCTCTTCTTCCTTGTATAATGAGGTTGACAGGGATGGTGAAAGAACACACCTGCTTTTCCGGGGTTTTTTTTTTTTGAAAAGCAGTCATGTTCCTTGGACACAGCATAGCTTTTCTGGGATACCTCTGGTATCTTGGAAAAGAGCTATAGTGTAGACATAGCCTTAGTCCAGGGGTGGCCAACCTGAGACTTGTGAGCCGCATGTGGCTCGTGAAGAAAAAATTGCAGCTCCTGACAGAACCGGATGGAACCTGGAACCACTCAGGTCAGCCGCTCTCACGGCTGGGCCACTGTGAGCCATATGCGTACTCACGGCCTGCTCCATTCCGCTCACGGCCCCCAGTGCACTACGTCATATCCTGCACGTGCAGGCTGGGTCACACACAGCATCCCAGCCTGCACGTGCTAGCAGCCGGCTGCTGAGTGCAGGCAGCAGCTTTGGGACCCGGGCATAAGGTTGTGGGGGAGATGCCTGGCTCTGGAGAAGAGAAGGGAAGGGGAGGGGAGGGGGATTGGGTGGAAAGGGGGTCGGTGCGCATGGCATCCCGGATGCGGCGCAGCAGCTTTGGCTCCAGGACCCGAGCATAAGGTTGGGGAGGAGGAGGATTGGGTTACAGCAGGGAGGGGAGGTGTCTGGCTCTGGGGAAGGGGAGGGGAGTAGAGGGGGATTGGGTTGCGCACGGCATCCCAGCCAGCTCATGCTCAAAGCCGGCCGCTCAGCACACGTGCCCCAGTGCCTGGAGGGAGACACGTGGCTGTAGCGGTGGCAGCTCCGGGACCTAAGAATTAGGTTAGAGTGGGGGGAGGGGGATCGAGTGTGTGGGGGTGCCTGGCTTTGGGGAAGGAGAGGAGAGGGGGATTGGGTTGGGGGGTGGTGTGCCTGGCTTTGGGGAAGGGGGGGCTGGCTCTGGAGAAGGGGAGGGGGACTGGGTTAGAGCAGGCTGCTCTTCCCCTCCCCTAAACAACTGGCACGCTTCCTGAAATGATGGGTCTGTCACACCACCGGGGACTTTTCCCCCTGCTGCCTGCCTGCGCGGAGGTGGGAGGGAGTAGGAATCCTGGAACTGCATGCCAGCTCCAACTTCTCAGGAAGCACGCGGCTGTTGTGGGGAGCAGAGGAAGAGCACGCGCTTCCTGAGAAGTTGGAGCTGCCATGCAGTCCTGGGACTCCTACACACACACATCCTGCGCAGGCAGGCAGCTGGGAGGAAGGAAACGTCCCTGGTGGAGCAACAGACTGGGCATTTCAGGAAGTGCACCAGCTGTTTAGGGGAGGGGAAGAGCAGCCCACATGCTTCCTGAGACCTGGGATCCCCAGGTACTGGCCCCAGCTGTCTTTGTCCCCTCCCCTGGGCAAACCCCCCTCCAATGAGTACCCTGCCCCAGCACCCACCAGCACCTTGCCCCAGTACCCTGTCCGCTGCCCCCACCAGCACAGTTGGGGCCACATTAGTGAGTCTTGGGGGGTTTTAGAGGGGTTGTTTTTTTTGCATCTCACTTGTGTGGCCCCGACTGACTTTTCTATGGGTCAGTGACCCCTTACTCAAAACAGGTTCCCTGCCGCTCTCATAAATAAAGACAACACTGAAACATTTTGTGTTTGACATAATATTTTATTTAAAAATGAAGCCTGGTCAACAAGCCCCCAATTGGGGCCAAAACACCTCAAGCGGAGGGACACATGATATATCTAGTGGATATATTGTACTTGGATTTGAATTAAGCTGTTATGAGGTCCTCTCACGATCAGTAATTGATTAAAAGATAAGAAACAAAGAATAAGAATAAATGGTCAGTTTTCAGAATGTAGCTAGGTAAATAGTGGGTTTTCCTCAGTGATATTATGTACTGGGACCAGTGTTGTTCAACATAGTCATTAATGATCTGGAAAATGGAATAAGCAGTAAGATGGCAAAATTTGCAGATGATGCAAAATTACTCAGGATAGTTATAACCATAGCAACTGCGAAGACTTTCAAAGAGATCTCACAAAACTGGGTGACTAGGCAACAAAGTAGCAGATGAAATTCAATGTTGATACATGCAAAATAATGCACACTTGAAAACATAATCCCAACTGTACATACAAAATGATGGGAGCTATTATCACTCAAGAAAGCGATCTTGGAGTCACTGTAGATAACTTTCTGAAAACATCCACTCAATGTGCAGTGGGAGTCAAAGAAAGCTAAGAAAATGCTAGGAACTATTAGGAAAGAGTGGGGGGGAGGAGGGGAAAGGAGGAACCAAGACAGTAAATACATAAATACCACTCTATAAATCCATGGTATGCCTACACCCCATTTAAAAAAGATTTATTAGAATGGGAAAAGATACAGAGAAAGTCAACAAAAATGTTTACGAGTATGGAACAGCTACCATATGCGGAAAGATTAAAAAGACTGGAACTTTCAGCTTGCAGAAGAGATGACTAAGAGGGGTTATGATTGAAGTCTATACAGTCATGTATGGTGTGGATAAAGTGAATAAGTAAGTGTTATTTATTTCCACTATCACTCAACCCAAAAACCAAGAGGCACCCAAGAAAATTAATAGGCAGCAGGCTTAAAACAAAACAAAACAAACAAACAAACAAAGGGAAGTACTAGATCATCTATTGGTGGTCAGCATATATGTTATAAAGGTATCTTAAAGACCAAAGTGAAATCATGCAGCATATTTCCCGGTGACCTGGAAATCATAGCTCTAGATAAATTGTTCTGGTGGCAAACGATTGAACATACTCTTACATGCTTTGCGAGTCAACACATCCAGACATTACAAAAAAAAGCATAGTATTCAAAAAGAGTGCACAACACCTAGAGAGGGTGGATTTTTATGTGACAGCTTGTAATCGGATTTTCCAATCGAGTATTGGCTTAGTCGCTCACCAATGGCATTAGAGAGGATGAGATACAATGATTGATTCAATGTATTCAATGTATTCTTATCCATAATAATAATATCTCCTAAAGGTTGCTTTTTGTTCAGTCAGCTTCCTGGTTGCTTAACCTCCCTTGCTCAGTGCACAAAAGTATTTCAGATATCTTAATACAGGCGTTTGTGAGCATGCTTGCAGAGACTCTGGGGCCAGTGTAATTGACCAGAGAACCTGTTTGTTTGCTACAGTTATCAAACTAATAACATTCATGAGAGTGAGCAATCACCTTTCACCTTTACAAGTCATCATTAGCTAATTTAGTACGCCAAGCCAAGTAAAACAGGTAATGACAATGAGGAAAATACAGAAAGGTTATATTATCATGAGAACTGCTAACATTGAGATGAGAAGGTTAGCAGGATGCAGAACTGAACATGATAATCCTCCAATCTGACCCAAATTAAACAAGGCATGACTTGCCTTTTACACATGAATGCCCATCAGCCCACAGGCAGAAGATGTGCATTTGCTTTTAATGCTTCACTGTGTTGTGATACCATGAAAATTATCATACATAGATTTCAACATCTGGTGATTAAAACACTGCCATCTAAGTGGATTTTTTTTGTCTGAAAAAATGTATATGTTTGTGAGCGTCCACATCTGGATTGCTATGGTGACATTTCCATAGCTACAGTCTTTTGTGGCATTTTTAGTTTCCTCGTGAACATTTGGCAAAAGCAAAATCTGCAAGTTTCACATAATTATTTCTTAGCCCTGTTACCTTACACCATTTTATAGTGAACTGCACAAACCATTTCTTATTCATGATGAGTCTGAACTTTCGTAATCATTCTGTATTGTTTTCCTTTGTTTTTTTAATTTTTAGGCCTTTTAATATTTGCACTGTCCCATTCCCTAGTGAGAAAATACCAAGGATATTTATTGCCCCTCCACGTTAAATTAACTGTTATGGTTATTTATTAATAACTATTTGTATTCTGTTTGTATTTATTAATAACTATTTGTAGAACCCAGGGCACCAGTCATAGATTAGGTGCTATAGTAATGCATAATTTATGATGGTTCCTGCCACCGTTCCCTGTAAGTTGTGCCCTTGTGCGGAGGTTCCAATGCCGCCCAATTGATTAGCACAGTGTTCACAGCTAGGTTTCTTTTTTTTCCTATTGGGGTTGCACATTTGTACGTTCCTTGGTACATATAAAATATTTACCCTGCATGTGGTTGGAAAAAATCTGCACATAAATGGAAAAGACTAGAGAGAATTGGTCCTTGCCTTGAAGAGCTTGTAATATGCATGGTACCATCAGCCAAACTCCTCTTTGTGTTCCGCATTAGCTCTCAATTAAGGGCAGGTATTCAGGAATGCTCAGGGCCCACAATCAGAATCGAAGTCAGTGGAAACTGAGGCTATTATGAGGATACTGTGCTTTTTCTGGGGCCAGATCCCATCCTCCTTATGCAGGCCAAAACTGGTTGCAAATTTGCAGGAGGTCAGTCATAACTAAATGGTGATCAGTCCATTCTAACACTAGGTTTGCAATCAGCAGAGATGTTGGAGGTTGCAGGAATATAGATAGTTAAATCTTGTGGTCCAGTGAGATGATGCCTGGAATACTGGGTATTGTTCTAGTACCTCACTTATGCATGATGAGTCTGATTTTTCCTAATCATTTTGCATTGTTTTTCATGTTGCATTGTTTGCTTTGTGTTTCTCTGAATTCACTATAGTGAATTGGATGAATTATAGTGAATTCAGAGAAAATAAAAAACAATTATTAAGAGACCAAAGGGAGTTATTCATGTGTACACATTAGACGGTACTTATGTGCTGTGTGGAGAGTAGCTTGGTGAAATGGAGTCTAAGGAGGGTAAGAAAGGAAAGATATAGCTCTCTATAAGGAAGAGGAGGGGTATAGGAACAAGAAAGTGATTTTTGTATTGGAGAAGGCTGACAGTGATCCAATTCTGTCCAAGCCAGGTTTGGTGTCCACATTTTAAAAAGAATGTTGAAAAATTGGAAAGCATGCAGAAAAGAGCCCCCCAAATGATTTGAAGGTGGAAAAATATCTTCAAATGAGAGAATTAAAAGTTCAATCTGTTCAGCTCATATAAAGGACAAAAGGTGACTTCATTATGGTGTCTGAACACCTTCAGAAAAAATAGGTACTAATGGACTCTTTAATGCTGTGAGGAAAAGCAAAACAAAAACGAATCACTGGAAGTTAAAGCAAGACAGATTCAAATTGGAAATTGCACATTTAAACAGTGAAGATGATTAACCAATAGAACAAACTACAATTGATAGCGAATACACCATGTCCCCTGGAACGCTTTAAATCCAGACTGGATTCTGATCTGGAAGCTATGCTTTAGTGACACACAAGTTATTGGGCTCAATAGAAGGGTTACTGGATGACATTTTCTGGAATGTGTTATTCAGAAGGTCAGACTAGATAATCTGTGTCCCTAAACTCTTTTAATATATAGCAATATGATCGGTGTTATTGTTTATGGTAGTCCAAAAAGGGGCAGTATAAATTGGAAGATTAGGATGAAACTGTTTAAAAGGAAATTTGGATTTAATACGAAGACAAATTGTGAGACCTATGAGATTTTAGAACCATTTTCCGAAAGGATTTATGGAAACAGTGCCTTAAAATACTTAAAAATTGATTGACTCAAGCATGGCAGATTGTATACTATAAAACTCTGGTCATCTGAAGAAGTGGGTTGTGCCCACAAAAGCTCATGATACCATCTACATGTTTTGTTAGTCTATAAAGTGCTACAAGACCATTCGTTGTTTTTAAAGTTTATCCTGTACACTATGGCTATGTCTAGACTGCCCCCTCTTGCACAAGAGATTATGCAAATGAGGCAAAGCAGTGAATATCACCACACCTCATTTGCATACTTAATGAGCCGCCATTTTGCGCAAAATCCCCCTCTTGCGCAAGAGCCGTTCTGCTGATTTTTTACAGGAAGAACGGCTCTTGTGCAAGAGGGGGGTTTTGCACAAAAAGGAGCAGTGTAGGCAGTTCCTTTTTGCGCAAAAGCCCCTTGCACAAAAATGGCAGCTCATTAAGTATGCAAATGAGGCATGGCGATATTTACTGCTTCACTTTATTTGCATATTTTCTTGCATAAGAGGGGGGCAGAATAGAGGAATAGAGGAGTGTTTTCAAATGTAGGTGGCCTAAGTTCAGTCTCAGTTGATGACCCAATCAGGTATGTTCTTCTGTATACATAGCTCCTGCTCACTGCCTAGCAGATTATTTAATGTATATGAATTTCTCTAGCTTTACATTCTAATCCCCCACTATACAACTGTAATTATGTTGAAACTATGGTTGATTTACACTTATGGAAGGGGATTGGAATCAACATATGTTTGTCCTTACTGCTAGACAGGTACCACAAACCAGTATAAATATGCAATGAAGTTAGTTCTAATGTGCTAAACAATTCCAGTGGCCCATTCAGTGACCTCACCACAGTGTAACTTCACTGACATTGGTGGAATTATCCCAGATTTGTACACCTGTGAAATCAGAATCAGAATCTATAATCTGTTTTAGGATAGTTTTAGGGCTGGAACTGAGACTAACAGGACAATACTATCCCTCCAATCTGACTGTGGTTCTGAGCACACAGAGAATTGGCAAGAGAGAGAGACCAAAAAGCAGGTGAGTGTAAATTTATGTGGAGTAAATGACGTACATTAGGAAGTTCAAGTAAGGGTGTCAGCTTTCTAGGATTGTCCTGGAGTCTTCAGGAATTGAAGATTAATTTTCAATTAAAGATTATGTCATAAAATGAAACCTCTAGGAATATGTTTAACCAAAATTGGCAATTCTAGGTGTGTGTTAAGTGTTTGAATATTCCACAGTGGGAGCGTTTCAGAAAAATGTGGTTATGAAGGACATTTTCACAAGCATGAATAAAACTATGAGGGTAGAGAGAAAGCCGGGTCAAAATATTTTGTAATTGCTATGTGTGATAGCGTGTCTGCCCCACACTGGCTTGTAGACGGCGATAGGGAGGCTGCACAGAAAGCAGCCAATAGGAGAGGGACTGTGAGGATCAGTCAGGCTATGTCTACACCACAAGTTTTTTCAGCAGAAAATATGCTAATGAGGAAGTAGGGGTTTTTCGCTAGGGTTTTTTGCACAAAAACAAGCAGTGTGGATGTTTCCTTTTTGCGCAAAACCCCCTTCTTGTGCAAGATCCTTATGCCTCAAAAAAGGAGGTATATCGATCTTGTGCAAAAAGGAATTTTTGTGCAAAAAGGAAACATCCACACTGCTGGTTTTTGCGCAAAAACCCCTAGCGAAAAAACGGATCACAGAAAATATGCAAATGAGATAGTGACTTATTTTAATGAGTCCCTCATTAGCATATTTTCTGCTGCAAAAACTTGTACTGTAGTCGTAGCCTCAGTCAGTGCTGGACACATCCAAATAAGAAGAGCTGAAGAGCAGAGCAGATTTAGTTGCTCCCAGGAACTCAAGGAGGGAGAACAGGTTGCCTTGCAGGAGGAGGAAAGCTAGCCCCCTAGGCAGAGCAGTGCTGAGCAGGATCAGGGGAGTGAAAGCAAGCTTCTGTCTGTCTGCTAAGAATGGCATGCTCAGGCCCCAAGGTAAGAGGAAAGAAGGTACAGAGGCAGCAAGGAAGTGTCCAGGGAAATAGACTGAGAGGTTTCAAGGGATGCAGCATGTGGCTGCCATCTACAGTAGTGAATGGGCCTGGGACCTCTCAACCCCCCACTCACCACTCAAGAAATGTCTGGTCTGTGGGACTAACCACGGGAGTGAGGGCTACAGAGAGTGGCATAGATGGAAGAGTGTGTCCAGAAGAGAACGCTGTGGTCCTTGGAGTGACACAGGTCCAGGAGTGTAAGTGATGGCAGGCAAGACATCACCAAGAGTCAGTGTATAGACTTGTGGTGACCCAAGACTACCAGCAGGTGGTACAAGCATGGTGAGTTGCACCATATCACACCGTGTAAAAAGGACTGAATTGTGCTGCTTTTTCTTATAGCAGCATGCATGCTGTCATTGATCAGCTTGCAGTAAATATAACATAATAAATACCAAAGAAAAACAAGGAAAAGATGTTGCACAGCAAGCAATATTTAAAACTTTTTTGATCTTATGCATATAACATATAAAGTGGTAAAATGATCAGGAAAAAAAGAACACTAATGAAACTATCAGTGATGAGACCAAGTACAATATGTCCATGTTGGGTAGATCTTCATTTTGTTTTGTCTTATTTATTCTTGCAGCATTTTCTAAAGTTAGATTACACCAATTTGTAGAACACCTATAGCCCCAAATGTGCTAACACATATACATGAACATAACTTTAAGCATATGAAGAGTCTCCTTAATGAGACTAACATGTTTAAAATTAAGGATATACATAAGTGCTCATAAGATGGGGGCCAAAGCGTGGGTTTAACAACTGCTAAAAAGGAAGGAAAATAAAGAAATATAATTAATAGCACTCCAAAGCACGCAGCTCCAAAGGTGATCTCAAAGACACAGCATGAAATCAAATCACCAGTGATAATTAATCACCAGACTCAAATAAATACATATGAGGCTGCTGAAATTCAGTTTTGCTATTCAATTGTTACTAACAAAATCCAGCTGTAATTAGGAATACACCACTCAAAAGGCAAAAGCATACTAGGGAACTCTGATAAAGAAAACAAGTTGCCTGTTCTTGTGAGCATCTAAACAAATAACTCCTCTCTGACATGAGATTTTTTTCAGGATTTTTAAATGAACGGGGTCAGTCCCCTGGCTGGTAGACACTGGTGTAACAAAAATGAATTGCCATCTGTAGAGGTATGAAATCTGACCCATATCATAAAACCATTTAATGAATTGTAATGATGTGCTTTTCTTTCCATAAAAAAATGTTTTACCGATGATATAATTTCTTCTTCATTTTAGAAAGCTGATAAGAGTTGCTTTAAACTGTGCTGATGAAATAAAGTTAATAGAAAAAATAATGATGTAGGTACATTCTCACTAATACACAATTCAACAGTTTGGAAGAAAAGTCAGGTAGTCTTTAGGCTACACAGATATTGCTTAATGGTCACTGAATTCTAGAGGCAGTTCTAGTCACTGGAGAGCCACCATATTTTTCCTTGCATGTGCTAGAAACATAAGGATTTGTTTTAATATAATAGCTATTTATGATGTGGCTGAGGAATCTAGAATATGGCAGATCTGTAAGACTGACTTCTTCCTGCACTGCTGAGAGAAATACAGGTGTGTTTCCTGGCATATCCTAAAATGCTCTCCATTTAAGGAGTATTCATCAGAAAATGCCAATCCCAATGCATCTTCATTCTGGCAGAAGTGAGGCGGTTATGCATTAAAGACTCATTTCCTCTCAAGCTGCAATCTGAAAGGTCAGCAACCTCTATCTTTTAGGTAGCTGTTTTCTTATCTTATTGGAGAGAGCAGCTTTATGCTCCAGCTGGTGTTAGCCTCCAATCTGACCCCAGTAGTGAGCCAGGATTGTAGTTTATTTATCATAAGACAATGATTGCAAGGTAAGGAAACAATCTTTTTTGTTCATTTTTAAGAATACCCATTAGGCTTGGCTAAAAAAAACATACCCCAAACTCTGAATTTTATAGCACTGGTAAATTGCTTTGGAGAATTGCAAGAACTTCCTAAAATTACTCTATTAATAAACCTCCCCTTCAGTCTGAGGTGCATTCAGGACTGTAATATATATAAAAAATCAAATCAGATACAAGGATTGTCAGTGCTCCAGCCCTCCACTTAGGCTCAGGCTGATAATTGGGCAGTTTGCCCAATATCATTTATTCATTTATATTTGCAGTAAAACAAAAATACAGATTATAGTAGTAGAGCTAATTGAAAAATGCAAGGTGGAGGGGATGGGAGGAATCATAAACATTTCATCAAAATTCCCTTCCCCCCATCATGGCTTTGTCAATAATTTAACAAAATGTTAAATAAAAAAAAATCCTCACCATTCTCTCTCTAGGCCAGCAGAGGTACTTCTGCTGGATTTCCCCTTCTATAAAAGAGGGAGGTTTCTGTGGGCACTCTGGAACTACCTCCTAGACACTATCTGAAACAGCCCGAATCAGGTGACTTCCTTATGCTGCAAAAGACACCTCTTCAATACAGTTCCAGAAAGGGGCCGATGGTCTGTTTCCTAGAATGGTGAAAGGATGCAAAGGAACTTTTCTAAAGGAAATTGGTTGGCAGAGGGCTTGTCTGAAGGAGTGTTTTAATACTGCTGGGGTTCTGCTGTAATATTTACAGTAGGGCAAGCCAGGTGAAATGGCCCCATTACATTAAATGGGAGTTCTGCACCTAGAACCATCCATGGGCATCGCTTTAATTATTTATATCAACATTTCAGTCCACAGCCACAATGTTGTTGAAAGTAGGTACAGCCCAATGTAATGGGCTGAGCACAAAGAGCTAGGCTCACTGACAATCACTGGACTGTAGCTGTCACTGAGTGGTACATAAGGGAATGGAAACAACAGGGGCAGATGAGGATTTTGCGGGGCCCAGGGCAGCACAATTTCGTGGTGGCCCCCCTTTGACACGGCGCATGTGCAGTGGCGCCACGGCGCATGCGCGGGGCTTCTTGAAGCGCGGGGCCCGGGGCGGCCGCCCCGCTCGCCCTGCCCTATATCCACCCCTGGGAAACAACCACTTGGATGACTTCCAATGAGATGGGAAGATTTCATCAACATGAAGAAGGAAGGCCAGGATAAGAGAAGAATGGAAGACATGTTGTGATTGTGACAATCTATATGAGGGCTGAAGGTCTGAGCATTCAAGGCGATATCAACATTTTAAAATATTGGCTGGTGTGTACAAAGAACAATGTCAGTGCCTCTGGATTTTAAACAAGAGGAGGAAAATCCTAATACATTTTTTTGTTACCCTTCTTTTGTTTTCTAATTAAATCTTTATTTTCTGTCCTCACCTGATTTTATTTTTTCCTTTCTAAACCTTTTTTCTGCTTCTCTGTTGTGTGTGATGGGGCAAGGCAGAGCCATTTAAATAACCTGAGAAGCTCTACAGCAGGGAAAAGCCAGGGACTGAAAGTCTGATTGATGATGGAGCCCAGTTGAGAAGGAATAAGAGGAACAGATATGAAGCCAGAAAAATGCAACAGAAAGGCCCTGTAAAGGACATAGTCTGCAGTCACTGCCTGGGAGAAAGGAGGTGTGTTTTGGCTGTGGAGTTTGTAGATTGGAGTTTTTATTGGGAATTTAGTATGGGATGGCTTTCCAGTCTGACCAGAATATTCCTAGGTTTGTCTTCCCTCCGACCACTGAAATTAGGAGTGGGACAGGACTATGTTAGGAGGCAGATTTTGGGACCCGCAATAACAAAGACACTTACCCTGTTGGAAGCAGAAACTTAGTAAATTTAATCTAAAGAATGTTATGATTATACACAATAAATGGATGTGATCAACATCAGTTGCGACATCAGTGTAAATTTAACACAAAGACTATATGTAGATATAGATATCTCCTGAGTATTCAGCTGCAATTGAGTAACAGCACAACAGCATACTTACACCCTCCTGAAGACCCTGGTGAGATGAACAGCACAACAGCATACTTACACCCTCCTGAAGACCCAGCCTCACTCCACGGATGAAGGGGGGGGGTGTCTCAGTGAGCAATAAGAAGGTATGGTAGCCGAGAATATAAATGTACTAGTACAATAAAGTATGAAAGACAAGAAAGAGAGGGGAATTGTTGGCCCCAGATGGAGCATTTATAGTGTTTTATAAGCATTTTTACAACACCAAAGACAAATTTCTGCACCTTAAGATTTTGAGGGTGCACACATTCGATTGGAAAGAATATACATCTCAAATCTAAAAATGGGCAAGATGCTGAAAGTTCTAAAAATGACCAGATGTTTGCTCAGCTCTCTTGGGCAACAGGACACCTTGCATATATTTTGGGGCCCTCTGCTCTTGTTACAAACCGGTGGCAGTCTTAAGATTTAGTTGAGTGGAAAAACACACACTATATATGGCAGCAAGCTGTCTTGCAGCTCCAGGAATCCAAATGGAAATGGAAAAAGTTCTATATTAAAAAAAAACTAAACAAAAAAGCTTCATTAGTTCTGATCTTGAACTGTTACAGTGCTTTCACTATACAAATGCCCAATTGTCCATGTAATTTACCTCCGAAGGCAATGGTTGAGAAACCAAGTCTCAATTGTACCCATCTTCCTAGATAAGCAGGGTTACTGGACAACTGACTGACAAAGATGGGGGAAATGAGCTAATTCTCCAGTGCTGTTTGGCAGTGGTTTATACCAGCGCAAAGTGGGTGTAACTGTTGCCACTCTGGTTTGAAGAGTGTTTTACCTACACTGGAGTAAATGTCTCAATTAGTGCAGGGCAAGAGGAAATCCCATGCAAATTTTCTAATTTACCTTTAAATTAGATCAACTCAGTTCTGTGTATATGTGTTGTATTGAATTTAGTAAGAAAATTTTTCATGCAGCAGATTCAGTGGGAGTATGAAACTCCATTGCCCTCTTTGAACAATAGTTTCTGAGGGCTGGTGACAATGAAAAGTTACATTGGCATACATACATCTTACAAGAGCGTGAGAAATCCACACCCTTTAGAGATGTAGTTAAGATGACCTAACCCCTAGTGCAGATGTGGATTACCTGCAGTGAAGGGTGATCCACTTCTGTCACTGTAGCATCTACATGTGTCTATATTTAAAACTCTACAGCAGCACCATGTAGACATAAGGTTGTGTCTTAGAATTTGATACCTCCCTATAAAATGCTAATGGAAACAGGGCACAGCCAGATATTACCTCAAATAAACCTCAGATGAAGGGTATAATGTTGACCTGGACTACATTCTATATTATTACCTTCATTGAAGTAAAACTTATCTGTACCTTGTCTCCATTAGGATTTTACAGCTAACTTGAATATGACATCTCATTGTAAAAAACACACCACTTTGACACACAGCTTGTGTAAGGCATACAAGATATGCAGCAGTGCTCTTGAGAAAGACCTGTGGGGAAGAGATGCAGAATTGGCTTCATGCAGGGGATGGAAATGAAGACTATCTGGCAGCTATTCAGCCACCCCCATCCAAAAATATGACATGTTGGAAATGCATAGTGGGCTTAAAGTCCACTGATGAAACAGCTCGTCAAAGATAAAATATATAGCAGCATATCCAGTGCAGAGAATGTGCCTTGGTTTCATATTAGCTACTCTGCAACCTTAGGAAGGGAAGATACTGTTCAGCAATATTCAGGCTGTCAAAGCCAATGAGATATCTTTGTTCCTTTTAATCAGAGATTCCAATGCATTTTTCACTTAGGAAACTAATAGACGGAAAACATATTTATATGGACATATTTTATCACTGAAGAGATGCACACATTACACTGATTCTGGTCTCAGAAAATCTCAGCGGTTCAGCTAGGCAGCCCAAAAATAATGTTGATGCTGTTCATTGTCAGAAGTCATGACTATGGAATAATCTAGAAGAATATTGAATAAGATAAAGGTTGCATTGTTTTTGGAGGGTTTTTTCCTCAATAAAAGGGGGAAATATGCTAGATTTCTACCAATTGGAGGATAAATAGATATAGGTGGTAACAATACTTTATAGGAATAACCTTTCATTTCAAAGCATTCGACAAAAAATGTATTTGCTTGTTATATCTGGTTTGAGTATTTTCTTTAAATTGTCAGTTCTTGTACCTAAGAACTGTCTTCCTTCATGTTTGCATAGTACTTTGCACAGTGGCACCCTGATCTTGAGTGGGGTTCTTGGGCACTAATATAGAAATAGGAAATAAAAACAACTAAATATATAAAGGCTTACAACACTCTTGTGAGGAAGGTAACTTATAGGCAATTCACTTCACTCATGATTGAAATGCAGCTACCTCTGCAATAGAATACAGCAGCTGTATAATCCCTGCTCACAGCAATATTCTACAGTAGTTTCAGAGAGAAGGGGGAGGGAATAGTGTATCTAGCTGAAATTAGAGTAGGTATTTAGGCAGTACAGTGTAATTGCCCAGACAGAATTTGGCCTGGATACTGATGTTAATAGTTCTGCTTTTATAAAGAGGCTTGATAAAGACTCTAAGTAGTCAGGGCCTTCTGTTTATGCTTCCCTATAGTGGATGAGCTCTTCTGAAAGAGATAAACAGATATTGTATCGTGTCACATAGTCTAGCATTCTGGAGTTGGACTTGGTGGTGCAGGTCCAAGGTTCCCTCTAAGCTTCATGGCAGCGTAGCCCTGCAGCTGCTTAATCAGCCCTGCCCAGTCAGGCAGCTCCCTGCAAAGAGCCCTGTGCTCTTGGTTGGGCAGGCCTGATTAAGCAACTTCAGGCCTGTGCTGCTGCACAGCTTAGGGGGAACCTTGTGCAGGTCTATAAGATTGAAATAGTCCAACAAAGAACAGCCAATCCCAAATGCTTTTGCTGTCACTGAGACTAACTTTTCCCATGTGTAGAATATTACTTGGATGCAGGGCTGGATTAAGGCATGGGCTAGCCGGGCAGCTGTCCGGGGTGCCAACCTATGGGGGGGCGCCTGATGGCAGCTGTAAGGGGCACGCAGCACCCCTTATAGCTGCCATCAGGCGCTGCGCGCGTGGCTCCTGGATCGCGGGCTGCAGCAGCTCCCAGCGGCTACCCTGCAGCGGCCGCCCAGGGCGGGGGAGACGTGTTAACCCCCGCAGCGCCAGCCAGCAGCGCCCTTCCCCCCGCAGCCACGGGGCCCTGCACGGCCAGGCTCGGCTCACCCTGAGCGGCCCCAGGCTGTGCGCCAGTGGCTGTAGCCGGGCCGGGCCAGGCCGGGCACGTGCGTCCTGCTGCTGCCAGCTCCACGTGCCCTCCCCCATGCGCTGGGCAGGGACGGGGCCACGCATGAACCCTCCCTCAACCCGGGGGCGCAATTAAACTGTCTGCCCGGGGCACCGGAATGGCTTGGTCTGGCCCTGCTTGGATGGGGTTAGTGGTGAGAGAGATTCTGAACCTCCTTAAGATGGACATGTATTATTTGGGACTGGGAGAGTGACTAAATTCTAGATGTATTGATCTGATTGCTTAATTACTTGCATGCCTATATGTAAAGTATATATACAATAATTTTTATCTTGCTCCTTCCCTATTTTAGGCTCTGATCCCAGGTAATTTTCACTGGCATTCACTATATTGATATCCAATTGCTACTCACCTTTCTGATGACAGCTAAAACAAAAAAGTCATTCAGAACTTCAGCCACTTCCATATTTTCTGTTATTGTTCTCTCGTCCCCTCCCCCATTGAGTAAGGGATCTACCCTGTCCATGGACTTTCTGTTGCTTCTAATGTTTTTGTGGAAGGTTTTCTAGTTATCTTTTATGTCTCTAGGAAGTTTGATCTTGTTTTGTGCCTTGGTCTGTCTACTTTTGTTCCTACATGTTTTATTCATTTATATTCATCCTTTGTAATTTGTCTGGTTTCCACTTTTCATAGGCCTCTTTTTTAAGCTTCAGATAATTGGTTATGCCAGGATGGTTTCTTGCCATACTTCCAATCTTTCCTAGGCTCTTGTGCTCTTAATAAGGTCTCTTTGAAAAACTGCCGACTCATATTAGTATACCGACATATAAGATACTGATTTGATTTTCACCCTATGTTCTCTCTTGTCTCTCTGTTATCCTGACTATAACAGCCCATTCTCCCCCCAGATCCCAGATCTCCATGTTCTTGACTTAACTATGAGTTTTTGTCACCTTCTCCTGTTGAACCTCATTGAAAGCCCTCCTCACTAAGTAGCTAGTCATTTTGGCCTAGTAGTCCTTCTCAGAAAAGCGTCTTGTGGTCAAGGAAACCAAAGCCCTCATGGCAACACCATCCTCACAGCCAGGTATTCCTCCCCAGAATGCATCTGTATCTGGCTGGGCCACTACACTTGACTGGAAGGATTGACAAAGCATCACCTTATTCCTCAACTCCTTCAGCCTTATTCTCAGAGTCCCGTGTCACTTCTGATCTCATCAGGGTCATACTTCATGATTCTTCATCATTGTGATGGGTAGGTTTGGAGTAGAAGTGGATCACTGCCTGCTGTCAGAAGTAACCAGGAGTCACTAGTAACCAATTTCCTGAGAGATTTCACCAGCATACATCTTTCACAACAGATGGTCCCCTCAGCCTTGCTTTCTGAGAGTGGAAAATGCAGGCCACACCCTGGGCAGAGGCATCCATTGTTAGGTTCTCTGTCTGGGTACAAGCACAGGGGGAGGAGACAAGAGCAATATCGACATTGGCAATGCAGCTATTCCTACCCATAGTGATTTATTACAACTCCCTTACTAAGTTCCCCTCTTTGCTATCTCCTATTTGCTAGCTTCCATTGGTTGCTTAGCCTCTGGCTTTTAAGGCTTCTCTCCTGGGTCAGCCATACCCCCTTGTTAATCGCACAGGGGGAGGGTTATCACAGGGCTGACTGAGGCTGATCAATGACATTTTTCAAGGATGTAAAGAGGTGTGATCACTAACCAATATAGCTCTGCTGGCAGAAGCCCATTGTGCCATGGAAAGCTGTGATTGTTTTGCATATTGAGGGTATATGTTACTATATCTGTACAAAGCACAGCTGAGTCCACAATAGCTGTAGATGGTTTAGTATACCAATACTGTTAAAGGGTAGATACTGCTCCAGAAAGGCACTTTGTGCAATGAGATAGCAGGGACCAGATAGGTTGCTTCTGAGTGGTATAGACCAATACATGACCAAATACATTTTTCAAAAAGATTGAGCCCTGGATCAAACCTCTCCCCCTCCCCCCCCCTGCCCTCCCCCACCACAGAAATGTCAGCCTAAAGAGTAATCTTCAGAAAATTAAAACTGCCAGACAAGAAGTGCTGTATTCCCTTGAGAAGCATGATAATGCCATCACAACGGGGTGTGTACATCATATTTTAGCTTAGAAAAGTGACATGTTTTAGAGTGTTGCATTGAACTTGCAATTCCGAGGTGAATTCTTTTTAGATTCAAATTAGAAGGAGATCCATGGAAAAATATTGTGTACTCAGAGATGAAAATGAAATAAAAGTAATAATAAAATGTGGACTTTCATAAAATAGCCTGAATATTGGCATAAAGAGGAGTTTTCAGTGATTGATATTCCCTTTTCTCACAGACACATTTTTCCGTCTAAAATTAATTTTTGATTTACCTTCAATTGATTTGATTTGAAACCTGCTTTTCATAAATACGTTTTGACTCTGTGAAATAAAAGAAAAAGGGAAAATCTAGGTCCAATCGGTTTAGGCCTGTTTATGCTGGGAGATAAGGTTGAATTTATTAAGGTTGATTTTTAGCACCCGATTTTGTAAAGTCGAAAGTCCATGTCCCCACTGTGCACAAGAATTAGACATAGTTCAAAGTAGTCTGCCTCAGTACGGTGGCTACCATTGACTTTGAGAGCGATGGACTGTGGGTAGCTATTTCACAGTGTCTGTGCCCTTTGCATTCTGAGTTATGCTCCCAAACTACATGCTGAAAACAAAACTGTGTAGCATATGGTTCTGGGTATATGCCATCAGTGGCCCATAATGCACTTGTTCCTCCCTCTCCTCCTGCTTACAACCAATGGAAAACAGTCTTTTTGTGTGCCCTTTGTCGTATTGGTTATCCACACAGATGCCATAGCAGCATTAGCTTGGAACCCACCATGGATCCTGTTGAGCATCAGAACATTATGATGATGATGTTAACTTTGGTGTGCCTAATGCTGGAATATGTCCTGAATGTATCTGGGGTCCACTGGAATGAGTAAAAATCTCAGGAGAATATACTCTTTTGCAAAGCCCTTGACTTGAGCAACTTGCAAATGTCATTTGTTCCACTGGACACAGTGGAATGCTGTTTCTGGTGCCACCAGACAAGCACAGACTGGTGGGACCACATTGTTATGCAGTTATGGGACAATCAGCAGTCGCTACAAAACATTTGCTTGTGTAAGGCCACTTTCATGGAAGTTTGCAAATTGCTTTCCCCCACCCTGAAGCACAAAAACACCAGAATGAGACTCACTCTAACAGTGGAGAAGCAAGTGGCAATTGCCCTGTGGAAGCTTGCAATGCCAGAAAGCTGTTGGTCAGTTGGGAATCACTTTGGAGTGGGGAAATCTACTGTGTGGCCTGTTGTGATCTAAGAAACCAAAGCAATCAATACCCTTCTGCTATGGAGGGGAGTGAGTCTGGGAAACATGGAGGACACAGTGGAAGGCTTTGCCACACTGGACTTCCCGAAGTGTGGTACAGCAATAGATGGAAGGCATATCCCCATCTTGGCACCTGACTACCTAGCAAAGTAGTACATGAACTACAAGTAGTACATAAACCACTTATAGAGGATCCTCTAGGGGGCTAGTGGATCACAAGGGCTCTTTCATGAACATCACTATGGGATGCTCAGGAAAGGTTCATAGTGCATGAATCTTTAGGATCTCCTGCCTCTTCGAAAAGCTACAAGCTGGATTTTTCCCCCCCGACTGGAAAATTACAGTCAGAAACATTGAAATGAAAATAGTGATTCTTGGTGACTCATCCTATCCCTTGCTCCTGTAGCTCATGAAGTCATACATAGGCATCCTGGACCGCAGTAAGGAACCGTTCAACTACTGGGTGAGCAAGTGCAGAATGGTGGTAGAATATGCTTTTGGGTATTTAAAGGGAAGGTTCTGCAGTCTACTAACTAGGTTAGACCTCAGTGAATGCAACATTCAATTGTGGTGGCAGCCTGCTATGTGCTCCATAATATTTGTGAGAGTAAAGGGAAAACGTATGTGTCAGGGTGGAGCACTGAGGCACAATGCTTAGTCAGGGATTTTGAGCAGCCAGCCACCAGGGCAATAAGACGAGCAAAGCGCAGGGCAGTGCAAATAAGAAAGGGTTTGAAAGACAGTTTTATGAATGGCCAGTTTTGAGAGTCATGCATGTTGCTCTGAACCGAGGTGCCCCAGCATTCAGTGAGCTTGCCAGTAACCACCCACTCCTTCAACAGAAGCAATAAGCAGACTGTTCAGAAATCAAGCCTTTTTATTCAGGGAACACAGCAGTGTCAGAAAAGGAGTTGGGGGTGGGAGCTTCAAGGGTGTGTGATCACATTTGCAAGAAGGACAGCTTTTTGCTTCATGATATATCCATGGGGGTTGAATGGGAGGCTTGAGTTCTTGAGTCCACTCCCCACACCCTGTGTTCTAGGACCCCTGGGAGAGAAGGCTATGGAACTCAGTGAAGACGGAACATTGGTCCTCAAGAGCTGGAGGGGGTGCCTGTTCAGGTAGGCATCTATGAACTCTCTCCTGGTGTTTCACTTCCAGTTCCCTGCATGCTGTCCTCTCCTCATTCTCTGCTCACGTCTCCTCCAGCAGCATATTCCTCCACTTGCTTATGCACTCCCTGTCCGTGTTGACGGATTGCATTTACTCCTTGTACATCTCTTCCTTAGTTCATTTTCACCTGCAGCTTTGTACCAGGTGAACAGCTGGTGAAGCTGGGGAGTGTGCACCAGGCTGAGTGCTGTTCCCATTGTAATGAAAATTGAAGGGCAGACTTTACAGGAGAGACATTATAGAGTGTAAAATCTAATCTGTTAGAATAAAATGAAGGTATCTCTATAGACATTAGGGATGTGTTATGTACAAGGCCCTGGTTATAGTTTTAAGTGGCCACTTTGCAGCAGGTACACTTCAGAGTTCTTAGGGGGAGCAGCTGGACTTGGTGTGGTGGCAAGCTGGTAAAGGAAGTCCAGGGCATGAGCCTGCATGTGAGGGGGGGAAAGGAGAGGTGGAAGGGGCCTGGATATGGAGGCAGAACGGGGCAGAGGCTCATGCGTGCCCTTGTGTTCAGTCCCCCCCCCCCCATTTGCTGGGGGAGTGCAACTTTCCCTTTCTGCAGGAGCAGGCAGGTGTGAGGGAGGGGCAGAGGGAAGGTGGGGGGCTCAAGCCAAGCTCCAGTGGAGATGAGCAAATGGAGGTTTACTGCAGAGGAATCAGCTAAAAACTTCCCCTGCTTCATCCAGGCTGCATGCAGGATATCAGTCGTCTCCGAATCACACAGTGATAGGGAGCAGATGCTGAGTGAGTGTGGCCAGAAACCTGGATCTTATGCTGCAATGCTTTGTGCTGCAATGACTCCAGACCAAAACAGGATGGTTAAACACTGGAATAAATTACTGAGGGAGGTTGTGGACTTTCCATCATTGGAGATATTTAAGAGACGGTAGATAGACATCCATCAGGGATGATCAAGATGGTGCTTTGTCCTGCTGTGAGGGCAGGGGACTGGACTTGATGACCTGTCGAGATCCCTTCCAGTGCTAGTATTCTCTGATTCAAGCTGTATAGACTCACGCAGTTAGCTGCAGAGTGTGCTCTACAGCCTTAACTGAGAGCCAGCTGGCTTTTACTCACGCTGTAGAGGCTCATACACTAAGCTCCAGAGGTCCTAGCTTCAGTTCCGCCTGTCAGCATTACGTAGGCACAGTGACCATCACGAATCATGCTCAGTTGCCTTACCCCACTTTTAGCAAGATAAAATATGTGAGCTCACCAGAAGTGCCTCCCTGAGCTCAGCGTCTGACTCTGAAACATCGTGGGAGGAAGGAATTGTCTCCAAGGTTATAGAAAGTTCTTGGCAATCAGTGACATTGGTTGCCCTGCTCACCTGTTGATCACTCTCCTCCTACACTATGCCTGAGTGTCTTGGGACGAATTCACGGACTGGCTAGGGAAGCTGGCTGGGTCCCCCACCAGGGATTTCATGCAGCTGCTCGTAGAAGCAGCATGTTTGTGGCAATGCTCCAGGCCATCTGTTTGCCTCCTTTGTCTTTTGGTATGACTGCCTCAGCAGCTTTATTTTCACTCGGCACTGCTCCGTGTTCCTGGTGTATCCTTTCTCCTCTGTGCCCTTTGCAATCTTGGCATAGATACCTGGATTTCTTTTGCTGGTTTGTAGTTCTGCAAAAATAGATTCCACTCCCCACACAGCAACGAGGTCTAGGATCTTCTGCATGCTCCATGCTGGTGCTTGTCTGCCACTCTGGATCCTGGACCTCATGGAACTTGAACTCATGGAACGCATGATCAGGTGTGGTGCTTGCTCTGAGGTCTGCTTACTATATTGGCCACATAGGAAAGGAAATTAAAATTTTCCTGGGGCATTTCCTGTTCACCTGGACAGCAGTGGAGCTGAAAGTCCTGGCCAGAACCGTCACCACCGTGCACTGTCGGACACCTCCCAGAGACCAAGAAAATCAACTTTCATAGCACTGCATCCGCACTACTGAAAAGTCGACTATGCAAGATCGAATTTAGTGGTTACTTCTTGTTAAAGTAGGAGTACAGAAATAGACTCTAACAGTCCTTATAGTCGACAGAATGAGCTTGATAGTGTGGACTCATTGTTTAGAAAATTGATCTAATGCAGCAACGTTTGACCTAAACTCCCAGTATAGACCAGGCCTTAGTATTTTCTGCTGCTACCTTTGAAATACTATAACCAATACATTTTTATTCACTCCTTAGCTTTGCCTTATTCACCCCTCGCACTCACCATTAGTCTTAAGGATCCGAACTCCCATTGACATCTTTACAAGTGATTGGAAGGCTAGTGGCAATCTTAAAGACTCCTGGCTGGGGCCTAAGAGGGAAATATAATAATATTCACAGTTCTGCTCCTCTTCCCTTTGCATAATGCATCTTGCCCCAATTTCCCCCAGCATTTAATAGAGGCAAGTACATTCTTAACTCTAACCAGTGACGTCCTGCAGCATATGCTTTAGTTTCTCATTTGGTATCAGATACACATATGGTGTAGAATTCTTCTCAGTGATAGTGCAGCTCATTTGACTGCAAGATGGAAAGTACAAGGGTGTTCTGAATGCCCTTTAGAGCAGGGGTGGGGAACCTTTTTTGGATCAGGGTCTGCTGATGCACAGAAAAATCAGTCAGGGGCCGCACACAAGCAAGTAGCAACCTCCCCCTCCCCAAAACAAAAAGCACTCCCCCCCTCACTGATATGGCCCCTGAGTAAGAGGGAGACAGATACTCCCCACATTTCTCCCACACACCTAGGGGCACATGCTAGTAGAGTTTGTGTGCTCCAGCCCCACAATGGGGGAAACTCCTAAGCCTCGAGTGTTGTATCCAGGCAAGCCAGGGGACATATCTGGCTCCCAGGCCTCAGGTTCCCGACCCCTGCTTTAGAGTCTAAGGCCAGAAGGGACCATTGTGATCATCTAGTCATATGTCCTGTATAACAGATACAGTGAAACCTTTGTTTTCTGGCACTCTGTTAATCATAAAACTTTGTTAACTGGCATTGCCCCCAGCCACTATACTGTCACATCTTCAGGCGCTCAGGCCTGGCTTGGTTTACCATGATTGGCTTAACAATTTTTTATTTAAGAAGTACTAATTATCTTTAACTCAAAATAGAAATGTGAGACCAACTGCCGCACACTGCAAAACTACCAATATTAAAAACTTAAGTTTTACTATTATTGTCCAATTGGTTTTTCCTAGGTTGATGGGACCCTCAGATAACCGGAATTTTTAGATAACCGGAATGCCCTAATCCCTGAGCATGCCGGATTACACAGGTTTTACTGTACCATAGAACATTTTCAAAATAATTTTGAGGAGAGAGAGAGAGAGAGAGAGAAAGTAGAAGGAAATCCAATCTTGATTTAAAAGTTGTCAGTGGAAAATCCACTATGACCCTTGTTAAGTTGTTCCAATGGTTAATTACTGTCACTCTTAAAAAAAACGGCAGTCCATTTCCAGTCTTAATGTCCAAATTTTGAGGCTTCCTCAGTCTCTCCTGTTGCAGGCTTTGTACTTTGGATACATGCATACAGAGTAGTTTGGCCAATGAGAGATGGAAGAAGCCTTGCAGCTTAGTGACTGGGGCCTGAGAGATGGGATACCCCCTTGTTAAAATCCCTTTTCCACCTTTGCCAGGGAAGGAGGAGTTGAGCTTCTGTTTCCTACATCCCCAGTGAGTATTCTGACCATGGGGCTAAAGTTATGAGGTGGACAGCACTAGCACCACCACCTCCTCCAAATGCTTAGTATGGAGCAAGGCAGGTGCCTCAGTCACCCCTGCAAGGAACTACAGAGGCACCTAAGTCAGGAGAGGTGTTCCTGTTCGTGAATCTTTAGACGAGCTAGCCTTGTTACCATAGGCTGGATTTAGCACCTGTTTTAGAGAAAGGTGCAGGGCTTAACACAACATCCCCCACTGGCTAGTTCTGGTGGGGATCCACCTGGTACAGGTCCCAATTTCTCTACATTTTTTGTATAAACAGCTAGGTGCCCAAATGAGGTTTATGGGTTGCAAATTGTAAAGCAGAGCTGCTCTTGTAAGTTTCTAACTTGGAGGTGCCACGATGCTCAATATTGCAATGCCCAAAATCCCTTCTTGGATTCCTCTCTTCCTATCTGTTCTGTGACAGTATTCAGATAAATTCTGTTTTCAGGACTATGGGGCCACCACTTTTCACCATCCCCCACTTCACTTTTTGAATGAGACTTTTTGAAATACATGGTAATACTGCTCAGCCTTGCTTTTGCAGGCTTATTTTAAGGTGACACCTAATCTGATGCAATTTTGACTGATGGTGAGGCTCCCAACTGCGAGGAAGCCCACTAGCAGTACATCTTTCATAACAGACAAGTTGCTGAGCAACCAAAACCAGCTTTAAATAACACTTGCTATATTTAGAAAAGGTGTTTAAGGGCTCTTTGCAGAAGAAAATGTGTTTTACTGCAGCCGCTCAGGCTCATCACAAGCTCTAAAAGTCAGAAGCTCCTGTCTCTGTGGGAAACTAACCTCCCCCAGGCAAAAGACTGGCCTAATGCAGAATCCCAATATGAAATAAAATGAACAGCATCATGCTGAAAAGATTCACTGAGATAGTGGTAGGTGGATGAACTCCTCCCTGCAGGCTAACTGCAGTTTCTTTACTTATTCCGCCACACTGCTGACTGGACAGTAAACAAGAATGACAATAGCATTTGACAGTGGAATCTAATCTTGCAGATCATGCAAGACTCATAATCTTACATTAACATTTCCCTTGATTCTCCATACTATTCTGTATTAGGAAGTGTGAAGGACTTTTATGTGTCCCCATCCCTGGGCGTGACTGTTCTTGAGAGTTAGCTAGCTTTAAATTTTTTGGGTTAATTATCATTATTGAAATGAACTAGGAAATTTTATAAGTAGTATTAATGTGAAATATAGCCATAGCAAGAATAAAATTCACAATGGAAGCGAAATTACTGAGGGTTTTGCAGCATATAAAGCCTATAAAATCTTGTATTTTTCTGAGATTTCTTAAATGTACTGTCTCCATGAATGTGTTTAGGACTGAATTACATTTTGAATTAGTGACCACAGCACTGTAAATTTCCTTACCATTTTTGTAGATCCACTAAACCTCAGATATTTAACTTTAATATTAGCTATATCATCAGTTGATGGAAATTTGCATACCCTTATTCACGTGAATGGCACTGCGCTTTTTCACATCAGCTAAGAATTGGCCCCAACATATTTGCAGGTCATTTAAGACAGGGTATAGAAAATGTAATGTTCCCAGCTCACAAATAAAGGACGAGCTATGGTCATTAATAGAAGTTTTGTCTGCATACAGTCATCAGCACTAGTTCCAGTGTACATTGTCATTGAAGAATTGGCATTTCACAGCACTGGTGAAAATGAGCAATATACTCAAATATGCTTGTAACTGTGCCATGGCCTTTCTTTCTACAGGTTCTTCTTGCTAGTCCTAAATAATGAGTGACAAAGCAAAAGGAGCAAAATTCTGTTTCCATTGAAATCAACGAGAATTTTGCCATTTGTTTAAATGGAGACAGGATATTATCCCATGTGAACAGGACTCTTTGGAAGCCAATGGAAAGGCTTATGTTGGCTTTAACAGCTTTTAAATCAGCCCCAAATTCAGCAAGCTTTCTGAATGAATAAGTATTTCCATTTTTTTACTTGATATTCTACACATGAGAGCAAGAATTATTTTCACTGTTAATTTTGTTTGTTAAGGCTGTGTCTAAGGACCAGTCAAGAATGGGGCTGCATTTCGAAAGGCATTGCCCAACCACAAGAGAGTAGATAGTCCATCCCTCCACGACTTTGTTATCTAATGGAGACTATGGCTACAAGGTACAAGCAGATGCATGCTGAAGCCTAACAAGCAAGCAGTGTGGTGGCAGCAAACATCAGACTAGAATTCTTAATGCAGGTATGGGTTTGTGCAGAGAGAGAATAGGGATGTCCATGCTTTTAGCAAGCAATGCACCTGAGGTTCTGCTTTACGTTTCAAGGAAGAGATGAGCATATTCAGATCTGATAAGTGCCTCACCTTCCACACCCTTGCACTGTCCCCCATATGTATAGGACATGTTTAAAGTCATGTTTACTCCATCAGCTTTCTATTTCTCTTGGTAACCTGTCCTTGGTCAGTTTTCTCAGACTTGATGGAAGATTAGTAATCATCTTGCTGGATTCCAGCTCCTCAGTTTGATTCAAATAGAGCTGTCACCTCTGACCCTAACAGTAGCTAACTGTTCATCAGCATGGCAACTCACTTGTGGAAGTTCATGAGCTATCTGCCGTTTGTCATAAACTTAGCTCTTCATCATCCTAAGTGAGCCCATTTGGCTTCATAAAAATATATGGTCTAAAATGACCATCAAGAATAGGATACCACGAAGAATCAGGAAGTTAAGCAAGCTGATCTGTTGGTTAATAAGAAATAAAAAAGGAAATCTCCCACAATCAAATAGGTCAGCTAGAATAAGCATTTTAGAGATTCCTGGGTAAAAATATGGAGATGGTTTGGTAAACCATATTATGCCAAATTTTAATGTAAATTTTATCAAAGTTAATTGGTAGTTTACTTTGAAAGCCATTGATTGTGCTACTCTAACTCCAAAGATACTCCAAAGATGCATTTTAAGTATTCCTTAACCTAGTTTCTATATTTGTCAGTGGTCACAAGAGATGCTTAAAACTGAAATAGTATATTTTAAATTCTTGAAATGTTTCTAATGGAACAGGCATGGAATATGGAGTCAAGATTAGGTTCTATTTCTAGGTGCATATTTCTCTGTGCCCATGTTGTATTCACTGTTGTAAACACCATGTGTTCTTTGGGCACTAGGTGTTCTCATTTATTTTCAAGCAACACTTTGCATTTTCCAGACGTGAAGAAATAGGGCAAAGTAAAATCTAATCTTAGGAGTGATGGAAGGTTCTCAGAAGGGTGCTTGCTGGAGACATGACCCAGGAGTTCAATCTTTATCTATATATGGGCAGGGATTTCAATGACTGACAGAATTTAAAGGTGTGATTTTCCAAAATGCTAACTACTGACCAAAGTCAGCTCCCAGTAAAGTCAATGTGAGTTTTTCCTTCAAATACATAATTAAAAGATGATAAGTCTGGAGAAGCTGATCATTTTCAGTTTTACTTTTAATGGACATTGGGATTTTAAAATCTAGGGGCTTTTCCAGTTACATGCAGTTGGCGGCACTCTCAGAGGATTTTTCTACCTTGAAATGAAATTGACTGGATTAATTCCAAGCAAGATATTCTCTGCACTACTTTCTCAGTGCAAAAGATAATTGATATTTCTACTAAATTTGCTATGCTAGGAGTCAGGAAGGTGGTGGTGGTGAAATGATGAAAGTGCACATTTTAGGTAGTAAAATAAAATTATTTGAAAATCTCATCTTTGAACTATTCAGGCAATTTCAAGACTAGTCAAGTGCATTGTGGCCACAGAGCATCAATGACTGCACTTAGAAAAAAGAATAAGATCCCAAAAGGTAAGAATGGCAGGTGTCCCTCTGTGGGAAGGTATTTAGATTTACCTTCTTTTATGGCCTAAAGAACTTGAGCGAAAAGTTCTGGTTATGAACATGAAGGATGACTTTGCAGAATGCCCAATGGGTTGTTGGTCTGCTCATTGTTTTTAAAGTTACAGACTAACGGGGCTACCCCACTGGTACTAACCTTAGGGTGAGTGAGTTTGTTTGGCTCATCCTCCTCCTATGTGATTGACCAGAGGATCGGGCTGACCTAGTAGGAAAGACTTTAAAAACCCAAGTAGTGAACAAGGGAGCTTTTAGGAGGGAGTTGTAATATACTCACTATGATTAGGAAGGGCCACCACACCTGTGTCAATACTTCTCTTGTTTCCACCACCTGCATGTGTATCCAGAGAACCTGACAATAGATATTACTACCCAAATCCAGGTGTGTATTTGCACAGACTGTGGCCTGCATTCCCCACTCTCAGAAAGCCAGGCTGGGAGGAGTGTCCATTGTTAAAGGTGTCTGCTGGTGGAATCTCTCAGGAAGCCAGTTGGAAAACTATGGGAGGAGGTGGGTTGGGTGAGAAGCAACCATGCCCATGAGGAATTCACTGACATCCAAAACTGAGGAAGCTATCTCTCTAGAAAGGACTGCTATCATGCCACCGTGGGAGGAGGATATGGTTCAATCACAGGGAAGACACTTGCTGCTGGTTAATTATGGCAGCCCAGAGCTTTGATTGGCTAGAAAGATGGGGATGGGCTATTTTACCCTGGATTCCCACTGCTAGTTGAAGGCAGGGGATGCCACTCATGGTTTGCAGGAGGTATGTTCTGCTGCTTCAGGGACAGCAAGTCCAAACAGATACTGATCTTGTGGATAAGGGGCAGGCCAACCTTGAATGCATGGTCCTTATGAACAAGCAAGGCAGTAAGAATTGGCCACTGCCCAACGAGAAGGAGGTTCCTTAATGTGTGACCAAGAAATCAGAGCTGGAGGGGCAGCTGAAA
Source organism: Rafetus swinhoei (assembly GCA_019425775.1). NCBI lineage: Eukaryota > Metazoa > Chordata > Testudines > Trionychidae > Rafetus > Rafetus swinhoei. The sequence continues at coordinate 18,278,002 of CM033427.1, read as the reverse complement.
CAGTTTGTGATTGATGGAGATAACATTCCTATTAGGTGTCTGGGACTTGTCATACTCCCATTGACTGCTCTTTAAAATGACGCTTGGAACAGAGTCTGTGCTTATGAAGGTTTTGGGATAGCTTTGGGCTTTGGAGAGAATCTTGCAGTCTATCTTGATAACTTTGTTTCTAGCATGAGTGTTTACATCATGCTATTTAGAAGTTGTTAGAAGGGTGTATTAGGAAACAATAAAGCATTTTTTCTCTAAAATCCTAAGTACCATAAATTGAGCCTACCGAAATCTCTAGTCATTTTTGCAAATGTAGGTCCATAATTGATTATTTACCAAATGGTCTTTTTATTATTATTAAGAGTTTAGGTTAATTTTAATGTTAGACCACAACTTTGTCATGAAGAATTTTTTCTCTTCTTGGATTATGCTGACTTTTTCTTTTTTTGTAGTACCAGACTGAGCAAACTGTGGGCACTAGATGCAGTAAACATTACAGAAGGCATTAAGGGAAAGGAAATCCCTCCCAAGGCTCCCTCATGTTTACTGCGATCACTTACACCTAGCACCTGTTTATTTCCTGAATTCATCCTGCCTAGTCATAGAATCATAGGACTGGAAGGAACCTTGAGAGGCCATCTAGTCGAGTCCCCTGAACTCATGGTAAGATTACCCTTTGTTTAACTCACCCTTCTGATTGATATTAGGGCTGATAGGAGAAAGAAAGATGAAGTGGAGGCCCTGCATTTTTTAAATCTTATGGAGAGCAATGAGTGTTACACATTTAGATGTCTGTATACAAGAATTACATAGTTTCTCTACTGTCATTTTTTTTGCTAAATAAAATGTGATTGCTCTATTCAATAAAAATTGCTTAACATACGAATGGCCATACTAAGGCAGAGCAGTGATCCATCTAGCTCAGAATCCTATCGTCCAATAGCGACCTCTGTCAGATCCTTTGGAGCAAGGGTAAACCATTACTGTTGCCATGCATTAATGAAATAGAACTCTGCCTAGTTAAGGATTAATTTGGAGACAAGTTTTTAAAGACAAGGTCATAGATCATAGAATCATAGAACACTAGAACTGGAAGGGACCTCGAGAGGTCACCGAGTCCAGTCCCCTGCCCGCCGGGCAGGACCCAGTACCGTCTAGACTATCCCTGATAGATGTCTCTCCAACCTGCTCTTAAATAGCCCCAGAGATGGAGATTCCACAACCTCCCTATGTAACTTATTCCAGTGTTTAACCACCCTGACAGGAAGCTTTTCCTAATGTCCAATCTAAACCTTTCTTGCTGCAGTTTGAGCCCATTGCTTTTTATCCTATTCTCAGAGGCCAAGGAAAACAATTTTTCTCCCTCCTCCTTGTGACACCCTTTTAGATACCTGAAAACTGCTATCATGTCCCCTTTCAGGCTACGTCTACACTACGGGGCTTTATCGAAAAAAGGTACACAAATTGCGCTCCACAATTTGTGTACCTTTTTCCAATAGTTTTTTCAGAAGACGCTTTTCTGAAATTTGTCCCATCTACACTGGGCCGAATTTCAGAAAAAAACCTTCTTTTGGAAGAGCCCTTCTTCCTTGTGGGAGGAGAAAGACAGGGCTTCCGAAAGAGTGCATCTGTTCTTCTGGAGAAAAAAAGCGGAAGAGCAGACCTGTTCCCTGGACACAGCGGAGTTTTTTCTGGGCTACCTCTGTAAGCTGTGGGCTCAGTGCCTGTAGATGAGGGACAGCACATGGAGCCATGGCTGTACATGACAGCTGCTTTCAGGAATGGTGCAGAGCCAGGGTAGGACTAAGCTTGCTGTGGTTCTGCTCTGCAACCACCTCTGGTATCCCGGAAAAACCCCGTAATCTAGACATCAGTCTTCTCCTTTCCAAACTAAACAAGACCAATTCTTTCAGTCTTCCTTCATAGGTCATGTTCTCTACACCTTTAATCATTCTTGTTGCTCTTCTGTGGACTTTCTCCAATTTCTCCACATCTTTCTTGAAATGTGGTGCCCAGAACTGGACACAATACTCCAATTGAGGCCTAATCAGCACAGAGTAGAGCGGAAGAATGACTTCTCGTGTCTTGCTCATGACATTCCTTTTAATGCATCCCAGAATCATGTTTTCTTTTTTGCAACAGCATCCCACTGTTGGCTCATATTTAGCTTGTGGTCCACTATGACTCCTAGATCCCTTTCTGCAGTAAGCCTTCCCAGACAGTCGCTTCCCATTCTCTATGTGTGAAACTGATTGTTCCTTCCTAAGTGGAGCACTTTGCATTTGTCCTTATTAAACTTCATCCTATTTACCTCAGACCATTTCTCCAGTTTGTCTAGATCATTTTGAATGATGACCCTATCCTCTAAAGCAGTTGCAACCCCTTCCAGCTTCGTATCATCTGCAAACTTAAGTGTATGCCAATATCTAAATTGTTGATGAATATATTGAACAGAACCGTCTCAAAACAGACCCCTGCAGCACCCCCTTGTTATACCCTTCCAGCATAATTGTGAACCATTAATAACCACTCTTTGAGAATGGCTATCTAGCCAGTTATGCACCCACCTTATAGCAGCCCCAGTTACGTTGTATCTAAGGTCAAATCTAACTGGCAGTTTTTGCTTATCAGAATGGGTGGAGAGGACTGACAAGTAAACAATTGAGCCTGAAAACCCTGACTCTAGACACCTCTGATATGAAAAGTTTACTGACAGTTAGAAAGGTGATGATCCAGAGGGGGTCATTATGACCTATATGTTTTGTAGAAGTTATAAAATATTTAGTTTGGAGCAGTGCACTGATGCCAGTTTGAAAGACATTTTTTCCTGACACACTTTCTGGCAGGTGAACACCTGGTGACTGCAAACCTGCTATTAACGACTCAGTACCATTCCAGATGTTAGGTAAATTTCTGGGATGTTCTAAGCCTATTGCTTAGGTATGTGTGTGCTTTAATCTGATGAAGTGCAGTGTTAGACAAGAGCAGGATTACTTCCATTACTCCTTGATCAGACAGAATTGCTGAGTTTCTGCGGATTTATTCCTCTCACTGCCTTGGAGAGAAATAGTTGAGTTGCCCCTGTTGGGGGTTCTGAAAACCTCTGGGAGCATCTCTCACCTGCAGATGGTCTGCAAAGCAGGCAGATGAGTTGGGACTCCAGCAACTGTGAAGGTGAAGCAGCCCTGTGTGGCTGGGTGGAGGAGCTCAGTCTGTAGCCAGCCACCCGGCTGATTCCTCCCTGCCTGTGCTACGCTGAGAGCACTGCTGCCAAGGAGAGGGCTGCCTCTTCATGGCAGGGTGTACCCTCCAGAGGCAACTGGAGCATTCTGAGGGGAACATGACCCCACATGCCCTGCCCATGCATCCCCTTTGTCTCCGGGGTACACTCAAAAGCATCCAGTACTATGGATTTGGATCACAGTTGGCTCACTACCTACCCCTGACTTTGGGGGGAACGAACAGAACAAGGCAATTATAGAGAATGATCTAGTCCCTGTCGTATAGTCCCAGCTTCTGGCAGTTAAAGGTTTTGGGACACCCAAAGTATGAGGCTGCGTCTCTGGCTATCTTGGCTAATAGCCTTTGATTGACCTATCCTCCAGGAACTTATCTACATCTTTATTTTAAACCCACGTATACTTTTGGCCTTAGCAACATCCCCTGGCAATGACTTTCACAGGCTGCCCCTGTGCAGTGTGAAGAAGTATTTCCTTATGTTAATGTAAAACCTGCTGCCTATTAATTTCAGTGGGTGAGCCCTGGTTCTTGTATTATGTGAATTAATAGATGGACAGTGAGTACTACAGTAATACTTGTCTCACAAAGATGTTGTGAAACTTAATTAACATTTGTAAATCACCTTGCAAATCCTTGAATTGAATGTGCTATGGGAAATCAAAATATTAGTGTTCAAATATCAGTTGGATGGAGTCAGTCCCACATAACTGCCATCAGTATTTTAAAGGAACTTTTTAATGTTCATTATAAAATGGCTCATTTAGTTATCAAATTTATAGCACAACGTAGAACAGTGTCCGAGAATATCAAAGTACCAGCCAACTCTGTTTTAAAAGCAGACACTTTCCATCTGAAAAAAAAGGAAATGAGTTCTTAATAACTCCATTTTGTCAGAAAAAGACCACAATTCTCCTAAAAGCTACTTACGATACACATTTCTTCTCTCCAAAGAGGAACTAACTCTGTAGAGCAGAGTGATTCCCCTGAAGGAAGAGGAGTCCAATATGATGAATTAATGTGGTAGTACCGAACAATTATCTAGACAAGTCATATTTTTAGATGAAGGAAAAACTTGAGTTGCTCTAAGAAAAGAAATTCCAGACACTTTGACTGCCCTTATTTTCAGTTGGTGCATGTTGCTATTTCAACTCCTAAGAGAAAACTATCTCTTGTTGGGTGTCTGCATGTGGAAGGAAATGTAGAGAGTCAATGGAGTTGTAATGAAATCAGTGGAGCTGCACCTACTTACCGTAGGGTTGCATTTGGCATGATGACAATTGTTGATGAGAAATACATGCCTCATAAATGATACGTCTTGCATGACCTTTTACAAATACAGCAAGATCCTTTTCAATTGAAGAAGTGGATACATTTATGCTAGTGCTTTCCCATGGAAATAGTGATATGGAAAAAGGATGTAGTGTAATCAGGAAAAAAAACAAACAAATCAGCCTTCAGATTATTGCAGCAAGTCAAGGCTACCACAAGGTCACCACTGTAGTAAAGAAATTCAAGGAAGAAGCTAAGAACTTCTGATCAGTGAAAGTGCATGATAAAATTTACAGAGAACTGAAAAAATTAGCTAGTATTGATCAGATACAATAAATAATTAGGTTGCACAATAATAATGCCTTGCAATTAGTTTCAGAATGATGTTACTTTCAATTGTCAAAGTAAAGTGGGTGAACCACTACAGTTCACTCAAGGGTATCTTGATCCTTAGGTCTTTCTCATAGGATCTGAATGGAAGTTTCATGGGGTCTAGGATCCAGATATAAAATAAATTGATTACATACAATTTTCTTCTAACTTGGCATTTCTTGCTTGGATGCCCTGCAACTACCAAGCCTGTATACTTACTGGTTATAGCAATGACTTGGTACTCTAAATTTAATTTGGTGTCAGCTAATGAGTTATTGATCATTAACTGGACTGAAACTGAGGGGGATGGCTAGGTGGTTTAGCAGGATAACCCTCTAACTGACAAGATTGCATAATTATCTCTCATGCATCATGAAAGTCCTACTTTAAAAAAAAACCACTAGGGGTACATCTACACGGTTCTTTCAAAAGAGATCATCTAGACAGCCACGACTTTTTTCGAAAAAGCGATCCGCTTTTTCAAAAAAGAGCACCCAGGCAATCTGGATTCTCCCTTTTGAAAAAGTCCTGTTTGTGGTCAAGAATGCCTTTTTTTGAAAGAGCTCTTTCGAAAAAAGGCGTTTGGCCTTGTAAAGTGGTTACCGCTGTTGAAAAAAACGCCCCGTTCTTTTGATTTAATTTCATAGAATCATAGAGCTGGAAGAGACCTCAGCAGGTCATCAAGTCCAGCCCCCCTGCCCAAAGCAGGACTAATCCCAATTTCAAAAGAATGCGGTGGCAGTCTAGACGCGGGTGAAGTTTTTTAAAAAAAAGGCCATTTTTTTGTCGAAAAAACCCTGTAGTCTAGACATAGCCTAAATTACATAACTTCACTACCAATTGTCTCTACACTTAGGGCTGGGCAATTTTTTTTTGAAAGAACATTTTTGCATCAGAAAATTTTTGTTGTTGTTGAAATAGAATGTTTTGTGGAAAGATATTCATTTAAATTACTCAGTATTGAAATGGAGTGTTTTGTTTCAGCCCAACTGCCTTTTGTTTCAACTTTTACGTATTCTATTAATTATATTTTAATATTTTATATTATAGTTTTGAATTATTGAAATGTTTTATTTTGATAAATAGATTAAGTAACAATAGTCCATAATTTACATTCCATAACTTTTCATGCCAATTTGGGACAAAAGCAAATTTTGAAAATGTTGTAATTTCCCATGAGACAGAAATTCCATTTTCAACCAGCATTACCTACATGTTCATTGTCCAGCATGGTAAGTATCCTGCATAATGAGGCTTCCAGCTCTTCTCTAGAGACTTTACATCACCATTTAAGTTTATTGCTCTTAAAATATTTTTCCAAATGGTCAACCTAAATTTTTCATTTCTTAATTTTATCCTAAGTGACTTCTACATGTTTTGTTTTTCCTTCTGGTTGGTAAGTTCTTGGCTCTTGATTTATACTCCAAAGTGATGTTTGCACACACTCACCAAACAGTACAAAGGACCTTCAGTTTGTTGTTGTTCTGCCAGTGAGTCAAACACTATCGCCTTTAAAAAATGTCCTAGTGGCTGCAATGATCACTTTGATAAAATGATATAGGGAGAGTTCATCCTGATGGAACTGCAGTGAAGGAAAGGACATTTTTGTCATATCCGCTCTAACAGTCTCTGTAAACTCAGATCATCTACAGTGGACTGTTATTTTCTGAATTTTAGTCTACAGGACCATAGTTTAAAATTTGCTTTAAAATATTTCATTAGAGTGTTCCTGAAGATTATAAAAATTGTCCCCTCTTGGCTGCCATTGGGCATAGGGGCACCAGTTTAATAGTACTGAATAGGGCCCCATAAATCCTAAAGATGGCCCTGCATATATATAATGCAAGTTTTAAAACATTTCATGGATCTTCCACAGCAGCAAAAAGACCGAATGTTTTCCCCTTTGAATAAAACATATTTTGTCTGCCCCTTTCATTCTGCAGGAAATTGTGTATAGTACATTTCAGTCAATACATGATACTGCTCTGCTAAAGTCACATATGTGCCATGTTGGCTCTGTTTAGGAGTGGATACTGTGTGGTGTGTTTTTATTTTGTTTTAAACCTCTGAGGGATTAAAAAAAAGCCAATTTTTTGTCCACCTGCTTGGAGCAAGATGTGAGGTGCTATAGGCTGGTGAAAATGTATTTTAATTAGACAGTGTGAATAAATCCTTTTAAAAAGGGTTTAAAATAACAGTGTCACAAAATAGCTGTTTAACAAAACTGATACCATATCCGTATGCATGTTTTTCATTTTGTTTGAATGAAACACTGATCAAAAGCAGGAATCCTCTGACCTCATTTCAATCAAAATTACCCCTTAGTAACCCTTTTTTTTTTTTTCAAAAGAAGCACTGAAATAAAGAATCCTTATAAAAGTGGTGTACAGAGATTTCTAAAAGGAGCTTGAGCATTTGGAAAAAGAGGAAAATGGACTCCAACTAGCACATTAAACCTCCTGAATGATAGAAAAACACTTAAAAAAACACCAGAGCCCATTTAAGCCTGCCTGAAGGCATCTTTCTCTTGGGTGACTTACTCCCAAGGCCCATCCGAATATAAATATGAATCACTCTTTAACAATTTTGCTAATGTACAGCATGAGATAAAAATGCTTTTGCCTGAAACAATCAGGCATGAATTTTGTTCCACCATTACTCCTCAACCAACCATATTTATTATGGCAAACTCTATAAAAATCTGTATACACCGAAATCCAGATCCTTAACTACTGCAATTTGGCCCTAAGTGCATAAGGTGCTATGATTTAGTTCAGTGTAAGGATTTGGTACTGCAAGTCTCTTTATATACCGATAAGACCACAGGGACAGTACTATGTTCTAATCTAATTAGGAAATAGTAGATACATTGGAAAGGAATATAGAGAAGTAAAAGTAAAATTGACAAGGCGCTGATGAGGGCAGAATGACAGGATAGCATTTGGCATGCATTAAACACATGTTCATCCAATAAATATGGAGTTAATTACCTGCATCTGTTATGGATATGTTAATTTGTGCTCCACAAGTTACAGTTTGATATCAGTTTAATCTCCAGTTGAAATCAAGAGTAGGTTTATTGCACTGAGTGGAATTAGGTATGATGTACACCAGTATAACTTAGACCAGATATCAGGCCCAGATAATTGGCGTGCTTTCATTGTCTGGAAGTTCCAGGAGACAGTGTATACTTGTTCTTAGCCCCCTGCAGTCTAATTTCAGTCTTCTGGAGAAGTGCTGTGCTCAGAGTGATTTAGCAGCAGAGTGCTGACTTTTGGCAGGGGCTGAGAGAAAGGATGGCCCGGGATCATCATACTGAGTTCCCTGCTTTGTCGTTATGTAATACAGGGCAAACCACCTTGAGCTAGGTTCACAAAGAAATGTAGTGTGGTTGCTGGCATTACTTTTAAGTGCTAAAGTCTGAGTTTGGTGTTAGGCTTCAATTTCATTCATGCAGAGAGAGAGACATGCATGAAAAGATTAACAAAAGCCAGCATGCAAGATGGCTCCCAACCTAAAGTAACCAATGGGAAAAGCCAACCGGGGTGTGTGTGCTAAATCTCATCCCATCTTCGAGATAGAGCGTTGGGGGCAGAGAGGCATCTCCCTCCACTCGGGGCTGTTAGCTGCAAACCCTCCCATAGTGTTAGTACCCTGTGCCATTTTAACAAGAAGCTTGGGAAGGAGAGGACTTTGCTCATAACTTTGATCCCACGGGTTAGCTACTCAGTTGGGGAGGAGTGAGACTGCCAGTTCACATCCTCCTCCATCACCTGTGGAGCTGAAGGGATTTAAACTGGATTTTGCCTCATCTCAGGTGAGCCCATAGCCATGGGGCTATGGTATATTTGGATGGAGGGCTTCCTGAATCTCTCCTTTTGAAGCTGTTTCACTGTGGATTAAATAACTTTAGAAAATCATTGGGTCAGAGAGAAAGGAAGTGGGATGTCTCCGATGTTGTAGTCTGGTGGTTAGAGAACTCAACTAGGACGGGGGTGACCTAGGATCCACTTCTCTCCCTGCTGCTCCTCAGATGGAAGAATGGTCTTCAACTGGGATATCCCACCTGAGCACCCTAAGTAGTGGAATAAAAGTTATGAAGGAACTCCTCCACCCCAGCCATTTTATATACTCTTCCCTAGTGGGGCCCTATCTGGTAGATGAGGTCTGATCAAGCTTACTAGACTGAGTCCAGCAAGCAGATTAGGTGGAGGGAGGCTATCTCCTCCCAGAGAGGGCTTAGGCATATGGGTGCCTAGCACAGGTGTTTAGTATGTATGCTCAGGCCTTGTCTACACTTACCACTGTATGGTTCGATATCCTGGGGGGTCAATTTGGTGGGTCTAGACCCACTAAATCAACCACTGATCGCACTCCTGTCAACTCTGATATTCCACTAGAGTGAAAAGAGCAAGAAGGACTGAGAAGAGAAACTCTTCTGTCCATTTTCCACAGTGGGGATGCCACGGTAAGTCGAACTAAGGTAAATCGACACCAGCTACACTATTCACGTAGCGGGGAGTCACGCACCTTAGTTTGACATTGCCTCCTAGTGTGGGACCTGGCCTCAGAGGCAGAGATTTAGGTGTATAGCGATGGTTCTCAAAGTGTGGTCTGTGGACCACTAGTGGTCTCCAATTGTCCTGCAGGTGGGCCATGGGCTTAGGGCTTGCGCCCCACTAGTGCTCCAGCCCCGTACACTCCCCTGCGAGGCTGGCTTCCCACTGTGGAAGCCCTGAGCCTCACAGGCCAATTCCAACTTTTCAAGTCTCTTTTGTTGGAGAGGGGGGAGGAAGCAGATCCACATGCCGCTGCTCCCCTTCTCCCAGCTGGGGAAATGGCAGTTCACCTGGAGGCTTTCCCTGCTGTTTCCATTGGCCGGAATCTCACCTACACCCTCCATCCCCAGCCTGCGTTGCACCTAACCTCCCAGCCAGATCCCCCATGGCAAACCCACTCCTGCATCCATTTTGTCATCATGGGTGGTTGGCTGGTGGTCCACGGAAAGGTTTGTATTGAGCAGAGCAGGCCACAGGCTAAAAAGTTTGAGAATAGGAAAATTTAACTGCAAAAATTGAGTGTGTTCAGGTGTCTATGGGATTCAGGGAAAACTGAGTAGGAGAAGTATGCGAATCCCAGTGGGGCTAGATTAGTCAGCAGTTAGGCCCCTAAATCCTTTTGTGACTCTATCCGTTAGTCTGTCTATGCCTCTCTTCCTCACTTATAAAATGGGAATCCTAGTACTTCTCTGCCATGCAGGGGTGTTTTAAGTATACATTAATTAAAGATTCTGAAGCGCTCTAGTACTATACTAGATGCTACGTAGTACTAAAGGGTGCAGTGTTGATTTTTTTAAATTTAAATCAAAGTTAAGCATTCTTAAGGAAATTCAAAGGGATAGTTGGTTTTTGGCTGTTCTTCAATACTAGGAATATATGCAGATTTAACCAAATGTAGCCAAACTTGAACCACGCACCACACACATTTGTGGGGTCAGAATTTGAATCCAGAATCCAAATATTTTGAAAAGCTCAGTTGGAATGACCACACTTTTCCTGCCTGTGTCTTACTCTAGTACAGTCCCTTGAAATATTTAGGATTTTGATAAAAAATGTCAGAATTGTACAAGTCTTTCCATACTGTAAACCTTTTATGTCCTTCCCCTCCCCCCCTTGGTGGAAAGGGCAAAACATATAATTAATTAACTGGTTCCAGAGCACAAAACATTCCATAAAAATACATAAAAAGCCTGAACTGTGTAGGGCTCCATTCACTGGAAATAAAACACATTTTATAGCCAAGGAGAAAAAAAGTGCAGTTTCCAGGAAGCTAAGCAGCTGGAACAATGTTGAAGGAACATTGTCCACAATAACAGAGCAAATGGCATAACTGAATAAAGGTGTCATTGCCCAGAATATTGAGCACCATGTTGTGAATAAATGCTAGAGCATATAAAGGATATATATGTGTATATATAAAAGGAGAATTGGAATTCATTGGGCAGTGTTGCCTAGGGATAGGAATAGGCATCAATATGACTGCAGTCTAGTGCTGGCTCTAATCTGATATATGTTGCCTTATGTAAATGATTTAAGGTCTCGGTGCCACCCTTTCCCCATCTGTAAAACAGGGATGATAAAACCGCACAAGATATTAAATGTGCAGAAGCTATCATAGCTCCATAATTAAGGGCTCAAGTGTCTGATAAAGAGACAGCACTTTGTTAGGCTGTCCCAGAAATTTGCAACTCCAAAGAAACTCTCTCTTTATGTGTGTATATACAGCAGCTACCAGAACACAGCCCAGACCTCAGCTGTAGCTTCCAACAGTATGTCTGCACTGCCATGCAAGACCTCAGACATTAAGTCTCACAACCAAGCAGGGGACAACTGCCCCAGGGCCTGGCAATTCTAAAGGGGACTGAGTTGCTGGGAAACTCTAGGAGCTGCAGGGTGTGCAAGGGAGGCTAGTGCGGCACACTCGGGGTGGCACCAAGGACTAGCTGCCCCACCCCCACCTGTTCCAGGAGCACAGAACCACACACCCCACCTGCCCAGGGGCCCAGCCTAGCTGTTGGCTCCCATGCAACCAAGGAGGATTGTCAACCTTCTGATCACAGAAAACAGAACTCCATTGCTCCACCCCTTCCCTGAGGTGCCATCTCCACCCTGCCCTTCTCTGAGGCATTGCCCCCATTCACTCCATCCTCCCTTCCTCTGTTTCTCACTTCCCCACCCCCCACTCACATTTACCATGCTAGGCAAAGGGTTGGGGACAGTAGGGTGAGGGCTCCAGATGGTGGGTGCAGTCTCTGGTGTGGGGGGCCAGAAATGAGGGGTTCAGGGTGTAAATGAGGGGCCTCCAGAATGGGCCAAGGGGTTGGGATAAGGGAGGGTTGCGGGTACTGGAAGGGAGTTTGGGTGCATGAGGAGGTTCTGACCTGGGGCAGGAGATTGGAGCATGGAAGAAGGTTTGTGGTGCAGGCTCCAGGCAGTGCTCATCTAGGTGGCTCCCAGGAAGCATCCAGAATTTTCCTCTGGCTCCTAAGCTCTAGGTGCTGCTCCTATAGCTTTGTTTGACTGAGAACTGTGGCCTCTGGGAGCTGCAGAACTAGCGCTGAGGACAGGGGCAGTACATTGCCACCAGGCCTGCTGACAGAGTCCCGTGGCTGAGTGATTCAAAGGGCCCAATAGCAGCTGTGGTGCCTGGAACACTGGGCCCTTTAAATCAAGCCCAGAGCACTGTGCAGCGTGCACCGGGTGGCCCTGATGACTGGGGTAAAGACCCACTCCTTCTGGAAGTGTGGAACGTCCCCCCCACCCAACCTTGCCCAGGGGATCAGCTAGGCTGTCGGCTCTCCTGATGGACAACCCACTGCATAGAGCTGGAGAGACATGCCAGTCACTTCTCAGGAGCTTTGCAGAGCCAGGCAGGGAGCCTACCAGCCCTACTGTGCCACCATTTGGACTTTTAGCAGCCTTGTCCATGGTGCTGACCAGAGCTGCAAGGATCCCAGTCAAAAGCCAGACACCTGGCAACCCTACAGCTCAAGTAAGTTGGCTTGGGCTGCAGGGCTAAAAATTGCAGCCTAGACATAGAGCTGAACCCAAATTTCTATGCTGCAATTTTTAGCCTTCCAACCCAAGTTCTGTGAGCCCAAGTCAGCTGATGTAGGCCACCCATGGCTGTGCTGCAGGTCTCTTATTGCAATGTAGGTAAACAATAACTCACAACTTTAATATAAAACAAAGTTAGGATCTGTAATTTGGACCCTCTTAAGCATGTATATATTCCAGATAAAAATAAGGACATAGGAATGAATCATCATTGCATGCTAGTCTTGGCCCTGGGAACTCTGGCCCATAAATGGTTCCATTTTCTCCACTGATCTCCTTGGTTTTCTAACACCCTGTGCCAAATGGAGAAAGGAATTGAAATTCCAGTGTAAATGATGGAAAATAAAGGCTGGCACAAGTTGGAATTAAAAAAAATATCCAGGCCTGTGCTGAGGCTGTGTTACAGGACAAGGGAATTTCTCTCTCCACCTATAGTGCCAAATCCCACTCTACAGAGCTATCCAGAGTGGCAAACCTTGTTATTAACCCTGAATGCAACAGTCCGTAGCAGACCTCAACCAAAAGCACTGCAAAGAGCTATCATCCTACTTCACTGAAATTTTTGGGGTAGTTTCTCAAACAGTCTGGATACATTTCCCTCTATAGCATCCAACAAACAACCCTGTCTACAATTCTGGAGTTCACTCATTAAAAAGAATTAAAGAAGTCCCTAAAGAAGTCTTGACCAAGACTTATGAATCTGACTGTGCTCTTCCTAGTGGTGAAAGTCACCTATCAGCAACTGATGCCACTCATGACTAAAATAATCAATGCCGTAGTCCATGAAAGAATCTTCCCTTCTTTCTTAAAACACAATAGCATGAGCTTGCGAAGAGGTGAGTGCTAACAGGAAGTTTAGAGAGGGAGTTCTCCAGGTAAAGGAGAAGCAGATACAGGACTCTTGAGGGAAGTGTGTGTTGTTATTGGGGCTTTCTTACTGTGTGCTGAGCTTGTGTTTGTTGGTGTGTGGTGGTGGGTTTTTTTTCTGTGTTTTTGAGTGAGGCTTTAGAGAGGGAGTTCTCCAGGTAGAGGAGAAGCAGATACAGGACTCTTGAGGGAAGTGTGTGTTGTGTTTGGGGCTTTCTTGCTGTGTGCTGAGCTTGTGTTTCTGAGTGAGGGTTGGTGTGTGTTCTTTTGTTTGTTTGTTTGTTTTTTCCCCTGTGTTTGTGAGTGAGGCATTTTTTTTCTCACTTCCCCTTTGCCTTCCCCCTCCCCTTCATGGAGTGTGTGCTGTGATTGGCTGGTGCTGTGATTGGCTGTGATTGGCAGGTGGAAACTGTTGGCTTCTAATTAAAGTTTGAATTCTAGAAGCCTCTGCTGATTGGCTGAGCCTTGGTAGGGGGAGGGACTTTCAGGCAGTCCAGGGCTTTATAAGGCTCCTTGGGCAAGCGACCAAGGAACTTGTGAACAGGTGAGTGCTAACAGGGAGTTTAGAGAGGGAGTTGGGAAGGGGGTGAGGTTCTCTTGCCTTTCTTTTTAAATCCCTTCTCCAGGACATCAGGGATGGATGGTGATGGTTCTGCTGTTGTTACCTGCACGGACTGTGCCATGTTTGTCTTCCTCCCAGAAGAAAGAACGGATTTCATCTGCACTAAGTGCAAGCTGGTCGCCATTTTGGAAGAAAAAATTAGAGGGCTGGAGGCCCAAGTGTCGACCCTACGCTCGATCAGAGAGGATGAAGACTTCCTCGACAGAAGGCAGCATTTAATCCTTCAAGCGCGGCAGGCAGAAAAGCCGGAGAGGGCAGTACGTGACCAGGAAGAGAACTGGCAGCATGTAACTTCTAGAAGGGGAAAAAGGCCAGCATGGGAATACCCCAATGCTATAGAGGTAAGTAATCGCTTTCAGGCTCTCTCCACAGGCTCTGCGGTGCTGAATGCTTTGGAAGGGATCTCACAAGGAAGAAACCGGAAGGGAACACCATCTACTGGAAGGCATGGGATGCATAGTCCTAGGGATGGGGGTTCCACGGCCACCACCCCCAAAAGAAAATGACAGGTGGTGGTGGTCAGGGACTCCCTCCTAAGAGGGACTGAGCCATCCCTCTGCCGTCCGGACCTGGAATCTCGAGAGGTATGCTGCTTACCGGGAGCTCGCATTCAGGATGTGACTGAGAGGCTTACCAAACTGATCAAACCTTCGGATCGCTACCCCTTCCTGCTTCTCCACGTGGGAACTAACGATACAGCCAAGAATGACCTTGAGCGGGTTACTGCGGATTATGTAGCGCTGGGAAGAAGGATCCAAGAACTCGGAGTGCAAGTGGTGTTCTCGTCCATCCTTCCTGTTGAAGGGAAAGGACTGGGCAGGGATCGTCGAATTGAGGACGTAAATGCGTGGTTGTGCAGGTGGTGTCGTAGAGAGGGCTTTGGTTTCTTCGACCATGGGACTCTGTTCCGGGCACGAGGATTGTTAGGAAGAGATGGGATCCACCTAACCAAGAGAGGAAGGAACATCTTTGCGGGCAGGCTTGCAAACCTAGTGAGGAGGGCTTTAAACTAGGTTCGTTGGGGGACGGTGACCAAAACCCTGAGGGAGTGGGAAAGTCGGATACCGGGAAGAAATGCAGAGAGGAACGAGCAAGAAAGGAGGACCCCTGTTTGAATGGAGAAGATAGGGCGATCAACTGGTTACCTGAGGTGTTTGTACACTAATGCGAGAAGCCTGGGCAACAAACAGGAAGAACTGGAGGCCCTGGCCCAGTCTGAGAAATATGATTTAATTGGGATAACAGAGACTTGGTGGGATGACTCGCATGACTGAAGCGCTGTCATGGAAGGGTATAGACTGTTCAGGAAGAACAGGCAGGGGAGAAAAGGAGGAGGAGTTGCACTATATGTAAGAGAGCACTATGATTGCTCTGAACTCCAGTATAAAGGAGAAAAACCTGTTGAGAGTCTATGGGTTAAGTTTAAAGGAGCAAACAACAGCAGTGATGTTGTGGTTGGTGTCTGCTACAGGCCACCGAATCAGGTGGATGAGGTAGATGAGGCTTTCTTCGGACAACTGAGAGAAGCTTCCGGATCGCAGGCCCTGGTTCTCGTGGGGGACTTTAATCACCCTGACATCTGTTGGGAAACCAATACGGCAGTACACAGGCAACCCAGGAAGTTTTTGGAGAATGTTGGGGATAACTTCTGACGCAAGTGCTGAAGGATCCGACCAGGGGCCGTGCAGCTTGATCTTCTGCTCACAAACAGGGAGGAACTAATAGGGAAGTGGAGGTAGGTGACAACCTGGGAAGCAGTGATCATGAGATGGTAGATTTCAGGATCCTGACCAAAGGAAGAAAAGAGAGTAGTAAAATACACACCTTGGACTTCAAAAAGCAGATTTTGACTCCTCAGAGATCTGATGGGCAGAATCCCTGGAATGCTAACATGAAGGGGAAAGGAGTCCAGGACAGCTAGCAGTATTTTAAAGAAGCCTTATTGAAGGCACAGAAAGAAACCATCCCGACCTTGAAGCAAGAGAGGCAATCATGGTAGGAGACCGGATTGGCTTACGAGGGACATCCTTGGTGAACTTAAGCACAAAAAGGAAGCTTACAAAAAGTGGAAACTTGGACAAATGACTAGGGAGGGTTTAAATGTATAGCTTGAGAATGCCAGGGGGTTATCAGGAAGGCGAAAGCGCAAATGGAATTGCGACTGGCTAAGGATGTGAAGGATAACAAGAAAGGTTTCTACAGGCATGTTAACAAGAAGAAGGTGATCAGAGAGGGGGTGCGGCCCCTACTGGATGAAGGAGGTAACCTAGTGACAGATGATGTGGGGAAAGCTGAAGTACTCAATGCTTTCTTTGCCTCTGTATTCACGGACAAGGTCGGCTCCTGGACTTCTGCACTAAGTGACTCAAGATGGGATGAAGATGGACAGCCCGTGGTGGGTAAAGAACAGGTTAGGAACTATTTAGAAAAGCTAAACGTACACAAATCCATGGGTCCGGACTTAATGCATTCGAGGGTACTGAGGAAGTTGGCAAATGTCATTGAGGAGCCTTTGGCCATTATCTTTGAAAAGTCGTGGAGATCGGGAGAAATCCCGGATGATTGGAAAAAGGCAAATGTAGTGCCCATCTTCAAAAAAGGGAAGAAGGACGATCCAGGGAACTATAGGTCGGTCAGTCTTACCGCGGTTCCTGGAAAAATCATGGAAGGGATCTTTAAGGAATCCATTTTGAGGCACTTGGAAGAGAGGAAAGTGATTAGGAATAGTCATCATGGATTCACAAAGGGCAAGTCGTGCCTGACCAATCTGATTAGCTTCTATGATGAGGTAACTGGCTCTGTGGACGTGGAAAAGTCAGTGGATGTGATATACCTTGACTTTAGCAAGGCTTTTGATATGGTCTCCCACAATATTCTTGCCAGCAAGTTAAGGGAATGCAGATTGGATAAATGGACAGTAAGATGGATAGAAAGATGGCTAGAAGGCCGGGCCCAGCAGGTAGTGATCAACGGCTCGATTTCAGGTTGGCAGTTGGTTTCTAGCAGAGTGCCCCAAGGTTCGGTTCTAGGACCGGTTTTGTTCAATATCTTTATTAATGACCTGGATGAGGGGATGGATTGCACCCTCAGCAAGTTTGCGGATGACACTAAGCTAGGGGGAGAGGTAGATACGCTTGAGGGCAGAGATAGGGTCCAGAGTGACTTAGACAAATTGGAGGATTGGGCCAAAAGAAATCTGATGAAGTTCAACAAGGACAAGTGCAGAGTCCTGCACTTGGGATGGAAGAATCCCAAGCATAGTTACAAGCTGAGGACCAACCAGTTAAGTAGTAGTTCTGCAGAAAAGGACCTGGGGGTTACAGTGGATGAGAAGCTGGATATGAGTCAACAGTGTGCCCTTGTAGCCAAGAAGGCTAATGGCATATTAGGTTGCATTAAGAGGAGCATTGCCAACAGATTCAGAGATGTCATTATTCCCCTTTATTCGGCTTTGGTGAGGCCACATCTGGAGTATTGTGTCCAGTTCTGGGCCCCCCACTACAAAAAGGATGTGGATGCATTGGAGAGGGTCCAGCGGAGAGCAACCAAATTGATTAGGGGGCTGGAGCATATGACTTATGAGGAGAGGCTGAGGGAGTTGGGTCTGTTTAGTCTGCAGAAGCGAAGAGTGAGGGGGGATTTGACAGCAGCCTTCAACTTCCTGAAGGGAGGTTCCAAAGAGGATGGAGAGAGGCTGTTCTCAGTAGTGACAGATGGCATAACAAGGAGCAATGGTCTCAAGTTGTGGTGGGAGAGGTCCAGGTTGGCTATTAGGAAAAACTATTTCACTAGGAGGGTAGTGAAGCACTGGAATGGGTTACCTAGGGAAGTAGTGGAGTCTCCATCCCTGGAGGTGTTTAAGTCTCGGCTTGACCAAGCCCTGGCTGGGTTGATTTAGTTGGGATTGGTCCTGCCTAGAGCAGGGGGCTGGACTTGATGACCTTCTGAGGTCTCTTCCAGCTCTATGGTTCTATGATTCTATGACTCATATTGAAGAAAGTCAACCTGTACACATCAGTTCTATTGAATTACTGCCCAGAATTTCAGCTCCCATTCTTCATGATGCTAGCCAAAGAGCAGCTATAAGCTTATCTAACTGAAGCTAATATTCTAGACCATGCGCAATCTGGATTCAGGAAAAATTAAATAACTTGTTCAAAGTACCAAAGGCAGGCTAGAGATAGCAGTAGAACCAGATACCTTGGCTCCTGCTCCTGGTCTTATCACTTGACAATACTGCCTAAATTCCAATCCCTCTGTTAAATGGATGTATATATCCTTCAGTGTTTGTTCACAATGTGATGCCCGATATTCTAGACAATGAGTCCTTTAAGCAGGGAATAAAATTGCTTTACTAATATGGACAGAACTCCTTCAGCCTTTTTTTCCAGGCCAAGACATGGGATGGAAACAGACATCTGTTCCCATCCACGTAAACCTCTCTGCACCCTGTGATACAGCTGACCTTGAGATACTCCTGAGAAAGAGAGCTGACAGGGATCTACTAAAATGGTCCAAGTTCTTCCAGGAGGAACTTACCCAAAAATGGAGATGAAGGAAACTGATCATTCATCACTACACCCCTCAATGAGTCTCATAAAGATCAAATCTCTGGCTTGGTCTTCAATATGACTTCTTCCGCAAGAGCCTATGCAAATGAAGCGTGGGAAAATGCTAATCTGCACTTCATTTGCATAGGTTCTCTTGGAAGAAGTCATAGTGAAGATGTAGCCTCTGTCTGGTCCTATGTAACATTTACATATAGCCACCAGGTGAAGTGGTAAGATGATGTGGACTTGTGTTGGCATTGTGCAGAAGATACACAGCTCTACCTATCCTTCACCACATATGAACCAATCACCTCCATCAAGATGGCCCAAGATGAGATCATCTGGTTGAAGCTCAACCAGAGTAAGATAGAGGATATGCTGG
Source organism: Rafetus swinhoei (assembly GCA_019425775.1). Lineage (NCBI taxonomy): Eukaryota > Metazoa > Chordata > Testudines > Trionychidae > Rafetus > Rafetus swinhoei. Next base: position 18,259,093 of record CM033427.1, on the reverse strand, counting down.
GATGAAGAAGAAAAAAAACCTTGGAAGGTATTGTATCCATGGCACAGTTTCCTTTGGGTGAAGGGGCACACATAGGTCAATTCATCCATAGTTTGAGAGTACGCCTGGATTCCTGGCACTAAGCACTCACCTTGGCAGAACTCATGAATAATGCTTTCTATTCTCTGGTGAATAGGAGACTCTGTCCTATCCTAGACTACAACTTTACTCCTTTCAGAGAGATAGCCAAGTTAGTTTGTTTCAGCAAAACACACACATACCACCCTTACTCCTCAGACGCTATTGAACTTTTGCAATAAGAAAAGATTCTGCAACAAATAGAGAGAGAGAGAGAGAGAGAGAGAGATTACTTGACTAGCCTAAAACTGTGGAATGAATTCCCAAGGGGACTGAGGACTATCACAGACCTCGCCACCATCCCATCCACCTCTTTGACCTGCCTTCTCAAACATAAACAGAGCAGCACACTATACCAGGTGGTTTCCTCTAATGCTACTAGATGATTTAAGATGCCAACTAAATGAATCTACAATAATGCCTTACATTTAGAAAAAGGTAACAAGTTTGTGGCTTGCCCTAAAGGAATTGCTAGGGTTTTCCCAGAAGGCTTGTCTCTGATGTGCAGAGGGCTTCCCGGAGCAAGCTAGTCTTGCTGACTCCTGAAAGGACTGAGATACTGCCTCCCACTCAAAGACTGACACATAGAAGCTGAAATTGTTTGAAAACAAGAATAATTGTTCATTGAAATATTTAGACAATTACAGAACTGTAAGAAGCAATAAAACATAATAGAATTACTGAATTTAAAATTGAACAGTAAATCAACTAAAGGACTCATACTTCATAGCATTCAAACAGCAATTATCATTTACTTAACACATTTTTTAACATCCACCAAACACAGGCCTGGAAACTTCTGTGCTTTATGAAACTCCAAGCCCATTAAAAGTTTAGCCTGCTGGCTTTTGGCCATTTGTGTCAGTTTCTCTCTCCACGTCTTCTTGTTATCATAATTTATTAGACTTGTTTAGCCAATCAGCTTTCTCTAATTAGCATTGCTGCCGAGTCATTCCTCATTATTATTAACATTATCCCTAGGGATACTCCTCTCTCTGGGAATGGAATTATAAATCGCAGGTCAAAACAGTGGCACATATAGGACAATCGTGTATCTTGTATGGTATTGAGACATTAAAATTATGCTCATCACCTTCTCTTTGAGAGCTGCCGAATGCTAATCATACTGTGGTTTATGGGCAGCATCATGTTACTACACTTCTCACAAAAGTGTGCTAGAACACACCTCAGACCACTAAAGAAGGTCAGTGCATTTTCCATGAATGACCCCAGGAAATGAGCAAAGTTAAGACACTGGATACTACATTAGCTGAGGTCCCAGAGAATTCCAAATACTGAGGCAATATGGTAGAAGCTCAGAGGTGTGACATATATTACTGCATCCAAGGTTCTTGGAGTTGTGCAGTGGAAATACCAACACTGGCTCAATGAGAATGACCATGAGATAGATCAGTTATTGGGGACTGTGGACTTCACACACGTCCTACCTCTTGGACAAGAAATCGTAATGAAGACGGTCTTTGTACCATGAGGCAAAACATATAATACAAGCCTAATTAAAGCTAACAATGAACCACTGATGGGAGCAAAGAGCAAAGAGCTGCAGGAAGTAGCTGAGAAGCACGATGTGCTGTTTGGCCTGAAATTCGGTCAAAGGCATATTTTCTCTTGTTGGGCAGAGCACTCACTTTGATAACCCCCTGAACCGCCAACCCACTCTGGCCAATGAAGCCATCAACTCACTCTTGCAGTGTCCTGTCCCAAAGGAGCTTTCTGTGGATGCTGATTTGGATGAGGTTACTGAGGCCATCAAGCAGCAGTCCATGGGCAAGTCTCCAGTGTACAAATATGTCGAGCTGATCAGGAAACTCACCAGCCTTTTCAGGAGTAATGGGAACAGGGACCCATGAACCAGGAGTATAATCGTGCTTTGACAGTCCATTTATGAAAAAGGAAGAGAAGCATATTGAGCTGTGACACTGTGGCATCTCACAACTGTCTGTAGCAGGGAAGAGCCTTGCATAGGTTGTACTCCACAGGCTCACCTGTCACTTACTTGATTCAGTGTATCCAGAGTCTCAGTGTGGTTTTGGTGTCCGTGGTACCATGGACCATTTTTTGCAGGTACCTACAAGTACCAAAGAAGGCTGATGGAAAGCACAAGATACATGGTATGTTGATCTGACCAAGGCCTTCTATACAGAGAATCATGAGGGTCCATGAAAACTCCTTTGTAAATGTGGCCACTCACCTCACTGCTCTACGGCTGCAAGTCTCAGACACTTTACTGGATCCAAAAGCTGCCTCAAACAGTGAGAGAGCTTCCACCTTCACTACCTGAGAATCATCTACCATGTCAAGTGGCAGGAAATGATCAGGGTTCAGCTTTAGATACGTGTCTTCAGAGAGGTTTCTTATACACCGGTAGGCCTAAACTTTTAAGGGTTGTTACCCCTCCCCTTCCTTGTTCTTGTCTGGCCCCTGAAGAGCCAGAGATAAGAGTGGGGCTGTGGCTCAGGGAAAGGAGGATAAGGGGGGCCAAGGCTGGGGATGCAGCTGGGGGTAAGGGAGGGGAGGTGTGTGAACTGGGATAAGAGGGCAAGGCCAGAATCTGAGACTGGGGGTGAAGGTAGCAGCAGACCCATAGTGAGGCTGTGGTACAGGTGGGCAGTCTGGACCATGGCAAGGTGCAGCTCTACTTCTGGCCTCATCCCCAGCTTTAGCTCCAAGCTGGAAATGGAGCCACAACTAGTGGCTGAGGGCTGGCATGGGACCAGAAGTGGAGCCCTGCCAAAACCACGGCATGGGACCAGGAGTCAGGTGTGTAGCTGGGGGCAAGACTAGAGCAGAGCTGGGGGCCATGAGAAGCTGGGTGGTGCTCCCTCCATGCTCCCCATGAGGGCTGGCCTAGCCCCCTTTGAGCCTCCTGGACATTCCTCCATGCCTTCTGAGGGGGGCACACACCACAGTTTGGGGACCTCTGCTATATACTGAAACAGTTCTCTTCGGCCAGCTAAGCACAGGAACTCATTCTAAGGGTTGACCCATCCTCAACTATAAAGAGACTTTGAATGCCAGTCTCAAAGCATTCAAGAGAGACAATAAAATGTGGGAGCTCCCTCCACTGAAGAGACTGAGATGGAGAGGTGTGTGCCATGAGGCCATGTCTACTTTTGAGGAGTGGCGTGCGAGGTCTCGGTGGGGAAAAAAAGCTTGTTGTAATGCCAGCACCTCGAATCTTCCCCCCAAAATGACTGCACTTGCAAAATATGTAACACAATGTACAAATCCAGGATTGGAATCGCTTCCCGTGTGAGAAGCGGTAAAAATGAATAAACCCAGAACTCACGTCAATAGTAGCTGAACACTCCTCCACCAAAGTGATGGGAGATTCCAACAGAGGCAAAGACCTTAGAAAGAGGGAGCAGTTCAAGGAGTAAGAAGGGTTTAGAAAAAAATCCTGGTACTATTTATTTAAGGACCCAGGACTAAGAGCCTGGAAGAAAGACAAAACAAAGCTCTCCTTCCTCCCAGCTCATCCTCAGTTGGCTGGGAGAAAAGGGAATAAAGTGGTGCCTCCCCCATAGCAGGGCTGATACCTGTAGATGCTGAAGGAAGTAAAAAGGCTCCTGCAAGGTCTTCAGTGAGCAAGGAATAGACACTACAGGAGAAGGCTGCCAAACCTCTGAGCCCAAGGACTAAGTAGGGGCATCTGAGAATCACAAATTGCAGCCCAGTTCCAGGAAGATGGCTGGTGATCCTACCGAAAGGGTGAGCCACAGTCTATGAAGATAATGCACTGGTGACTCATAACAGAGCTTAGAGGGCAGGGTTCATAGGATTCCCCCAAACCAGAACCACTTTTGTTTATATGGAACTTTTTTATGGATCCTTTTGCATGAGAGTTCGTAACAAACAAGCCTCAAGAATATTATGAACTTGAGCATCAAGATTGCCTGATGGAGTTACTGTCTTCCTGACAAGGTAAACAGAGGCCAGGAGTGCATGCAGTGCCACACTAGCTTAGCAAGGGGTGATACAATGCAAACACACCCTTTGACATATGTACATTTAGAGAAACAAAATTCCCCAACAAAACCTTACCCAAACTCTCAACCTGTGCATGTCTCCCCTGAAGAGATTAGAAACAGAGAATGAATCATGTATGAAAAATGTCAGTCACTTCACTTAAAGCCCTCCTGGCCAGTGTGCAGATACTACCAGGATGTGGACAGTATATGCACCTGTACAAAATAAAGTATAGAGTGCCTGGTAGCAATGATTGATACTTCCTTTAAAAGTTCAAATTTTTAAAAAAAATTGACCTCAGCTTGTCCTCACAGCTGCGTTATCTCTCAGTTGCCTCTCTGCAAAATTCTTCTCTTGCTTCCCCAAGATCAGATAACACAGAGGATGTCAAAATTAAATTAGACCTAAGAGCTCTTCATCACACCTTTTTCTGCTTATTTCTACAAATGAGTCTTTAATATACTTTGGCTCAGATAAGGTACTGGGGTTACCCCTTAATGAAAACTTCAAGGGATTCCAACTCAGAATATTGCTTCTTTTTTTCTAAGTGTGCATGTTAAGTGAATGGGTTTCCATAATGAAAGTGAAATATATTGTAAAATAGATGCTTCCTAAAAAATTAATTTAAATAATTGTCACTATAATAAATGGCTACAGCTTAGTTACCATGGTACCTTGCTAGAGTCTTTCTCTACTTTCACATCAATAGCTGTTGCCTTATCAAAATGTTTCAGTGCCTCAGGTGGTCTGGTTATTTCAGACCCAAGATGAGAGCCCTGACCTTTTGATCAGTACGTCAGTTTCAACCAATAATTTCTGATGTGTGGAAAGGATACATATTTAAAGCCATCAGCAATACAGGATTTCACACTTTTGAACAGCTTATGCACTGGTCTTTGAGCATCGCAGATTTAAATTGTTTGGGCAAATCTGATATACCCCAAGCTTTTCCTTTATAAGAATGAGGAGCTGCATCTGAATATTAGTCAGAGTCCCAGATTGTCTGAATCCTGGCATGAGTGCAGGAAGGAAAGAGGAGGCTCAGGTAGCTATTTGTTATGCTTGCTCCTTGTGTGAGGGCTAAAATAAATAGTGGTCACCACACTCCAGGGACTATTGCTACTCTGTGTACCATAGGGTTAGGCGTTGCCCCAAAGGAGGTGGGAAGGAGACATGGCTAGCATGCCTTTTGTAGCTCATGCAGCTGGTTAGGTGAAGGAAGAAGTGCTCCTATCTTAAGACTACAGCTACACAGCACATGTCTTACAGTGGTATTTAGAGTACATACATTGCATGCTCCCACGCCTGCCTTGGGTGGAAATAATTGTAGGTTGAACCTCTCTAGTCCAGCACCCTCAGAACCTGACCAGTGATGAACCAGAGAATCTACTGTACCACAGAAGGTCAATATGGTCTAGCAGCATTACCAACATTTCCACTGCTTACTGGGCTCTTAGCAGATGTTTAGGGGTAAATTGGAACTAAACAACAATGCAGAACACTGAGAGTCAGGACTGGTGTCTGTAAATAAACTTTACAGGAGCATGGGAAATGTGGCCACACCCATGATAAGTGGACATGCGGCTAAATAAAATCATGCTAGACCACGAATATTGCCAGACCAGAGAGGGGGCCAGACTAGAGAGGTTCAACCAATAGCAATATAGAAGGTGAGACATGGCATCTGTGAGTAAAGGCTACACTACTATTTTTAGCAGCATAGTGTCCTGCTGCCTCTCTGCTGCTGGAGCCTCTCCTTGCTGCCTCCCCATGCCAGCCCCTTTCACTGAGATGTGTAGCTGCATAGAGTAGTGTGGACACAGCTTGCTTTTCACTGAGGCGTGTAGCTGCACATACCCTATGCGCTCTCACCAGTGGTGTGGAATGTAGCTGCAGGCCCGGCCAAAGAGTTTGTGGGGCCCAAGGTGGCATGCTGACAGTGGGGCCCGGATGGTGGATGCTGTGGTGCAGGCAGAGCCCGAGGGGATGGGGCCGGAGAAGGAACTGACCCCACCCCTCCATCTTGTTTCAGGGGCCGGACCACAAAGCTCCCCTCCCAGCCTCACTCACCCACAAGTCCTAGGTGAGTTTTGCTCTGTCCATGGGAGCCAGCCCAGTCCAGCCCAGCCCCGCTCATCTGGTGGTAAGGGACAGGAGCAGCAGGTGGAGGAAGGCACGCCCCAAGATTCAGGAGCAGAGAGGAGGAAGTGGGAGGAGAATGGGCTCTGTCAGGGCTTTATCCCCAGCAAGGGCCCCCATTGGGCAGCATGGAAGTGGCCGGGGCCAATCACCACTGCCACTGTTGCAGCTAGTGATCCATAGCCAGGCACCCCGCAACAGGAATCGGGTGGTTTCAGTGCCTAAGGCGTTTCTTGTGAGGCTGCATTAGCCACCTGACTCACACCAAAAAAGCTATCAATTACAGAGCAGGGCCCTGAAGCCGCAGGGCCCAAGGCAACCGCCTTGCTTGCCTTACCACAAGGCCAGGCCTGTGTAGCCGTAGCTCAAGTGATGAGTTGGTCCATGCACTTTCCTTTATGTTGGCAAGCACTGCCCTTGAGGTACAATACCCAGAGATGCCTTGGGAATGGTATAACTCCATGTAATGATGCAATTTGGTGATATCACTATAGGTTCTTTCTAACGACAGTTTAGAAACAATAAGCAATATACATGAGCTATCTAATCTCAGAGCAAAGCGTCTACTATTCAACTGTATTCAGAGGGTGTGTCTAGACTACAGGGCTTTTCCGAAAAAAGTGGCCTTTTTTTAAAAAAACTTCTCCTGCGTCTAGACTGCCACCGCATTCTTTCGAAATTAAATCGAAAGAACGCGGCAATTTTTTCGACCGCGGTAAACCTCATTTTATGAGGAAGATTGCCTTTTTTTGAAAGTGCTCTTTTGAAAAATAGTGTTCATGAATGCAAACAGGGCTTTTTCGAAAGAGAGCATCCAGACTGCTTAGGTTCGCTTTTTTGAAAGAAGTGGTTGCAGTCTAGATGCTCTCTTTCAAAAGAGGCTTGTAGTCTAGATGAACCCTGAGACTCATGCAGTATAGAAAGAAGTAGGATTGCATGACAATAAAGTTAAAATACATTTATAAGCTAAGGGCCAGTTGTGGGAACTACAAGTGGCAGATTACACACTGCTGCGTGATGGAAGAATTTCCTAGTTCCTGCCAGGAAGTACCTGCTGCCCTGCCAGCAGGAAGTTTTAACACTGACTCTGGGCTCATGAAGTATGCAGAGAGGAGACTGCAGGACTGGAATCCTGTTCTATGTTTTGTTACAGAATTAAACTAAACCTTTGCTCCTGGTTGTTTGTCTTAGTGGGTCTGGTGTGCGATGAGTAGACACTGGAACACAGTGCAGAGTTCAGTCCTCCAAGTTCGTGTAAAAAGCCACTAGGCCCAATGGTGAGCAGCTCCTGGTGAACAGGATGTGTGTTTGGTGGTGGTGGTGTCGGCGGGGGGAGCGGGGGTGTTACACACTAATGATAATATTTATACCTTACATACAAAGATTTCAATGTGTTTTACAAAAATTAAGTTTCACAACACCACTGGGACCTACTTAAGTGTAATTGCTATACTACAGAGCAGGGGAAATGTTGTGTGGGGAGGAGGGAGCGGATAAATGGCTTGCCCAAGGTCACAGACAGAGTGAGTGACAGAGCTGGAAATAAAAGCTAGAGTTCTAATTCCCAGTCTGCTGTTCCAATCCCTAAGCAGCAATCAAGAATAATTAAGGTCTTACAGCAGGGAACTCTCATACCAAACTATTAGTTCCACTGTAGCATCTTATTATGGGCTGACACAGCAGTGGTGGAGACAGCACATCAGCTTTTCAACACTAGGAAGTTGTTTGATTTAGCTCTAGCCTAAAAAACAAAACAAAACAAAACAACAGAAGGAAAATGCACAATTTGGGGTAGCAGGATTGTTGCAGGTCGGCATGCATGTGACTAGATAGTCAAGGGAAAAAGTTTGTGGAACTCTTGTCTCTATACTGCTCTGTCTGGTGTTATGCTCAGGGAAGTGGGAAATATGTAACCCACTGGTCATTATGTGCTCTGTGTCATTGTCCCCCCTCTGACACTGATTCACAGAGGATACGGCTCTGTTTCAGCTTGAGAACTATACCTCATGAAATGGCTATTGGTAGGTAACTGCATATTAGTCTATTATGGTGTTTCTTGGAATTTTCTCTGAAATATTTGGGCTAGGGCGGCATTGTTGAAGATGGGATACTGCATTAGAATCACCCCTGGTCTGATTCCATGTGATAATGTCTGCATTCCTGATTTCCTAAACACAAGCAACAGAGTGATTTCAGAGAGAAAGATAGAGAGAAAATCTGTCTTTGCTTCTCTGCATGTTTCTGCAACATCTTCATTATGCTATTAAGTGTGCAAATCTTTCCTTGTATTGCTTCTTCCATTGATAACATGCAACAGCCAATATAAAGAATCTGGTATTGGATTCCCAGTTCTCATTTTGTCACACGGTTTCTAGACTTAGAAACTCCATGTACTATAATTCTGAACCTTGATTAGATTGATATTTATTAGAAAGTGTATTTATGGCTTTGGAGAGTAAGAGGATCAATACCCATAGATTAATGGGTTAGGTAACCATGCCAACACAACTTACCTACAAGACTTGAGGGCAGGTTACTTTTAAACATGCTGAACAGAGAGGTAATAAAGTTTGGTCTTGACAAGACATACAAACAAATAAGGATGCCCTTCAAGTCACCTGCAAATCCTTTAGATGAAGAAATAAGGCTAATGTTGAAAACAAAACAAATTTACTAGATAGCATGGAAAACAAAGTTATATACCTTGAGCAACCAACAAAAGAGTATCCTCTTCTGGGCAAATATTTTTCTCATATCGTGGTCTCCTTTCTTTCAATAGGTTCTCGAACTTTCCAGGAGTTGTTTCCCACACAGCAGCAGCCATGTGTATTGATGTAGCTCAGGGAATCCTGTATCAGGAATCAGGCATGTACCAGAGATTGAATGATGGACCTATTTCTTCTGTAGTTTTCTAGCGAGGGAGATCCCAGTATCTGTCAGGGTGATTATCTTAACCTCATTTTTCACCACTCACAATTTCTATTGAAAAACAGGACATGTATGTAAAGGTCATAGCAATAATGAAGCTCAAATTCAGCCTTTGTCTAAGCAGAGTCAATGGTGATACAATGGTGATACAGTAAATTGAGGCTGTACCTTTACAAAGAGGCATACTGGGATAGACTCATGGGGGTATATGGTATGTATTTTTTGATAGAGATGTGAACATGTGTGAGTTGAATGTCCTGTAAAAATCAAGTAGCTGGGAATGAGTACACTTTCTATCCACACGAAGGCTAGGCAGTAACAAATAATCACCTGCTTATTACTGGGAAAACCTGATTTGAAAGGATGGAGGAACTGCTCTCTGAAGACAGGGAAAGCCCATTGAAATGGTTATTGTTATTACTTACAATTCCCAATGCAGCAAAGGTCCATATGACTTTAAACATATGGGCCAAATTTAGCTGTGGTATAAGCACACACCTAGGAGTGACTTTTTACCAAAGTCCCGGCCATAAGAAACTCAAAAATTGACCCAGACCAATGCAATAGTCTGGATAACAGTTAGATTGTGATAAGTACAACTGCTGTCAGTGAGAAAGGTCATGAAAAGGGGCTCTGAAGGGAAATGAATAGATAGTTTAGAAAAGCAGTTCTCAAACTTTGGTAAAAAGAGGACCCCCATTTTTATTTAATTTTTGGAGGGACCCCGTATCCCACTGCTTCTCTGAGGACCAAGCTTTGCCCCATCCCTTCTCTGAGGTGCCACCCCATCCTTTTGCCCTGTCCCCCATTTGCTCCAGCCCCCTCCCACTGTTGCTGCTTGCTCTTCTGCACCCTCACTCACTTTCACTGTGTGTAGGCAAGTCATTGGGATGTGGGAGAGGGGTGAGGGGTTCACCTAGGAGTACAGGCTCTGGGTGGGGCTGGAGATGAGGGGCAGGAGGGGCTTCTGGCTTGGGACAGAGGGTTGGGATGTTGGGAGGTGTAGGCTCCAGAGGACACCTGGGGAATGTGGTGCAGGGGGGAGGTCTCTGGGGAATGTGGTGCAGGGGGGAGACTCATCTGGGGAATGTGGTGCAGAGGGGAGGTCTCTGGTTGGGGGTGCAGGTTCTGGGGTGGAGCCAGGGATGAGGGATTTGTGGTGCAAGATGGGGCTCTGGGCTGGGACAGGGGTTGGATTGTGTGTGGGGTAAAGGTTCTGGGATGGAGATTGGGTGCAGGAGGGGACTCCAGGTTGGCGCCAGGGAAGTGAGGTGAGGTGAAGGAGGGGGTGCAAGGTCCTGGAGGCTCTTACTGTAGCTCCTCGAAGCTGCCATCAGGGTCCCTAGGTGTATGAGCGGCCAGGGAGAACTATGTGCCACCCTCACACCTGTAAGCACCACCACACAGCTCCCATAGGTCACAGTTTCTGGCCAATAGGAGCTGCGGAGCTGGCATACAGTATGTATGTGTGTGTGGGGGGGGAACAGTGTGTGGCGCCTTCCTGATCACCTCTGTGCTATGGGGCCACTGCAGTGACCTGCTGGCCACTTCTGGGAGCTGCATGGAACCAGGACAAGTAGGGAGCCTGCTTTAGCCCTGGGCTGTGAGTCCAAGTTAGTGGGAGAAAAGGGGAGAAGTTAAGGGAGGGAGGCAGAGGAGTTGATCAGTGGGGACTGTGGACCTCCTGGGGTTCCCTCCAGTTTGAGACCCCCCGTTTGAGAAATGCCATTTTAGAAGATGAAAGGTGCCTGATACATAAGAAGAAGAAGGCAGGTCTAAACCCAGAAGACCATGTGAATGGAGGCACAGGGCTGAGAGTAAGGGTATGTCTACACTAGCGCCCTAGTTAGAACTAGGGAGGCTAATTAGGGCGACTGAAATTGCAAATGAAGTACAGGATTTAAATATCCTGCGCTTCATTAGCATGTTCTCGGCCGGTCGCCATTTTAGAAATTGACTAGCCCGAAGTAACTGCCCGCGTCTGCGGCAGTGAAACGATTCCAAATTAAAGCCTAAATCGAATTAGCTGGTAAACCTCATTGCAGGAGGAATACCAGCTAATTCAATTTAGGGCTTTAATTCGGAATCCCGATTCACTGCCGCGTGTAGACGCGGGCAGTTACTTCGGGCTAGTCAATTTCTAAAATGGCGACCGGCCGGGAACATGCTAATGAAGTGCGGGATATTTAAATCCTGCGCATCATTTGCAATTTCAGTCGCCCTCATTAGCCTCCCTAGATCTAACTAGGGGGCTAGTGTAGACATACCCTAAGTGAAGGTGACAGAGGAACAGTTAATAGGCAGGCTTGGGAGAAGTGTAGGTAGAGATGGAGATACCCTGTGAAATGACAAAATAGTTGTGATGCAATGACAGAGCTGTATGTAAATCCTCTGTCATTCCTCCTGTGCTCCCACTCTCACCCACCCATTTGTCATCTTCTTGCAGACACCTTCAGGTTTCTTCTGTCCCCCACCACCAGCTCACTCGCAAGGCCTCTCCACATTATCCCCCCTTCAAGACCTATTTCTGCCATGCTGTTTACAGTGAATCTATAAACATTTATAGAGACTCTACAGTGATTTATAGAGATAGTCCCTATTTGATGCTCCTCTTCCCCGTACCTCTGTCTACTTGTCTGGCTCTGTTCCTATACTGTGAGCATCTAGTCACAGGGATCATCCCTTCTTGAGTGTCTGCATAGCACCTAGCACATTATGGAAACTACCATATGGATGCCCATGTGGATGCAAGCTTAGCACTCTGGTCATTCAATTCCTAAGCACAGGATACTAACACTTACAATAAAGGAAGAACATCAGTAGCAAGTTCTTCATGCTTTCTGTTGGCCTTTCCCAAGAAGGAAGCATCAAAGCAACCTACAAAGCTCTCCAGATAGCAATGAAGTGAGAGAGATGTTAGTGAAACAAGGGAGGTATCTTGGCAGGAAAACATTTTTGTCAAATGCATTTTATTCTCCAGTTGTGTATAAATTATTTGGTGTAACACTTTTGGCCCAAAACTCATGCTGTAAACATAATGCTAACAGCTGGCAAATCTGTTATGCCTTACTTCTCGTTTGCAGTGTTACATTTCATTTGAGAATAGCATTAGCTCAGAGCTGGCACTAGATCATATTTTACTTAGTGGGCCCATAAAATCACAACCTGGATTTGATCACCAGAGTCGTGTCCACTGGCTAATGAAATCATATGTCTTGGCCATATGGGCAGAGTTATAAGATACAACTCTATGTGAAGGAGGAAAAAAGATTATGAACACAATCAACACATTCTATTTGTCATATTTTAAATAGACAACATCCCCCTTCAACGGGACGAAAATCCTAAATTTTCCACATTTAGGATTCAACCTTGAAGTCCACGTAAAACAAAATTATCATAGAAGCAAATGAGAGTTTTGCCTGTGTGAGAGCTCTGGAATTGAAATCCATTGCAAGCCTCTTGTCCTCATGATCTCATGTCTATGTAGCCCAAGGTCTAATGTGCTTCAGGAACCAACTTGGGAACTATAAATTGTGGACTAAAAAGTGCAGCATGTTGGTAGAACTTCCTGGTTTCTGAAAGGATGTGCCCTCTGCCCCCCAGCAGGATCTCAGCACTGACTGAGCTGGGAAAGCATAGGCTGCAGCAGGGAGGAGGCTTCTGAACTGTAATCCTGTTCTGTGTTCTGTGATTCTGACCAATGGGAGCATTGGAAAAAGCCTCCAGGCGAGTGCTTTCCTGCACTGCCGTTCCCACAGCTGAGGGGGAAGGGGAACGGCAGTGCATGGAGCTATTTACTCCCCCCTGTAAGCAGAATCCAGCCTGTGAAGCTCAGGACTCACCCTCCCCCCCACAGCGAGAAGCCGGCAAGGCTGGAGTGCCAGTGTGGGCTCCCTGCTGAAGCTGGGGGTGGGGGGAAAGGGGAGGGAAAAGGCAAGCCCTGAGCCTGTGGCCCATCTTCAAGACAGTCATGGATCACTAGTGGTCTGCGGACCACACTTTGAGAACCATTGTCCTAAACCAGTATTTTTGTATTTTTTTAAGGGTATTCCTCATTTGAAACTCTTAGACTACGTCTAAACTGCAGGCTTGTGCAAGAGCGTGTCCACACTGCCATGTGCTTTTGCACAAGAGTGTCCATGGCAGCATGGACGCTCTCTTGTGCAAGAAAGCTCTGATGGCCATTTTAACCATAGGGGTTTCTTGCGCAAGAAACCCCTGTTGCCCATCCACACTGCCTTCTTGCGCAAGAGCTCTTGCACAAGAGGGCTTATTTCTCGTGGGGAAAGGAATAACTCTTGCGGAAGAAGCCCTCTGTTCCGATGCCTGACTGTAAATTTACTTGCTCAAGAACGAACGTGCAGTGTAGGTACTCCACAAGTTTTTGCGCAAGAACTGCCATTCTTGCGCAAAAAGCCTGCAGTGTAGATGTAACCTTAAGGAGAAATAATGTGCTCCTTTCCCCCATTAAGTGGTTTTTAACTAATCCTGCACAGTATGTGGAATAGGTTTAGCCAGTTAGGGAAGCAGGACACCCTATGACAAAACCAGGTGATGAAAACCTTGCAAAGGAACTTGAAAGTCAAAGATGTACCACACAAAAGAAATCTTTGCTGCCAAACAGAGAGAGAAAAGCAACATTACATGAAAACATTTGTCAAGGAATACATAGCATTTCCACAGAAGCTCTGCTGAACTCAAAAAGCACATTTTAAAATATTAACAAATAGCACAGCTCGGGAGCTATTTCCAATCTAGAGTTTTAGAAGTGGCCAGAGACCAAACACATTTCACTTGGATCATTGAACATCCACCAGAGAGGGCTTTTTAATTCAAAAGATTAGATACTATAATTCATTATATGAGGGCTGACAGAAACACTCATATGTAACCCCATTAATTTGCTTTTTTTTTCTTTTGCTTGAGTATAGTATTATGTGGGTACAGCAGTTTGTGTGATTGCAAACATTGCAAGATCCAGGCCAAAGCACTCTCTCTTCTGATTTTACTTTTTCCTGTTCTCTCTCTATTAGGTTTAACATTTTGTGTGTGGCTTTCTTAATCAACTCTAATGAACTCTATGAGCAATTTTTCTTTGTTTTGTAGTTTGTTCTCTACGTGCTTTAGGAAACTGCTCTCCTCTGAGCCATTTGCTCTATACTCTTTACATCTCTCTCATTTATATACCTTTGCATGCCTGGCTTTGTGATTGCCCACTCATGTACATTATCTTTTTTGAGCAGAATATAAAGAGGTTTTTTAGTGTAATTTAATTTTACAAATGTAGCATGGATATTTGTAACACTCGCCTGCTAAATCCTCAGCTATACCAAATATAAAACAGAAGTGTGTGTTAATCCCTTCAGCTCCCACGCTACACATATATAAATCACTACTTTATATTCATACCTATTCCTGTAAACATAGGCACTGATGTAGTACATCGGAGTAGTAGACCATCTAATCTGGTATCCTGCCTACAACAGTGACCAATAGTAGATGTGTCAGAATAAACCCTGTGGTCACCTGTTTTGAAACAACTTGACCACAGGAAAAAAAATTCTTCCTAACCTCTATAAACCAAATCTCTTGGTTTGTGCACTGAAACAAGAGATTTCATATTCCTTTCAAAAAACTTTGCCCACCTCTTTAAAAAAATATCCTTTCTATTCTAGCTCAGCAGCTTTTGCTCATCTCTATAAGTGTCCCCAATAGCCTTACAATAGTCTTCATTAAAATTATGAGCATGTTTGCTGTTATTTGAACTGGAGATGATTCTTTAAGCATGCACAATTTATACATATTTTTCATGCATTAAAATAAATATTGTAAATAGTTAATGACTAATAATAATTAATATTCCTATGCTAAAATACTTATAGCAGCTTACTATTTACCATGCTAAAGATTCACAAGACATGTCGATTACAAGTTTTGCTAACTCACCTATATTACATATCTGAAATAGAGCGAGCAACACTACTCTGGTCTCCAATGATTACTCTTCAGTAAAACCACCAAACACTGATAGGTTACTGCTCCACTTTCTCAAAGATCCTCACTTCTAGTGTCCCAGGGTACTCACCTCTCTTCTCTCTTCTCTTTGGTATCTATATGAAACCATTTAAAGATACAGAAAGAAATCATGGGATTCCCTACCATCATTATGACTCAGCTGCAGATCTCAGATGCAACTACCGCCATTACTGAATTTCACCATTCCAAGAGATTGACTCCTTGATGAATAGCAACTGGCTGAAACTGAACCCAAGGAAAACCAAAATGATGCTGGTTACCTGGGAGATCAATGTTTGCAGAAATGGTGACCGGAAGAGCAAACTATTAATTACTCTTTTTAAAATTTGCTCCCCTAACAGCTAGATTTTGACATCAACTACTTGGAGTAAGAGCTCTTCCACCTCTTTAGATTCCTTAAGCGGCCTGCTACACCTTGGCTCCAGGAGCATAGGAGTAAGTAGGTCTAGAAGTCCACTTTCTCCTGGCATAGAACATATGGGTTGTCTGTGGACTGCGCAGATAATGGTCAGAGCCATAGTTCCAAGCCCCCAGCTTGCTATATCGAGTAGCTAAACTAGCATATTGAGGAAGGTTACTAATTTAATGCAGGCCTATACTTTAGAAGCAAAGTAGAAGCTGGGGAGGAATTTTGCCTAAGGGGTAACTGTGAGGCACAGGGTCTCAGGGGCTACTCCTGGAATGGCACTAGCTACATGTCACCCTTTATTCATGGGTGAGCCTAAAGTGACAATCACATCCATTGTGCGTGTGTATGCAGGAAAATGAGGAGAGAGACAGTTATCAATGTGCTCCTGTTCTGTGTTGCTTTTGTCTTTAGCTGTGTAGTTTATTTAGCTGGGCATTTTATGCCTGGGGAATTTTTATTAGTTGTTAGTACCATTTGTGAGAGCTGTTGTTTTTTAAGTCTAACAGCTGCTGGCATCTTTGTAGAGCTATTGCTGCATGTATGGTTTGCTGTGTATTTCACAACCTTCAAAGCTCTGCTGTGTGTTGCTGGTTTGTTTGTTTGTTTGTTTTAATAATCATCCCTTTGCTGCTGTTTGTTGCAATTAATTATTGACTGGCATATTGCTCTTCTTTGAGTTTTGGTGTCCATTGAGCTGAAGCTCTTTCCCTGGAAATATTTATCAGGTGGTTTAAATGTTGTGCTGAACTCTTCTCTATGGAAAATTTGTTTTTTCTGTCCTTGTCTCATTTTGTTCAGTTCTCAGTGGTGCTCATTGCTAGATTTAGTGCTATCTAAAGAGTACAAAAGGACACCAAAGGCTATATCTCCAACTAAATTTGGTGAGAGGCGGGATAGCTTGAGCACTTGGGATTGCTTTTAATTCTGAGGTGCTGACAGTTAATAGTTCTGAACTATGAATATTAACGGTCACATCTTTATCTGCATTTCTGGTTGACTTTCCACTCCGCATTCCAGTACTGGAATGCAGATTGTATTAAGCATCTTTCTCATTGCCTAGTGTTTTTTCTTGTAATTGTTTTCTATTTCTTCCCATTCCTTGGAATATTTGATTTTGATTTTTAACAATTTTACTGTCAGGGTTAGATTCCAGGCAGATTTTCTGGCAAATATATACAGCCGGTCCCCGAGTTGCGAACAGTCGATTTATGACCGTTCGCATTTATGATCAAAACTCCCATTGAGTGGTCATAAAGGCGGTCCCCGAGTTACGAATGCGACCCGCACTTACAAACAGTGCGGTCGCAATGTAACTCAATGGGGTCCGAGTGACGAACATTTCGAGTTACGGCCAAGTGTTTGGTCCGTAACTCATTCGTAACTCGAGGAGAGGCTGTATAATCCCTTTGTTATCAAGAAAGTAAACCTTGAATCAAGTGCCAAGCATTTGGCATTGGTTTAATTTATTGTAGGACATGTGAAATTTAAAATAAGAACAATTGATTCATTTGGCTCCTGATTTATTTAATTTTCTTCCCTTGTTAGTTAACTCTAATTGTAAACTATTGCCTTATTTTTAATTCTTATTCCAGAAAGTCATAATTAATTATTGGAATATTATCATAAAATGAAAAAATAGAAAAATATAGGTGACGAATGGGGGAAGAGGTATCTTGACAGATATGTCAGCAAACTATATGACTCCTTCTACCTTTATAAAGACATCTGCAATGGCTTCAAGCTTGCCTCTTTTCAGTTTGAACTAAGCAGAAGAGCTAGTCACATATTTTCCACCACAATTTTTTTCTCTGTAAATGGCCTTTTGATACTAAAGAATTTTTCATATAAATGTCTGGATTTGCATAAAAATATGACTGACAATATTTGGTTCTTATTTGCTAAAACTTGGTTTTCAGAGACGGTTTTTTCAGCAGTTTTAAAAATTTGTTTTGGTTTTGGATTTTTTTTTAATACTAAATACAATCTATTTTTCTGCCTGCCGTACAAAGCAGGAATAGGCAGAAAGAGTCAGGAGTAATTCTTTCTGGATGAAATCCAGCTCTGGTACAACTAGTACATCTTACAACACTTTAGGAGTTTAATTTTAAAATGAAAGGTTTGTTCCACAGCCTAAAATAAGCATAATAATATTGTATGGAACCAAAGTGTACGCTTCCAAGGAAACACAGACAGTGGCAACATGTTCTGTAATTTTCCACTGGGCCACTGCCTTACTACTTTCACATACTCTGTTCTCTGCCTTTGGTGATAGGGATTTCACCTATCTAGTTCTCTGTTACTCTCCCCCCGCCACCACTTTTTTTTTGTTGGGTGGGTGTGAGTGATTACATTTGCTGTGCTCTCTTTTATTCATCTCTTTGTCTCTGTTTTGGGGCACAGTGGGTACCCCTACACAGCAGCATGATGTTATTCCGAAATAACAAAGAACATGTCTACACTACAAGCCTTTATTTTGAAATAATGTTGAGCTGGAGGATTTCTTATTCTGATTGATAGTAACCCTCATTTCACGAGGAGTAAGGGAAGTCGAAGGAAGAGTGTTCTTCCTTCTACTTCCTGCTGTGTAAACAGTGCCAAAAGTTGAGTTAAGCTATTTCGACTTAAGTTACACAATTAACATAACTGAAGTTGTATAGCTTAATTTGACTTTAGTCCTGCTGTGTAGACGTACCCTGTGAGAAGTAAGTAGAAACATTCTTTGTTTCTATATGCTGCAGTGAGGTTTCTTTGGCAGTCACTATAGCATTAAAATCAATTACCCTATGGGTCCTTACCTGCAAATAGGGTTGCCAGGTGTCCTGTATTCTACCGGACAGTCCGGTTTTTGGGCCCTCTGTCTGGTAAAAAAATCCAGAACATGTGCAATGTCCGGTATTTCCTGGATTTCTGGCTGGGTGCCGGATGAAAGCCTGGCGGTTGCTGGGGGAGTGGCTGGGAGGCGGGGTGCGATCGGCGCTGGGAGCCCTGGCTGCATCTGATGCCTTGGGGAGGAGGAGAAGCCCTGTCCCTGCTCCTGAGCACGTGGTGGAGCCGCAGCCGGACTCACTCGCACTTCTCCGGACCATGCACAGGACTGACAGCGCCTCGGGATCTGCACATGCCCGGGTCAGTCTCCCCCCCGCCCCCGACCCTTCCCGATCAACTCTACTGCCCCCTCCCCCCTCCCGGTCACCCCTGCTTCCTGCTGGCTGGTTCTCCTCCTCCCGATTTCCCCTGGCCAGTCGCGCTGCCCCGACCCCCGCCCGCCAGCCCCCCATCTCCTCTGGCCAGCCGCGCTGCCCCACACCCCGCCCACCAGCCCCGCCCCTGGCCCCGCCATCTCCCGCAGCCAGCCGCGCTGCCCCCACCCCCGCCTCCCGGCCAGCCCCGCTCCTCCCAGCTGGTTCGCCCCATCAAGTGTGTCCGGTATTTTTCCTAAACCTACCTGGTAACCCTACTTGCAAAGGGTTATCACATGAGTAATATAAACAAATTGTGACCATATGTAGTATCTATAAGCACCCCACTGCAGTTCTTCTAGACTTAAACTTGGAACTTTCAGGAAAAACTTAAACAACAACAAATACTCTGGTAGCACTTTAAAGACTAACAAAATATGTAGATGGTATCATGAGCTTTGGTGGGCAGAAGTGGGCTGTGCCCACCAAAGCTCATGATACCATCTACATATTTTGTTAGTCTTTAAAGTGCTACCAGACTATTTGTTGTTGTTTAAGTTTTTCCTGTTACAGACTAACTAGGCTACCCCTCTGAAGCTTTGGGACTTTCAGCCACTGTAGCATGATCAACTCCCTGCTCCCTTAGCTAAAAGATGTATTAATTTATTTATTTTTAGGAAAGAATCAATACGTTGTCATAGCTGTATGAAACAGCGAATAGAACTAGAAGATATGGTTACATATATGAGGTCAGTACGGTAGTTCAATGTACATAGGGCTACTCGCATGAGTTAGCTAGAGAATAAGAGCTGTCTATCATACCAAGGCCTGAAAAAGAAAATTTCTACATCCTAAAGAAAAGACCTAAGGATGATTGATTTACACAGTGCTTTGAAATTGTATACAACACTGTAAGGGCCTAGAAGTAGCATTAGTAACCGTTGCAATATATTTGAAGATTGGGTTTCAGAAATGTTGAAACTTTGTATCAGACAGTTATCAGCTCTCCAGCATTGATGAGATGTAACCCTGTGTGGTTTGTTAAAAAAAAAAAACAGGATTCAATATCACTAACACTATTTTATAAACGCTTTCAAATAACACAGTACCTATTCAGGTGCTCCAACTCAATTTTTTTTAGGAAAGACTGTGAATCTCTTAGGAACAGTAGTGGAAACTCTTTCTCTAGTCAGATGGATCTACTGGAGGCTCACTATAACTTAGTGAAAAACAACTAAACAAACATCTAATCTTTCCTCTCCTTAATAAACGCACCAAGCCAACCGCACCACACAACCTGACAACTGTTCCCTGGCTGTTGTGAGAGGCATGCACAGAATGCAAGCACTTTCCCCTCACTCCCTTAGCGTCTGGGGGATGGGATGAAAAATAAGCTGCATCCCAGAATGCACTGCTGCTGCCCTGCATAGTCTCCTGAAATTCTACTCTTACTAAGAAGTCTCAAATAAGTCAGTAATTGTAAGCAGGTACTAGTACCAGTATATGCTATGTCCTAGCCACAGTCCTACTGCATCCTCTAGACAAATTGGCATCACTGAATTAACATATATGCAAATTCATTTAGACCAGCTTTGCTAGAATTCATAGTAAGAATGTTGTGAAGTATTCAGGTCAGAGTTTATAGCTAATTGAATCATCACTTTTTTTTCAGGATTGCAATAAATAGATTCATTATTATGAAAATGGAGTGAGTGATAATGTCATTGGAAACGCATGTTGCAACCAAGTAACGATCTCCTACTGCAAGATAAATGCCAAGACATTTGCAGAAAATAAACTTCTGAGAAAACAGGGCAATAGGTTACTACACTTTGCAAGTGGCAAAGCAACCTTCTTCTGGGCCCAGATTTCAATTCCAGGAACTTTATTGCCAATTTATTGATGGAGTGAAAATAACATACACTAGAAGAGATCTAAAAGACTAACAGAAAAATGAGTGGCTGCTATCTGCCCCACTGATTTTAGGGTCTGATCCATAGACTTTTTAAACCATATAAAAATACAAGGACCTCAATGGATTTTTGGTAAAGACTCTTAGTGGACAACTATTCCAACTGGCCCATTTGGGACACAATAAGCTGGGGCAAATGTCCAGTGGTGCATGCGCACCTGTAATGGTCATAAAAGTTGTCATGAAGATCAGTTGGAAAGTGTCATCCAGATACACATGAATTAGCCTTATTGAGAGTGCACCCATTGCACCATCATTTGAGAGCTTAACCTTATTGCATATTTCAGGAATAAAGAAAACAGATAGCTCATAAAAGTGCACATTATAATGCTGAGCTATGTTGGCTGTGTTCATCCATTCATGCAGTACTAGCAGCCTTTCTAATCCCATCCTTGTGGCATTTGGGGAAGATAGCTACAGTGACTGAAGCACTCTATATTGATATTGTCATCACTTAGGCTACGTCTAGACTGCATTGATTTTTTGGGATACCAGAGGTATCCCAGAAAAGCAACGCTGCATCCAGGGAATGTGTCCACTTTAAAAAAAAATTGAAAAAGCAGATACGTTCTTTCGTCATCCCTGTAAACCTCGTTCTACAAGGCATAAGGGATGTGTCGAAAGAGCGCTTTTTCCCAAAATCTGGCGCTGTGTAGACGTGCCAAATTTCAGAAAAGCCGCTTTCAAAAGTAAATCGGAAAAAGATATGCAATTTGCATACCGCAAATTGCATATCTTTTTCTGATTTAACACTGCAGTCTAGACTTAGCCTTAGACGCTGAAGTCAGTGCAAACAGTTGTTTGGAATATGACTGTGATGTTACAAATACTGTAACTGACTGAGAAGTATTGGCAAATATTGCACCATGGGAATGCACTACTGATAATAGAATTGACGATATTCCATGCCGAGCTTTGTTTGCATGAGCATTTCTGCAAGAAGGCTAAAGTGTAGACGTAGCCCTGGTGCCCTTAATAATGACCCTGTGAAAAACTGCCAGTTGTCTTCAATTGTTTTTCCTCTTAGTCTTGCTTCTCATGGGACCAGCTCCCTGAATTTACTAAAGTTTGCCTTCTTATTTTGCTGTTCTCCCTTTTACCATTCCTTAGAAATATGGACTCTATCATTTCACAATCAATTTTACCCAAGCAGCCTTTCACTTTCAAATTCTTAGCCAGATCCTCCCTATTTGTCAAAATAAAATCTAGAACAGACTCTCCTTTAGTAGCTTTCTCCGTCTTCTGAATTTTTTAAAAAAAATGCCTCCAGTACAGTCCAAGAATTTTTTAGGTAACCTGTGCCCTGCTCTGTTATTTTCCCAACACATATCTGGGCAGTCCCCCATTACCACCAAGTCTTGTGGTTTGGAAGATTTTTTTAGTTGTTTACAAAAAAGCCACATCAAACTCTTTTTCCTGGTTAGGTGGTCTGTAGTAGACCCCAACCATGACACATCTGTCTCTGCTTGGACCCCTGACCTTGATTGGAAGGATGAAAGACAACACCACCTATGCTCCCAACTCTTTCCTTCTTACTCCCAGAGGTTTGTAGTCACTTCTAATCTACTGAAGGTTATACCTCACAGTATCCTCAGTGCCCACATGAATGAATACCAAGGGATAGCAGTTAGAGGACTGAATGGCCTTTGATAATCCTTCCATAATATTTCTTGTTGCTTTCTGGGAGTGGTGAGTGCAATCCTCACAGCCTTGGGGGTCCATGATGTCTCCTCCTCCACTTCTGGAATTATCCTCATTGCTTGTCGCCAGAGCAGCGTAACAATTTTCCATCCTCATGGTAGGTAGCTTGGAAGCAGGAATGGAGCACTGCCTGGTGTCAGAAGTAATCAGCAGCCAGTGTCCTTGCTGTAACAGAGCCACATCCTCCCCCCCCTCGGTAGTATGACAGCAGACCTCTATAGCTGGATAGCCTCCTCAGCTTTGGATGTCGCTGTGACAGACCTCCCCCCCCCCCCCCCCCCCGACTATGCTATAGAAAATGGACTTGTGGACATGGATATGCCTAACTCAAAGGTGCTTTGGACAAATTGTCTCATGTAACCTATCAATCTTCATGTCATAATCTGCAGAATCTGTTTATTTTATTTTGGTGTACCATCCTTGTGTGTAAAATTAGACATCTGGAGTATGGAATGCTTTATGGTTTTAAATGTGCAAAGGAAAGCCATCAAGGGTGTTTCCAATGCTGGGATGTCTCAATGTCTGGGAAATCATATGCAGATTGCCTTTTGTCCTTAAGTCTTAGTAGTGGTTGGTCTTAGGATGTCACATGACCTCCCTAGGGACTGGCCAGGTAACTTCCCATGCAAAAGTGGGAATCTTTAAAACAATAGGAAACTAGCAGATCTTTGTCTTTGGCTAGGGCACTCCCAAGAAAGGGTTCCAAAGACCCCAGAGTGAGGAGCTGCCCTGGCTTGAAGGATTAGCTGGAAAAGGAATAGTTTTAGGGCGAATTTGTAATGAGTCTGTACTGAGTTTGTACTGAGGTTTTAGTGTTAGAATTAGCTAAGCATTTTCTGTTGTTTTCAGTTTGTAATCTACTTTGCTCTGCTTGTTCTCATTTATTACCTCTTAAATCCTACAGCTTGTATTTAATAAAATCAGTTTTATTTACTATCAAGCCCAGTGTAAGTAATTGTTACCTGGGGGAGCAACCAGTATGTACATTCTCCCTTTTATTATTAAAGGGGGCTTACCTAAATAATTCATTTGGGGTTCTGATCCCATTTGGGGAGTGGTATCCCAGTAAGCTGGACCCCAGATTGTATTTTCCTTAGATCTGAAGAGTTTCTGTGTCTGTACAGCTCCTCGGAGGGGCCATGATGCCAGCTCCAGTCCTTGGCTGGGGGAGACCAGAGAGCTGGCCCAGCAGGACAGAGCAGTGAGAAGCCCCAGAGAGCAGGAAGGAGAGTGGCAGTGGCCTTGTTGGCACCCTGGAAGCACCCTCAAGGGGTTTTCTGTGACCACACCCCATCACAGTCACCATATGAATACCCATGGGCACAGATGCTCCTCAGCCTAACTACTTCCTCCTGTAGTCCACCCACTGGCTTCCTGAGAGATTCCACCAGCAGACACCTTCAGACTGGCTGCTCCCCGAAGACTGACTTTCTGCTATTAGGAAATACAGGTTCAAGTCTCTGCAAATTCCCATCAGGAGCTAGGTAGAGGCATCCATGGTTAAGTTGTCTGTGTGCATAAAGGCGCAGGAGACAGGAGCAACACTTGTACTGGAGATGCAGCCCCTTCCTAACCATACTGATTATATGTCTCCCTATTATAATCTCCCTCTCAAATTCCCCTGTTTGCAGTCTCCCCTCAGTCACTTAGCCTCTGGCTTTTAAGGCCTTCTCTTCAAGGTCAGCCTTACCCCCTCATTAATAACACAGGGGAGGGTGATCACAAGGCTGTCTGAGGCTGATCAAGGATGATCCAGAAACAAAGGCTCAGTCAGTCCCCAGACATACAATCCCATCAGACCCTAACTGAAATAACTGAAAACCTGAAAGAGAAAGAAAAAACACAAACAGCCAAACAAACTCACTGACCCCAAGGTTAGTACTTGCTCCTTGTTCATTCACCAGGGGGAACCTCCTCTCTCTCTCGCTCTCTCAAATCCCCCTATTTACGGTCCCCTTTTCAATAGCTCCATGATTACTTCAATGCTTGGCAAACTATTTAGGAGGCAAATATACCTTATGTCTCAAAATGCCAAACCTGGGCGCTGTCTGCACCTGGAGCTGTGATATGATTCTCAGCTCACGGAGACAAGTTAACTTTGGTCTTAGCTAGCAAGCAGGAAATAGTAGTGTAGCTGTGGTTATACAGGCAGCAGCAACATGGATGAGCTGCCTCAAACACAACCCTCCCCCCATTCCAATAGATATGGCCTCAGAATGGTTAGCATGCGCCACCACTGTTCAAACTGTCATGAAATACGAGTGGTCTGATGAAGTGGACTTTGCCCACAAAAGCTCGTGGTTCTATATATTTTGGTTAGTCTCTAAGGTGCCACAGGGACACACGTTTTTAAAGTTACAGACTATCATGGCTACCCCTCTGAGATTTTCAAACTACCATGGTTACACTTTTATTTGTATCGTGCTAGCTCAGATGAGTGTTAGGATGAATATGTACAGGTAAGCTGGGAATCACACCTCTAGCTCATAGTATAGATATAGTCTTAAGAGTCTAAAAGCCCTTGAGTGCATAGGAAGAAGTGAGGCTATTTTCATTGGCTCTCTCTCCCACTAATTTACACAATGATATCAGTTACATATGTGTTAGAACTTAAGCCTACAATGAACCCTTATAATCATCTATGGTGACCAAGATAAGATGGTGCAAATAATCTCCTCCAATAATTCCTGCATGAAGCCCCTGACTTCTGGTTGAGCGATAGCACTTTTTCAGGAAAGATTCAGGGGACAGGGCTGCTTGCTGTTACAGTGGTTTTTCTAATCAGTTTCCATGTCAATAGTTTCTGGAGGGCTGATAGGACTGAACAGTCTCTTCTGGAAATAGATGGAGATCTTGGCTACAATAAAGTATCATCTTCATGGACCTCAAGCCCTAGAGATGTCGTCATGAGGTCACATCTACTACCACATAGTCTATTTTTACAATCTCTTTATTAATTTTTAAACAATTCTACAAAACAGCGGAGCAGAATTATTAGAAAATCCCCACAAGCCCACAGCCAAAATAAGAAGTCCAAATAGCACTGGGCCAAGACATAGCGTTCATAGCGTTCATTTCATTTCACTGATCCTCAGAGTCCTGGATGGCTACAGAGCTGGCAGGAAATCCCAACCATACTCCTTGCTGCCTGTCCTCCTTTTGCTGGAGAATGGGGAGGCCATTTGAAAAAAGGAAGCATGGACTAGGGGAGTGATGCTGCGGTAGGGAGATAGCAAGCTCAGCCTGAGCTCAGGGCTCTTGGACAAGTACCTGGGGTGCATGGCTAATAGGAACCTGCTTTGAACTGTATGTGAGAATCAGGCTGAGCATAAATGTGCCCTGATTGGTGACTAAGAGGGGACTTTGGAGGGACACTTGGACTGTTTGTTTGTGGGCAATGAAGACTGCTTACTAATCGGTGTAGTACAGCAATGCCATGGTAAAGTCCTGCTCCACCTGGAGGGAAAGGATGGGATTGGCACAAGCTACTGGAAAAGACAGTCCCCCACCACGATACATGGCATAAGCAGATTCACTATTATTAATTAATACATTGCGAGTATCCAGGAGCCCCAGCCATGGACCAAAGCTAGATGCTGTATAACCCAGAACAAAAAGTCATTCCCTGCTGCCGAAGCGCTTACACTGCCAAGCTACAGTGGCGGGGGAGGAGGGCGGGGGGGCGGGAATTAAGTAACTATAGAGGCATAGAACTTGAAGGGCCATGTTTTCAGAGCTGTGTACTGTGAACCTAATTTGCACATTTTGATCTGTATTCCAGTAGCATCTAGAGGCCCTGACTGTGGTCAGGCCCTCATTATGCTAGGTGTTATTTATACAAACGCTTAGAGGTGGTTCATGCCTTTAGAGCTTACAGACCAGTTTGACAAGACAAGACAAATAGTAGCATGGGAAGCAGAGGTAGACTGACTTGCCCAACATCACACAGTTGATCAATAACAGAGCCAGGAACAGAACCCAATTTTATTGAGTCAAGATCCATCACCCAAGCCAATGGCCTGTGCGGTCTAGGTAATAGTTTGTGAGAGTGAAGAGCTGTTATTACTTATATAGCACAAAGGATCAATTCCCTGATCTGAAGAGTTTACCATCCCAATCCTGGAATAGGATCAATATAAGCAATCCTTAATCCCACACAGGTTGTCAATAGGGCTCTGCAAAGGTGCTGTTAAGCCTCAGACCTATGTCTTGAACTTAAAGGGTATTCTGTTTTTCTCACCGACCCACACCTACCATTGGGAGTTTACACCCTTAACAAAACACATAGGCCATATCTAGACTACATCCCTCTTTTGAAAGAGGGATGTAAATTAGACAGATCGAAATTGCAAATGAAGCTGTACTCTTCATTTTTTGGAGGAGTACAGGATCTTTCAAAAAAGGGTGTGGTTTTTTTTCGAATGAACCATGTCTAGACAGTGGTTTCACTTTCGAAATACCTGTTTTCAAAAGAACGCGCGGCCGCCATTATCCAAATGAAGCACGGGAAATTCAAATCCCAGCTTCATTTGAAATTTGGATCTGACTAATTTACATCCCTCTTTCAAAAGAGAGATGTAGTCTAGACATGCCCATAGAAGGTGAATGGGTCAAACAGATTAAAATGTACTGTTAACAAAAGGTGAAACAAAGGTAAGCTAGGATCCCCTATAGTAGTGAACAGAGCACTGTAAAAATGGTAAACAACAAAGAGGAAAACTAATAACACTTCAGCTGCTAAATCCCTTAGCGGCCTGAATCCTTGATCTCCAGGTATTATACTAGATAAAAGGCAAGTGTGATGGAGTCTCACTGTACCATCTCCTGCTGGCAGGTATGAGTCATCTTTCCAGCATGTTCAAATGCAGACACGATCCAATGAACTGGATATGGCAGACAAAGGCCTAGATCCTGGATTGATGTCTCCTCAGATAAGTTTTCTTCCTTTCCTCCTCTTCTCAGTGTTATAAACCGGGCTGTGGGTATGAGAGGGGATGAATTGCCAATGGGCTGCTATCCTGGGCATGTAAGTAAGATTTCCCTTCCAATAATGCACAGGTTCAAGATGGTGAGCACAGCTACCTAAAGATTAGAGACCACTGATACCTGTATGGGCAGTACCTAGCACTGGATCTAAATCAGATAGGCTTTACCGCTGCCTCTATCGCTGGTTGCCTCCACTGCTGCCTCCAGAGTGGACAGCTCCGGTGGCAGGAGAAGTGGCCTTAAATAGTCTCCTGCTTTTGGGGCAGATTAGTTCCCAAAAACCTGTTCCCACCACTGTATGAAAAGGTGCCAAAGGGAAATAAAGAAGAGGGACCAGTCTGGATGCCAATAATAACCTGAGGCAATCCAAGATAGCAAAGTAGTCTGTAAGGTAACAAAAAAAAATAAACCTAGAAGTTTCCCTACAATGCCAGAGTCTGTACAGATCTGATTGCAAGAGTGAGGCCTAAGAAAAGAGCAAAAGGAGGAGTTAATGGTAGAGTGAGGAGTAGAATAAGTCAAGGCAATTTTCCTGTACTGTTGCTTGGGTGACTAGTGCTTGCACCTTGTTGGTGACATTTTTAAGGTTATAATTTACAAGCCACTATGCCAATTTGAAAATGCACTTATTGCAAACATATGTACAATAATGGTAACAGTGTATGGAATTTAAATTCAAACACCCAGTTCTGGAAAAGCCTGTCCCTAGAAAGGATGGATAGAGTTGAACTAGCCAGGCATGTCAATGAGATATATGAAATCAAGTTGGAACCATTAGTCAAGCAGATCACTCTATTCATCAAGGCTTAGGTTCCTATAGCATATCACAACTGCCTAGGTACATAGTGAGCGAAGCCAAAAGCAAAGTGATTTAAACTACTCAAAAATGCAGATTGGAACAGAGGAGCTTTTTGGAGCATGTTATTGGCTTTATAAGTTGCATTAACTGTTTCTTCTCTCTTTTTTGGTTCTTACCCTGTTTTTTTTTCCAGACATTCAGATACTTACAGAGTTAAAGCCTTAGGCAACCCTTTTCTTTTAAAACACGACTTAAAACATAAAACATTTTTTAACACTCAGAATTAATTCTCCAGGTAGGAAAGGACCTGTTATGAATATCACAGCCCAGGCTTTTCTGATAACCTGTACCTACATAGTCACAGCTGCATCCTAGGTAGGCAAAAATCCACTGTGGCCTACACAACTGCCTGGAATTGATACTCATGGCCATGCTCAGTTATTTGGGGGAGAGAGAAACAAGATGGGGAAAAAAAAACATAGCGCAGCATCTAACAAATTAAAAGTTGCTGTGACCAGAGCTGAATTCAACTCATTTTTCCATCTTGTCTCTTTCTCCCCCAAATAACTGAGCAGGGCCATGAGCATCAATTCCAGGCAGTTGTGTAGGCCACAGTGGGTTTTGACCTTCCTAGGATGCAGCTCCGGTACTCCGGCTTCTTGCAAGGAGTAAGGTGAGCTGACAGGAGCATTTGCTTCCATCTACCTCCCAATGTATGGACAGGAATTTAAGATACGGGGACTTTAGCAACACGATTAATGTAGCTGGAGTTGCGTATCTTAGGTTGACCGTCCTAACCAGTTAAAAAATGTTTTATGTTTTAGGTTGTGTTTAAAAACAATAGGATTTTTTAACACTCATGGCGTGTTTATCTTCACCTCTGGATGCTTTCTGACCAATGCAAGGTTTTACCATGGAGGTAACAATTGTTTCTCTAAGGGCATGTGTACACTATAGGGAAGATCGACACTGCCGTGGTTGATCTTCTGGGATTCAATTTAGCGAGCCTAGTGAAGACACGCTAAATTGAATTGAGAGGGTGCTCCCATCAGCTCTGGTACTCCTGCTTCTTGCAAGGAGTAAGGGAAGCTGACAGGAGCATTTGCAAGGAGGAAGAGAAGCTGACAGGAGCGACCTCCCAATATATGGACAGAGATGTAAGATAAGGGGGACTCTAGCTACACAATTAACGTAGCTGGAGTTGCGTAGGTCGACCTTCCCAATCAGTGTAGACCAGGCCTAAGAAAGCAAGTAAATGCCACACCTATTAATCGCTAAGCATGGTTTATTTTTTGATGCAAATGGCTTAGCACTGATTTTGTAATCTAAAGTTCTATATTTCAGAACATGCATATATCTTGTATAGTACTGTGAGTCATAAATGATGCTTGTAAACCTTTTGAGATATCCATTGATAGGTACTAAAGAACTGGCAAATGTCAGCATGATATGGCTAGAACATAGTTGCAAATAACAGCTTGTCTCTTATATGCGGGGTACGCTCAATTGAACTGCCTCTTTTAAATAGTCGTGTAGAAGAACTGACAGGTGACGTCACTGCATGCAAAGCTTGTAACTGTTCTAGATGCCATTACTGTTTCCACTCCGAAAACTCACATTTTGCAAACCACAATTATGTTGCACTGCTTCCTTTGCTGTAGAACGTGTCTGTAGCCTACTAAATTCAAAGCTTAAGCTGTGAGGCATTGATTATGGCTGCACTATTTTTTTTAATTGACACTTTCAGTACTTCAATTCTGTGCTAATACATTCTGAGCAATTACTTCAAAGCGTAAACATCAAACAATGATGGATGACCCTTGAAAGGACCTTGTATAGGTCAGAAAGCTGGTACACCTTAAATGGGGCCACAACTTTTTTTCATGCCTCTACTTAGGCACAGAGTAACTTCAATTCCTGTTTCAACTTGCTGCACTAAAGTCTCTTTTTTTGCCAGCCTTCCACCAGTAACCTGCACCTTGGCTCCACTCCAGATACTGCCTTCACATTTTAATCTGTTCATCAAATAGAAACAACAACAAACAAGGAACTAACCAAATGGTTATATAACAACAAACATTTCTCATGAACTTGTAACCCTGGAAAAGCTACCTTTTTCTTCTTGGTATACTGAGCTATAAAATATCTTCTGTGGGAAAGAAAAGTTTGTAAGTTATAAACCATTCTTACAGTACTTTAAAAAAATTCATTTGTTGCAGGTAATAATTGTTAGAACAAACTACCAAGACTAGATACCTTTCAGGAAATGACCTTTAGCTACTCACAAGTTATTGGTCTCAGTAAGTGAATAAATGGATGAAATTATGTGGCCTATGATATTAAGGAGGTCAGACCAAATGATCTGATAGCCCCACCTGGCCTTAAAATCCATGAAAATCTTTCCCTTGTATAACCTGTTTTTTATCTACAACATCCCTTCCCCCTCACAGGGTATTTCAGGCACCTAACCAGTGTTTCCTCTAATTTTTCCATCCATGTCAGGAATACATTTTGTTATGTGCACTGATGCATGTGCATATGTGTTCCACCAATAGAAACACATGCTGCTGGTTGTGGGCACTGTGTGAGCCCTGCTAATCAGCTAGGCAGCATTTGAATCTTTCCTCAGTAGCTGCCCAAGTGCTCAGCGTACAGGGAACACCTCACCTAACTTCCATGCAAGTTAGGAGCCTAAGTACCTCTGAGGATCTGGACCACTGGTGCATAGTGTTTTCCTTTTAAATGAGTCCATTAGTGGTTGTGAAAAATGCTGGGCTGACATGCCTGGAGGCAGCAATCTAGACTTTGGCATGAGGCCTAGGATCAGATTGGAACTGAGGGTGTTCAGCACCTCACAAATCAAGAGTAGAATAGGTGGTGGATTCTCACGCTTCCCTACTCCTTCCTGCCTATGTACTTGGCCCTGCAGGGAGTACCAACTGTATTTTCTCTTAGTGCCATGGGTGATGGCAGTTTCTCTCCACTATGAGCTGAATTGTGACTAATGCCTTTCATACAGAGCTCTGAAAATCCATTAGAAATTAATGACTTTGAGTCATTTCTAACCTGTGTTACTTAGCTGGGCCAATCCCCTAATCAATCTAGGTCTCCAGCACACAGCAGTTTGAATTAAATGAGACCTTAACCCTGAACACATCAAAGTGTCACAGAACAAAATTGCTTGGTTAAGCAAGAGTCATGACCTACTGATCTTAGGTCAGGACAACAAGCCAGGAAGTCATCCTGAGTTCTAAACAACAACTCTGTCTGTGGCCTGGGACAAGCAACGTAGGCCCAGAGCCTCAAATGCACTTCAAAGTGTCGGCACAAGAATTGTGATACAAAATAACTGTGCTCTTGGATAGACTGGGGAAGTAGAAGATGACTCTCTAGATTTCCAGCCTATCTAGTCAATTGTCATCAAACGAGTGCAGCTAGTCAGACATCCTGAGGAGAACTGGTTTAGCGGTCTCAGCCATGAGGGACCTGTGGTGGGTCCGGTGTTAAAAGAGGATGAAATTATACACAAAAGTATGGATTTATAAAATCTTCCACTAAGTACTTCCAATCCTTTTATATGGATCAGGATCATGGAGTTGGGATTGGTCCTGTCTTGGGCAGGGGGCTGGACTTGATGACCTCCTGAGGTCTCTTCCAGCTCTATGATTCTATGATTCTATATCAGGAAGCTGGAGGCATTTTGGATAGTGACTACAAGGTGTCAGATGGTCTGACTTTGTCAGTAATAGGGATGTAGCACTGAGAATGGGCCTTGAGAGGACTGAAGTCATCATTGACCACCAGCTCTTTTTGGTCATGTTCCCTGCCTCAGAGACAAGGTTCATGCACACAGAGCTCTGACAATCAGACTTGAGGTCAGGATGGAGGTGGGCGGCGGGAGGTGAGGAGTGGTCACTTCCTGGAGGCAGTCATGATAAAACAGAAAGGTAAGCCCCTTTCTTATCTTTTCCTGGCCATTTTCTACCACACCCTTTATCTCAATTTGGGATGTGGTCAGATCTGATTTAACAACTTTACTTCAGACCATTCCCCCTCCTCATAGTCTAGGGCTGATGCCTATGGCCCATGATGGACCTGGCTGCATCAGATCAGTAATAATCCTGTGGAGCTCCTAGATGCCTGGAATGAAGCCATAAAGCAAGGTCATGGACATTCACCACTATAGACCTCTGCTGTCTAAGGGTGTGTCTACACAGCAAAGTTATTTCAGAATAACAGCTGTTATTCTGAAATAACTATGCAAGCATCTACACAGAAATTCCATTATTTTGAAATAATTTCGAAATAATGCATGGCTTATTCTGACTTCTGTAAACCTCATTTTACGAAGAATAACACTTATTCCGAAATAGCTATTTCAAAATAAGGCATGTATACTCCATAATTGTATAGCTACTGCTAGGTGCCTTAATACCCTTGAGGAGCTGGCCTTTAGTGCCTGATCCTGAAATATTTACCCACCTGAGCCATTTGTCCTCATGTGACTATTGTTATTGAACTGAAACTATTTTTTGCATGCAGGAACTGTTCAGAATTTGCCAAGTTATGCCCTTAACACTCTCTGGTATCTGTAAAATGGGAGCATTAATAATGCCCTATATATTATACCCCAGAGCTGCACTGCTGTATACATGCTACATATTCATTCCTTAATTAAATGTTATGCTGACCATAACTAATTAAATCATATTCTGTCTTCAGAGCCACTGATTTAGGGTGTTTACTCTTTTATATTACTCTTCAGAAATATACATTGGTGCTTTGAGTGCAGGGTGATGAATACATTGTGGCCCCTGCAGTTAAGCTGTCAGTGCACAATGCTGTTGCTTGCAGAAGTTTGCAGGGGCTGCTTTGTTTTTATTTCAGTTTAAGATAAATTCAACATTTATTGCCACTCTTTTTAGCATCTTTTGGTTTGGCATTTTAAAAAGATTTCCCACACTGAACTCTTTGAAGTGCAATGACACCCAGTTTTCTTTTATGGCGATTTCCAGCCTGGATTCCCACTTTGGGCAAAGAACTCTAACAAATGCAAGTTTTACTTTTCTGTATTTGCCGAAAAGGGAGTGGTTTGAAGACTGAACCTTGGTTCCAGCCCATCACTCACCACATCGTCTCACCACACTGAAGCTAAGCTTCTTAATTCCATCAAAAATTATATTTTAAACTAGAAAAAACCCCAGAGAAGGTGAGAGTAGTAGTGTGATTTAGTCAGTCAGAAAGCCTAGTGTCCTGGACCTCTGACACAGTGTCTCAGTCAATTGGGTGTCCTGGCACTCTGGATGAGGTCCCAACTGGACTGACCACTTTGCTGGTAATCCACAGATCTGCCATCTTTAGGGCCAGGTTTCATAGATCTAGGATGGGCTGGGACAGCTGAGGTTTGACCCATCCCTTTCTTACCTTCCCATGTCCACTTCCTTTGTCTCAATTTGGTATGTGGTAAGACCTGATCTGACATCTTTATTTGCCCCTCCACCCAGTCTAGGGCTGATGCCCATGGTCCTCTTGTGCCCTTTGCCCATGGATATCCCTTTTCCTTGGGAACTGTCTGGGATGGAAATTGTAGGGGAGAGACTGATAGCCAGAGGCCCTCAGTGGAAGCTTCTGCTGTTGCTGCTGCAGAGATTGCTTCATATTCTGTGCTCCACAAGGAGACAGCCCCTCTTCTCCCCTACCTTGAGATGCTGAAGCTCCATTTATACTGGTCTTCTCCTCAGAAGCACTCATGGCAATGCCTAAGGGGTGGGGCCTTCCCCTGCCTTGGCCTTAGTGTGGGGTTTGGCACCACAGTCAAAAATTTAGATCCTCCAAACTCCTGATCAGCTGACACCTAACCCTGTGGGTGCCTGAGCTCCAGTGGGCATACACAAATCCACCTCTGTCCTGACACCATTGAGCAGTTTGACTCAAGCCTAAGCCCCAGTAGGACTCATAAACTAGACATTCTCCTGCCCATCTCGCCCGTGAGATCTAATCAGGTAGGTATGTTTAGAGGCCATCTTAGAAAGCATATAACAGATTGAGCTCCATGCACAACACAGCCAAAGTTGGGATGGTGATGGTACTAATCCTGCCTCCCCGCACCTCATCTCCACCGATTGATTAGAAAGGACCTGGATTCAATTCATAGTCCCACATCAGGAAGAGTGAGGCTCTAAAGATAGATCTCATGCCTTCCATGTCAACAACATGGCTATTGGACATAACGTGGGGGGAAGGACAACAGCTCCTCTAGATGGTTTTTTTTCTGATTTATGAATCTGTCTCCAGGGGAGGGTCATGTCTGTGAATCCTGAGTGGATGGGTGGTTCTTACGCTCTCTGAGTGCTGGGACTTGGACCACACTTCTGTCCTTGGCATTGCCTCATGGCTAATTTAGGCAGCTCAGCATGATGGCTGCTGTGCATCCTTTTTTTTTTTTTTAACTTTTAACTCTCCTCACACATTGAATAGGGACAACTGGGGATTGTGGATTCCACTTGGCATCAGGGCTTATAAAAGTCAGACTACATGTTATGGTGATCCCGCCTCTTTTGTGAAACCCACTTAGAGCTCCTGCAAGTTACTCTAGTTGTTAGTGCCAATAACATTTAATAAAAAATGTCAGCCTTGTCAGGAATGCCACTGAGGGTTAAACCTTGGTGAAAAAGAAGGAACACCAAAAGTTATGCAAACATCTACAATATATAGTACTACTGCCCCCCTGAAATATCCCAAAACACTATGCAAACAGTAGTCTTCTTAACTCTGCTATAAGGTAGATACCATCCTGATTTTATAGAGAGGGAAACTGAGGCATAGCACATCCATTTGAATTTGCTCAAGGTCATTGAGAAAGACAGTGGGAGGAAAAAATTACAAGTTTGTTTTAAATTAAAAATGTTGATGACTTTTTTGACATTTTGTGGTTTGAGATATTTTCATGACATTTGTTTCCTTAGTTTCTGACCAGCAATGCCCAGGAGTCCTGAGTCTTGGTTCTTCATCCGATATATGTTCACTCGTGAAGCTCATATTTTGTTGTTAGAAGGCTAAAGAGACAAAACAAACCCGGGTTTAGGTAATACAGGAACAGGCTCATGAAAGCATAACAATTACAAAGGAGCTGATTTCCTGGCTGCCTGCACACTCATAGAGCCAATGGGAAGTTGAATTCTAACAGAGTCAGACAACCCAAAGAGAATATTCAAACAGACTTGAATAACACTGACCCCCTGTGCAACATTAATTCATTCTGATATCAGACTGAAGGAATGATGCATAAATGAACAGGGTAGTTGGCAACAAGTCTTTACTTATTAATTTCAGGCCCACAGAACCTCCCATAATGTAAATATAACTGCGTACCTTCCCAGTATTTCGTTTTGAGATTCATTTTGTGATCACAAACTAGCCGCAAGCAAAAGGCCAAAATAATATGAAGGATGACAGCTGTGATTATAGGGAAGAGAGAAAGAATTTTTTTCCATGAAGTCAGTTAATATTTTTTTGTTTGTTCATTTAAAATAAAAGTGCATCCTCAATTCCTTCACAACCTGTTTCATTTGGATTAAAATCAATTGCCTGTATACTGAACCTGCTGTTTTCATGTCACACTCTGTGTTACCGGGAAATGAAAGTGGAAGGCAGCTTGGGTGAAAGTGATCATGAAATCATAGAGTTCATAATTCTAAGGAAGGGTAGAAGGGAGAACAGCAAAATAGAGACAATGGATTTCAGGAAGGTGGATTTTGATAAGCTCAGACAGCTAATAGGTAAGGTCCCATGGGAATCAAGACTGAGGGTAAAAACCACTGAGGAGAGTTGGCAGTTTTTCAAAGGGACATTATTAAGGGCCCAAAAGCAAGCTATTTCACTGCGCCAGAAAGATAGAAAATAAGGCAAAAGACCGCTTTGGCCTAACCATCAGATCTTGCATGATCTAAAAATAAAAAAGGAGTCCTATAAAAAATGGAAAGTAGGACAAATTACAAAGGATGAATATAGGCAAACAACACAGGAATGCAGGGGAAGATTAGAAAGGCAAAGGCACAAAATGAGCTCAAACTAGCTATGGGAATAAAGGGAAACAAGAAAACTTTTTATAAATACATTAGAAGCAAGAGGAAGACCAAGGACAGGGTAGGCCCACTGCTCAGTGAGGAGGGTGAAACAGTAACAGGAAACTTGGCAATGGCAGAGATGCTTAATGACTTCTTTGTTTCGGTCTTCACTGAGAAGTCTGAAGGAATGCCTAATATAGTGAATGCTAGAGGGAAGGGGGTAGGTTTAGAAGATAAAATAAAAAAAGAACAAGTTAAAAATCACCTAGAAAAGTTAGATGACTGCAAGTCACCAGGGTCTGATGAAATGCATCCTAGAATACTCAAGGAGCTGATAGAGGAGGTATCTGAGCCTCTAGCTATCATCTTTGGAAAATCATGGGAGACAAGAGAGATTCCAGAAGACTGGAAAAGGACAGATATAGTGCCCATTTATAAAAAGGGAAACAAGAACAACCCAGGAAACTGCAGACCAGTTAGTTTAACATCTGTGCCAGGGAAGGCAATGGAGCAAGTAATTAAGAAAATCATCTGTAAACACTTGGAAGGTGACAAGGTGATAGGGAACAGCCAGCATGGAATTGTAAAGAACAAATCATGTCAGACCAATCTGATAGCTTTCTTTGATAGGATAACGAGTCTTGTGGATAAGGGAGAAGCAGTGGATGTGGTATACCTAGACTTTAGTAAGGCTTTTGATATGGTCTCACATGATATTCTTATCAATAAACCAGGCAAATACAACTTAGATGGGGCTACTATAAGGTGGGTGCATAACTGGCTGCATAACTGTACTCAGAAAGTAGTTATTAATGGTTCTCAATCCTACTGGAAAGGTATAATAAGTCAGGTTCCGCAGGGGTCTGTTTTGGGACTGACTCTGTTCAATATCTTCATCAACGATTTAGATATTGGCATAGAAAGTACACTTATTAAGTTTGCAGATGATACCAAGCTGGGAGGGGTTGTGACTGCTCTGGAGGATAGGGTCATAAGTCAAAATGATCTGGACAAATTGGAGAAATGGTCTGAGGTAAACATGATGAAGTTTAATAAAGAGAAATGCAAAGTGCTCCACTTAGAAAGGAACAATCAGTTTCACACATACAGAATGGGAAGCGACTATTAACAAACATGCGGACAAGGGGGATCCAGTAGATATAGTATACTTAGATTTTCAGAAAGCCTTTGACAAGGTCCCTCACCAAAGGCTCTTGTGTAAATTACATGGCCATGGGATAAGAGGGAAGGTCCTTTCTTGGATTGAGAACTGGTTAAAAGACAGGAAACAAAGGGTAGGAATAAATGGTAAATTTTCAGAATGGAGAGGGGTAACTAGTGGTGTCCCCCAAGGGTCAGTCCTAGGACCAATCCTGTTCAACTTATTCATAAATGATCTGGAGAAAGGGGTAATCAGTGTGGTGGTAAAGTTTGCAGATGATACCAAACTGTTTAGGATAGTCAAGACAGAAGCAGACTGTGAGGGACTCCAAGAAGATCTCACCAAAC
Organism: Rafetus swinhoei; assembly: GCA_019425775.1. NCBI lineage: Eukaryota > Metazoa > Chordata > Testudines > Trionychidae > Rafetus > Rafetus swinhoei. The sequence goes on along the minus strand of CM033427.1, from coordinate 18,221,259 downwards.
TGAATGATTGGGCAACAAAATGGCAAATGAAATTTAATGTGGATAAGTGTAAAATAATGCACATCAGGAAAAGTAACCCAACTATACATACAGTATGATGGGGGCTAATTTGGCTACGACAAATCAGGAAAGAGATCTTGGCGTTATCGTGGACAGTTCTCTGAAAACTTCCACACAGTGTGCAGCAGCGGTCAAAAAGGCAAATAGGATGCTAGGAATTATTAAGAAAGGGATAGAAAATAAGACCCAGAATATCTTACTGCCCCTGTATAAAACTATGGTACGCCCACATCTTGAATACTGTGTACAGATGTGGTCTCTCACCTCAAAAAGATATTTTGGCCTTGGAAAGGGTTCAGAAAAGGTCAACTAAAATGATTAGGGGTTTGGAACGGGTCCCATATGAGGAGAAAAGCGACTGGGACTTTTCAGTTTAGAAAAGAGGAGACTGAGGGGATATGATAGAGGTATATAAAATCATGAGTGGTGTGGAGAGGGCCGATAAAGAAAAGTTATTTATTAGTTCCCTAAATAGAAGAACTAGAGGACACCAAATGAAATTAATGGGTAGCAGGTTTAAAACTAATAAAAGAAAATTCTTCTTCACACAGCGTGTAGTCAGCCTGTGGAACTCTTTGCCAGAGGAGGCTGTGAAGGCTAGGACTATAATAGATTTTAAAGAGAAGCTAGATAATTTCATGGAGGTTAGGTCCATAAAAAGCTATTAGCCAGGGGATAAAATGGTGTCCTTGGCCTATGTTTGTCAGAGTCTGGAGAGGGATGGCAGGAGACAAATCGCTTGATCATTGTCTTCGGTCCACCCTCTCTGGGGCACCTGGTGCTGGCCACTGTCGGCAGACAGGATACTGGGCTAGATGGACCTTTGGTCTGACCCAGTGCGGCCGTTCTTATGTTCTTATGTTCTTATGACTTTCTAGGAAGAAGTACGGCAGAAAGGGATCTATGGGTTATAGTGGACCACAAGCTAAATATGAGCCAACAGTGTGATGCTGTTGCAAAAAAAGCAAACATGCATTAACAGGTGTGTTGTGAGCAAGACAGGAGAAGTAATTCTTCCGCTCTACTCTGCGCTGGTTAGGCCTCAGTTGGAGTATTGTGTCCAGTTCTGGGCACTGCATTTCAAGAAAGATGTGGAGAAATTGGAGAGGGTCTAGAGAAGAGCAACAAGAATGATTAAAGGTCTAGAGAACATGACCTATGAAGGAAGGCTGAAAGAATTGGGTTTGTTTACTTTAGAAAAGAGAAGATTGAGGGGGGACATGATAGCAATTTTCAGGTATCTAAAAGGGTGTCATAAGAAGGCGGGAGAAAACTTGTTCATCTTGGCCTCTGAGGATAGAACAAGAAGCAATGGGCTTAAACATCAGCAAGGGAGGTTTAGGTTGGACATTAGGAAATAATTGCTAACTGTCGGGGTAGTCAAACACTGGAATAAATTGCCCAGGGAGGTTGCGGAATCCCCATCTCTGGAGATATTTAAGAGTAGGTTAGATAAATGTCTACCAGGGATGGTCTGGTCAGTACTTGGTCCTGCCATGAAGGCAGGGGACTGGACTCAATGACCTCTCGAGGTCCCTTCCAGTCCTAGTATTCTATGATTCTATGATTCTAAATACTAGGAATCATCAGACAGTTCAGCTCGCTACGATATACTTATTGTACGGAAGCATATTGGCTCTTATTTTCTGGACTGTCACTGGCTGAAAGGCATATTTAATTTTCAAGATATGTAAATTTAAAGGGGCAATGATAGGTTAGTAAGCTGTAAAGCATTCATCAATAACTATGCTACCACCATGCACAGTCCATTTGCGGCCTTGCCCCTTGACATCTCTGTAGAACTGGGGCTGCTTACGCTCGTCCTCACAATTCAGATTTAGTCTTATTCTCTACTCTCCTATCTGTGATACTTATGTAGACCTCACCATTTTTAACATATGTGTCCTCAGAATCCGTTTTTCCCTCTCCCCCCCTCCATATGGGAGGGGACTGTTGTTATCCCCATTTTACAAATGCAGGACTCATCCTTCATTCCATAACTTACTGTTTCACTTGATTTCTTTTCCCACTCTTCCCTCTGTGACTTCTACTACATCCTAAATTATTAAGATCCTCTCCTTGACTCTCACTCCCATGCCTTTCTCCATCCTTCCCCACCCCAAGTGATTCCTCAAATCACAGATGTTTGAAAGAAGAATGATAGGACAGTGACTAAAATGCTGATTTCTGCTCGAGATTTTGCTCTGTCACAGACTTCCTGTATGATTAAGGAGGAGATGTTGCTTTATGCTGTAAAAACATATACATATACTTCCTAACCATCGGGAAGGTTAAACACTGGAATAAATTGCTTAGGGAGGTTGTTGAATCTCCATCATTGGACATATTGAAGAGCAGGTTAGATAAACATCCATCAGGGATGATCTAGATGATGCTTTGCTCTGCTGTAAGGGAAGGGGACTGGACTCGATGGCCTCTCAAGGCCCCTTCCAATTCTATAAGTCTACAATTCTACGGTAGGTCACGTCTACACAGCAGGGCTAAAGCTGGAATAAGCTATGCAACTTCATTTACGTCAATTGCATAGCTTAAGTCGAAATAGCTTATTTCAGCTTTTGGCACTGTCTACACAGCAGGAAGTTCGAGGTAGAGAACTATTTCTCTGACTCCTTGTAAAATGAAGGTTACAGGAGTTGGAGTAAGAATTACTCCAGCTCGCCATTATGTTGAAATAACAGTTTGTAGTGTAGATGTGGACTATGTTATTTCGGAATAATGTCAGTTATTCCGAAATAACACTGCTGCGTAGACGTACCCATACTGAGCAAGTCACTTAGGACTAATTCAGGAAGTTGCTTAGACATTGCTATGCTCAGTGGAGAACCACCTAATTGATTTAGGAGGATTTTGGGGGAGAAATATATCAAAGATTGTGAAGTTGGAGGATATGGAAGTAATTTTGCTTTTAAAAAAGTTGCCTCGAATCTGTGAGACATCGAGGAATGATAATTTAGGATTTTTCTAAATGATCATTAGGCACTATTGCTCTACACAAATCCATCAGACAGTATGTTTAGTAGGCGGTTAAATAGTTACAAATTGTTAAAGAAAAAAGTTTAGAATAAATCAATAAGGGCTGCAATCAAAATCAAAGCTGAGCCAGACAAAGCTTCATGCTTTCTGGAATACTGCATCTAAACTAGATAAAAAGATACTGACAAAAGTCTTTAAATAAATATTAAAATGGAATTACAGTGAATGCTGCTTTGATTTTTCCCCCTTTTTAATGCAAACACTAAAGAAAATGAAGCAGTAAATATAGGTATACAATATTCTTCCCTAAGCATATATTGTAGAAGAATAACAAAATTTCAGATTAAAAAAAATACGAACTTCCTAAATAAACCAAGGAATAAGATTTGAAAAGGATTTTAAATTAAGTGATAATCTGGAAGGTATCAAGACTAATCGTAATGTACGCAAAGGCCCCTTTTCCATCAATTTAGCGAAGTGAAGGGTCCAACATATATGCGTAAATGTAATATACTTCCACTTTAAGGACTGTTATATTAATTTAGCTGGATTAAAGAAGCCCAAAGAGTCAAAGACGCTAACATAATCCAGTCACTGAACAACATTAAATAGTTTTAAATCAGGTTTTGTGTTTGGTATACAGAGACCTCAGATTGTTTAGTATCATGGCAAACCCACCATTAAAATCCTGTTAAATTTTAATTAAAGATATGAACAAGAAAGAAAATAGTTAAAGCATTTGAAACACGAAGTATTATATAAAAGCTTTTATTTTAACAACAGCCCTTGTTCCCGTTCCCTTTAGCTGGAAAGAAAAAGTCTCTCTTTGACAATCTCTTAGATGGTATTAAAGACTGTAATAACAGTCCTTTTTGGGGAAAAAAAGAGAAGTTGGGCTGGAGCTGTTATTGTTCCTGTTGTTAAAGTCTGATCTAGTTTACTAAAAGATAAAACAAGACAAGCACATACAAAAAGGAGAGAGAAAAGAACAGCAAAGAGAAAATGCAGTTTCTGTCTCTGGTGTTGACTCACGTGCAACCCCCACTGCTGGAAAAATACAGGCACAGCACAGTGTTCTAACAGCCACTCTAAGACCTGGCCAACACATAGAGCATCAGTAGAGTTCTGCGCAAATACAAAATGTGTTTCTATATCCACATCCTCAAAAGTGAGCCACGAACATCTGCACCCATATCCACAGGTGCGGATACCCATGGATATAAAATGGGTTCTAAGCATCAGGTGGTTTAGAATATTGCTTTTTTGCTGCCTTTTTGGTCACAGGTTTACAGCAGTGTTTCAAAGTATTCAGTCTTGCCCAACGACACCACACTTTTTTTAAGCTGAAGGAAAAAGAGGGAATTAGAGTGAGTGAGTTTGAGATTGAGAGAGGGGTGGGTAGAGGTGGTGATGCCTCTGGATTTATCTCTTTAGCCCAGTCTAGGCAGGACATCTCTTGTGATCTGGATGATGATGGTCCAGGATTGCAATAGACAGTGGGAATGACAGAATAGTGAAATTTGCTCCATTACCCAGTTTTATTCCCCAAAGTTTCTTGAAGGACACCAAAATGGAATGATGGGTGAAATAGCTCATTTTGTCCACCAATTAGTCATAACTTCAAACCCATCAATTTTGATTTGCTGATTTCTGGTTCCACACTTATCTCGTTTACCAAGCATGATCATAACACAGTCCTTGAGCTAAATCTGTAAGTTTTTTTTCTTTGGACTATTTCAGACTTTCTGTCTTGTTTTTGTACCTTTACTCATCAACATTTACTGTTATAGCTTATTGTGACATCTTATGAATTTACACCCACTTTTCTACAGTTGAACTGACAATTAGGGAAAATTTGTAAGACCAATTATCACAAGACGACACTTTGCATTGCCACAGACAAGGGTGAAGCATCTTAGGGCTAGATTCATAGAGGGGATATACAGAAGTATAGGATTAGAAGGGATCACACTGGTCATCTAGTCTAACCCTTTGTTAAGATTCAGG